>BMAU01002488.1:0-709753 GCA_019973935.1 Trichonephila clavipes
GTTGTTCTTTTTGTGAAATCACTTCCACTACGGTATCTTGGGACATCACATTTATTTATATAAATACGAAAATAATGATCGCGGATACTGCACACAGCAAGTCTGACCCAAAAGCACACAGCGACCGGTCAGCTCGTCAACTCCGTAGAAGGAATGTGTGGGAGTGAAGCGGGAAAAAGAGCGCGTGGGCGGATCACTCAGTTATTCTTCCGCCAGAAAAAAATAGTTCACTCGCTTCACCCCAACATACCCCTCCCTCGAGTGATACATTTTTTTTCAAACAATACAAACATTATAGACATGTATACAATACACATAAAATATAACAATAAACACAGTGACATAAAATCAAGAGAGTAATGCAAGTTTTTGCATTGAATATTCCAACTTTTCTACATTCATGGCTTTCGTAAGGAAATCTGCAATTAAAAATTCTGTTTGGAATATTCTAATTTAATTACAGTATCTTCAATTAAATCCTTTATAAAATGAAAACGTAAGTTCATATGCCTTATTTCCCATTTGTAGAGAACGGGTACTCCTTAATCCACTGAATTGCTGCTTGGCTATCTGAATTTAAAGTTACAAATATCTGTTTATAAATTGTTCACATTTCAATTCAGTTAACAAATTTACAATCCAAATTATATCTTTACAAATTTCAGAAATAGAAAGTAACTCTGCTTCTTACATGTTGATAAACTAACACTTTTTTGTTTTCGACATTTCCATAAAATTAATGAATTACCTAGTAAAAACTACACCTCCAGAAAATGAGATTTTCCATTTCCTGCATAAAATTAACTAGCATTTAAAATACCACAATAATAAAAATTTTCATACCTTTTTGAGTAAACTTAACACTCGTTTAGCCAAATTGTAATGTTCTTCTCTGGATTATTGATTCAAATTGGGATAAATAATTACAAAAAGAAATATCAAGGTCGAGTTCTATTAGCTAAATATAGTTCACCAATTAATTCCTGATACATAGCATAATATCAATAAATTCATTTGTAGAGGAAAAATTTTGTTCCTTCACAATTGAGTTTTCCCACTTTTACAATTTTCTAAATTTGTTTGACTAATAATGAATTAATGTAGTCACACTGGGATAAATAAATATTATTTTCACATTTTCAATTTCCCATGCCTAAAAAAACTTATTAGTTTTGCTTTCAAAACTTCAAATACATTTTTAATCTTACTCAATAAATATCTTCATACATTTTATCATTGTTACAAAAAAATGGCTAAATCATCTACATACATACATAATACAAGAACACTTTGATTAACAGATTTAATAAAAACACAATTATCAGAAGCTAATTGTTTTAAACCAAAATTTTCTAATTCACCCTTTATTTTCATATACCAGTTTCTACCAGACTGTGGCAAACCATAAATACTCTTTTTCAATTTACAAACTTTATCATCTCCAATTAATTTTTCATAACCAGGGAGGGGGTAACACATACACCGTCTCCTCTAAATCACCATATAAGTATGCAGTTTTTACATCAAAGAAATTAACATTTACCTAATTAGCTGCAAGTGCAATTAACAATCGAAAAGATTCAATGTTTACAACTGGTGAATACGACTCTGAATAATCTATGTTTTTAATTTGATTAAAACCAGCTGCTACAAGCCTTGTTTGTATTTCGTATTTTCCCAGCATCATCTTGTTTTAAGCTATATACCCATTTAGTTTTTATTAATTTTGATTTCTTGCAGGTTTTTGCAACTATTTCCAAACTTTATGTTTATCTAACGAATCTAATTCATTCTCCATTGCTAATTTCAATTTTTCCAATTAGCACTATTTTCTTGCCTCAAAATAAGAGTTTGGTATATTATTCACCAAAATGGACAGACATCAGCTTAGATTTTAGTCTCTCCGATCTTCTAACAGGGATTTGGGTTTGCACATCATTCACTTCAAGTACCGGAATTTGTATTCCCTGCCTATCCGAGGTGATGACGTGGTCTGGAAGGGGAATTGAGTTATCATTCTCAATTGCTCCAGGTCCATTATTTATATCAAAATTATACAACACTCCATTTTCTGTATTTTGATTAATTTCGTTTCTTTTGGGAGAGACTTCAAAAAACGAGTCAATATCCCATGTTTCATTTTCTATCTCACCTAAATAATTACTACCTTTTAAATATTCATTAAATTTAACTGATCTCTCCTCAATTACTTTTTGATTTTTAATATCATAAATTTTGATATCCCCTCCTTTCTCTAGCATATCCTAGCATAATTCCAGGTCTTCCTGGAACTTCAAATTTATTTCTCAATACTTTCGGAACGTGAAAATAGGCCACACAGCCAAATTTTTTCAGATAATTTAATTTTTTGGTTTATTACCTGTCCAAATTTCTAATGGGATTTTTTTCCCTTTCGTGGTGTAACATTAGATACTTGAGTACTACAATTAATAGCTTCAGCCCAAAATTTTAAAGGAAGTTTACTTTCATATAATAAAGATCTAGCTCTTTCTAGAAGAACACGGTTGGCTCTTTCTGCCTTGCCATTTGATTCACTATTGTATGGAATAGTTTTTTCATGAAATATTCCTGAATTAGCCAGGTAAGTATCTAGTTGTTCATTTACAAATTCTAACCCATTATCAGTTCTTATCTTTTTAATCCTTTTTTATCAGTTAAATTTTCATATTTGGCTTTAAATTGAGAAAATATATCAAACACTTCATATTTATTTTTTAAGAAATAAGTAAAGTACATGCCAGAAAAATCATCTACAATTACTATAAAATATTTTTGCACCACCATGCGATTCGATATTAATTGACCACACAGGTCGGCATGGAGCAACTCAAGAATTTGTGAGCTTTGATATATATCAATACTATGATGAGTTTTTCTGGTTACCTTACTTATATCACAAGTTTCACATGTGAAATTATTTACATTATCAATATCAATATAATCTTTCATTTTAAGCATATATTTACAATTTAAATGACATAACCTGTTATGCCAAATTTCATAATTATTAGTAGATTGGTCAGAAATAAACACTCAGAATTATACATAGGTTCTAATTTAATTTCTAATCTACCATTATTTTTAAATGCTTTAGTTATTAACTTATCATTTTTATCATATATCAATACAAAATTATTTTCTGATTTAATCTACAACCTTTATCCATTAAACATGTTACAGACAGTAAATTACATCTTAATTGAGGAACATAACTGACATCAGTAATTTTTAGATTAATAGAATTAAATGTTTTGTGCTCACAGTTTTAGCTGAAACGTTTCCAGTTCCTTGATCATCATTTCAGAATTTTTATCGGCTAAGTAAATGTCCATCACTTCTGATCTAATATTTTTGAAACCATACAGGTTCTTTTAGCCATATGACAGGATGCACCACTATCCAGAATCCAGATATTGTCACAAAGTTTTTTCTTCTCGATGGGAAGCTGTAAATACGTGTCCATTTCTAGACAAATTCTTCTTTGGCTTGTACTTGGAGAGTTCTTGTTTCTATAATAACAGTCCTTAGCTAGATGATTTGATTTTCTGCAAATATAACACAGTCTCGTTTGCTTTTCATTTTTTTCTTACAATAAAATGCTTCATTAATTCCATCCATGCGAGTTTTTTAATTGGCAAGTTTAAAGTTGCTTCTTCTTCCCTTAAAATTTGTAATATTTCTGTCCATGCTTTTCACTTTGTGTTTTAAGAATATAGCGCACTTTGGAGAATTTTCCATTTAATCCTCTAACGGTATGGTAGACTAATTCCTTCGGCGACACGTCCAGTCCAAGGGAGTGACACTTAGTCGAAATCTCCCCGCGCGCTCTTGCAATATAATCTGCTACAGTTTCTCCATTTTTCATTCTGATGTTCGAGTTCATTGCCCGCGTCAATTTTTCGGTCTTCACCTTCGCCGATGTAAGTCGCTCTAATTTTTATCCCACAGCATTTTCGCTTGCCTGTCAAATGCCGCGAACTGTAAGGCTTGCCTTATCTGCGAGCGATAACTTAATGTATGCTAATGCATCTTGAGTTTTCGCAATCCAGTCCATTTCATCTCTACGGGTAAGGTCTTCAGGTTTTTCCTCCAAGATTAGAGAGGGTCTAATCTTTTTAAGCTCAGGGCGCTTTCATCTTAAGTCTCTGGTAAATAAAATAGTTCGTTCCGTTTAAATCGGGAATAAAGCTATCTTTATCCATTGCAGGTAGAAAGGTTTAAACAAATTACAAAGTCAACTAACTCATCACACAGATTAACCCACGCTCTGCTACCACTTGTTGTTCTTTGTGAAATCATTTCTACTACGGTATCTTGGGACATCACATTTATTTATATAAATACGAAAATAATGATCGCGGATACTGCACACAGCAAGTCTGACCCAAAAAGCACACAGCGACCGGTCAGCTCGTCAACCCCGTAGAAGGAATGCGTGGGAGTGAAGCGGGAAAAAGAGCGCGTGGGCTTTGGGCCAGCAATCGCGTTATTTCACAGCCATCCCTCTCAAGAAGAAACCATGAAATGCAAGTTAGCTAGTGTATATATATCTAAAGTTTAATAATCGTGGATTAGAAGGAGAAGGAGCGGATTTGCTGAAAGCTGCGTTAATACAGTAAGAATTAGAATTCCGCCGCTTGGCTAAAGGCGGATTTTTTCTCCTAGAATAGATCAATGCACTTATAGAAATGCTAAGATATGATTGGTTAAAAGTGAATCTCTAAGGATTTCGTATGCTTATTCACATAAGATTGGCGCTCTTTATATCACTCCAAAAGTTCCCTTTATATTTAGATTGCTTGTTCTGGAATTTTTTTCTTTGATAATAATAAATTAGATTTATCATGGTTAGTCTTGGTCATCCATCTTTCCCTCCTACAGATTTAGGTCGACAAGATGATGAGGAAGCGTCCCCTGGGGGTAGGCCATTACACTGTACTTGAATATCTAAAAAGTGAGATTTCGAAATGTAATCTCTAAAAAATGTAAAAATCAATTTTATTAAGATGTATTTAATGGTCTTACAGATTTTGTTCTTTGTATTTATTATATTATCTAATTTTATTCACAGTGGTTATCGGTGCCTATTTAATCAATTGTTACTATTAGATCACACTCTCCAAATATATATATTAAATAGCTTGTTCAAATTTCTATCATTTATAAAATACTTTTTATTCCTCCACTCAAGTTCAAATACATTTTTATAAAAAAAAATGTAGGAGATGACGATGTTAATACAGTTTTTTAAAATTTTAATTCATTAATGAAATTTAATTAATTATAGTTTAAGAAAAATGTTTGACTTCATACTTTAGATGGCAGTACCTTTGAACAAAGCAGTCTGTTAAATTTGTGATGAAGATTTAACTTTCCTTGTGAATAATCATATGCTAGATATACGTCAGCATTCTTGTCACACTGATTTTAAGATAAAATTCTTGCCTAAAAATCTCAACTTTTATTAAAAAATGCAATTACAAATTTAATGCGGTTAAAAAAGTTTTAATGTTAATTTAAAAGGTGTTTTGACACTTTATATTGTGATTTTGTCATATATATATGCATACGTATTTATATTAATTGTAATTATTCAACAAAAAGTAACAAATTAAATTTTTTCTTTGCTGACATAAGTGGGAAATGACTTTAGTAATATTTTGTTTTAATATTATTTGTTATGCTGTACTCTAGGCTTTAATATATATCATCTAAGAAACTGCAAACAATTGCTAAATGGAACACTTACCTTGAGGTATTCGACTACTTTCGGAATTGTAATTTTGAAAAAGCGTACAAATGAATATTTTTTTAAATATTTAGTTTCTTTTAAATTAGAATACGCGTATAAAATTGTGTTAAGAATATTACAGTAAAAAAAATATTTAAATGCAAATAAATGAACTTAGAATTATTGGTTTTCAAAATGTTCTCCTTTTATGAAAAATGCCTCTATAATAGTAATATTTTGCATATGCATAATTAAGACTTCTCCAGAAAGCCTGACCTAGGAATTTATATAAATTCACATTATTTCCAGAATTACTACCAATTATCGAATATGAAATAATTATCGGTGTTTTTTTGTTAAATTTTCTCCACTCTGATGTATTAAAATATGAATGAATCCACTTCTAAATTAAATATTTGAAACATCCCAGCCCAGAGTCTGTACAGAGGTCTGAACTACACATAGGCGAAATATTATTATTATAGAAGCACTTCCCATAAAAGAAGAATGTTTTGAAAAAAAAATTCTAAGTTCATTCTTTGCCAAAAAATTGCATTTAATTAACTTTTATTGTAATAATATGCTTAAAACAATTTCATACGTGTGTTCTAATATAACTAAAACTAAATATTTTTTAAAAAAAAAATATTCGTGTTTACGCTTTTGCAAAATCATGCCTCCGAACGTAGTCGGATATCGTAAACTTAATTTACTAAAAACAAACGCATTTGACATTGCACATTAATAAACCCATTTACAAAATATGAGATATTGCAAAGCTTTGGAATATGATAACACTTCTCTGAAAATATACTCTTCATATATATATAGCAGTCCTTTTCACAGTACATCCTAGTAGTAGAATAATTATTTTAGAAACTTCTCAACCCACTCGTTTCCCTTTATCTCCTATTTCAATACTTGAAACCAATCATCGAAGCGCTATGAGACTTATCTCAGTTCATAACCATTCATTATGGTCATAAACCGCACAATAAAATCGGACGGACCGTTCACCGGTTTGTGATAAACTCATTCCACTGGAATTGGAAATCATTCCATTGTATCCTGATCTACTTTGTCGTAAAGTTTCACATATTAAATATCAAATAATTATATATCAGAGAAATTGCGAAGTTTATATATTCTGCTGCTTTATATAGTCATTTAATGAAAGATGCACGAGACTGTTGCTCTTTACAGACACGCAAATGTTTCAAGTTGGCAGGATTTTAATTACTAGATAAAATTTAGCATTTCTTTTCGTAATATATGTGTTTTACTCTTTTTTAGTTATGGGCTATAATTGTTAAAGTAAGCTTTGATCTGAATATCAATCTTTATTCATCAATACACACAAGTGCTAATATAACAATTGTATTTAAAACATATGACGCAATTTTTTCTATCTTTAAAATTGAAATAAATGGTCATTTTAAAAGATACTCCCCTCCTTTCCCAATGTCATCTTGAGAAATAATAGCGGTATTTTCTTATGAATTGTAAAATTTTTAAATTTCTCTAGTTGCTTTGGTTATTTCAACTGCATAATTATGGAAAAAAGTGGAAGAAAATTAAATATTGCTTTTTGACAAAGATCGATGTGTTTAAGTAAGAGTATTTTTTGAGTAAACCATCTATTCCTCTTAATTCATGCATCTACTGAAATTAATTTCTTCTTAAAGAAACTAAAATTTTATCGCTGTAATTTGAAAAATTCGTTGAAAGTTAAACAATGTGTAGAAAATGAAACGTTCATCGGGAAATATTTTTTTTAAAGAATAATTACAAAATAGTGAAAGTTCTACTTATCTCCGTACTTTATAGAACAACAGTTAAAAGAAAAATATTTTAAATATTAGATTTAATAACTTACAAAAAACTCTTTTTTGTGAACAGAGGGAAATGGCTTTGGAAGTTATGCATGTGTTTAGAAATGCACGAGAATTTAAATTTAAACTTTGTCCTAACTCAAAAATACAAAAATATTCATTAATAATTCAGAAAGAAGTACATTTTAAAGAAAGTTGTGTGTTAAAAACACTGTTTTATATGCGAGTGTCACTTACAAAGTAAGTTTCCCGCAATATCTATATGGCAAGCGAAACATTGCAAATGGCGATTACATAAGATAGCAGAATTCGGGTGTGATTGATTCGTCCAAGGAGGACGAGCCTAGCAAAAAGGGTTTGTGATTAAAATATGGAAACTTGGTGTATCTATCGAATGCCCCTATTGCATTTCGCAATGGCTTGAGATGTTTTACTTCGCTTTAAGCTCCGAAAATAACATCCCCAATTCCTTCTCCAACTAACTCTGCTTGGTGATTTCCATGTTATTATTTTTAAATGACAGCGCAGAGTTGATTGTGTCAATGTACGGGTCGAAAATCACGATTTGATAAATGAGGTTTTGTTGAAGTCACTAATATATCCGTTGAAGAGAATCGAGAAACTCTCCCTCGTAAAAAACGGCTGCGTTGAAACATGCACTTTAGAGTGTCTTTACTTATCTTTGAACAAATTCTATCCCATTCAGCATTTTACAACAACAAAAGATTTAGATAGCTATTCAAATCCCAGGTGATGGACCTCTATGACACACGAATTATAAATATTTCTTTATGCAGTAGGAAAAATGCTAAACTCTAGCATTTCTAACATGGAAAAGTAATTTTATGCCCAACAGTGTGAACGTTGTTAAACTTCTAGTGTTTCTAACGAGGAAGAGTAAATCTGGATACTGCAGTATAAAAATTGATCAATTTCTAGTGTTTCTAACGGGAAAAAGTTGCTTTGGATTTGCTATATATGTTACACTAAATATTTCCATGAGACCAAGTTTTCTTTCTGTTCATGGTTGTTGCGAAATTTATTTTGTGGATGTATTCATAGGAAAATTACATTCCTCTTGTACTTACTTTACAATAGCTTTTAAATTTTATATTTCTAAAATTGGCTTTGAAAACAAAATGATTTAAAACTTGAAGAAAGCTCAAAGGAAAACAGAGAAATAAATAAGTTGTTTAAGAAAAGGCAAATTTTTTTAATCTAAAAGTTTTAAATCCAAAAAGAACTATTTTAATCGATCGCTTAGTGAACTAAATAATACTCATAACAGTATATTTGACATTTATTTGCATTATATACAATATTTAGCTGAAATAAATATTTTGCCAATGTTTATATTAAAATTACATTCAAGTAACAGAATATCAATCGATTTTAGCGTAAACTTTAAATGTGCATGAGTTACAACATGAGCATATGTACGTGCCGTACTAAAGTGCATGCATTATAACAGATTAGTCTCTAAAAGGGGTACTAACCCCTGAATAGGAATGTAACATATACGACGGATTAAGCTAGAATGGATTTCTCAGAGAAATCATAACGCGTAATCAGGAGGGCTTAAAATGGTATTTTCAATGTCTTTTCTCCACTCTTCGTGATGAATGGCATACCGAGACAGAACATGTACAGGATTTAGACTGCACTGGTTTGGATAAACAGAGAGTGAAAATTAAGATCGATCACGAATTGCTGTATAAATTCTTGATACAAATATGTTAATTTCTTTTTATATGAAAATGACTTTGATCTTCTGTCTAATATTGAAAATCTGATTTACCTAGGTATTGTTTAAGTGTTATTACAAATTATATAATTATAAATAACTTTAAATATTGACTATAAAAGATGTATGTTAGAGTATACTGAAAGGAATTATGAACTTACGAGTATATGTATCATACAGAGAACAGAAGATGTATGTCTCAAAGTAATATAGAGCCTCAGGAATTGTTTCTATACGATATGGAACAATATTAATTTGAAGGTTTCAGGAATAATAATTTTACTAATTCTAAGAATTTCTGTATGGTATTAAGCTTATATATAATACAATGATTCAACAAGCATGGACAAGTAAAGCATTAGTGTGTATTGTATTTAGAGTAAATTGGAAAGACATAGGTTTATCTGAAATATCAGTGCCACATTTATATAAAATACACATTGTATCTTGTTAAAAAAAATATTTGAAATTTTTTTTATATTACTTTGCTCGACTTGCTCCAAGATTAAAAAGTGATAATGATAAAATAAATAGACTTTTAGAATGAATAGTAAATAAATTAATTTATTTAAATAAGTAAAAATAAATTTTACCTTTATTTTTTTTTATAAATCAATTCTATTAATTATTTTAAGATGTGGTTTCTCTAATCTTAAATCGAAATCTCCTCGAAAAATTAAAAGCTTGCATCAACATACCGAAATATACTAAATAGTTTTGACTCATAAAAAATTAGACACAAATTGCCTCTGTAATATAAAATTTGAACTGACACATTTTTGGAAATAATTAAATTTCTTTCGTGTTTACTTATTAATACGATAATTGAAGATCACGTGAGGGGTTAAACTGAGACCAGTTTGAAATCGTTTTTCATAGTCTTAATTGTCAATGTGATGATTTTTAAATGTATTGAACTAGTTACTCGTCTACTCTATTTTCTAATTATCATCTAAGAACAAAGAGTGTAACAAGACAATGAATGACATACACTAATATTGTCTTAAGTATGATGGGTTTCTTAACTAGTGATATTTTTTTTTTTTTCTAAAGCAGCAGTTAATTGTGATAAATAAAACAAAATGTTGAAGATAATTAATTGCTGCACTCTTTTGTTTTTATAATGAATAATACAAAAATAGCTTCGTTCTGAACAATATAAGATTTATATAATATGCTAGCTGGTATACCCTTCTTCGCACGGGTGAATTGAAAATTTAAACAATACAGATTGAAGAATAAATAAGTTTTTAAGGAGTAAATTTTATGTGAATTGCAAGTGAAACAAAAAAAACGCTTTTTGCATGTCTCAGCTGAACAATTGTTAAATTTTCAGTCTGTAGATCTAATAGCTGATAAAAAAAGGATATTTTTGTTTATAACACCCCGTAACACTCTTGTGAGTCGATTTTTGAAAACACCTTCATAAGCTGATCTCTGCTAGGTGAAAGTAATACGTTGTTACACATTTTGTGTAATGAACGCTTAAAATAGTGTAAATAATTTATATCTGGAAGTGTAAGACGTTAATATTACTTTTTGTCGTATTTATGTTATGTTAAAATTGTAATATTCGCAAGCAGCTCTGTTCCTTATTTTATAATGGCCTTCCTTTATAATGGTGATTCAACAGAAACATAGCGAAATGTTGGAAATAGAGCCAAATTGGCATAATTTTTGGCACCCCTGTTGGCAACTTGGCAATTGACTAATGGTGCAGAAGTTTATATGGTGTAGCACCACCTGGTGAAGAGGTGCGACAAAGAGGATAGCACAAAAACCTTCTCCACAAAATATATATAGGTTCCAATTTTAAGGGGCTTGTTACCAGTGGGAGTCAATAGATTTTCTAGATGTGAACATCGTAGGCATGCTTTACATAAGATAATGTGCCACATGTAAAATATTCCTTATAAATCAGTTTGGCTCTGGTATTCTCGACAAAATTAAATCACGACAATATTTAGCATACGACAAGAGATTGAATTGTATAAATAGAAGCGTCAAAAATTTGATAGCAAGAGCCGTCATTAGATGGTGCCACCAATCAAATGGATCTCACACTTGGAGGATGTCTGCAGAAGCTTAGCTGTGAAAAGCAGCCAATTTCATAAAAAAAATATTTAAAAGTATGTACATTCAAATTTTTTACGTCGAGAAGCATGTAAACCTCGAGATAATATAATTTTCACCTCAAATTTCATTAAACAACTAACTTAATGAAGTTTTGAAATGCAGTTAAATAATGAAAAAAATGATGGGAGATATTTTTACTTAAAAGGATAATGTGACTTGTTTAATCTTATATTCCATAAACAAATTTGCAAAACATTGCAAATAAAAATCTTTAACTTTTTAAAAAAAGTTTTCTAATGTGGTTAACAGATTATTTGTACTATAACTAATCAATGTATCAAGTTGGTTTATTCATCATCCAATTAAATATTTTTAAGGGAAAGCACAACTTTGAGATGCAAAAATAATATGAAAATGTAAAACTGATGAATTAATCATGGTATTTTTATATTTATACCTTCCGAAATATATTATTATAAGGATTAATACCCAAAATCTCAATGTGTTTTGTCTTTTTTAAACAAAAATATCCAATTTACTTTTCTTATTAAAATGAATAGGGAGGATTAAGATAGTTCTCTTTTAACATTTGGCGCCAATTTAATAATCTAGGCACGAACAGTTGAAATCATTACTAGTGATCGTATATATATATACAAATGCTTCATTTTCTCAAATTCGAAAGAAATTGCTAAAGTGTAAAGTAAATTTTATTAGAGAGAAGCTGTGAAAAATGTTATAAAACTCAAAACAAGATAATTAAAGAACCACAAAAATGTTATAAAATCGACTTTTACTGATAGTTTCCAATGTATTAAAAAGTTATGTATATGACTGATATTTTACTGATTGACTTATATTTATGACTGATATTTTTCCCTTCATGGAAAAACAAAACAGCTTTAGTTACATCCGTTAAATTGAATTTAAGATCGTGATTTATTATTATATGCAAGAAGCTTATATATAAGATAAAAGACAATATCAAATTTAAAAATCGTCATTTTTAACTGCGTAATAGCTTTTTTAAGAAAACGTTTTTTGGGCTTGGATTTTTTGGATAAAAACTAAGCTTATTTTGAATTTGGCTTAAGTGTACACTTTTTAATCGAAAATCGTTTGATACGATTTTAAATTGGAGGATAAAATAGTTATTAGAATTATACAATTCAAATAAACTGATTCAGTATAGTATGTTATTCAGATAAATTACGTAAACATTCTATAATTACCATAGTATAGTAAATGTATTTTAAAGTTTGCCTGTAGTATTTTAACGATTTTTAACGTTTGCTCATGGCAAGTTCAGAAAAAAAAACAAAAAGTGCAAATTAGTAAGTGAAACGAAGTATTTCATATTTGTTGGGTCAAAAAACATGGCATTGTTAGAAAAAGTAACATAGCGGTATGTGTTTTATATTCTGGAATAATGGTATGTATAACATTATCTGTAAAACGGTATTTTGAAGCAAATCACAAATTCTCTTGTGAAAAAAAGTGAACTACAACAACAATAACGAATTGTTAAGAAACAGTTTGGCAGATGACTGAAATTCGCATGTTTTCTACACAAAGAGTAACATCTTACAATTCTCATATACGTTATTTGTCATCCTATCTGCAACACACTAATGTTGCTTTAATTTGATTTACACTGTTACGCGTTGATCGGAGTTCGAGGATTTTATGCAAATACGTCATAAAATATAAGACAGATCTTTAAGAGCAATGATAATTTATTATCGGAAATCCAATCCTTTAAATACAAGATTCAATCGCAATGTTCGCAGAATAAATCTCAGAAGATCTTCACACTTTCATCAACACTCAGATACAATTATCAGTGTTTAAAATACACGTATGTAAAAGATTATTCACAAGCATAATCGAGCTAATCGGTAATCATGGTCAAAGCAAGTTTACTAATCGCTGGTTGAAACAAGTCTATTTCGGCGAGTACCGCTCTATTTAAAGATCCGGTGGAAACTTCCAAAATATAGACTTGCATCATAGAGCTTAAAATTAGTATATTTATCCACATATTTCTAGAAAAATCAAGAGGGCCCCTAACTCGCCAACATGGTTGCCAAAGTCGTCAAGTCCGCTTCTGACTTAGTCGTCAAATATGATGTCAATTTGGCTCTATCACCACGATCTCGCCCACTGAATCACCTTTATAACGTAAGGGATGCCATTACTTGTGAATATTACAATATAATTTTAAAATATAACAGAGAACAATATAAATTCATTACACATCCAAATACAAATTATTTACACTATTATAATAAAATTCGTAACAAGAGGAATAACTAAAACATTTATAACTATACAGCGCATAAATTATTGTTTCCGTAGTAAATAGAGTTTTGTGTTATTCGCGTACTTAGTTTTGCTATTTTCTCAATAATCACAAGTCAAAATAATTTGACGGCACGTCCGTACGTCATTAGATATTTCTTTGGGAAAAAATGGCACGTCGATCCATAAAGGTTGACCCCCCCTGGTGTAGTCAGTCTTCAGAATGTGCTTTTGAGTTGCCTGCGATAAAGTGCAGACTTGTTATTGGAACTAATCCAGTACAGCTTGTTTATAACGAGTGCGCTTTTTCATTACTGTAAATAACCCCTGTTTTAATATTTCTTTGTGTATTAACACTGGTTTCTTTTCGTACTGCTATTCGTTTGTACTTTTTCATTAAAAAAATTTAGGTGCTAGTTTGTTATCACAGAGCACGCGCCAAAATGTTGTTTATGTTCGCCATGATGTGTGATAACATTGCAATATGGTTACCTTGATATTTTTATCGTCTGTCGATGTGGTTGCCATGGGAATACCGTACATTAGAAATAACTTTTATTGTGTGTGTGTTTTCTTCCCGCGGTAACCCTACTAGTTTCAGACGATTTTAATTCAATTTGTTTAAAAATTTAACCATCTGCAGTGCAATTGTTCTATTATTTCCGTCTTCTGCTTTATTTTGTGCTCTTTTTGAATATGGATATTTCTAATATTGGTAAATATATATACTAAGATTTTTTTTAAAGAATATGACAATCCCCCATGTCGTGCCTACGTTGTATTGAATTAAAGAAGCCTTTTCATTACTGGAACAAATACTATTGAATGTTCTTACGCTCCACAACACAATGAGTCACTTAATAAAACAACACACATCCATTATAGTTACAGAAAATAGCTTAAGGACTAAAAGGAGGGATACAGGCTTTCCCTGACTCCACGTGTACCCCTCTTTCCACGGTGGCGATCCAAGGCAGAAGAGCGGGAAGAACGAGTTCCCGCTTCTCAAAAGAACAAGTGGTGCTCCCTGGCTGACGTTAATCATCCAGGGAAGGCAGGGTTTAAATGTAGTTGTTACAAGAAATAAGTATTGCACTTTTAACTATCGCTATTAGAATATTGCAAGTTTTCAGTACTTTGTAACTGATATTCATTATTAGTTTTAATATATCGTATGTAATTATTTTATTAATAATATAATATAAAAATGCAAATATCTTACTATATGTAATAATCATGTAAAGTTCATTATTTATAGTAGTTTTTTTATATTTATTTATAAATATTATTACATAATATGTCATTTATTTATAATTATCATTATGTTATTTTTTATAATTATCATTGTTATTTTTTATAATTATCATTATGTTATTTATCTATAATTATTATACAATACGAGCATTATTATGCATTATTTTTATTACGATATGATTATTATTTTTTATAATAGCTATTAAATAATTATATATGATTGATTTAATAATTATTATTACATATAATATACTACATGAATATTATATATAAATTACTATTAAAGTATATTATAAGATTTTTATTTACTGCATATGATACACTTATTAGTACATGTTACTTTTTACTATATTATATTGATATGCATTATTTATTGATTAATCTTGGTTATTCTCAATCTCTTCCAATATCCTTCATTTGAAGTACATCCCAATGTATTTCCAAACAATTCTTTAAAATTACCGTGTATCATTAAATTATACCGCTAGGTCGTCATCTTGGATTCCATTCCAGCAACAACAAGCGTTGCTTGGCGTGATTACTTTATCGCGCCAAGCGGCGCATGGAGCCATGCCCCGTGATATCAAACTAGTTCCTAAATTTAGTATTTAATTGGAGTCGTTGGCTGCTTTCCTTCATGAAAATTGGCAACACTATTTATTTAAACGATATTAACTAATTAAATATCCTCGCTAGGTGCGCGTCAAAAACCTCCATCTATACTCTCTCCATCTATCTCTCGGATGCACCATCTCATCCTTACTGTTTGAAGAGGATTTAATCATGTTTTTGTTTAGATTTGACATTAAAATATATTTGACATAAAGTAAAATTTAAATAGAATTGGGGGCATTGAGATATTTATACGAAAAAAAACATCAGAAAGTGAAGGGTTAGTTCTTACCGTGTCATCACTGTTTACATTTTAAGGTATCCGACTACGCTCGGAACCGTGATTTTAAAAAAAAGCGCATAAATGGATAATTGTCATGATATTTAGTGCCACTTAGATTAGGATACATGAATAAAATTGTTTTAAGGACATTTTGACAAAAAAAATATTTAAATATAATATTTTAGCAAAAAATTAACTTAGAATAATCTTTTTTTCCAAATGTTCTCCTTTTGTGAAAAATGTTTCTATTATAATAATATTTTGCCTGTATATAGCTCAGACCTCTCTTACAGAGACTCAACTAGAATTTTTGAAAAATTCACATTATTTTCAGAGTTACCACCAATTGAAATAATTATTCGCGTTTTTTTTCTTAAAATTGCTCCACTCGGTTGCCGAAAACTATGAATACACCCACTTCTAAGTAATATATTTCAAAGAT
Organism: Trichonephila clavipes; assembly: GCA_019973935.1. NCBI lineage: Eukaryota > Metazoa > Arthropoda > Arachnida > Araneae > Nephilidae > Trichonephila > Trichonephila clavipes. The sequence goes on from BMAU01002488.1 coordinate 16,297, forward strand.
TCTAGTCTAGCCTCTGAACAGAGGTCTGAGCTACATACAGGCAAAATATTATTATAACAGAAGCATTTTCACAAAAAGAGAACATTCGGAAAAAAATTATTCTAAGTTAATTTTTTGCCAAAATTATTGTATTTTAATAAATATTTTTGTCAAAATGTCCTAATTTTTTTCAAAATGTCCTTAAAACAATTTTATGCATATAACCTAATCTCAGTGACACTAAATATCATTAAAATTATCCATTTTTGCGCTTTTGAAAATCACGGTTCCGAACGTAGTCGGATACCTTAAAATGCTTTGTAGCAGTCTTTACAAATCACCTGACAATGTTCAAGGGGGAACAGTATCTTCTTTTCCAAGTTCCTAGTGATGTTTCTCTTAGTTTTTCGTCTTTAACAGGGCATTGTATATCAGGTATTTCTTCAGTCCTGAGTCGAAATGAACGAGTCATGTGAATGTTACATTGAGACTGTCTTTGCAAGCGTTCTTTCAAAAGTTCCTGATCTAGTTTTTCTAGATATGTGCGCGAAGATCTGAGGGCTTTTGATTTCCTTATAGATATTTTGGTTTATTCCAGCCACATTGAAGATTTAATAATATACAGTCACTGGCTAGGAGCTCGGTATCCCTCAGATTTATATCAACTGCCAGCAAAAGAAATTGTCAAACAGAAGTTAGAAGATACTTGTTGTTTCGAATTAATAACGCGTAAATCTGAAAACTACACTAGTTTACAAGAAAAAAATTCAGAATTTAAAAAATTGTCCGAAGTCATGAAAATTGAAGTTGTTGGGCGCGCTGCATCTATCCTATTCAATGGCCACTGCCACCCGAAATACGAAGAAATGGCCCTCCATCCTTGACATTTAATCCTAGGACGAGTGACCAAAGGCAGATTGAAGAAGGAAGGGCATGATCCAATCCATGGTGTCGACACCGCACCGAAACTATTTTTATTTTGCATCAGATTCATGCGTCTATCTTAGGGTTAATAGTTTGCAGCAAAAGTTTTTAACCATTCTATATAACGGTCTTTTGTATGTATTATTTTTAACGCTGTAATTTTATTCAGTTGTTTCTAATTTGTGTTGATAAATTTAAAGAACTCAACTAAGACATACAGGAAAATTTGAACAAGCTTCAATAACATTTATTTGACATTTTCCAGAAATATTTCAGAATCATCCAGGGGGTTTGATTTCAAATGTGTTATCCAGTGTGTAACATTACGCTCGAGGTAAATCAGAATATATCAGATTTAATCCCTATTCCACAGAAATGAATCTGTCATTTTATGGTGAGCAGTCGGCCTGATTTCATTAACAACGGTGGACGGATTTAAATGTATTGAATGATTGTTAGTCATGATAATATACTCTTCCGAGAATTCCTTTAGAAGCCTGAAGTAAAAGATAAGGAAAAGTATGCGGGGTAGTTCGGTGACATGAGCATTGAAATATTCACTTAATGAGAGTTGAGACTTAATTGTATACTTCACCACACACACACACACACACACAATAATGGTTGCATGATGCACTCGCACAGAATACTCGGAAATGGTGGATATTTGTATATGATTTTTTTAAAAAAAATAACATTTTAAATTAAAATAAATTTGATACTTGTAAATTGTTAGTTTAAAAGTTACGAATTCTATTACTTAGATTTGACTGTTTCGAATGGTCTCCAATCAAAGCTATTTTCCTGAAAGTTCTCAAATTCCTGTCAAGTTTTAATAAGATGAGTTTGCCCAGAAATATTTGATTCCAACACTAGTACTCATCAAATCAACGATCTTCAAACATTTTTAATCGCATACACCGAAATCAAAAATAATTATAAGGCGTGGTGTTTAACATAATTATATGTGTTTCGTGGCAATTATCAAATTATTTGATCATTCTTTTTACTTGAAGAAATTGTTATTAAATTACAAATTTTTATTCAGAATTAGAATTTATGTACTTTCGTCATGAATATTTAGAGGTGTCTTTTCCTAAATGCTTAGTTTCTCATGCCTTCGTCTCATTGGCGTAGTGTGGAAGTTTGAAGAGGGGATGTACTTAGACATTGTTCATGTTAGTTGACCATGGTTCAAAATTACAAGGTCATATTTTTGTTCCTGAGGTAATTAAATATTCAACTCATTTTCATATATATTTTTAGTTAATATTTAACTTTAACACAAAGGGAATAAAATAATTAGGATTTCATATGAATTTAATAGCGTTGTTGTTTTATTCCATAGTTTCTACTACAGTTTTATGCCGGCTTCGATATTACAATTTAAGCATTATTTAACTCTTTTATTCAACTTACGAGTTTATTTATATATGAAGCAAACGAAAAATATGTTTAAGAACGAATTTAATATTGATTTGCACTACGAATAAGAATTAAAAGGTGATGTGAATGTTGTGATGCTTGATCAATAGAGCTGTATGAGAGCTCACTATAGAACGGTATCTTTGCCAGTATCCGAAACTAGTTATATACACTTCTCAAATTAATTGCAACAATACACTAATAAACATTAAATACTTTGTATTAATCTCCATAGTAAATATTTCTTACTTATACACAGACTCAAAATGTACAGCTTATCAAAAAGTTCAATTATTGTACAATTCTAGAGTTGATGCACTGTGAAATATAAAATATAGCCCCGTCTCGAAAGCTGACACCATTGTAAATAAGTGTACTAGAACAATTAATCTTGTTCTGACACATTACAGTTTGCATTAAACACTTCGATTGTTGTACAAAGTGTAAATTTCAATGCCTAAAGTAAGCTTTGAGCTAAACTTAATTTCAATTTGTTGAATCATATATCAAAAGTAACGTGCTCTGTTAGACGTAGTGAATTGCTTGTAATTCTAATGGAGACGTCAAATTAATAATGTTTAGCAAACATGAATCTATTCTCTAATGGAATCAATAGAATAATCTCGTATATAGTATTCGAATATGTTATTACAAGCAATAGTATTAATATAAAGGTGTGTGTATATAATAATTCGTTGTTTTAAACTTTCTTTTAATGGATTTTCTTTAAATTATGATAGTATCTTGAGCCCTTCAATGTATCACGGACAATTCTTTTATTTTGCCCTCTTAACGAAAAATACCATTCAAACCTTAACTTTATCTCCAAAAAACTACCACGTTGACATATTTCAAAGTGAAATGATGCAATATTGCATCAGTCATGGATTCTGACCAAGCGAAGAATTAAATACCAGAAATCATAGGATTTACAAATATACTAGTATCTTCCGATAGGAAAAAGTATAACAACTAAGATCTCTAGAATGAGAAAAGAATTTTGTCCATAGTCGTAACTCTGTGCGTGTGTTTGTGTTATGCATTTTACTTTCTTTGTAGGTTTACAGCAATTATTTCATCTACGAATAATTTTAACAAACTCCACGTTGAGTGTTACGAAAAAAAAATGATGGGAAAGATTTTTGATCCAAAAATATTCCTAGAATAAAGACAAATGACTAAGAAATCGCTGTTAAGATATATTAGTAACTTCAACTATACTATATAGTAAAATTCTTAATAATTTTATTATACTCCAATGCTTTTTATAGGAGGGGGAAGAAGGTACTTCCAGACTATACGGCTGAATCAATTTCAATAATTCAAAAGACGTCGCCAAATATAGTGATAAGTAGCCATTAGTGAAAGCCATTCTCACACATGTCCGAAGACAATAAAACTAACAATATCAGCATTTAACGACATTATTTTGAATTGGCAAAACTAGCCAACGGCATTAAATTTAAGTCCTTTATTTTTGCGTATTCCCCTTTTCGGAACATCTGTTGAAATATTCGGGTATTGAAAAGGAGAACATACACTCTAATCTTTTCTTGTGTATAACCTTTTGTAGATTCTTGGACTGCGGCTAGATCAGGTAGAATAAATCAAGAACAACAATTTTTTTATTCCTAGTAACAAATACATTATTAAACATCAATGGATTGATAAAATAAATCTGCTTAAAGTATCCGACTACTTGCGACAACTTTTTTAAAAAAATTGAGATATGGGGACTTTTTTGTGATTTTTACATTTCTTTAGTATGTTTTAAGGAAAAATTCCTAAAATTGAAAACAGAAAAAAAAAGATTATTATTATTAAAATGGGAAAAAACTGGTGAAAATAAACAAAACAATTACATAAACAGGGCCCGCTCTGTACAAAACATTTATGAACAAATTTACAATTTTTCAATTTTGATGTTTTACTTTGTTATTCATGTTTGAAATGAACTCCTTTATACATACATATATTTTAATTTTTAAAAAAACTAGAGCACTTTGATTTAGTGATTATATAAAATGGTTTTAAGAAAACAGTAGTTATATTCACATAAATGACGGTAAATTTAGCAATAAAACAGTGATTGATAAATCTGAAGTTCAAAACACTCCCACTCTTATACAGAACATACGCAAAGTATTTCATTAAATTATTTTCAAAACTTTTTGAGCAATCGCCGTCCCCATTTGAGCTTTTCGAAATTCACGCATTTCGAGTTAAACGCTTTTCAAAGTTTGACATCTTGTGTAAAGCTATGACATCTGCTTTTACTAAAACACCTGTAGTTTTTTTTTCTAGTGGATGGAAAATAAAAAACTTGGTATTTTTATAAAGATAATAAGATAGCCTATAAAATAAAATGATAAAAACAATTTTTCAATTTTTCAAAAAAATCATGATTTTAGGGTAGTCGTAATTTACTAGTTTAGTTATTAGTAAATGTTTTTTTATTAGTTTTACATGTTTTTGAAATTGAAGTCCATTTTACTGGTGAAAGTAGATATTTGAAATAAGGTGAGGCACACTCACATACAATTTCTACGGTAACTAAAACAGTAGCTATATATATAATTGGTGGATAATAATACTTTAATTATTCTTTTGATTACTTAACACCATTCGGATACGCGATTGTTGAAATAACCGAAACTGAAGGCGATCCATGCTGTATATGAAACCGGACACTAAACGAATATTGAAAATCATCACACGCGGAAAACGTGCTTGAAGAAAAAGCAAAATAGGTGCAAAATGTCGCAATTTTACCTTTATTGGGGTAAATAATCACTTATTTTCCGCTGTACCATTGTATACTTTCGGTTTTGTTTTTTTTTGTTTTTTTGCTGCAAGGTATCTGATTCTCTTGAGCAGCAGTAGTTGAGTAGGATATCACTCTGATTGTTGTTCATACCTCTCTATAGCTGTCTTTAACGTAGAAAACACGTCAGCATTTGATGGATCCTTGCTACTTTCGTTGTTGTTGCTGTTCTTGTCTCCATCCGTTTCATCGTCGACAGGGGTGGATTCTTTTTGCGCGTAAGTCATAATCTTGTCATTGGTTAGCATTTGAAATCTAGTCTTATGCATCGCATGCCATCGAGGTTTCAACATCTTCATCACATTCTTCAAATACTGGGATCGACTGGACAAAGTCGATAATCTCTCCTTGTGGTCGTCATTGAAGTCTTTTTTGCCTTCTAAATTTGGCCACATCTTATTTCATGCATTTTTCAGACTGTCTTTTGAACGAGTCCCACGCTTCGGCTAACATGTAGTAGGCGTCCTTCATATTGAGCTTTTCAGCAAAAGCAGTAAGACTTTTTTCGTCATTTCCTGCCAAAAGTAATATACACCTACTTGGAAAGAAACTGACATAATATTCTCCGCGCAGATGTTGACCAAATCACACTTCTGAAATTACCAAAACATCTGTATCAGTTAATTTTTTACTTTGGGTTTTCTCGTCACTTTTGAACTCACGTGAAACAATTGTTGAGCATTGCACTGTTCGAAAAGGTAGTCATATATAGTACATGTAGTTGACAAAAAAAACAGGTCTGGATATTTGATGATCCGTATAATAAACATTCGTATAAACGACGTTCTATTGTAAATAAAAATGTAGATGGGTGGGATTTATGCCTTCCTAAACCGTTTATTGAATCCATATGAAACCTTACGGAATGGTTGGGCCCATGCCCACAGAGGTTTCTGAGTTAAATAAATTGGCACCTAAAGGGCGTTAGACAAAAAAATTGCAGTTTTGGAACTATTAGACCTAAAATCTTAAAATTTTTAGGCACGATCCTTTCATGGAGCAGAGATCCACTAAGAATAGATTTTACGGAAATGGGTGGGGGAGTTGCTAAGACTTATTTATAAAAAAAATTCATTATAGTGCTATTACTTACCGTAATGAAATTTAGTATGCATGTTACTCTTTTTTTAATAAAAAATCGCTAAGAAAGGATTTTACAGAAATTGACACCTATTGGGAAGAGGGAATCTTTTGCGAAGTATTAATAAAAAAAAATACTCGTTTTTTACATACTAGAACTACATGAATGGAATTTCGTATGTATGTCTCTGTTGTTGAATGAAACATGCTGAAATTAACTCTCAAAGGGTTGTTATAGAAGCTTATTGATAAAAAAAATCCTTTTTTGATCTATTAGATTTTTCTTGAAATTTGGCAAACGTGTTTGTTTTATCGTGTAGAGATTGACAAAAAATGAGTTTTGTGTAATCGAACTTGGGAGCGTACTTACAAGAGTGTAAAATGTAAACTCTACTTCAGTTTTAGAATTTATTATTTAGAAGTTGCATCCTATTTAAATTAAGAATTATAAGAATATTTCTCAATGCAGCCGAATTATTATTGTTAAGGCATCAATAACTTATGCATATATTGATAGTATATACTCATATAACATCATGGAATACCCAGTGAAGCGAGTGAGTAATGACTATTTTTATAATAATAAACAGTATATCTTCATACATAAACATGTAATATTTCTTAACGAAATGCAAATTAAATCGTTTTCCGAAATAACGTATTTGTTTATTCTTTGGGTAAATAATTAAATAAGGGTAATGTTGAGGGTTGGACGTTAAAAATGAGTAGTTAATTCGGGTAGGTGCAACAATTTTTTTTATTAAGTTTAAGTTACTAAAAACAACTCATATGATAACAAAAATAAAGAGTTATGATCATGGAGGATTTTTAATATGGGCCACGTTCTTTCCTCCCCTGACCTGTAATGATGCTTAGTGATTGCTAGAGGGCGCTTCTATGTGTGGTACAGTCAGTTATAGTTATCGTGCCTAGAGTGATTAAAGTTTCAAATTCAACATTTTTTTTCTTTTCTGTATCAGTTAATTTTTGAAAATTCTGGCACAATTAATGGGATTAATTTCAAATAAATTCCCCCTTTAATCAATTAACAAATTTTACATTATAATTCTTCATGTATTTTGCTTATAAAAAAAATGTCCCTTATAAAAATTTGTTTCTTTAACTTTGTTATTCGAACATGCATTTCTTATTTTTACTGGACACAAGCAGGGATAGAAACCAAGTTTTCTTCTCTCTAACATTCTCGAGAATCTGGTAAATAATTTTTCGAGCAGAAAATGCAATTTAGTGTGTGCTCACTAGTCCGGTTGGCGAAAGCGCCAGATGTCCGATGTTTCTTTCTTTTCTTGTTTGACATTACTCCAAGACCAATTATCCGGTCAGTCGAAAAAGCCGGATAGCAGTGAAAGCTATACTTGCCCTCTGTTAAAGGAACTTTTTCACTATTATATGACGGTTGGTTTGTAATCTGATGTCGACTTCCTATTGGTTGGTATGATATTTAGGTAGAAGTAAAAATTGCTATTACCGCTGTTTCACCCATAATAGCCAATGACATGGAAAAATGGGCTTTGTGGACATTGTCATTTCGATTGGCTTTGGTACTCGGGGGTTGTAAAATTTTGTTACCGTGGAAACTATGTGGAAGAATAATAAAGAAAGAGATTAAGACTGACACGCTTGGTCATTCTTTTCAGTAAGAAAGTTAAAAATGAAGAAAAGTACCTTAAATAATGTGGTTTCTGCATTTACAGTTATTTGAAATACTGAAGTGATTTGCCTTTTTCTTGCCATTTTTAGCTGATTAATATTTGTTGAAAAAATGCATGAAGAACTTGCAGTAAAATGATCTGATTCATCGCTACGCTTTATCTTATATCGGTAAATATTTTTTTTATCAGTAATCGAATAAAGTTGACTCACGACCCCAATGAATTAAAATTTAATATACTATATGTTTAATATATTCATGTAAGAATACACAGTTTTTTTTTAAAAAAATCAAATTAGTTAAGAGGATCCAATCACTTATAATTTAAGTTATAAAACAGTAAATTATTGGTTTTTTTATTATGTTCTATTTTCTTGGCAATATAATTAAATATAAAGTCAAAATATTTCTTTTAAAAAAAGACTTAGTATATTTTCTCTTGTAGCTTTAAATAAATATTTAAGTTTTGTTGCAATATTAGTTGTGTAAACAGAGTAAATGCTCCGTATCTTCCCAGAAATTGAATATTGTAACAATCCATGAAGGAATAATTTTTGAATTTCACTAATGCTTCCACGGTGTTACTTTGATTTTCAAATAAGTGAACTCGAATTTGTACATCGAAATTCTCAATAAACATAAATTATGCAGGAACACCTCACTAACTATTGTTAATTGATTGTTTCTAATCCTCCTAAACTTTTCAATCAGAGCCAAAATTTGAAAATAAATTTTAACGTCTCATTTTCTCGACTCATCTGCCCAAATTAAAGCAGTTATTAGAACACAAGTTACATTAGCATAATTATAAAAGAACAATGAAGATAAGTTACATCCGATATTTTATAAAATATTTGTTAAATAATACATAAATTAAAAGTCATTTAACAGTGGGGTACTATTTACAAAGTTACGTACTATGCCATCATTAAATTTCGTAGAGCCAAAAGATATCACCAAATGGTATCGTTTCCGAGCATGCTCCGTCCATATTCACAAATAAACTGGCGAAGATATTCACTACAAAGATGCGTTAAAAAAATTGCGTTTAAACATGCGCGGGAAAAGGTTTTCCTTAGCTGCACATGGAAACATTTTAGCAGCATTTTTCTAATTAACGAAATTGGTCTATGATATAAAATGTTAAGTAGCCATAATTCTCGGAACTCTCATATTGAGCGATGGGTAATATTTTTGAGCAATTGAAGAGCTTAAAATATTTTATTACTTGTTATTTAAAAGATTCTCTGTTTACAAAGTTAAGCTTTTTGAGAAAATAATTATTAGTCAATAAAAATTTTCTGTAACGTTTAATACTTCTTTTGAGACACATTCTCATTAATACCAAATAGATTTAACTGAGAAGAAATTTCTCTCCACGGTCACTTCTCTTTAATAAAGTATCGAAAATCTAAGAGAGAATAACTTGTGATGGTTGATGCACTTTGTGAATACACTTTGTTTAGATAATTTTGGGCAAAACATCAACATTTTTATATCAAACGCAAGAAAATACAATGTAATAAGCATTTGCAGACTTACAGGTTTTGTAATAATTAGTGAAGTATCAATTATCTTGGGTTATGTAACTATGGGTAAATAATGTAGACATTTATACAATGGGTACAAAAAGAAATACGTTCAATTCGAAAACACTCAAAATGCTTAGAATTTGCCCTGATTTTACAGATTTCAATCCATATAATTATTCTTATAATAATGTGGAATAAAATGATTTTGGTGAATACAACATAAATCCAAAATATGACAGTTATGTATTTTACTCAATATCAAGGAAACGTAAGGTTACACTTAGTTAAAAATAAATAAATTATCATACAAGATGGAAATAACACTTTAAAACAATATTTCAAATCCCTCTTTTATTAAGGAGATGGTATTTTTTGGTGAAAAATAATGCATATTTTCTGAAAGAAAAACTCTTACCAAATTACATTTGAAAGAGAAAATAAAATCTTATATTTGAAGAGGAATAATTAAACCTGTCTTAGTTTCTAAGGAAATATAAACAATTTTAGGATATAACAGCAGATTTGGACATTACTAAATAATCAACATACCTGTAAAAATACTGGAGAGAAACAAGGAGAAAAAATTGCAACAAGAAAAATACTTTTTTTTCTAAGGAAGCTAGATTTATTTTGATAACATAAAATTAAAGTGTTTCGTATTTTATCGCCGTGCAGGCTTGGTCTTGAAAGAAATGTTTCTTTGTATTTTCTCAATCTTGTGCATGCAAATTTTCTTGGATAAAATTCAAAGGAACTTTAAACATATTACAAATAATTTCAGTTCAAAACAGTATCGTAAAAACATATAATGTAAACCAGGGGTGGGCAGACTTTTCCAGGGTGCGAGTTATTTCTAATTTTTGCAAGCTGTTGTGGTCTACCCAATATCAGTGGCGCGCACAAGGAGGGTCTACCGGTCCGGACTCTCCATAGCTCTTGATTTTTTTTTTCCGATTCATTATAATCCCATGTACATAGTACGTAAAATTTAATTAAGATTTTGTAACTAATAGTTTTTTATTATTTAATGCTGATTTTATTTATTTATTAATTTAATTTTTACTATTTATTGTTCCTAACAATCTACAAAATTAAAAAAATATGTTTGACTGTGTATTGGGGAATACGAGAAAAGTAGACTTTCGACCCTCAACTCCTCCCCAATTGAAAAATTCTTGTAAGAGCCAATGCCCAGTGTCGTAGATGTGGTGAGGTTGGAAAATGTCTTCAATATTTATAAAAACAATAATAATAAATGAGGAAAATGTACTTGCTTACAGAACCAAAATAGAAATAATAACGTTTTTAAAACCGCATTTAAAGCAAAATTCAAACATAATAATTATAGCAATAAATATAATAATATCTAATGATGTACTTATTATCAAACAACTCAAAATATGTAAAAAATAAAACGTTTTAATCTAAAATTAGTTTTCTTTGTTATAGTGAATAGAAGACTTAGTCTGCTTACTTCAGCCAATCTTGAATATTCCGTATAAAATTGCTAACTGCAAAAATCTTCAGGCGGTTGCCCCAAAATGTCTTTGCGGTCCACCGCGGATATTTGTGGATCGCAATCGACATAATGCCCACCCGGGATGTATACAGTAGAACCTGGTTCTGTGAGGTCTTTTTTTAAGCGGTTTTATTTTTGTGCGATTTTATTTTTGGGCGATCTTTCTTTTATGCGGTATATAAATTTCAACGGTTTTGGCCCCACTATAATGTTTTCTATCAATATACATACATACACTTTAAGATGCCCTGTTCATTGGTTATAAACAGTCTCTCGACAATGCACATTGCATTGCTTTCTCTCAACGCACTAGCAGCACACACTTGATTGAAGACGAAACTTTCAATGACAGTGACATTATCAAGAATTTGATAGATTATGAAGACGGACATGAAGAACCGAATTTTTTGATAGCGGATACAATAGATGCTGTGGTCCAGCTTTCCATCAAATCCGAAAAGCCTTTTCTTAAAATAGATACTATTCCGAAAGGAGTTTGAATTTCCAAAAGGAGCTTCGATCATTTATATCTTGTTAACATGACGTTCACAAGCAACTGACCGTCGTCACAAAAACGTATCATTTACTTAATGGTGTCAAAAATAAATCAATTAAAATTCCATCTTTAAGTGACGAAAGCGATTTTGAACCAATTCATCGCAGGAAGATGTGCGCGATTTGGATTGCGATGAGCAGCAGTGAAATATATATGAACATTTTGAAAATTTCTCTGTGTATACAATAAGAAATTAAATGTTTTTGAAATGTTTCCATATGGAAGCTAATTATTTATTTTTTTTTTGGAAGTACTTTCTCATAAATTTCGTAAAGGCAGTTGGACCTCTACATAACGAAGTCGCTAAATCCGGAAAAAAAGTTCGTTTTATGGAAAATTCGTTATACAGAGGTTCATCGTTCAATATACTTCATAAACCACATAAAACAAATTTTAAATTCATAAAAACTATATATAAAAAAGCTACCATTCATACTTCTTTTAAAAATTAATAAATGTTTATTTTATATATTCAACCCATGAAAAAGAAAAAAAACTAGAAGAAAATCAAGAAAAAAGTATGTCGAATGTTCACTGTATTTTCAATATTAAGAACATAGTTTTATATTGAAATTAATGAATTTTAAGGACATTTCCTATAATTTAAAGATACAAGTTTCATTAAAAATACATTATTTTATGACTGGAATACGGCGACACGAAACGATTTCACTGAGGGTGAAAGGGGATATCGAAGATGTTTCTGGTGAACTTGGCAATGGGGGCTAAAGGTCACGTTTCTTAGACGAAACGTCCAGTACTATGTTGCTCTCGGTTAGTTAGGATCTAATAAAACCAGTTCAAGATATATGACCACCATAAAATGTGCTAGAATGAATAACTTGACATGTTCTCTGGAATATTTTAAAAAAAGGGAGGGAAAAAAATTGAATCACAAAAGAAAAGTTGGTAATAAAGAAAATGCACTTCGCAATATAGATGTTATTTTACGAACAAAGTCGTGAAATGTTCAAGGTTCCAGGAAAATGGTCGCAATATACAGGTTCGTTATATAGAGGTTCCAGTGCATTTGACCTATTTTTTCAGTGTGACTTTTTTTATGCAGTCCTTCTCCACCGCATAAAGTTTTTTGTAGTATGTTTGCAAAATTGTTTGGTACATGTAAGTATTTATGAATTTTTCAAATATTTTTTGTGCGATTTCTTTCATGCGGTCCCTATCAACCGCACAAAATAAGATTTTACATTATTTACTTTCATACATTTAAAGAATATTGTAAATTAAGAACTCAGTTTTACTCTGTAAAAAACGAAGGCATTACAAACGCATATTTATTAAAGTACAGAACTGTTTAATTCCTTTTAAATGCTCAGAAAGGAAGATAGTATGAATAATTAATACTGTGCTTTAAAATTGTGTGAATTCTTTGGCCTCGTTATATGTAATAAAAAGAAAAGATTACTTTGGTTTTGCTAGAAAGGTTTTCCACTTAATGGTTCTCCCCCTCCCTCTATTTGCATAAAGAATATAGTAAAAAAAACCGGATTTATTTTTATAATTGAAGGAAGAAAATATACGACTTAGCTATTTTCTCATGGAAATTAATAAATTTAACTTCTAGGAGATAAATTGTTTAAAGCATACACCATTCAATAAATATACAATTTTTCTCTTAAAGCGTAAATTGAAGAGTGCATCTGTCTTTAAAGTATTGAGAGGAAATGCATTTATTTCCAGAAGCAAATTTATCTGCTTAAACATAATGACTTTCTGTAAATAGACATTAATCTGATTGAAAGTGCTTTGGGTATTGTAGAGGTTTTATGGCAGGATGAAAATATTATCAAAAGCATTTTTTAATGACATCCATATTTTTTAGATCTGTTTATTGCACAAGATCATGACTTTTATGTTTTCGTTTTTTAATGATTATTTCTCAAATTGTTTGCATCTGAAATAAGCAAAAGTTTTCTTTTAATTACAAAATATACATATAGTATTTTTCGTTTTCTTGCTGTGTTATGTAGATTAATATTTATACTGGATGTTTGGTTTTGGAAGCTGTCCTAGAGTATTTTAAATATTAATCATTTAGTATTATGTTCAGAAACTGATAGTATATTTTAGATACTTACGCTTGCATTTTCTCTTCCTTTCAGAACAGTTATATAGGCAATTATAGAGAAAGATTGTTTGGCCTTAAAATTATGTTTAACCCGCGGCAATATTTGTTTCAAAGGATATGTGTTTGCTATTCTACGCTGGGAATATTATTTTAACCTATACTGTCTTGTTATGTTCCTATTTTTTATTAGACTTATTAGGTAAATGGAAATATATATCACGCACTGGTGAGTAAATTTACGCTTGTATTCTGTGTGTTATAGAGCGGCTCCTCGAATTTTATGTTCTGTTTTTGTAATGTTTTAGCAAACTGAGTTGCGCAGGAACAGAAAATGAAGTACATTTATTTTAAAATATTTTTTTTTATTTCAAAACATAGTTCTTATTTATTACATAGCAGAAAATGCTACATATTTAGTTTGATATTCTCAATATATATATATATATATATATATATATATAATATTAATTTAATGGAAATTTTGTTCTTTATTATACTTATTCCTGTTCCACAAGTTAAAGCAGCTGAAAGAAAATATAAGCCGGTGCTATATCGTATTCATTTTTTTCATTTTAAAAAATTCAACCTGAACCAAGAATGATGTTTTACTTAGAGTCCAAACTTATGTTATCATTTCTAGGAATCCATTTTCAGGTCACGATATACGTAATCCAATTCGAGCAGTTGTAAAGAAACTAATCCGGGATGCCTTACAAAGATGTTACTTATTCTCAAGAAAGTAACTTTTATCTTATGTAATACATACGACCAGCAAATCGACTGACCAACGAGCAAATTGTGTCTTATAGGGGTTCAGATACTTAGTGGGAACATCGTCTTCTCTTCTTCATGAATTATTCCTCGTTCTATTTCTTCCCGTGGATTTTAGAGGAACCACGAATGAATGCCCTGGGTTACGTACAGAAAGGAGGTGGCGATAGATCTGATAAAATCTGATAAATATATACAGGATGTTTGATACAATAAGGGTCACCTTGAATTTATGTACCAAAGTTCAGAAGGAAGGAGAGAATAATTTATATATTTATGAAAAACAAGGTTATTATAAGCGGATTTGTTTGCTCCTTTAATGATCTTAGTTTGTGAATTGTAGATTTCGGAAAAAAGTAAAAAAAAAATTATATAAATGTGTAAATATTTAAAAATTTCCCTAACATAAAGAATGACCTCACATTGCAGTTTTCAAAGAAAATTGTTTAAAAATGTTTTTTTTTTTGGTTTTAATTATAGCATAGATAACATTTGAGTTTCTTGCACTTTACTGTTCTTAAGGTATCCGAACACGTAAGGAGTACTTTTTTTAAAACACAGCACACACAAAAGCATGTTAAGAATACACATTACCCTAAAAATTTCATTTTTACGGAAAAAAAATTTTGTTTTGCATGTTTTGGTGGCCCATATCATTGAGATGTTTCCCACGAAATTTCAGATCTGTGTTAGAAAATTAGTTTTTAAGATATTTGAAGTTTTATGAGCTATGGTTTTGGTTTCGGTTTCCTTTTACAGCATTTTTTCACACTTAAGTTGAATTAACTGAAAACATTTTAGAGCCTATAGTTTGAAATGGTTATTAATTCCAATTTTCATTACTAAAATCATTTCTGCATGAATATGTTGAGCTTTTTGAGTTCTCATAATTAATTAATAAAGATTAATTTCATGGCCCATTTTTGCTTTAAAAATGGTTTATATAACTTAAAAGCTTTATCATTAATATTTCCTGTAGAGAAAATGTCATGGCAAATGCGTTCTGGGTTTCTGTGAGAAACAATATTTCGAAGAGATGGAATACTACTGAAAAATGATGTATCTAAAAATTAGTCCTCAGCTGATTCTGCAATTAGACTTCCGAATGCAAGTATTCTGATTTCAAATGCTGCAGACATAACTGAATGTTTCCTTGCTGTACCAAACTACATTATACTAAACAGATTGTAGTACTATATTTTAGTATTTTAAAGTCGTACGATAAGAGCTAAAACTTCCTAAACTGCCCCAATTTAAAACTGAAAAAATTAAATTTTATGAGCAAACCTGACTATTTTTAGCTTAAGTTAGTATCATTATTATTTTGTACATAAATGCTTCGTGTTTCAAAACTTTTGTGAAATATTAGGTTAATATAAAGCTGAATAAACTGACGTCTTAACAAATGGCTATCAATATTATGCAAAAATATATTTTGAATTAAAAATATAATTTTCAGTCATATTTAATAAAAATAATATTTTAATGTAGAACATACATTGGAAAATAACCTATTAAAAATTAGAGTTTTACGGGCCTTATATATAAAGTTTTGTTTTTTGACTTTAAAAACTTTAAATGCGTTTATCTCAGACTTTTAATTTTGAAGGTATAAGTGATTTCTAATCCCTAAGGCTTTTTTCCTGTTCAAGATAGAGCCTTGAATTCTTTTGTATATGCTCCCAAATGTATGTTCTATAAAATTTAGTATGGAATTTGGACTGAGAACTCTAGTTATTTTTCTAAAAGTGCTAAAGTTGATATTTTAAAAAATTTCGTGTTATTTCCAGGTTTTTCTAGAAAATTAATTATTAAAAATCAACAACGGAATAGATTTTCAAATCCATACTAAATGTTGTTTGTAATAATCTAAGAATCATAAATAACTTAAAATTACTAAAAAATTTAAAAAATTGAGTATTTTATAAAAGTTTGAATAAACTTCAAAAATTCCTAATTTTTTAAAATTGTAAAATAATGGCTAGTCAAACTGACTTTTTGCTTATAGAATCAGCTTAATAATATAATCTAAATATAAAACATCAATTATTTTTACTGTAACTGTCTCCAAAAATTTTTTTGAAAAAGCGTACCTTGTAACCTTAAATGCTCTTTTTAGGAATCAATTCCAAAAAATACTAATGCTTAACTAATAATATTTTTTTGAAAAAATATCTAAGTTTTACAAAAATTTCAATTATAAGGGAATATTTTAGGAATATTTTTTTAAAAAATTGCAATGCAATTTTAGATAAAAAAAAAGTAATACCTTATATTAGTAAAAGTATTACTAAAACAAATTTAGATACATTTATCTAGAGCATATGTTCTCAATCTGGGAGGAGATAATTCCCCCTTGTGGGCATTTGAGCTTTTACGGGGACTGTAAAAGACCCAGAGTAAGGGGGTTTTGAGACGGTATGGAGGGTTCAAGAGCAGATTAACCAAATATAGTTTAAAAAAAGACTAAAAAAACGCGCTGATTATGTACTAACAAAAGTAAGCTTTAATACTGACTATTTTATGTTGATTGTATGTATTATAAAATTATATATTTGTGGCAATAGCTATTTCCGTTTTGTAAGTAAAAAATAATGGGGGCTTTAAAAAATATATAAAATTGTTAGAATATTATTTTTAAATATTAGTTCTTGTTTTTTCACCATGTATTATGTACGCTCTTATTTCTCTGAAGTGGGAGGTCATTGGTATCGGAATGTTCACTAGAAAAAGGGGCGCTAGTTCAAAAAGGGGGTTTAGAACCTATGATATAGAGAATGTACTAACATTTTAAGGTTTTATTGAAATTTAAAAATTTTATATCTGATCGAATAAATTTTATGACATGTGAGATTCGTTATGAGACCATTATTTAAATAACAGGCTAAAATTTAAGAAACATTCATGCTGTAAAAATACTTCTGTAAATTCTCTAGAAAATAATATAAATACCAGGTTCAAAAATTTTTATAGGAATACATTCTTAATATTTTGAGCTATCAGACTCGCCACGATAGATTTTAAACAATTTAAATGTCCTATTTAATATATTAAAGATTCACTTCCGTTTTTTTATTTTATAAAATTAATTGTAATTATCCCTCAAAGTACGTTTTGTAACGCCAAAAGATAGCTCTATTCAATAAAATAAACAAAAATATATGTTTTGCCCGAATTTGGTCATTTTTAACATGTTCGGATACCTTAAGCAAATTCATTCATATATGAAACTAATCGCTTCTAATTTTGTTATCGAGACAACTGATTTTTGATGTAATTTAAATTGAAATATAAAACAAATACTCCTATATTCTGAATTATATAAGGTTTTGCAATGTAAGATGCAACCAATTAAATGAATAAAAATCTCTAAATAAATGCCGACTGGTCTATAGATAAAAGTATTCACACATTTGAAATATACAAAACAATGCTACTTATTGTATCCCTTTCATTAGCTTGCACGTTTTGCTTCCTTTTCTTTTTAATCGGTTAATTGTGGAGCTCCAGTTTGAAAACGCGCAACTCTGTTGCGTCGCGGAAATCCAGCGATGGTGAGTAGACTAGTCAATCACAAAGTAAGTAATGCTGTTAAAATATTGGGTCAAAAGGATGGGTTTATTTTATAAAAAAAATTGTCAATCTCTTATTACTAATACCTATACACAGGGTTATCAGAAATAAATGATCCGATTATAAAATTTAATATTTCTCCGATGAATAAACAGAAAATGATAATTAAGATTTCATTGTAAGGATAATATAAATATATATATTGTACGTAACGTTTTTTGACGTAAAGTAAAATTTGTTTTCAGAAATGTTCAATGCGACTTCCTTTAGTCGCCCGTATAATATCATTGCGAACCTGGTCGTCCTGGACTTTTGCCTTTACACAGGCATCCAATTTCCTGGAACTATTTATACCATCTTCTTATACTCTTAGACAGGGGTGTCCAACACAAATGACCTTACAGGCCACTTCGGAAAAACATTATATAATCTCGCGGACCGCCCATAAAAATATGTACCTTTATATCAGATTTTGAAACAAAAAAAAACATTGATTGGATTAAAATTTTAAAACAGAATGAATTATTATTATGGTTTTCATTATTTTTCACATATGCAGGCATAGATAATATAATAATGTTTACATAATATGATAATGCAATGATCAAATAATGTTTGAAATATTACAATTGCCATTTTCTTGAAAACTGCGATGTTCCAATTGAATTGATCTTTCATTACTCATTGTTGAAATTTAATAGTGCTGTCATTCGCAAACAATTATGTATACATTGTTCTTTATCTTAACCGTCCTGGATATTTTTTAAACTTTAAAAACATCTCTGACTACCACTTGCTTTTCGGGCACTCCAAGCAGAAAAGGAGGTGGAGAAACAAAAGTCGCACACACAGAGAATCATGTACTATCCATAGCAAAAGATATGCATAATGCAAATCGAAATGTATTAAAATAGTAATTTACTATAGTAAAATCAAATGTAACTGTTTGATAAAATATAATTCTATTTTCATTTAAAAGACATTTCTATTATTAAAAAGGATTTATTTAAAACAAGAACAGGTATTAGGCAAATACATTGTATAGATATATAAATATCCCCTCAAATTTCAAAATGAAAAAAAAACTTTAAAAATCTGATATTTAAAAATTTTTACAAATTACTTACGCAACTTACGTACTGGCGAGCCGCGTGTTGGACACCCCTGCTCTTAGATGTCGGTGCATTTCTACAGTATTTTCTCCGGTATGGTACACCCAAAATGCCTTCCTTCGCTGCGACTTCATTTCGAATTCTGTTCACAAATACAACATTCTTGCCACCTATTTGACAAAAACGATGTTACAAACTAGCAAATTCATATTTTATCTTTGCAATGACGTATTAATGATCTGTTTCTGTTAATTCATCTTGGAATTATTAAATTTTGTATTCGGATCATTCATTTCTGATAACCCTGTATTTGGTCAACATAAACATACATTATTAAAATATTACCCGGAAAAACGAAAGAAAAATTAACTGCTTGCAATTTAAAAAAATCAGTAAACATCAACTTTCTGATTGTTGTCTTTGCTCCTCTTAGACTAACACCTTAAAAGCAATATCATCGCTCATAAATAAGAAACTTTTAAGAATTTTCAGCCGGTGCATGAGAAGATGCATGTGTTCATCTTAAATTTTCAATATTTTTATGTATTTATTTTATTCCGACTTGGCCTCAACATATTCTAAACATCCTAAAACTTAATAGCATGTTCTGTTTTTCTGAAAATTACGTTTTAAATAGCAAATGTCCCTAATTTTTACGCATGACAATTATACTCGGCAATCACAGTTAACTGGGTAAAAAGGACATCATTTATAAGAGAAATATCATACCTAACAGAGTTCAATTCTAACCTAAAAAATTATCGAACACAAAATTCTGAATATTTCCCGGATCATGGAATTCGATTTAGGGTTCCTCGGGTTTCACGAAAGCCGCAAGATGGTCGATGTTATTTTTTCTTTGTTGACGTCTCTCCCGGTCCAATTATTCGGTCAGCCAAGGAACTGGACAGGAGAGAAACCTATATCTCTCCCCACTATTAAAAAAACTTTTTCCACTACTAAGACAACTTTATTTTCTATAGTAAGGAACGCTGAAAACTTATGTCGCTTTCTGATTGGCTGATTCGATTTATGCTTAAAGCATTGGGAAAAGTTACTTTTACTGTTGTGATTTAAGTAAACTGATCAATTGAGATGGGTGAAAAGGGTTTTCAAACAATATATGGATTTTCTTAGTCATTAGAGGTTTTCAGTTTTATTACTATTACCAGAGACGTCTTAAGACACTTTGAGGCCCTGGGCCTGGAGAAATCTAAATATTTTTCGAGGCCCTGGTACCTATGCAAATATGCAAAAGTAGTCCTTACCTAAAACCTATAAAAGTAGACAGTAGCGTGTATTGCTAAATACTCGTTCAAACGGTCATTTGAAATAAATAAATGAGCACGACTCACAATTTCAAAAGCCTAGACACAAACCGGCGAAACCTATGGTAGCATTTCGACTAAATGAGTTGAATGATTATTTATGGTATAAGGCGTAGACATGGACAACGGTCACCCGTATCGTTCATTTAATTATATTTGCGTGCTGACTATAGGGGTAATTAAGTCGAACTGTAGTTCATTGGCATGGCGATGTCCAGTCTTTCTCCATGTATAGTCATGTTTACAAGTTTCTAAATTCATAGAAGACATAAAAAAATGGATGAACATGATTGTTAATATCAACATAACTAAATATGTATACATTTACCGAGCATTTTTATTATAGGAATTTTAAAAATAGTAGAATCTCGTTAGTCCAGACTAATTAGAGCTCTAGTCATCTGGATTAAATAAAAAAACAAGTTCCTTAAATGAGCTAAGGCATATAGCAAGAAAAAATAAAAATATATAATTTGTAAAAATAATATTAGTTGAAGAAAATTTAGTACCAGTTAGTTATTTCTATGGAATAAATCTACCTATAATGTAAGGGAAGTATAGATTTCTTTTATTTACATCGAATATTTACTACACAAAAAACAAAGGCTATATATATATATATTAAGGCTGATTTTTTTTTTAAACTGACACTGCTCTCTGTCATCTGTAGCTTTATCTAACAAGCACAATAACACAAAACTTGGTGTGGAGACAAAGACGTATAAAGACTATTTGAGGCTATGAACCCAGAGAAGATTTTTTGAGGCCCTACACCCGTATGAACTAGAAATAGTCTTCTTGATATCATCCTACAGTCTATAGCATAAATTGGCATAAACATTCAAACTGCAATTTGAAACAAAAAATATGCACGACTCACAATCTCAAACCTTGGCACTAACCTGCTCGGACAAAGTCCACATTTGGACTAAATGATACGAATGATTGTGTTTATCATATTAGGGTCCAGGTCTAGAAATGGACAACGGCCATCCCATAATAATATAAACTCACCACTTTTGCCAGTTAATATGCAGTTTTAAATTCCCTGTTTTTCGGAAAATATGCACGGGAATAATATTTGAACATTAAAATTAGCTGTGTTACACAATATCTTATTAGAGCAGAGTCGAGAAAGAAACGAGGCCCTCACAGAATGTGAGACCCTGGCACGCGGCCAGTTGGCGCCTGCCTTAATTCAGCCCTGATTTCTACTAGGGTCAAATGTCCACCATTCTTGTATCATGCTTCTTTTGATTTTGTCGATTTTAGGGAACAAATCACATTAAAAAACTAATTATTGAACAGATAATAAGTATTAATTAATAAAATTAATCTCATTAAAACAAATATTTAATTAAATTTTACGTATTGTAAAATTAAAATTATATTCAATCGGGGAAAAAATCAAGGGCTTTGGTGGGGGTGTGGACCCCTACGACACCCCCCTTGTGTGCGCCAATGGACAGGTCCATGATTTTGTCATTAGCATTATTTTTGAGATATTGGTTCAAATCCTGGTACCGCTCTACAGAAGACACATCTCATGAAAGGGCTGATGTAAGTTAAATCTGTCGAGACTCAAAATCCTAACGTTGATGTGGGGGGGTGTGATTCTAAAGGGTACGGTGCCAATTAATGTATTGCTTTCTGCAAATTCAAAGAGAGGTTCATTCCCAATGTACCTTGTGTTTTTTCGTAATTTGTAGATAATAAATATTCATTTCATAAGAAATGAAAAAATATTCGAGTGGAATAGAGGCTGTAATGATCTTACCCCTGAAGTTGCATCCTCATCATCTTGTCTACCTAAAGCTGTGGGAGGTAACAATGAATGACCATGACTTGCCATGATAAACCTAATTTAATATTATCAATTATAATATTCTAAAACAAGTAATCTATAAAAGGGAGCCCGTGGAGTGATATAAAGAAACCAACTACCTTACATAAAGAAGCGCACGAAATCAGCTTAATTTAGCTTTAATAAATCCTATCCTAATATTTTTTGATTCACTAATTTTAGTCTAGTAGCCAAAATCCATCACTTAGTAAAGATGCGTAATTTTAATTCTTACCGTAGTAACACTGCTTTCAGCAGCTCCACTCCTTCTGATCTACGATTGTTTAACTCTAATTTTATATACACTAATTTGCACCTCGTGCTTTCTTCTTGAGAGGGATGGCTGTGAAATAAACGCGAATGCTAGACCAAATATTCCCCAAGAGGATGAATTGTTTCAAGTCACCTAAAGACCCGTCACAATGTTTATTCATTTATTTTTCAAATAAAAATAACTTTACAAGCACATTTCTTGTAGTAATATTTTAACATTTGTATTAGATTAAAACGCTAAATATTTATTGGGTGATGTTTATGCGACTATGGATCTGTTTAAAAAATCTCAATTTATTCATGAATTTTATATACTATTTATTTTTTCTAATATATTCTTATTTATTTTACTTTATTTTTTATGTTCGTTATTTTTTTCCATATTTTTATTACATATTGTTTTTTTTTTCTTTTTTTCTCTTTAATGTTTACTTTATTTATCTTTTTTTATATCTATTCGATTTTCCTTTTAACTTTTATTTTATGTATCTGCTTAAATTTTCTTTAAGAATTTATTTCATACATCCAAACAGGTACTGGTTTGCAATTAACATTACAATGTTTATATTTTTTTAATAATTTATATTTATTTTTTCTATTTTTGGTGACAGAATTTATTGTTTACGGTGAAAATTAAAAATTTAAATTATACGTTTTTAGTGTAGGAAACTCAAGTGTAGGTTTTCCTTTGAAATCATTTTGTATTGTAGAAGGTAGAAAATTAAACTTTAATTTTTCCCCGTTTTAAAAAATTATAAGGTTTGGCAAGAAGAGGAAAATGCGTTTTCCTAAAAGTGTTAAGAACATATTTTATCTCTTGAATTGAAAAATTCCCAATTTCAAAAGTTTAGAATGAATTAATCAGAAGTTATCATAATAAATGATTTATTTACAGTTGTCTTAAAATTTTGATAAAGAAATATATTATGCTTTATAACATCTCTTGTTCACTTTCTGTCTGCTATTTTGAAAAAAGGAGAAAACATATGTTCAAAGATTAATATTAAAGTGTAACAATATTTCAGTTTTTATTTAATAACAGTTAAACAAATTTATTCTTAAAGAAAAACACTGAAGTGTTTCACGTAATTAATTCACCAAATTAGAGAATGGTAATGTTAAGTATAAAATCAAATAAATGCATGTTTATTTTGTAATTGTCTTTCTGTACTTTAAAAAAATACTAAGCATTGTCAAATAAGGCATAATTCACTCAAATTATAATTTGGAAGCTTTTTTCTGCATCTATTTAGACGAGTAAGAAAAAAAATCTGTTATTTTTTGCTGCTTAGTTTTAAGTCACTGTCATAACAAGATTTGTTCCTTCTTTTTCATGTTTTTAGGTTTAATTTTACGAGCTGTAATTAAGAAAAACTGTTTTAAGTGAATATTTTAATAGCTTTCACGCTTCATACAACCCCCCAAAAATAACAGTATTTTTCTCATTATAGTGATTTATACATAAGAAGGAAAACTATATGCGCTGTCATACATATCTCATCAGATTGTGATGTATTTCTTCATATATTTAATTAGTTATTTATAATTTCTCCCGAAAAATGCGTTAATAGTTTATTTATGTTTTGTTTATTTAGTAATGTGTAATTTAGCATATTACTTAGATCCATGAAATAAAATTTTTCTGTAAAAAAGTTATTTTATGAATTTCAGGTATGTTGAGAAAATCAAACAAATAAGCTACATCAAACTTTTGCTTAATTATGCTTATATTATGGTACAATTTGAAACGAAAAACCTTTTCATATTTGTTATAGTGAAAAAATCTGTAAATGGGTATAGAACAGATGATCATAAATTGTACACAATTTACGATTAAAATATTTTTTCTAAGTTTAGAAATATATAAATCGCAAAATCTGTTTTCACAACGAACTGAATTTTTTTAAAATTTTATTTTATGTTTTATGTTTAATAGGGTGTCTTACCCAAATGTTTTGCAATGTTATTTATGCAGAAAGTTAAAACCCAGAATAAGGGATTTTACGTTAATGATTGTGGTGAAGGTGACTGACTGACTACGTTCGGAACTGTGATTTTGCAAAAACGTATAAATGAATAATCTGTTCGAGATATTTAGGGTCAGTTGAATTGGAATGAACTTACAAATTGTTTTAAGAACAGTATTACAATAACGAATGATTTAAATGCAAAATTTTGACAAAAAAGTATAAGGAAATGAAATTTTTCAAAACATTCTTCTTTCATGAAAAACACCTCTTATAAAAATCATATTTTTTCTCTGTATGTATGTGGGATTATGACACAGTTCTTGGGGTATTCGATGATTACACTCATTTTTTGCTAAATTAACATTTAATGTTGGACAATAGATACAGCTCTACTCACTATGACGGATGTTTAAACACATATAATATAATATTTACAATTCGATTAAACACCTCTGGCTCTTAACGACAGTTCTGGTACAATTGATGACACTCAATCTTCACGATAGTGTTGAGAGTGACCTACGCGTGTCTCTCTTGTGAACAACGGGTAATGGGTCCCTACTCGGCCACTGCTATCCGCTTCTTTTCTCAGCCTCGAATCATCGACCTCCACGTCTAGAGTCCGCTCGCTGGATCCCCATCTCTTTCGTTAATTCACTGGTGGTTGCGTTGCCAGCGCCCTCTAAAGAATGTTCATGTGGAAATTTCCCACATGTACATCTGTCTATATAAGACATCTTCACAGAGCCAGACTTTAAGTTTTTGAAATATATAATTTAGGAGTAGATTTATCCGTATTCTATTGCATTATAGTGGAGAATTCTTAACAAAAGGAACCGGTTATTATTTAAAAGGATCGCAACTATGAAAATGTGAATTTTTCAAAACCCCTTGTTCACGCTTATTGAAGTCTTAGCTAAATATAGGGAAAATTTAATCATTATGGTAACATTTCAATAAAACGAAGAATGTTTTGAAAATATGCCATTCCTTCTTTATTTCTCGCTAAAAATACATTTAAATAATTCATCTGTTAATAATATTAAGGCAATTTTATATGTATATTCTAATTTAAGTGGCACTAAATATCAAATTCTTTTTTACTATTTATCGAAATCATGTTTCTGAATGTAGTTATCTAAAACTGAATAAATTGGTGTATATAACACAGAAACCATCAGTACAAATTCCCAAAATTTAATTAAATGCTTAAAAGAAAATAACTTCTCGAGGAATAGCAAAAAATTTTTAAAGAAAAGTATTAAAATATTATTGTCTTAAATCATAGATAAAACTTATTTAGAGAAAACTTGGAACCACAACACAAGTGTTTCATTTTCCCATGAGATAAACAACTATATGACACATTTAAAAATTATGTTTCTGTCTAAAGGAAACAACTATGAACTTAATAAGGAAAAATTTATTTTTAAAAAATAAATAAAAAGTGTTTGAATATTCCTTTTTCTGCACGCAACTGAGCTTTAAGAGAATATTTTTAATCTTACTTTAATATCTATACTTCTATTTTTTGTCACTTTTCTGTTTTGTTTTCAAAGATACGTTGACCTTCCATTTTCTCTAACAAATTTTAAGGAACAGGAGAAAAAGTCAATTATATGGAAAAATAATAATATAAAGATTGAAATATATATATATATATATTTCCAAATATGTGCATTTTCATTCGTCTATTAAATAATAATTTTGAACTTGTAATTAGTAATGTTCTAAATAGCAAGCAAATGCAAAACTATTTGGTTCATAAGAAATTTTATGTAAAATTTAATTAATGCAATCAAGTAAATGGGCAGATATCTGTGTTTATAATGTAGAATGAGAATATTTAGCTTCAAAGTAATTCTTTTTACCGATTTAAGATGCCTCAGGGGTGTTAAATTTCTCCAAAGGGCTGAAAATATAAGCAATTTTCAAACAGGTATAATTCTTTTTAAATTTAAATTAAATAATTCGAATTTTTTATACATTATTTATAAAGGATTGTGGCTTCAAAAAAGTGTAAAATGTTTGAAATATAATCAAAATTTTACAATAAATAACAAAAGCTAATTTTAAACAATTTTTTACACATTAATCATTCTTTCACAATGCAGTCATTTTGAATGCTTTTGGGCAATACAGGTATATAAAGTTAAATGTATCCTTATTAGACTGTAGTATTTTTATATAAATAGAATAATAAATTATATTTTTTAAAAAAAATAAAAAAAGATTGCATTTTCAAGTTTTTTTTAAAAGAAATTCAATATTTTTCAAATATTTTGAAATACAAAAAAATATGTTACTATTTAAATGATGGTCAGCTTAAAGAGTTTTACAATTCTATAAAGTTTGATACATATTAGAAAATGCGCTATTATATTGCGCTACTATTTTAGAAATTACTTTATACTTATTACAGAATTGTTTTTTATATTCATATGCTTATAAGTTAAAAAATCATGACTATATTTCAAACATTTTGTATTTTTTGAAACCATAATCACTTGTAAATCACGTGTAAAAGATTCGAATTATTTAATTTAAATTTAAAAGAATGATAAAGAAGAATGTTTATATTTTCACCCCCTGAGATCCCGGCATTCCCTCTTCTACAATTTGTAAACAGTAAAGTACTGGAGTAAAAACGTTTATATGATAACTGGCCTGAAGCGAAATTATCACTCTGACCTGCAGAAGCAGACAAGGACTCTATGGCTGAGGTGTATGGTAACTAACGTGATCGAAATGTGACAAGGTAACTGAACACTGTATGGCTGCATATTCTAATACTGATTAAATGCACTATTCATGGCGAGTATGAATCATTCTCAAAGAATCACAATTAATAATATAAATGGCTACGTAGTATGCTTAAAATAAACCCAGCTACCTCAAAACACAGATTTCTGAAGACAGAAATGTTGGAAACTTAAAATCTTCTTTATATGACAATTTTGAGATTTTTACATTTTCAAATTGTATAGATTTTAACCTTTCTAAAAAAATACCTTATTTTAACGTTTAGAACAATTAGAAGCTATTAAATCCTATTTTTAAACAATCATTGAAACTGGGCACGACCATTTGAATGGCGAAAAATGTAAACAAAGTGCTTCGTTTTTGCTTAAAAGTTGAATGAATGATTGAAATCAAAGCATTTAATCCAGAATCGCTAAAAAAGTGTTTACATGGAGATACAAAATCCCAATGAAAGTGTAAACAACGTAATATATTCTCTTGTACCGAAGAAAATATTTGTTCAAATAGAAGAATTATATTTGGGTACATAGGATGCAATATCATCATTTAATATGGAAATGTATGAAGACCAGACATTTTGAGGAAACTTAATATTGAGCCTGGTGATTACACGGTACAGACACTGGAGCGCTTCGTCGAACAGAGGCTGTTAAAGACTAAACTCTCCTGTTTTCAAAAAAAAAAAAACAAAGGAAGTTATGAAATAAAGGTTTAAAAGGAAGAGAGATGATGATGAGATTAAAAAAATGTAGATTATTTGGAGCATGGGGGGAGGAATGTTTTAATAAAAAAGTAATTATACATAAAAGTTCATTTTTCTCAAAATGTAAGTTTGTGATGTTCGATGTACCATTTCAGGAAAATTAATGTTCACAGGTATGTAATTTTTAAGACATATTTAGAATGGTGGCTAATATAAAAATAACTTTTTTGTAAAAAACTCAAATTAATTTTTTGTAAATTTTTTATGTGAAAAATGGGTCAAAGTGCCAATAATTTGTTCAACAATCAAAGGTTTGGCTTTAAAATAAGTTGTGCAGCTGTAGACAATTTTTCGACAAATGGTCCTACTTTTCAAAGGCCAGTATTCATTGCGTATACGATAAAGTAAATTTTGAGGTTCTAAATGAAAATACTCTACTATTATGTTAGTACGCTTAAGTTTTACAGGTCAAATTATAGGATGTTTCTGATTGGTATTTATAGTACAATTTTGAAGACGACCTCCAACTCTTAAAATATAATTATCTAAAAATGGATTAAGTGTTCTAAGTTTACCTGTTACAGGAAGGCCCTTGAGAATACTAGAAAAGTCTTCTTTAAATTCCTTTATCTACTCAGACTATAAATTATGAACTCCTTACTATTTTTCAACTCCTGCAGTAAGAGAGGTCACATCTTTTGTTTTGGGGATTCCTCACAATGTGAATAAATTTAAAAATAAAACTTATAATACGCATTAGTTTGGAAAAGTTAAGGGTTACACTAAAAAAAAGAGTCGTCATTTAAAAGAACTCATTTGTTCAAAGAGTCAATGTTGTTTCATAGGAAGAGTGTGTTTAAATCCCTGTAAGTACACTTCATCCGGTGGAGGGACAGGTTCACTACTAGACTCGACATTCTCTTCGTAAAGAATATTTGGTCCATGCCACCACTCTGAGTTGAATCTAATTTGATGTGGACTAACTCCTCTAGAAAGAAAATTGGCAGGGTTTTCTGCCGTGTCGATCTATTTCCAGCAGAGGCTTTTTGTGAGTTCTTGGATTCTAGAAGTTTGATTGGAAATGAAAAACTTCAGTACATGTGGGGAAGGATCTATCCAACTGTGCATTATTTTTGAGTCAGTGTATAAATAAATTTTTCTGATCTCGAACTTGAAGGACTATTGAAGTTTAGAAATCGACTTGGGCAGAAATTCAGTAGTTTAAAGTGTAAGCCGTGGAATAGTTAATAATTTAAATGATGTGTGCAATTAATAGATTGGATGTAGAGTAACTCTAACTTAACATCATTAGAATTGGTGAAACAACGGAGATATACTGGAGCACAATATGCCTCTTTACTTGCATCACAGAAGCCATGTAATGTCTTTAAGGTGTGTTGAAAAGCTAAAATATTATTATTTTTCTTTGACATTTTGAGATTTTTTTGCTTTTAAATTGTATATATTTTATCTTTTCTAAAAATACCTTTCTTTAACCTCTAGGGTAAATCGTTGAAACTAGACCACGCCCATTTGAAAGTCGAAAAATGTAAACAAAATGTTTCGTTTTTACTTAAAAGTTGAATGTCTAATACAAACCAAAACAAGTATCTTTTATAGTAAAAAATCGAGCCTTTTTTAAGTTTCACTCCTCTCTGATGGAATCTTTGAATTCGATTTTTACCCACTTAAAATGTGTAAATGTCATGCATCGATGCTTCTTTTTGCATAAAGTGTTTATGCATATTATTTTTTCTCATTCTCAGTGTCTTACGAGCCTTTTTTGTGAGAGATGTGTACTTTATCTGCTCCCTTTATGCATGCCTGAAAATAAGAAAATACAAAAAAAAATTATTTTAAAATTCGGAAGTTTCATAATATCTAGGCGATTAGCTAGTTAAATATCACTGTTCCTTCATTTTAGACCAATGCCACTTGTTTTTTGTTTTGGGAGATCCTGATATTTTTGGTCAGTAATACTAAGCTGTAAATTTGAGATGTCAACCTCATCACTTCTCCAGGATTTAAAACTACAAGGTGAAATGCCAACAGATCCAAATTCCAAACATATCCTAAAGAAAAATCTTTTTGCTTACATTTTTCTAAAAGTCAAGTCTTTTTTGACATTTACATTTTTATTGCTGAGAGCGAAATGGGCTGCAGTAGCCCAGTGGTCAAAGTGTCGGATCATGGCAGGCATGTCATGAGTTTGAGCTCAGTACCAATAAAGACCCGCCATGTAGGCAGCGGTGCATGTTAAATCTGCCGAGAGCTGAAACATCCTCCCGTTGGTGTGGTGCGGTAGTTAGAAGAGGGGGGGGTGCTAGCTCAGGTGTCATCCACGTCACTTGACCATGGTTCAAAAGTACGTTGTCCGTTTCCAAAAGCCCTTGTGTAGCTGAACAGTGTGACGTTAATATTCACTCACTCACTCTCTGAGAGTGTAATTGTTGTCAGATTTTTCATCGAGGTTTGCTTTTAAATGTTCTTAAAAATCTATATTAAATTCTTAAGGTTTATTTTGTAAATTCAGTGTTCTGAATGGTCAAAGGTACTGTTCTCCTTTAATAAAAACTATCGCAGAAAGTGTAAAATTAATTTGTTTCACAAAATTTGTATAAGAATATATATAAAGCGTGTGCACATAGACTTATTTAGAATATTAATTAAGCTATTTTTCGAGAAATGTTAGAAAATTGTAACTCAAAAAAGTTTCAGTGTTTACAGATTTATGTATTTATTTAGACAACTCTCTGTATGACTTGTATGCGAATTATTTAAAATCTGAAAAAACCTCTTGAATTCGGGCAATGTAATTGTATAGTAGAATATTTTAGATGTGCAAATTTATTTTTAAAATTATTTTCAGTAATCAACTTGAATTTCAGAGACCTCATGATAAAAAAAATCATCTATTTCTCCGGCTTTTATTCTGCCACTTATGCATGTACTGAAACAAATATTTGTTTTCTTCATTAATCGCGATAATAAAGTTTACTATTATTTTCCGTACCTTATTTACATTAAAAATTATATCCTTTGCGTGAAGGTAAGATGCATCTCTCTATTCAGCAAAATACATAAAAGATTTCAAATATAAAGCATATATACATGTCGGATATATATTTCTAGCAATAAAAATTTACAATACAGAATAGACGTACTGTTATTTCGTCCCGTTTATTTGTGTCACGTTACACTTTCTAATAAAATAAATAGCGACAATAAATCCAATGCATTCCCAATGAAAAAGCCAATTCAGGATACTTCAGCAATGAAATAGAGTCGATTAAATTTATTTACTCCAAATACATCAAATTTAGCTCCGAAATAAGGCTATATCTGAAGAGGAAAATAGAAAATGCGATTTACAGTCGAATCAGATTCCCTCTCTTTTCCCCGCCTGTCATTCCTAATTTCAGTTTACAATTCGTATGGAATAAATTTTCTGTTGAAGAACTAGTTTTGGAGATCTTTTTAATAAAAATAAATTTCTGTATGTCAAGTTTGAAATATATACTTGAAAAATGGAATTAAATTTGAATAACAAAAACGTATCACTGTTAAATGGATGCAAAGCTATATCATGAAATTTTACTAATGCAATGTTAAGAGGACATAATAAAAGCTAAATTTATTTTCTTCTGAGTATAATTATATAAATTATTGAGAAATATTGATTTATATATATATATATATATATATATATATATATATATATATATATATATATATATATATATATATATAGAATTCGAAAATGAAATGGAAATTTTAGAAAAAAAGGAAACAATTTTCTTAGGTTCAACCCTGTATTATTTAAAATTACAGATATATTTACTCGAATTGAAGCCGCACATTTTTTGCTGTGTTAATGCTACTGAAAATCGAGAGCGGCTTAGAATCGAAGACAAAAATTCTTAAATAGGACATTTACAGCAATTATAGGTCCATGTTTGTATTTAATAGATCATAATAAAGGTACAATAACTAAGTTTTATTCATTTCTTGTTAGTTCTCCTTTTAAATTTATATCAGTTTCGTAAAATTGGATAACGATAAAAATTTAACACTATTTTTCATTTTTCACAAAAACGTTTTGAGAATTAGGGGTGTAGCTTAGAAATTAATAAATACGGTATTAATTTTTTGAAAATGTCAGCTGAATACCGTACTTGGTTTGTAGCTGGCCCTGTACGCCTATGGTTGCAGGTTCGACTCTGGCCCAAGTCGATGAATTTTCATGAAACAGAATATTGACAGTATCTATATCGCATGTACGAGATCGCTAGAGTGCCTGTTTGACTTAGGTGCTCTCGGCAAAATTGAATTCATAAATTAAGTTTCACAGCATCAGAGCTCAGGTGCCTTCCTCTGGGGAGAAAACACGACATGAAAATTACTTGCGGTGATTGGTTTATCCTACCCTCTTTACTTAACTGTAACTGAGTGCACCATACTTTCCTGCCTTCCTACCCCAACTGTAACTTTTGAACCCCGTACCGGGACATTCTGTAAACAGGAAGCGCAACGGACAGACGCAAGGTCATTGTCCGCATCAATCCGCAGCACCTACAAAGGTGTAATTTTCATTTACCGCATTACTACTTTTAAGTGTAAATTTTAAATGTAAATATTTATTTTCTGTAATATAAACACATATGTACTATTTCCATCTCTAACTGTTACTCGAACTCAAGCAACGAGTTGGTATCTATCTATATGGGGCTGCACTAAACAGTGATACCAGTTTCCAGGAAATGT
Source organism: Trichonephila clavipes (assembly GCA_019973935.1). Classification (NCBI taxonomy): domain Eukaryota; kingdom Metazoa; phylum Arthropoda; class Arachnida; order Araneae; family Nephilidae; genus Trichonephila; species Trichonephila clavipes. Next base: position 48,994 of record BMAU01002488.1, read on the forward strand.
AATGTCAATCCTCAACCCTATTAGAAATAAAAAAAAGTTTTAGAAAATGGTATGCTTTCAAACATTTTTGAGTCAAAAAGACTGTATCTGAAACATTCAAATACAAAAAAAAACAACAACAAAAAACCAAGAAAAAGGAATTACCCACATACATGGTTTAAGGTATCCGAACACGTTGAAATGATAAATTTTGATCAAAACACAGATGTTTTGGTTTTATTCTTTTATTGAATATATTTACAAAACATCTATTATTTTCTTTCTACATCAAATAAAAGCAGTTACAATAAACTGCATGAAATTAAAAGAGGATGTGAATCTAACAGATGTCGACATTTAAACCATTCAAAATTTGTCATGGCGTGTTTTCATAACTCAAAATATTATAAATGTATTCCTATGAGACATTTTGTTCATGATATATTATTTTCTAGAACATATTCTAAAATAGTATTTACTGCAAGAATAGCTGTTGAGTTGTTATCAGTTATTTCAATAACAGTCTCATAATTACGTCACAGTTCTTATTTTTTTTCAATCAGCTCTAAAATTTACATATTTTAATAATAACTTACAAATTTAGCAAGTTCTATAGATAAATGTATATGGTTTATTTCAGGAGTACTTTTATTGATATAAATTTATTAGTCTTGTCTCTCACTGCTATAAAAAATCTTTGAAAAATGGCAAGTATTTCTAATATAATTACAATTTTTTTATAAAAGTTAAAACATTTGATTTAAATATTGATGGTTAAGTGTTAATATTTATTGTTATTGCGTCCCAAAAATTAACTATAATGTTTTAGCATGCTATTTTAAAAAAATACTCTGAATGTGGTTAGATACATTTTAATTAATTTTACTGAATTACATAGTTCTGAAAGAATATTTGCTTTTAATAAAGATATTATGACAAAAGTTTCACATTCAGATATGCTTCTGCCATTCAATGCATGTTTGTTTTTAACTTTTTCTAATTAAAAATGAGACATAGTTAATGTTCTCAGTGATTGACAACGTTGTGATGAAATAAACATTTTATTTACTGTTAATCCTTTCCACAAAATAAAAAAAATTACTAATTGTAGAAAAATAGGATTTCGTTTGTTTATATTTCTCGAATGCGCATTGTTGCTTGAAAGATCGTTTGTAGATGGAATACTTCTCATTAACGTTATGTAAATAGATGAGATCTAGGTGATAAATTTGTTCACCAAATACCACAAATTAGCCAAATGTGATGACAAAAATAGACGTCTCTAGAAAATGCTTCCGTGCCTATCACAAGCACAATGCTGGGAAGAAACATTGAAGTCAAAAATTTGACAGCGAATACATGATTCACTTGCATTATTCGAAATTGTGTTTGCATATTTGAATTATTGTATTCAATAGTTGTGAAATTTTGTATCTATGATGTTGTAAATTTATATTATTGTATGTTTCCTGTTAGAAAAAATTCTATTGCAACTTCTAGGACTTACAAACTAGATTACGATTTGCATTGAAAGAACTGATGACGCACTGTTAAAGCCAAATTACTGTTGTGAAGGCTGCGTTTGGACAACATGATACTCTTTATAATGCCAAGGAGAGCATCCGACATTAGCTTTGAGAGTCCAAGTGAATCATAGGGGAACCTGATACAGAGTGTGGGAGTCTCTTGGAAATTCTGTATTGCAACCTCTTGTAGGGTTCATTCTTATTAAATTTTAAGTGGAATATGTCGCACCTCTAAAAGAGACACGTTAACGCAGAATCATTTCTGTTTGTAAGTAGCCTTCGGTCATTGGTCCTTGTTACCACTCGTGCGGATGGTTCTGAAGCCGGAGATTGGCGTGGGAACTGCACCGGTCCTTTCCTGCCGGCGGGATAAAATGAGGTCAAAGGTTGATTTGTCCTAGAACTCTGGTGTCGGTATGCTCCTGTTTTGGGTACTTTCCCACATGAGACTACATCACAGTTTAGAAGTTATTAGTCTCCCTAACGGAAAATTGGTCCTTTGGTGGAGACTACCGTGGAACTTATCTGTTAATTCCGTAGACTTTTCCTACACTTCAAAGAGAATCGGGGCCGTCGCGTTATTATTTCAAGCTTTCAATTTTGTTTCCTAAGACTTTCATTACTTTTTAAAATAGATTGTATAGTCTAGTGGTACATTAATTCCCATTTAACATGCATCAACGAAACCAAACTTAATAATTAACAGTTTTTTAATGATAGTGCAAGAGTTCTTAAATGTTCTTTTTTTTTCACATATACATAAGATTTCAAAATTTTTTAAAAGTAACTTTTAAATAGTTTTTTTAAGTACAATTGTAAATTTAAGACAAATTCGTGACTTCCATGTATAACTGGTTGCGTATAATGTTCTTGACTTCACAAAGACATTTATGGGTCTTCTGTTTTCTTATGATCCAAATCAAAGTTCTGAGGTAATATCGAAATGTTTGGAAGTATACATGTAACATTATTGTTTGGAACACTAAATACTAATACATGTAGAATTGAACTGTACCAGAAGGGCTATAGATAACATAAACGATTGTAGAACACAAGTATAAATTATGAAATTTATATATATATATATATATATATATATATATATATATATATATATATATATATATATATATATATATATATATATATATATATTTGTCTTATTCTTTACAAATGAGAGATGAACATTCAGTCAAAACCGAAAAATATGCAGACAATAAGAACACTGTACATTGAAGAATATATGAGAAATTTAAATTTAAAAAAATGGATGTTGCAGTATTACAAACATTGCTGACTTAGGACAGCTTACATACAAAATAATTTATATTAAATATTAAAGATGGGTTGTATATGTTTTGCGGCCAGCCAACCTTTCCTCTTTATGTTAATAACACTGAGCAAAAAAACCTGTTGAGAATAAAGGATAGAATCTCTAAATACATTACAAGATAGAGGTAACTTACCTAAGAATTGCAATCAAAAATGCAGAACCCGCGCTAAGTCTGATTACAATAAACAAGTTATTGCCAGATTCTGGATCCAAATGCAAATTCGAAGCATGGAAATGGCTGAATTGTAGCACTTAACAATAAAATGAGAAGAATAGAAATAAAAATTAAAAAGAGAGTTTATATACAATACAAGCAACGATAACTTTAGTGACTCTAGAGTTATATATGAATATTAAATAATAATAAGTAAAGGGTGTTTTTTTAGAGGTATAGAACTTTAAATTGCAATAAAACAACGATGTATTATTCGATTGACATGAATTTCTTTTATTCGAAAGATAATCTTGTGACATTACATTTTAAATATGATTTCTGGCATATGACTGCCACGGCTGGCTCGGATGTAGTCCAATCTGGACGTCCAATTTTCGATGATTTTTCCAACATTTGTGGCCGTATGTCGGCAATAACACGGCGAATGTTGTCTTCCAAATGGTCAAGCGTTTGTGGTTTATCCGCATAGACCAATGACTTTACATAGCTCCACAGAAAATAGTCTAGCAGGTGTTAAATCACAAGATCTTGGAGGCCAATTCACAGGTCAAAACGTGAAATTAGGCGGTCACCAAACGTGTTTTTCAATAAATCGATTGTGGCACGAGCTGTGTGACATGTTGCGCCGTCTGTTGGAACCACAGCTCCTGGACATCATGATTGTTCAATTAAGGAATGAAAAAGTTAGTAATCATGGCTCTATACCGATCACCATTGACTGTAACGTTGTGGCCTTCATCGTTTTTGAAGAAGGATTCCACCAGCCCATAAAGCGCACCAAACAGTCAGTTTTTCTGGATGTAACGGTGTTTCGACATACACTTGTGGATTAGCTTCACTCCAAATGCGGCCGTTTTTGTTTGTTGACGTAGCCATTCAACCAGAAGTGCGGTTCATCGCTTATGAAAAGCATAACAAAATTCGCTTATGAAAATCGGGAACAACGGCAATCTCGTTTTGTATCCATTCGAAGAATCTATGCCTTGCTAGATGATCGTTTTGATGAATTGCCAAACCAAACTGAGAATAAATCACTTGACAGCTGTTAAATCGGTCGCCATCTTGAAAAGTAATGCCAACTTAAACTTCTATACCTGGCAAATAACAATCTTTAATTTTATCTAATATTAGAATATTGAGGTAACTATATATAAATAGGCTAAACGATAAATTTATAGTAATAAACTATTATTATTCTAAGGAATTTTAATCCTTACTATTTAGAATTTATGTATTCAAATAACAATTAATGAAATCAATTGCATATTTCTGAATTAAGCAATATTTAGTGAAATGTGTTTACAGATTTATTATTGTTACTATTTTTTGTAACTAGAAATTGATTGCATTGCATATAATTAATAACAGTATTCCTGAATATATATATATTCAGAAATATTTTTATTAATTATATACAACGCAATCTATTTCTAGTTACAAGAAAATCAGAAAAAATAAATAACTATAAATATATAATTTTTTGTCGCCACCTTCCCGTGGCCGCGGTAGCCCAGTGGTTAAGATATCGGATCATGGCAGGCATGTCAAGAGTTCGATCCCAGTACCACTAAAGACCCGCCGTGTAGGGCAGCGATGCACGTTAAATCTGTCGAGAGCTGAAACGTCCTCCCGTTGGTCTGGTGTGGTGTGGTAGTTAGGAGAGCGGGTGCCAGCTCAGGTGTCGTCCACGTTACTTGACCATAGCTCAAAATTACCTGGTCCGTCGCCAAAACCCTCGTGCAGCTGAACATTGCGACGTTAATATTCATTTAATCAATCAATCAATCAATCGCCAACTTCCTAAATAACCAGAGTGACTGAGTGGTCTTGCCCGCAAACATGTCGAATTATGCTGCTACGAAGGACACGTCGAGGATAGAGACTAATACACGTTAAATATCTTGAAGGTCGAAGTCCTTACGTTGGCATGATGTTAAAGTTTGCAGATTCGGGGTGCCATCTCAAGTATCATTTTCATCACTTCACCAAAGTTCAAATTATCGAGAACCGTAGGGAATAGCGTTTGCGTTGTTTCTCACTATGATGTAAGTTGATCACCCATACGGTATAGTGGTTAGTAACGCTGACTGCTGTACCGTAGGGCCTGGTTATTGTAAATTGTATTTGTAAATGTATGGTGCCTTAGTGGTAGGAGGATACTCTAAATAGATGTCGAACCACAAGTCATCTCGTGAGGGTTGTGGAAAGGGGTTGAAAGGCGCGTGAACAATACCAGGGTGTTTTTCAAAATGAGGTGGAACTGAGCCAAATCGTACCGTTACCTAGGTGGCGCTCAAATATAAGGCTAACGACAAGTGTACATGGAGCTATTTGTCGCGTTAAGTTTCGTGGGCTTAGATTTCACTTAGTCAGACAATTGGCATAAGCAACATCAACACCAGCATGATGTTAATTAAAATCAGTCCGTCCAGCTTAACTTTTAAAAGGGGGTGGGATTAAATCGATCGGGGTCATCCGGTGGACCTTCAAAACATTTTAATTTGGTCGCATGTGAATATTAGCAGTATACATGGAATATTATTCTATCGAAATACTTAAGGTTGGCTGACAGTAGGCACAGGCTAAGTCTTCTACTGACTATAACTATGAGCACTATTTTTAGATGAAAATGTTTTATGTTTTAATATATTTTAAATTGGTTGGTTTCTATTTCATCAGTTGACATTATTATATTTTTGGTAATTATAATTATGTTTTGCTTTATACGTAATTTTAAAAGTGTATTTTTAATTTATTGTAGTTATATGCAGGTAAATATATGTTCCGTATTTATTATTAAGTTATAATAAATATTGTAGACCCTTTTATTAGTTCACCGCATCTACGCCACTGAGAGGACAGCAACACCTTGGAAATGTTCGAAGTAGCCCGTCCCCTGGAAAAGTGTGCCCGTTACCTGCTTTAAAGTTTTACAAGATTTCGCCAGAATCTGTCATGTACCTTTAATTTGAAATTAATTGAAACACGCCAATCAAGTAGATAAATGTTAATGAATTTTAATCAAAATCAGTCTAACCATATAATAACTTAATTATGTGTTTGTTATTAGGATTCTAAAATCAAATTCTTCTCATTAGACCATGTTCAAACGAATAAAATTCTTTTCCCCCTGCAATCGATATTGTATACCCAAGTAAAATTATCGATTTAATGCTTGAAAGAAACAGTGTTGCTGATATGAAATCGTGTAAAATATTTAAAGTAAAAATCGGGATTGTTGGAATTACGAGAAAAATTTAATTTTCATTAATAAATTTTCCTGCTTAAAATACACTTTATTCAATGACAAATTTAAGAAAAAGTTACAAATGCTGCATTATGAATTACTTGTTTGTTTATTCTTACGTTTGTAATAAATTTTCTTTTCTGACAACATATTTAGCATTTTCTTTTAATCAAAAAGCAATAATCATTATTTCACCGTTTGATTTTTTTAATCTAACGAATAATTTGTTAAAGTATTTAACATATTAAATTTCTTCTTCAATTAATAATATAAGAGAAGCCCACAAGATTTTTTAAGAAAAACTAAATAAAACATTGAAAGCAATTTAAGACAAATTTTGTTCATTAGCAAAATTCATTAATTGATTCATTTTTCTTTTGTATTTCTTCCGTATAATTACAATACAAGTCCATCGACCACGAAACTGATAAATTATTTAAAAATTCGGAAATGAATTAGATACTGGAATCGTAAAAAAATTGATTAAATTTTCAAAAAGGATTAAAAGGAGAATTTTTAACGCCATGAAAGAGCTCAATAAGTAATAAAAAGTTCCTAAAATGAGTGTTTAACCTAATATAAATATTAAAGAAGCAAGAACAATTACGCTTAATTTTTAACCAGGAAGAACTGAGATGTATCAATAAAAATAAATTTGTTAAATTGTTTTTATTAATATATTTCAAAAGCTATGTTCATTATACTGCTCTAGCTTAATTAAAGCTTATACTTAATAATTAAAGCTTATATTTAATATACAGATAATATTTTCAAAAAAATTGTGCTTCACTTTTTTTTTTTAATTTGTACAAAAATTATATTTCGTGCCAAAAACTAATACTAAGTGATCAATTTTGGAATTAATTTTAATTGATGTAAATGCAGATATAGATAAAAAAACTTCTCAACAAAAAATAATAAAAATTGTAAGAAAAATCTGAGGGGGGGGGGGGAGGTCTTAAAGGTTCACGAGGCATTTTCTCTCTATTATATAGTCATATACAAAATATGTCAAAATTTGAATAATTCATTTCAAACAATACCAAATAATATTAGAATTGAATGTGGCATTTTGGAAACTAAAAATTACATTGAATATATTATAAAGACACCAGCTGGGTGGCGTAATGGGTTAGGCACTGGCCTTGTATGCTCAAGTTTGCAGGTTAGTCTCTGGCCAAAGTCGGTCGACTTTCTTGATATAAAGAATTGACAGCATCTATGTCGTAAGCGGCATGTAAGATCCCTTGAGTGTCTGTTCGGCTTCAGTACTATACGGAAAATTAAATTCCAAGAACAATTTCTCATCATCAGAGCTTAAGTGTTTCCCAGTGGGGAGGAAATTGGGCATCAAAATTACAATGCGGGAATTAGTATATAAAAATATGGTGCTGCCCTAAGAATTGAAACAAATCTCAGGGGAATGTACTATGCCTACCAATCTACAGCTCGATTTCAAAAATATTCAGCAAACTACATAATTCAAATCGATGGATTGTTTCTGTATCGTTGCATTTCGAAGTGACACGTGATAGCTATTGGTGATGAACACAGCCTAGTGACTACTGCCAATAGGAGTGGATAAAATTGGCACCTCGCCTATTTTTTAAAAAAATTCTCTTAAGAAGGAAACTTTTATTCAGGCAGTTCATGAATCATTGATTAAAAAAATTAATAAATCTGAAGGAACAATGTTTGGAATATACAGCGATTGAGAAATGATATCTCGTTTAAGTGCTTCCAAGTAGATTTGACTAGCATTGCAACATGTAACTGAGCAGTATCGTGCTGTAAAATCATTTTTTGTCCTGTCTCTGCTCTTAATGCAATTGTTTTCGCTTCACTATTTCGTTAAAATTCATCAGTGGCACTGATTAAAGAGATCCCCTGTGAACTGTTTCAAATAATAATTCTTTCACAGTCAGAAATAATACAGTTCTACCACTTTAAAAAGTAAAAATATTTATTAAGGAAAATACAACAATACAAATTGCCAAGCTCATTTTGTTTGGACCTCTCCAGGTCTAGCTAAAATCTTACGACGGCATACAGTCATGTCATATAAGGACATTATAAAAGTACATGATACGATTATATCATAGAGTTAAATAAGTAGCGCTTATCATGCAAGTGCCCCTTACAATATTTTTTTTTCTTTATAGCAGCCAGATACTCTTCATAAATGTTACATTAGCTTTGTATTGTATATTTTTACTGACTTTTCCTAATCCGCAATACTAGGAGAAAGAAAGAAGACATATAATTAAAATTAAAAGGTGTTTTAAGGTATCTAACAACCCTAAAATCATGATTTTTTTAAAAGTTGACAAATATTTTATGATTTTATTTTACATACCATCTTATAGCTTTATAAAAATACCAATTTTTTATTTTATTTTGGAACAAAAACTACAGGTGTTTTAGTAAAAGCAGATGCCATAAGTTTACATAGGATCTCAAACTTTAAAATGCGTTTTATTCGAAATGTGTTTTTTTTTCGATTTGCTCAAATGGGTTACAGCGATTGCTCAAAAAGTTTTTTAAAATAATTTGTTAAATTTCTTTGTATGTTCCGTCAAACAGTGGAAGCGTTTTAACTCTCAGATTTATGAATAACTGTTTCATTACAAAATTCACAGTTCTTTATGTGGATATAATCACTGTTATTTTAAGCAATTTCATTTAATAACTAAGATAAAGTGCTCTTATTTTTGTAAAAATTAAAATATATCTTATCCTGAAGGTCATTTTAAAAACGAATAGCAAAGTGATACATCAAAATTGAAACAGTGAGAATTGGTTCATTTGCTATTTGCACAGAGTGGACCTTGTTTATGTAAATTTTACCAATTTTTACCCATTTTAATTGTAATAATTTATTTTTATTTTCTTAACTTTAGCCTTTTTTTTCTTAAAATGCACTAAATAAGTCTAAAAACCACAAGGAAATCTCCATACCTTCATTTTTTTTTTAAAAAATAGTTGTCGCAAATAGTCGGATACCTTAACCTTTCAGAGGTTGAGAAAAAACCTATTCAAACTTTCCTTTCCTGCATAAACTACGAGCAGTTTAATAAAAATTTATTTATTTTTATACTTTTTCTTATTTCTAAATATGTGTGTGTGATTACTTACATTTAGAAGTAATAAAATACCTCCAGACCAATTTTAATTAGATTTCTCCGACTTTTATGCATGAAACAATTGTATGGATAGACTGTTTACTATGCAACCCCTGCCTCTGAAAGGGTTAATTGAATCTTGACATCAATGATTAATATTTTCATTCACTTTTTTTAAAAAAAATACTCTATGTGGAATTGGAATATGATTTTAATTAGATTTGAAACTTGTATTATCAGATTTAAAAGCAATTTTCATATCACTATATACATTTACCTAATCCTATTCAATTAAAATATAATATCTCGAATGACTTATAGTTCGAATGGATGTTATTTATTATCGACCAAGTAACTTTATATACATATGGCCAGTGAATCTACTGACCAATGGCTAAATATGTCTTGAAGGGTATCAGATATTTATAGTAGTAACAAACAACGTCCGCCTCTTCATGAATTATTCCTCGCTATTTCTCTTCCCGTGGATTTTAGAGGCACACAGAATGAATGTACTGGATTACTTACAATAGGACAGTGGCAAAGACTACAAAAGAAAAAAAATCTGATGAATATGTACAAGATGCCTGGCATAATAGGAGTCATTTGAAATGTTGTTGTGTATACTTAGGGAAGATCTTAGAGAAAAGTATAAAAGTACAATGTATAAAGACAGACTAATTTGTTATAAAGATTTTTTTTCGATATGCCCTTGTGTAATGAAGTGAAACATACGATTATTTATAATTTCATAAGAAAAAAAGCATATATATAATTTTACAAATTTTAAAGAAAACTGGGCTAAAAGAAATTTTTAGTTCTATAATTTTCTATGAATTTCTTTATAATAATAATTTTTTTTTTAGTTTATCATTATTTTTTTGTGAAAATAGCTTTGTTAATTTATTTTATGTAGATAATTTTTTGTGTTACTTTAAACTTTCATTACTGTTTTTGGTATGAACATTGAGTTCACTTTTTATTAAAAAGTTTTATATTTTTTCATTTATTTGTTTTTGTAGTAAGCTATCATTTGTGTAACACTATTTAGATTTGAAAATTAATACTCTACTTAACTCTTTAACTCAGTGCTTCTCAAACTTTCAAAGTTTGAAACTCAACTTTCAATAATAATTTTCATGTCGCCTCCTTCTATACAATATTAATGTATTAAATTCAATAATTCTTTGACGCTAAAGCTTACTATACGACTTTAATTATAAACTGTACAAATTATCAAGATAAGTTTTAAATGTTCTACATGACAAGTTCCCCTTCCACGAACATGGGGTCACTAATAATTATTAAACTTGCTCTTAACTTAGTATTGACTAGTTAATATTCACATTTTGCAGCACTGATACATTTATAAATATATTATACCATTGTAAATGTGTATTTTTATTATCTCATAACTCATTTTGTATTAATTCCTTTCAATAACTTATTAGTTTTTTAAATCTTTTATTTTTGACTTTCCGTTATGCTCACGCCCCCGGTAGGATTATTACGCTCCCCTAAGGCACCCCTTAGTTTGAGGGGTCCCTTATTACGCTCACCCCACAGTTTGAAAAACACGCTGGTTGAATTTTTTTTTCTACATGTAACTTTTATTTCACTGTATGTATATATGTATATATATATATATATATATATATATATATATATATATATATATATATATATATATATATATATAATATGCATATATGTATGATATTAACGTTGCCAATAGCCTTCGAGAGCAACATTAATAAATACTCACCGCAACAGAAGAATTGAATCCAAATTCAAATAAAAGCTGATTGGACTCTCTCAGTATATGATTTAATTTAATAGTAAATAAACAAGCCATTGCTGTCCAAAAAGTGCTATCTAACTGATAAAATAATTATTATCCTTCTATGGCAGTGTAAATATCTACCGTTAACTGTCTAAATATATGCTTTATATACTAAAACTCATCTGCATATCACGTTGTCACTGTAAGAAGGTCACCGTTAATTTTTCAATAACTTAAAAGAAAACACCCAATGTTAGTTCTGAGATAGAAATTTTGCGAGATGGCCCGTAACAAGTTAGCCGTGGTTAATGTTAAACATAACAACATATGTCATTTTTCTTATTCACTGTGAAATATTCCTTCAAATGTGATGCGTAAAACGAAAGATTTCCTTAACACCTTAACAATCCGCCTGCATCAAAATTCTGAGAAATATTTGACGGAGCAGAAAATTCTCTTAACAATTTCTTGGGATTTGTGGAATTAGCCAGATGTGTTCGATAGTACTTTTTGTTTGATGGAACTCTGCTAAAACCAATTATCCGGTCAGCGGATAGAGTGGGTGCAAGTAAAATCAAAATTTACCCACTGTTAAGAAGTTTTTCAATATTATATTACTGATAGTTTGAACGCTCAACTGCCAGTTCTCTGGTTCGATGTGTAAAAGCAGTTACGAAGTTATATATTTTTACTACCTTCATAAGCAGTGCTTCTCAAACTCTCTCTCAATGCAAGCAACCGACTTTTTAATCATAATTTTCATCGCGCACTCCATCTTCTCATGCAAAGCCAATGTGTTGAAAGGTATAATAATGTACTTTGACGATAAAGATCTATCACAATTTTAATTATAAATAGTACAAATTATCAATATAAAAACTAAATTTTGTATATGTTGCTTTTAAGTAGTAAATATTCAAAGCTACCGTAAAATCTGGATTATTACGCACAACCCTGTATCATGAGCACCTATACTTTCCCACAAGATGCATTTTTTTTTAAAATGTTTAGATATATAATCGCCTAATCATGCGTATCCCTTTTTTATGAATAAACCTTGAATGCAAGTAAGCAATGCTCTTATGTTTCGAAATCATTTGTTCCAGGTATCATCCCAAGCTTTTGAAAAAAATACTTTACTTCTGCAATTAAAACTCTATAAGATATGCCATTCCTTTTACATCAGCGCTTCTCAAACTGTGCGGCACGCCCCTCTAGGGGCATGGTAATCCTGGAAGGGGGCGGGGCGCAAGCGTATTGAAAAGTTGAAAATAAAAGATTTTTTAAAAAATACTGAATTTATTGAAAGTAAACAAACAAAATACATTCTGACATAATAGCAAGTATTATAAAAAAATTAAGTCAATTCCTACTTAGATAAAAAAGAATAATTTTAGCTACTTTTTATTAAATAGTTACAATTGTTAGAACCTCCCGGGTTCCACCCTGGACACCAAGATTAATTTGAGGCAAAGAATCACCAAAAGCCATTCGTTTAGTAATAACTTGTATTTATTGTATTGATTCAAATTTCAGAAAATCGAATAACATATAATATTTCTATGGTATGTCAAACAAAAGGGTTAATATTAAATTACGTTAAGTACAATAATATATAAATTACATTAAATATATTAAATTACATTACGAATTATGAAATTAATCAATAATTACGCGCGCGATCAAAAAAGGTCTACCGAAATAGGAGGTCCGAGAAATGCATATGTAACTCGAATTATTAGTTTTCATTAACTTAAACTTATTTCATTAAACTAACGATTGTTTTAAGCGATAATAAACTATATTATATCACCTCTGACCATACTTAGGTATCTTTACCAGACGCCTTCGTAGATTATTAACCGTAATTCTTCAATATCTCAATCCAATTGAATCCTCCAAACTTGAGGCTACTGCTGCTGGCTCAATAGCCTTCATCCTAGTTAGCTTACAACGCTCTACTTAAGTACCCTATCTACTTTGCAGATTGTTCGTTTTTTGGAGTTGATTGGAAATATACGCGAATTTATAATCCCCAAAAAGACGCCTAAGATTATTAGTGGAAATGTTCCGTACAGATTCGTTACACAATTAATATAAATATGTATATACATAGGACATAATCGCAACATTAAGCGCTTATTAATGTTTATTAATTATCATTAAGGTATCGTATTGTCATTCAAAAATATCGTGTATACAAAATTTCAGTTCAACTGAATGCTTTAAAACGTGAGAAAATTTTTTTAAAGTTTTGACCCAAGTCGTTAAAAATGAAATCAACTTGGTTGTATCTGTAATTATTTAAATAATTAGTTCCGGTAAATTAATTTTTATTAATATTATAATTTAATTATCGTACTTTTACTCAAAACAATAGTGTATAGAAATTTTTTCAGCTTTAATGAGAGCTTTAAGATGTGAGTCAAAAACCTTTTCAAGTTTTGATACGTCGCCAAAGTGAACGCTGAATCGCCAAAAAGGATACCAACGTCACTGTATTTGTAATTCTTTGAATAATTAGCTTTAATCAATTATTTTTTATAAATTATAATTAAATTACTGTATTGTCATCCAAAATAATCATGTACATAAAATTTAAACTCAAGTGAGAGCTTTAAAATAAATTTTATAAGCGATTGAAAATTCCACCAAGATAAATAAATATGTAGAGAGTGTGAGCTAATATCAGATAATGAAAAAAAAAACATGAGCACTAATATCATACACTTATAAATGTATCAGTATTACACAATGTATTTTATAATTAGTTTAGTAATACAAAGTTAAGAACAAGTTTTATAATTAACAGTGACTCTCCACGGACTTATACAAAAAATTATATGCAAAAATTAACATCTTGATAATTTTTACGGTTTCTAATTAATATATTTGTTACCGATTAAAAGCTACGTGATTCGCTCTTCAAGGCCACCGTTTTCCACGTATGTATGCGTATGTGGTGGTTGATTGATTGATTGAATATTAACGTCGCACTGTTCAGCTACATGAGGGCATTTGGCGACATACCACGTAATTCTGAACCATTGACAAGTGACGTGACGACACCAGAGCTGGCACCCTCTCTCCTAACTACCACACCAACGGGAGGACGTTTCTGCTCTCGACAGATTTAACGTGCTTCACTGCCCTACCCGGCGGGTCTTTAGTGGTACTGGGCTCGAACTCGTGACTAGGCAAGCCACGATCCGATACCTATACCCCTCGGCTACCGCGGCCTGCGTATGTGGTGAGGAAAAAGGAGAAAAAGAACAAATACGAAAATCCTCGGAAATAAGTAAATATTTTGGAAACACTATTACTGTAATTTAATTGCATTCCAATGCATTTGGAATAATTTTATATAGATAGAAGTGAAGTGAAATTATCGTATTCGTAAAGACGTATATATACGTCCGGGGCAGTTAACGCTCAGGCTGAGCAAGACGTTTATATACGCTGGCTTCGATTAAAAGGTTGAAGTCGCATTGGAAACTGAAGTGTAAAATTATCGAACTCAATTCATTATTATTGTATGGAGGGGGGAACGATGAAAATTACGATTGAAGTATTGATCGCGCAACGTATTGAATGTTTGAGAAGTACTGTTTTACATAAATATTATTTCTATGTATTTAGTAGATAAATTTTGTTCATACTCATCTCTTTTTTTTATTTTCAAAGCTATCCTTTTTATACCCGGCGTATAACGCTCACCCATAAATTTCGAACTTATTTTTTGTGATAAAAGTGCTCGTTATACGACGGAATTTACGGTACTTTTAAGTATTAAGTTATTTTTTCATAGTTCAGAATGTATTTTATTTTGCCCTTTTTCAGTAAATTAATATTTTTTTTTTATTTAGAATTTATTTTTGACTTTTCAATATACTCTTGTCCCCAACTAAGGGTTATTATGCCCCCCCCTAGAGGGGGCGTATCCCAAAGTTTGAGAAACGGTGGGTGTAAGACATTGAATGGGTTTTTCTAGCCAGCGATTGTTAAGTCATAGCAAGTTTATTTTGTAGAACTGTTTTAATTTCTGTATATTTTTAAAGTAATACAAAATACTTATCACAAAATGTTTCTATACAAAGCTTTTGAAGCAAGAAATTTAAATACCAAAAATTATTCATGTACATTCTTATAGGCTATTTTTCTTTTACATTTTTATCCATTGTTTTCTTTGTGATTAAAATGCAATTCACTAACCAGGAAAGCGGACTTTAAATATGTTAACTCTTTTTTTTCAGTTATGTCATTTTAAAGGCTAAAAAAGACATTTTAAATATTCAAAGTAAAATTTATGAAGAAGATAAACTCAATTAATAACTCAATCAATTATAATTTTCTGTCAAGAAAAGGCTTGCCGCAATTTACTGTTTGGATTATTTCCGTACAAATGGATCAGTATTGTATTGCAAATTATGTTCTTTTATGTTAGATGTGAAATGAAGGATGTAACATGGATCAATAATTTTTATTTTTTTTTACCGTCTACTACGAAATAAGTAACAAAACCTTTTCTAAAAATTTTAGTAACAAAATATAAAGATCTCTTCAAAAATATTTCAAATTGGGTAAAAAAAATTATTTTAAATAAAAAGGGTCCATGAATATTTCAAATAGTTATAGATAGCTGAAAAAACAAGGATAATTTTAAATATAATCAAGTAGAGAAAAAAGTTATTTTGTCATATTTTTCTTGTTTATAAACATTAAAAAAAGTAATATGGACCTTGTCATATAATGCATAATTTATGGAAATTAGGATCAGGAAATTTGTTTCAACAGCTAGTTTATATTAAAAGGTTTAATAAAAACAAAGCTCATGTTTTTCTATTTTATTTTTCATTTATCACAACTTTTTATTTTTCTTATTCCACATCACTTAGTATACATAAGCTTTATTTTGCTAACAATATTAAAACGATCTGTAGTTATTTTAAGTGCATATACAAGTAGGTATGCATTCTCCAAAAACTTTTCTTCTATTCTTTTCGGCATAATTTCGTTTTAAAATGTTATATTTGTTCATTTGTGCATGTAATGCATGGTGATAAATTTATCTTTTTTAACAATTGTTTATTTGTAATCCTTAATTTTTCTAAGAAAATTAACATTTTCACTAAAAAAAACTTTTGTAGTTTATCTTTGATGCAATTTAACGTAAATGTGTCAACAAGCAAAACAGCGAAGTTTATCTTGTACTTATATCAAATATGTACTTGGAACGTATCAAATATGCCATCGTGGTTAATTTCGTTAACTACAATTAATAAAATATTTTTAAAAAATTTTTTAAATTAAAATTGAATTTAATTTTCCATACCGATACTGATGGAATTGCAATCAAACATTTATACTTATTTGACAGATAAATATTGCTATGCTGCATTGATCTGCAAAGTCTGGAACGTGTCGGTCAATACTGAGCTTTCTTGTGTAACCCGTTTAGGACCATGATCACATATATGTGATCAAGCGTTTCTCCCTCCTAGGCCCACGATACCATATATGTGATTGCGCTTTCCCTTCTTTGAGGCTCATGATCACACCTGTGTGATCAGAGTTTGGAACGTTTTTATATATTAATTTTTATGGGACTAATGTGTGATTAATGACCATTTTTTTCGAATAACATTTTACAAAATTTTGAATTTAAGCATGTGCTTTCAGCTCCGAGATTTTTTAAAATTAGTACCCGGCTTTTTATGAATATAAACTGCTGCACATGTTTAGATTTTTTGAGTAAATCGAATATTTAAGGGTTTGTGATTTAATGCGCTCTGGATTTCTGGATATGTTGACTAAGCTGGTAAAGAAAGAACGCTTATTAGTTTTTTTTTGGCATTAAACATTCATAATTATAGTTTCGGTATTTATTTATTTGTGGTTCATATTTTCGATATTAATTTTAATACTCAAAGGACATTTAAAAAGCAGATCTTCATAGAACAAATGCGATGACTCACTTTTAACGGAAAATATTTTGTGTTCTTACTGTGACTCATTTTTAGTTCGGTAAGAAGAAACGATTCTCTTTCGTTGCTATCGCATTTAGAGTTGCTAAAACCATAAGGACAAAAAACATAAAACTAAAGTGATACTAAGACAGCAAAAAGCATTATAAGGAATTATTAAATATAAAAAATGAGACATTAGCTGTTATTTAAAAGATTTGTATCAGTTAGAACCGCATCGCTTGATATTTGCCCGATAGTACTTTGTAAGTTTTGCATCTATTTTATCTTAATCATCATAGTGAAAGGAGTCTTGTTTTATTAAAATTAAAATATTTTCTTTAAAATTCTCAATGGTTTTTTTTAAATATAGCGGAAATGTTTAAACTGCATATTCATATGTTATCAATTATAATAAAAAATAAATTTTACCGTATTTGATTGCATTTAAGATTTTACGTGAATTTTTAAATGAAATTAGGTTCAGTAGGAAAATTTGCTCGGTGCTGTGCGTGCGTATACTCTCGGAAAGCACGGGCTTGGGGAAAGGCTTCTTTGTCCTTCCGCCGCTCCTGAAGGGAGTAAACACTAGAGGTGCTTTACTTTAAATAAGTGCACCTGCTAAGGGCATGTCAACACTAACTACGGAAGTATCAAGAATATTATCTAATGATAAAAAGTTACCTCTGGAAAATTATGAACACTTGGAATCAAAAGTATCAAACAGTATCGAACTTATTTTGTAGATCATAATTTACATTGGAACATGAAACTAACTGTCGGGAATGAGCCGGTTTCAAGATATCGGCAAATTTTTTCACAAGATTATGTACGTAATTGTTTCCATACCAGTTTGTTCTCGAACAAGTGCCTCCCCAGAAGTTTGGCAATAACTGTTTTATTGACAAACCCAAGAAATCATGAGGACTACAGCTTAACGGTTGGTGATGATGACCCAGAGAGCTTCTCCAAAAATACATGCTTTCTTTTAAGGGTCTCAGGGGTGTTAAATTTCTCTAGAGATCTGAAAATATAAACAATTTTCAAACAGGTATAATTCCTTTAAATTTAAGTTAAATAATTCGAATCTTTTACACATTATTTATAAAGGAATGGGGCTTCAGAAAAGTATAAAATGTTTAAAATATAATCATAATTTCAAAACTTATAAGCAGATGAAAATAAGAAACGTTTCTATAAGAAATAATTATTAAGTTTTACGTCGAGCATGCTATTTTCTAAAAGAGTAGGTATTATTACTAGCTATAAGTTGATTTATAAAGACAAATGTATTCTTATTACTGTGTAGCTACTTTTATATCAATAGAATAATAACTTACATCTTTTAATAAATAAAAAACATACATTTTTTAAAAAAATATTTAAAAAATTGCAATATTTTGCAAATATTTTGAAATACAAAAGATATATAATACTAAAATTAGGTAGGATTTAAAGAGTATGATATATCGCGTATAGTTCTATAAAGTTTTATACATCAGAGGCTAATATTTTAGAAAATAGCGCGCGCAAGGCAAAAAGTACTTAATATTTATTATAGAATTTTCATATGCTAATGACTTTTAAAGTTATTATTATATTTTTAACATTTTATACTTTTCTGAAGCTCCATTCTATTATGAATAATGTGTAAGAGATTCGAATCATTTAACTTAAATTTAATAGAATTATACCCATTTGTATTTCGTTTATATTTTCAGACCTCTAAAATATTAACACCCCTGAGACGCCTTAATCCCTTAGAGCGGTGGTCGGCAAACTTTTTGAACTCAAGGACCTATAAATTCATAATTTAAATTCCGCGGACTACTAATACGATTTTTTAAGTATTAAATATATTTGTAAAAAAAATTGTGATCTAAGAAGACATAAAATGAAACTATTAATTATAACCAAATTAAGAAAGCTTTATTAATGAACTATAATAAAATAAACAAAAACTGTAAAAACAAAACTTTTAGCATTATACATTCCTAGTGTGATGGATGTCCCTGCTTACTTGAAGTACGATTATGGATATTTGGAACCAATTTTGTTACTACAAAATGGAGAACTGCATTTATTTCAAGCTGAATTCAGTCCCGTTTTTCTGATGGCTGTGACAAATGAAGAATACGTTGTGGACATAAGACAGAAATAATAGAAGACAGAAAAAGTTGTGCTGAATTGAATCAGTTTTCCTCGCCTGTTCACTAAGAAAATAGTATCCACTTTTTATGGAAAGAAGAAACTGAGATATTGATAAAGTTGAATGAAATTGAAATTTGAGAGTTCCATCAGACGATAGGTGGATGAGGCTTTCTTTTAGATGCATGCTTAAATTATTATCCTGAATTTTCGATGCAAACGGATCTATTATCCACATATTACCATGCCTAAGATATCTTCATCCTTTGGGATATAACGAGCAACAGATTCTGTAAGTGATTCCAAATTATTTTAACTAAGTTTACGGGTTGCTCGTTAACATCATTTTCTTTCCTGTCACCGGCGTAGCTAGTTCTGAATGGGTCCCATATCAAAATTCTTTTGGGGTACTTTGTTGACACCAAAGAGCATTATATGATTTGTTGATGTCACATATTAGGGGCTCTGAAGCTTGGGGATCCCATATAATTAAAACGGGAGTGTCTACGACCGTGCTACATGTATCAGTCAAACTTAGAAAACATTTGCAGATCGATGTCTTCAAACAGTCATGTTTGCTACAATAATATTTCTTTTGAAACGCTTCCATTTTACTTAGTGTGAACACGTCCTTAAAATACCTGCCAGGTATGCAAGTTTTGCTAGCTATTCATTGTTGCGCAAGCATTTTTGCTACTTCACACTATTTTGTTCCTGGAAAAATAATTCCAATTCTTCCCTTAAAACATAACTTAACGGGATTAGTAAGTATATTCCATTTTTTTCTGCGAACCAGCGAAATTTGCTCACGGACCCCCACTCTGGCGACCTCTGCCTCAGAGCACAGGTCTCCAAATTTTGTCCCTAAGAGGCCATTCTGGAGTATCTATTGGATGGCGGGTGGCAATTATTTTTTCAAAGTACATTTATAGAGTTAATACATGCACATAATGTACAAGAAATATTTAATTCCAAGATTATATCTTAAGAAGACTTGGTACCCTAAAAATCACAAACCTATCGTTTTTTTTTTATTTTCATTTACTCTTATTCTTTGCATTATTATCTTTCGATTGATATATCACTTGTGCATGTCGGAAAGTTAGAAGTTGAATAAAACTTCATTTGAAAACAAATTAGGCAATTCAGCCACACCCCCTTTTTAGAAAAAAAAGCTAAAAAATGCGTTATGATAAAAAAAATCTATTTTATAAATAGAAATAATAACTATAAAAAAGAATGTGTAGTATTAAAAGCAGAATATTTCCGAGGCAATACAATAATGTAATTTTTCTTCCTTGTGAAATGTGTGCATGTAAAATTTTTAAATTAAGGCATTTTATATTAATAATTTTATATAATTTCAGTTCTTATTCCTGATATATTTTTCATACAAATGTAATACTTTAATATTATAAGAAGAAAAACCGCTGAAATTTCTGTCGTGACAGAAAAAATTTTTTTTTAAGTTTTTCTTGAGTTTTCTTGTGCAATTAGTACTCTCTAAAAGTTGATCATTTATAAAAATGTGTGGGTTGAAAACATATGAAAATGCAATTATTTTAATGAAAAATGTATAAGTAATATCTTAAAGTGGTATTTTAAGTTTAATTAAGCTTATAATAATTATTTTTCAGAATTATAAACTTTAAAGTGGTTTTTCTCAGTTTGTGTTTTTCGAAACCTTAGTGCATTCAAAATGCTACTCCTTCGACAATTATTTACCAATCACTTCAATTTTTTTCCTGCGTGTTAAAAATAAAGCATGTAATAAAATTAGGGATCCGTTTTTGCTATAAACTGAATACTTTTTTATAAAAAAAATAAAATGTAAGACATGTTGGCTTTTTCGTTGATTTTTAGCCTGTATATCAACATTTTATTTTTTTTCTCGAAAACGAATGAAGTTATTCTAAAATCAATCCCTAAAGTTGTTAAGAACATCCATAAGAATATTATAAAAAAATTTCAGGTCAAAAAATTAATTTTTACAAAAGGAGTAGAATTTTAAAATTTTCCCAATTTTCTTCAAAAAATTTAAATTTTTAAAATTGTGTGAATAATATATGAAAATTTTCATCTGGTAACATTTTCTTGAATAGAAACATTGTATAAAATGTTAAAATATAATTTTAAATACGTAAATAAAGAAGTTTGCTCAAAGGGTGCCAAGTCCCCTTAACATAGAAAAATTTGTGTTTTTATTTATGGGTAAAAAATAATATTTTGTAATGCATACAAAATCTACAAAGTATAAAAGTTATTTATAAAGAATACAAATATCAGAGTCAGTGCGATTGTTGGCATTGTATTCCGTCGGCTATTACTTTGTCGCTAGGCGAATAGGATGATGTTCTCACTTGTAAGTAATTTTCAAGATAGGCCTAATCTCCAAGTATCTGTAAGTATTGATCTGCGCTTTAATTTTTTATTTATTGACGTAAGTAATCTTACACAAATATAATTTCTAGAGACGTGGCTATATCTTTATATACTGCATGCTTAAAAGTTTTTTTTTATTACTAATTTTTTTTTTGGTCAGCCAATATGGTAACCCCACTCTTGAGATGAACCAGTTCATTTCATTTTTGATTTTAAGTCTAAGAAATTTGGTTAGAAAATGCCTCAGGCAAAAGGGCTCGGTTACATTTCGCTTTTGTGCTGATACCTGTGTTAGATGCAATTTCTATTTCATATAACAAATGAGAAAACTTTTACATAAAAATTTATTGACATAGAATTATGTTTGACATTTTTACTATAATTGCACAGCGATTGGCCCAGGTTGAACGATCGGAGGGCACCATGTTGTCCAAGAGTATAGGGATGTGAATCCCTACCTTAGACCATTACAGATATGTTTACGAAGAATTTACTTATTTCAGATGATTTACTAACTTATTCCTTCTCTTCCTTTCTCAATAATCACACTTTCGTAAAAACGGGGGTATTGAGGAGCAAATTGTTTAACTTTTAATCGGCAGCTGAGGGATTAATTATAAACCGAGAAAATTATCAAAATAAGTGTTAATTTTGTCCATAAATTTATGTATGGCAAGCCCATGGGGTCATTGATTATTATTAATGCTGTCCGTAACTTAGTATTGTTAAATTAATTAAATTAGTATTGTTAAATGGTATATAAATACTTAGTATTTTTAATTACATTGCACAGTACTCATGCATTTATAAGTGTATTATATCAGTGTAAATGCGTATTTTATTTTCTATGTCAGAATGTACTTGGTTTGTTTACTTTCGGTAAATTAATAATGTTTTTAAAAATTATTTTGTTTTCCAGATGCTTGCACACTCCTCTTAGGGTTATCATGCCCCTCGTAGGGCGTGCCCCACAGTTTGAGAAACGCTGGTGTAGTTCTATTTATTTGTTCATTTTTCGCAAAATTCGTTCTTCTCCCTGCCCTTCAGTTACATTCACCAATGAAGCTGCTGCATTGTAGAACACTCAATTGATAAAGTCAGCAGATTTTGAAAAACGTACAGCTCTTGCAGCTTCCTGGAAAATTAATATTTTGTTTCGTTGATTGTTAATAAGTCTTCGTACGAGACAACGTTTTTCTTCTCTCGCAACCATTCCAGTCCAATCTTGGAGGCATTATATGAAATGAATATGTGTAATCTGGTTGTCAATTTAGAGAGTACGACACATGCATAATCGGGATTGCTAACTTGTCGAATTATCTTGAACGTTGGCATTGTTGCGATGAAATTTAAAACGATACGTAATACATTTATTACAGCATCACTGAAAACTTTTTCTCGAAAGAGATGATATATAAAAAGGCCTTTCTGCTGTGGTGTTTAATGTTAAAGGGATAAAAAATCAACAGCACATTTCTCAAGTTAATGACAGATGCACTTGTACATCTGAACGCAGTTCAGTGTATTGCATTTAATTTACGGATAAAAAAAGTTTTCTTGTTCTCCTAAAATGTTAGAATTCAGAATAAATAACCACACGTCCAATCAAGCAAAATGTCTTATTTTAACTTGTTTTTTATATCTATCCCTAGATAAAAGAAAAATATATATGTCGCTAATTTTTTTAAATAAAATTTCAAAAAATAAATTGTCAATCTTGGGATTTTTTCCCCTGTATTATTTTGTTGTTTAAAAAAAAATAAAAATAGATGAGACAAGTTAGGAAAAAATCTTAAAGCTATTCTTAAGTGATAAGCTATGTTTTCCTTAAGAAATAACAAAAAAAAATTTCTAAAAAAATTACAATTTTTTTCCCCTTTTCAATAAAATATTTTTACAGAAAATCTGTAATTCAGGTATTTTATTTTCCCTAAATATAAACACATTAAAAAAGGGGGTTTTTTTAAAGAGAAGAAACAATTAAGTATCAACCTAATAAAATGTACGCTTTGAGAAGGAACAAAAACAATAAATATTTTTTTTTACTGAAGAACGAAAATATATTCTGTTAAAAAAATAATAACAAGTGTTTGAATAATGTCTTTTCTGCACGCACATGTACTTCAAGTAATTTTTTTTAATATCTATGTAAAAAGATTAAGTTTTATTATTATTTTTATTTGTCTGATTTTTTCATCTTATATAGTTTTTTTCAAGGATATAATCACCCATTCTCTTATCTTAAGGGTGTTTTTAGTATATTTATGTAAGATATGATAATTGGTTTTCTTCGTAATTATATTAAAAAATAAAATCTCCCTAAAATAAATACTTTTATGTATACGTTTACATTCTCTTATTAAATGATAATACAATTTTAGTAAGTAATATTTCAATGTAAGTAAAATGCATAAAATCATTCATTAATAAGAATCTTAAAATACATATTCCTTAATCAGAATTTATTATTATTAATGAATGTGTGAAGAGAGTTCCTAATTTTTCTTAACAGGAAATTTTTAACATTAAAGTATTGATTTATATGATAGTCCGCTATTTTTTTCCGCTATTCCGCTATTTTTTTTAATTAACTATTATTAGAAGTATTGAAGTTCATTTGATTTCATAGAAAGCATGAATATCAAACATTTTTTCTTAAGCCCAAAGCGCATAGTCATTGTCAAATGTTTGACTTTGGCGCTGCTTCCCAGGATCATCCTTATAAAGGCTGGAATAGCTTTCTAGGAGCTGCTAAGACTTTCTTGTTAAATATTCTTCCATAATCTTCGGTTTTTGTTGGTACCCGTATTTTATTTGATAATTTTCGCAATATATGGCTATAATATTTGTCGCCAATGCCCCTCTTACTCATATACATTATTGAAGAAAATTTTCTCTTGTGGCTTTTTCAAATGATTTTCCCACCATAACTTTTCTACAGAGAAGCGAGCTAAGTTGGTTGTAGCTGTTTTTTTCTTATTTAGGTTTCATATTGAAGTATTGGGAATTATTTTGTGATACGGCAGTGTTTTAGATATTCTGCAATTAAAAAAAACCTAAAGGCTCATAAAAGGCGTCAACAATCAAGGTAAGTTTGTCTGCTAAGACTATTTAAAAAAGAACAGACCGAAAAATTCCCTTCAGTTGTCAAAAATTACAGGGAAAATTTAGTACTTACAAACTACAGGATTAAGAGTATTGATTGCTTAGTAAGACGCAAGTTCATAATTTGAGTATAAAGAGAAGTACTTCTATCAACTGTTGAACTATTGAGTTCTCAACTATTGAAGCAGCAATTCCGTCCAATAAATCTTTATAAATAACAGCTTTTTCGTAGCAGCTTTATAAATGTCATATTTTAGAACCACGTACATTTGGCCTTAATAATATATTAATTGCTTGAATGTTTATGGGGGTGCCAGCTCAGGTGTCGTCCACGTCACTTGACCATGGTTCAAAATTACGTGGTCCGTCGCCAAAAGCCCTCGTGTAGCTGAACAGTGCGACGTTAATATTCAATCAATCAATCAAGCAAGCTTGAATGTTTATAAAAGTATCATTTTAAAGTTTAAGATGCATTACAAGGAATAAAATTCTGGCCACCGTAAATGCCCGTTCCCTGAAGGAAGCATGCAAATAACATGAAATTTACAACGTGCATTAGCGGAGGTGATATATGCAAATGTTTAGAATTTCAGCACAGACACACATCACGCTCGCCTGTGGCGCCATCTCAAAGCGCTATTTAAGGCTTGGAGATTTCGACGATTTCAAGTTCGGTAATTGTTTTTCTTGTGGTTTTTAAAAAAACGATCAGTTATATATATATATTGTCTCGTAGAAAACAGTGATTAGCTTTTGAACAAGTATCCGAGTTCGACAGAGGAAGGATAGTGGCCTACCGAGATCTTTCAGGGAAATCGGTAGTCGTGTTGGACGAAACCAAACAACTGTAATGCGGATATGTGACCGTTGGATGCAGGAGGGTACAACGGACCAACGTGGTCGATCGCATCCACCTCAGTGCACCACTTCACGTGAGGACAGGCAAATATGTGCATGACAGTGACGGATCGCTTAGTCACACCATGAACCATAGCACAGCATACTTTGTCTGTAACGCATCATTCAGTGTCTCCGCTTAGCATTCGACGCTGTTTACAGCTTAGTGGTCTGTCCGCAAGACGTCCAATGACGTCAGACACACACGTCTTCGCCGCCAATGGTGCGATGAAAGGAGTATGTGGGTGGCAGAATGGAATGAAGTTGTCTTTACTGACGATGTAGGCATCTGTCTGCAACCCCACGATGTTCGGATTCGAGTCTGAAGATACCGTGGAGAGAGAATGCTGAACAGCTGCGTTATGCTCCACCCCAGTGGTCCGTTACAGGGTATTATGGTATTGGCGGTATTGGATATCACTCTAGAGCACTCCTCTAGTATGCATTGTCGATACTTTAAACAGTCAGCGTTAAATCTCCGAGGTGTTGGATCCAGTTGTCTTTCTTTACCTTCAGAGCTTTGCCACACCCATATTTCAACAGGATAATGCGTGACTACACGTGGCACGTATTGTCGAAAGGTTCTTTGTCAATCACCCGATTGAATTGCTTCCCTGGCTGGCTCGCTCTTCGGATCTTTCACCGATAGAAAACATGTGGTCCATGGTTGCGCAACGTTTGACCCAGATTACACCCCCAACTGCCACACCAGATCAACTTTGGCAACGTGTAGAAGCTGCTTGGTATGCTGTACCCCAAAAACGCATCCAAAGTCTCTTTGAATCAATGCCGAGGCATGTGGTAGCGGTGATCTCCAACAATGACGGCTACTCTGGCTTCTGATTCTGGCAGGAACCACACTTCACAGAAGTCTATGAATTGAATCATTTGATTCTTGGTCAACATGTTATCTACAAAATAAATTTTGTTGTGCTATCTGTTGTTTTTCTTCGTGTGGCATTTACGGTGACCAGCAGTGTAAAACTAATATTATACAGACATTTAAACATATAACCATCAGTAAAAATCAAAGAAAATGCAGAATGCACGAAGATTAAATGTTCACATAGTCCAAAATGTGGCAATTAAATCAATTTTAATCTAAAATATTAATATATAAGGGTTATGTCTGATATAAGCTGTGAGGGATTAAAACAATTGATATCTTGCCCCACCTAGAGGTGTGGGAGGAATAGGAAGAAATACCAGATATTTTCAAAATCGACTTATTTATTGATCAAACAATTCAACAACCTAATTCAAATAATTTCAAGGAGAGAATGTCTCAATGTAAGCAATATAAGTAGAACAACAGCAAAATGCATGATTTTTAAGAATACTACGAATATCGACCACTTTATTTTAGGATCAATTCAAATATCATCTCAATTAACTTAAAGTTAGTTTAACTTTAGTAACCAATCGTCACTTATAGACTCTTTCGGCTATTTAATATTTGAAATATTCTATAAAATGAAGTGATACCTGATCAGTAGCAATCTCACTAGATTTCTGGCTTTCTCTCGCACCTCCTCATTGCTAGCTAGAAAACCTTGACTATATATAGCGGAATTAATTTAAATATCACAGTTTCTTCTTCAAAAGAGTTGGTTATAAATAAACGTGAATTGATTACCCAAATATTATCCAAGAGGCTTAGTGGAAGGTACGCGAATAGATCCATCACAAAGTAAGCAGCTGAATAAAATAACAGAAACTGTCGCACCTGTCATAAAAATATTTCATAATATCGAAATTACGTGTGTGAAAATTTATTTTCTTTATATATGGAAATAATAGAAATTTACCTTTAAATCGTGCAATACATATTTTACTAAGTACAGCTATGATGAAAACAATTTTTCTAAATAGTAAAAATTTAGATTCACAGTTACATATAATTACTTTTATCTAGTTAGTTTGGCGCCCCCGTTCGAATACGTACAACTCTGTGTGTTACGTAAATCAAGAAATGACGAGTATAATCGACAGTCACAGAGTAGGTGTCGATGTTAGAATATTGGTTCAAAAAGATGGATTTACTTTAAAATTTCCAATTTTATTACTCTCTAATAAGACATTATTACCATATTATAACTCTAAAGAAATTCTGGAGTAGTCTAGGATTATCACAGGCCTCTTACCAGAGAGCATCCTGCTTTTTTCACTCCTATAAAACAACTATTCTTTCGGTAGCACGGCATTGGACAATTACTCTAATGTCTGCACATGGTTGTAACATCAAACAATTGACGTTTACACAACTCGATATCTAGGTTACTTTGGGCCAGCAATGGGCTCAGAGCCTGGCCGGTGTGATACATTTGTCCAATGGCTGACCATATCTGAATGAACCCTATTATAAATTAACTTTCCGGTTTTTGCCTTTGTCCCTTTTAAGCTAACATCTCAGAAACATTATAATCGCACATAAATAAATTTGTTATTCGAGTTAATACGTTTTTTCAGCCAGTGCATTCGAAAATGCATGAGTTCTTCTTAACTCTTTCATATTTATTTATTTTTTCTTCTACAGCCTGGCTTCAGTGGCCGCGGTAGCCGAGTGGTATAGGTATCGGATCGTGGCTTGCCTTGTCACGAGTTCGAGCCCAGTACCACTAAAGACCCGCCGTGTAGGGCAGCGATGTACGTTAAATCTGTCGACAGCTGAAACGTCCTCCCGTTGGTGTGGTGTGGTAGTTAGGTGTCTTCCACATCACTTGACTATGGTTCAAAATGACGTGGTCTGTCGCCAAAAACCCTCGTGTAGCTGAACAGTCCACGTTAATATTAACTAACTCACCATGGTTCAAGTTAATGACCGAATATGGTAAATTTGTTTCGAAAATTCATTCCAAAGCACTCGTGAACTGAACAGTGCGACGTTAATATTCAATCAATCAATCAACCAGCCTGGCTTCAAATGATTCAAAACATCTTGAAATTTGAGAATATGCTTTGTTTTTCTCAAAAATTACAATTTAAGTAGCCAGTGTGGTCGATATTTTTTACGCATGACGAATATACTCGTCAAGACACAATCCTGCAACTTCTCCGTGACGAGTATACTCGTCAATCACAGTTAACGATAGAAATGCTTGTTTCAAGTATTATTTTACGTTAAAAGTTTATTCAGGTATTATTTTATTAAAAGAGTTTATGTACACAATTTATTTTAGTAAAATCTTACTTACATTTCTTCTTTTGGTGTTGATAATAGTACAATTCATTAACAATCATCCATCATCCGTATTTATATGGAAGTTTCTTAGGTTATTTCATTATATTAAACTTATGTGAGATAAATAAATATCTAAGAAGGAGGGTAAAGTTTGGAGATTTGCATATTGCAAGCTAAAAATTTTTATCATGAGAAGTTTTATTATATTCTCATTCTTATACAATCTAGGATAAAGTTATTTAAAATATATTAGCAAATACACATGAATATTTTAGAGTTTTAACAAGAGTTCTTTGTTTGGCTGTTCATATGTGAATTTATGCATACGAATAAATAATCTTAGAATTTGCATGTAATCATATAAATATATATTAAAATTCATTTAGAATGTTTTGAGGTATATATTCCAAACTTAAAAATTGTGTTGTCATTTCTAGTCTGGTACTAAATAACACTTTTTTGTTCCATTTTGTTTTGTGCAACGAAATTGATTTTATTGCAATTATTAAGGAAAAAATATGCTTTTGAAATTGGAATGCTGAGAAAACTTTTGTGAAATGCACACAATCTATATATCTGTTACTGGAAAAAGAATACTAAAAAAGTATTCAGTTAGGGCCCAGAAATCATTAGATGAAGATACAATAATGCAGTATTTCGAGTTTTTCCTTCCTAATCCTTATATATTGTTAAGAGAGTGTTATATTGAAACCATGACAACAGACGAAAAAATCTACTTTTTGATTCATGCATATAATTTTTATACTTAACGGGAAATATTCAATAATAAGTAAAATTCTAAGAAATGTAATTTATATAATGAGTGTCTGCTTGAAAATAACAATTTTCTCTCTGAATATAAAAATAACAAAATTTTTTTATTGGAGTAGTTGGTTTGTTAAGTATTAATAAAAAATATTCTGAATTATTAAAAAAATTTATATATATCATTAGAAAAAAACAAACCTCATAAACTTTATAAAAATATGTTTTGTAATAAGATATTTTTCGGATATATATATATACACTGGTGTGCAAAAATAAAGAACGAGACGGTTTTTTCAATATGACTTTGTACAAAAGCTTTCCAAATCAACACATTTAATACCGTAAGATCCCCAATACGTAAGGACATGTGTAATGTAAGCAACACTTACTAAAAGAGAAATCAGAGGGATAAAAAGAAGCTTGATTGAAAAAGTAGCATGGAGCGCAATGCGACTGAAGGCCGAAACATCCCTGTGATGGGTGTCCAGCAAGAAACATCCGGTCTTTAGTAGGGGATATGATCTCCCTGACTGCTAGGCAGGTTTCACAGCGTCTGCCCATGCTGAGAATGAGGGTGTCAATGAGTTGTTGAGGCATTGCTGCCCGTTCGTCTTGCAGCGCCAATCGAAGCTCCCGAATCGTTACTGGTGGTAAGATACGAGCTGCCAAGCGTCTGCCTAGAAAATCCCATACATGCTCGATGGGATTGAGATCCGAGATCGTGCCGGTCAATCCATACGTTCAATATCCTCACTCTCTAAGAGCTGTTCGGCAGCTATTGTGCGATGACATGGTGCATTGTCGTCCATGAAAAGGAACTGCAGACCCATAGCGCCTCTAAAAAGACGCGCATATGGAAGAATTTCGTTACAATAACGGCTCCCGTTGACTGAACCTGCGTCGAAGATGTGAAGGTCTGTACGACTACCAAGCATGATGCCTCCCCAAACGAGAACACCGCGACCTCCATACCTGTCACTTTCAATGATGTTCGAGGGATGAATGCGGCTTCCCCGCTCTCTCCAGATGAGCATGCGATGAGAATCGCTACTCAAGCTGAATCTGCTCTCATCTGTAAAGAGTACTCGTCCCCATTCATTGTCTCTCCAATTCCGGTGTTCCCGGCACCACAGAGAACGCGTTCTCCGATGGACAGGCGTTAAAGGTACACACCGTACAGGGCGTCGTGCAAACAGACCACCGCCGTGCAGTCTTCTGGAAAACGGTAAAACGCGATATCGGTCGTCCAGTCGCCTGTGTCGTGTGTCTAGCGATTTCTCCCGCTGTCTGCCGCCTGTTTCTTCTGGCCTGTAAGACAATGTAATGGTCATCTGCGGGTGTGGTTCCTCGTGGACGACCACTACTGAACACCCGGATAGCTGTTTCTGTAGTTTGAAATTGTCTCCAAAGTCGTGAAACGATGCTGTGAGCAATTCCAAACTCTGCAGCCACACTTGTCACACTGCGGCCTTCCTCCAACTTCACAATGATTCGACCTCGGATAAAAGCATCCAGATGTCGTCTAATAGATTGATTATTCGCCATTTCTCGCTGAGGCAGCAACTCGGTGTGATTTTAACTGCTATACGGCGTACAATCTCTTTGCCAGAAATACTGATCTTACACCGACAACATGCTTTATATTACTCAGAGACACTCCCCCATTAAGCTACCTGCATATCTGCGCATGTGCTACAGTACATCACCTTACTTAATCTCCTGATTGGGCTTTCTGTCCGCTCTGCCTCTTCATTCAGCTGATATGCTAATTTTTCGACTTCGTCCCTAACTTTTGCACACCAGTGTATATATATATATTGCAGTTTTCCAAAGAAAATCTTATTACATAACATATTTTTATGAAGTTCGTTTTTTTCTAATTATGTGTGTTACTACTCAAATCTTTTCAGAAGTAAGATAATCATATTATAAACAATGAAATTGCATTACTCCATAACCAGTATACAGATTGACGAGAGGATTTTAACGTGTTACATAAAAATTATGCTATGTATGATGTTGTTGCTGTTACAAATGCCACCTGATCGGCAAAGGCCAGATCAAGGCCCATGAAATTCATCATGGCAAATGGCTAAGTTGCGCCTGTCGGTAGACGTAGCTTTGATCAACATACAGTGACAGAACGATTTAGCTCGGTTTCACCCCAATTTTGACTGGCGTGGTCAGAGGCCTCCCACCTCTCTTCCTCTTCCGCCAACCTCACGAGAGGACTTGCGGCTTGCATAAATTATGCTATTAAAACCAAGATTTTAAATAATATACAATTAATTGTTTAGTAAACGTTTCTAAAATACCTTCATTTAAAATTAAAAATAAATTGCTTTTTACAAATCCTGAAGAAAATATTTTAAATTTCTTTACGACTCCACATGATGAACATATATGTATAATGATTCTAGGTAATGAGTTTATTTTATTAGTCAGTAAAAACCAAGAGTTAAGAAACAATGCTGTTTTTCTAACAGTGAACAAAAAGAGGATAACACAATTACGCAAATACTATTTGAAGTTGAACATTAAAACGCGCGGCGTTGCCGAAAGGCTAAAAAGTTCTTTTAAGTAGGCTAAGTTTTTTTTCTCCCTTTCGTTCTCCTTCTCCGCTGTGGGTCTAGACACATCTCCTTGCGAAGCAAGCTAAGACACGTGTCCAGGCGCATGTAGTGACGCACTCCATGGAACCTTCACAAGCCATATATATTATGTATATATCTATATATATAAAGGAGAAAAACGACTCACTCACTCACTGACTAATCACGATATCTCCTAACTATTAAACCTACAGACTTCAAATTTGGTAGGTAGGTTCCCTTCATGGAGTAGACGTCAGCTAAGGACGGATTTTGCAAAATTTGAACCCCAAGGGGCGTTACGGGGGCTTAAGGGGCGTTATAGATAATTATTTCCATTTTTAAACTATTAGACGTACAGTCTGAAAATTTGGTAAGCGGCGAATTCCTTTCATGGTGTAGAGATCCGCTACAAAATAGTTTTGAGGAAAATTGATCCCCGAGGGCCACTGAGGAGGATTAAGGGGCTTAATAGATAAATATTTCCGCTTTTTAACTAATAAAACCACCTGCTGGAAAATTAGAAGGTATGTTCCGTTCATGAAATAAATTTCATTTCACAAAATTTTTTGCGAAAACGGACCCCCAAAGGAGTGGGGTTGCGAGGGATTAAGGCGTGTTATAGAAAAATTCCTGTTTTTTAAATTTAACTCATTTACTTGAAATTTGTTGAGCACTTTTCTGTATTTGAATAGAGTTCCACTAAGAATGGATTTTACGGAAATCAACTTCAGGGGGAAGCAGGGAGTTATTGGGGCGTATTGATAAACAAAATTCCCTTATTTGAACTGCTAAGACTATAATAATAAAATTTGTTTTGCATGCTTCTTTTGTTGAATTGGAATCTGCTAAGAATGCTGTCAACGAGGTATTAATGTTAAAAATTCCGTTTTTGCATTGTTAGATTTAGACTTGAAATTTAGCACGCATGTTTACTTTATGGAGTAGAGATCCACTGAAAGTTGCTTTGGTGGAAATCCACTTAATTATGAGGTTAAGTGAGCGAAAAAAATCTTTCTCCTTCTATTTTAGATATAAATAGAAATTAGATATTATAATTTATGTTCTTTTTATATCAAGGGGCGAGAGTGTAACAGCTATAAATATATTTTTCAATACAATCGAATTCTTAATGCTAGATATCAGTAATTAATATATATGTAAACAGTATACATATATACAACATCGTGAAATACCCAGTGAAGCGGGTGGGTAACGGCTAGTATATATATATTACAAACTTGTATACTGTTAAACTGTATTGAATGTTAGATTCAATAATTTCGTAGTAAATTTGAATTACATAAAATTTAAAAATTTTAAAATTACACTGCAATATTTAGAAAATTAATAAACTTTCTCTAAATTTATTTAACTATCCCTATCCACATAATTAAAAACAACACTTATTAAGGAGCTTAATATGACCCAATCAACTTAAAAGATGACAAAACTTTGACAATTTTTTTTTTAAATTTTCGAGATATATAACAGAATTTTTTACATAATTTGCCTTATATTATGGGTAACAAATTTATATAAAAAGTTACCATATGTATATTCTCAGCATTTACAAATAAAATTTTCTTTAAATATCTATGTTTAACTACTTTTTATTTATTTACGCCTTTCACTTTAAATTTCTGTTTAACACTTTTCTTTTTTATTTGTAACACACTAGGAATTTTCCTGGAAGAAATTTATAAAAGTAATAAAATAAGTTACTTTCTTTTTTATACAATATTTTAAGATAATTTTTGGTGTTAAAAAATGGATCTACAAAATTCTTCTCTTTGCAAAGTTTGTGGATTTATGGAAGCTAAGCAATTGATTCATAAGATTGTCATTTACGTGCACCTAGTAAAATTTCAAACACATTTCGTCAGGAAAAAGTATGTAACTTGTTAAACAGAATTATTTGATAACTGTTAAAAATATATTATAACCAAGCTCATAATACTCAAGTATATTTTAAGAAATAAAAAAACAAAACAAATAAAATTACAAAGTGGTGTGAGCGACTTCCCCCTGAAGTCACTTCCTGACCGTCCTGCCTACCTAAGATTGTGAGAGGAAACAAAGTAGGACCCGAAACTTCCATAATAATTATTATTTATTTTTAATCAATCACACTAATCAACAAATTAAACCACAAGTGACTGTCTTAGGAATGATATAGAGAAAGCAATAAACCCTAAGTGAACAAGCACATGTAATCAATTTAATTTTTCTTTGACTTTTAATTCACCAATCTACAATATAACACAGTGACAAACTCCGTTCTTAACTTAACCTGTGAAAATGAATTACATATCACCTTCGTAACGCACGTAAGTTTCTCAGCTCCTTTTACCTTACAATTGCAAAACTCTGACTTTATACAGTCGAACTAATCTACATATCAGGGTTTCTTCTTGGGAGGGAGGGCTGTGAATTAAACGCGAATGCTATCCCAAAGATTCCCCAAGAGGATTAGTAAGAGTCCCGGGAGCTCTCGCGTAGGGTACAGAGTCGTGACCGGCTTTTGAAATCTTTAATTCTGGGAAAACTGTATGTAATGACCTTGTTAGTATCTTCCTATATGATAGTGTCTTTGTGGGAACTAAAATGCATTTGTCTCCCTCTTTTTCGGGAAGTAGCAAGCATATTTTTTTTCAAAATCTTGAAGTATTTGGGTTGACTAGGTTTTTTATAAATGTAAATGAACAAAATATGAAAAGGAAATGGGCATATGTGATCTCTATAGGAGGAACTTGAGTTTTCGGAAAAAGAAATGGATCCAGCAATGGAAGAACCTGATGAAATAATGGAGATTAATCATGGCAGCGAAAGAAAATTTGAGAAAAAAGATGAAAAAATAAAACGTTTTGGGAGTCGAAAGAAAAAGTTTCAAATGCTACCTTAAAAGCTTCATCCAAAAGGATATAAAACCACAAGTGAACCACAATACACATTACGCCCCCTAAAAAGACACATGTAAGAAAAATTTGAGCATGCTATTTGTCAAACATCAAAGGACAATAAAACTACAATAACTTGAACAAAATATGAAAGTTTTGCCTGCAAGTACAATTCCTGAAATGTTAGTGAGAAAAGTGTTTGTGATTTCGGTTCTTTATTAAAATCACGCACATATGAAACATTTTAGTTCGGTTAGATTGAATTTTTTCTCAAATTATATTAAATAAAATTTGAAAAATGCTAAAAATTATTTAAAAATACTCTCTTTCTCTTAATTAAATTTTTCACATGGATTAAGACTTTTACATTTTACAATAAAAATAGCTATTAAAAAAGGATTAGGGGTAACTCAGTCACCCCGCACAAACACTAACGTTACCATCGAGCGTGCAACTGCTTCTGGGTTAAAGAGGTAAGAAAAAAAATTTCTTTCATAAGAAAATTTAATTAGAAAATCAGGAAACGATTGAAAAAATGACTGAAGAATAAACTCATTAATGAAACTGTAAAAATTTTAATAAATATAGCTAACAAAAAAAAGCTTCTCGGAAAAAACTACTTTGATGATGGTTATTCACTTCCAGTAATGTAAACAGTTTTAAGAGCCTTATAATGCAGGAAGAAAATATTCCCTTAATATAAAAATAATAAATTGTTTTCATAGCAAAAAAATAGTCGACTAATCATGAGATATTTTTGTAAAAATATATTTTTTTACATGTGGCACAAACAAAATGTATTTTGTTAACTACTTGACGTTCTTTTAAGTTATTACTAATTAACACGCCTTTTTAGTTTATGTCATGTAAATATTTTAAACATGTTCTTAGGAAAACAAAATTTGCTCTTGTGATATGATTTAATTGGGCGGTAAATAATATTGAAGTATTTTTAAGGTAAATATATTTTAATCATTTATTATTGTTTAATTAAATTATCTTTGTGTAAATGGCATTGAAGTTAAACCTGGCAAAAAATCGGATTGTCTGCAATCTTTATATATACGAGGTGTGACACATGGAAGCTTTATTCGACTTATTTACAGTGCCGACTTCATGTCTATAGCTGTAAGTGCATGTAATTTTAGGACCAGTTTAATGGGACAAATATACATTATCACACTTTTCTACAATTGTCTTCAAACCGAGAGAAATTCTTTGCAAATATTATCACATTCTACAAGTTAATGTGATAACTTTAGGAAGGAGGCACGAACATATTGAAAAGTCGAAAAGAAAAGATTATTTTAAAAAAAATATTTATGTACTGAAAGTAAACAAACAAAATACATTCTGACATAATAAAAAATAAATACACATTTGCACTAACATAATACACGTATAAATGCATCAGTAGTGCACACTGTATTTCACAATTTATTTAACAATACAATTTAAAAACCAGTGACCACACATAAGCTTTGCAAATTACCCTTTATATTGATAATTTGTATGGTTTAAAATTAATTACTTTACTGCCGACTTAAAGATACTCCCCAATGTTACCGTTTTCCACGTGTATGTGATGTTTTTGGAAATTCTCTGAAATAAAATAATCCTCCACCAACACTGCATTCCAAAACCTTTGGAATTTTTTTAGGGATAGACGTGCCCGAAAAAGATTGTACTTAGGAAAGGCTTCCGGGTAATTAATGCTTTGACTGAGCGAGACGTTTATATACACCGAATGTGCTTAAGAGCTTAAAGTCGTATTGTGGCTTTTGCTTCAAAGTATAGTATCATTGAATTCACTACATTGTTATTGTATGGAAGAGAGGCGCAAGGAAAACTCTGATTGAATATTGGGTCGTAAACATTGAAAGTTTGAGAAACACTGCTTCATATTTATTCTTGTTGACCATCATGTAAGAAGAACTTGGATCTCAAATACATGTTGAAGCAAATAAACATTTCTTTCTTTCGTTGTTCTTTTTGTTTTTTAACTGTCTTGGCAGTCCGCGTGTTGCCCGCAGAGTATTATTTGCCTACATCTAGCCTACCCAGAATTTGAAAGCAATTAAAATTTTACTGACTGGGTCAACATGTCATCAAGCTACATTAAATACAGAAAAAAATAATAAGACTTGTGCCAAAGTAAAAAAAATTGGTTTGTAGGAGTAGATGCTGATAAAAATAACAAATATAAAGTGGAGCAGTTCCTAATGTTTCCAAGACAACGCAAGGAAAACTGATCAAAGTGGGTTTCGTCGTGTTCCTGTAAACTTTCAAGGGCTGCCCAGTGTGTTCAACAGCATATTGTGAAGAATACGGTGTCAAATCATGACCCTAGAAGACACGAAACTTCCACGATAGAGCAGAATTTTGAAATAAGGCCTTACACACTTGAGGACATACCCTGGGACTTTCCATTGAATTTCTTTTTATGAAAATTTTATGCTTATCACTGATAATGGTTCTTAATCTGAATAATTCAGGTTATTGACGCATTTTTTCATTAAAATGTAATTTTGGTTTTAAAAATACATATAGCGATTTTTTTAAATGATTAAAGAGCAGTTCATCAATATTATATTTCTTAAATGTGGGGCCAATACTTTTACTCATTTTATCTACAGGATGTTGTTTCTCTATAAATTTTTAATTAATCCATATATATGGAAGGAACTTCTAGCTAGAGAGAGAAGACTGTTTATTAAAAATGATTATTATGATAGAAAATTCTCTAAAAATCTTTATTCTTACAATTACATTTTTCTATGGTAATTGAATTTACGCAACTCGTTTGGAAATTTCATCTTTAATCATTAACGTCTTGGTAAATTGAATAATTAATAAACATTATCTTGTTTCTGAAACTATAAACATATTTAGAAAAAAAACTATAATTTTGTGAAATAAATCCAAATGAAACTATTTAGAGATTTGAAAATTTAATCAAATTCTAGAATTTAATAAATCATTTTATTCAATTACACCGGAACCATTACATGTTTAGTTCAGGATCACTATATATCCCATCAAATAATATAATATAAATAGTTGATTTATGTAAACAATAACATTTTCTCTTGTTGCTTACAAAGATAAGACTTCGTATCAAATTCTCTATCGTTATTAAAAGTAATATATTTATTTGAGGATACGTAAATGTCTTTACTAGACTTGTTTTTAATATATCATGATAAATTTTTCATTATGTATCCATTCATAATCTTTAATATGTCTCTATTACTTTTGGAAATATTGCTATTGTCCATGATTTTTCTTGTAACTATATATATAATTTATGGCTAATATAGCAAAAGGGAGATATTATTTAATATGTATTGTATTTATTTAATGATTTTTATATTAAAAGCATCTCGTGTATCAAAATTATATCTAGTTCAATCAATATATAGAATATCCGAAAAGTATGACTACAGTTTCAAAAATTAAATAAACAAAGAAATTCACTTACGGATTTTTATGTTCCTAGAATCAATGTTTCTCAATCTTTCAATATTTGCAACCCAATTTTAAGTTATAATTTTCCTTGTACCCTCTCCCCCCCTTTACAATAACAATGTATTCAATGCAACAATAATGAAATATATCAATAGAATATATCAAGAAATCAAATATATCAATTTCGCCTTTTGCTGTACGAATTGATATTCTTTTTCTATTTTGAACTGCTACTGTTAGTGATAACAGACAACAGTGGAGTAGGGAGAATATTATGGGTGGAGCTATTTTTTAGCTTTTTTTCATATCTTGTAAGCGAAAATATTCGAAAAAAAATCGTTTCAAGACGATTGGGTGGTTGACTATTTTGTAGTGAATAACATACATGGATAAATATTGTTTGATTTGTCTGTCAAGTCCTATATTTAAAAAAAAATACCGATAAACAAGAATCATTCAACGACACTTTTTCTCGAAGATCTCTTTCAAGAGGTGATGAATAGGCTATCTTGAATAGTCATTACAACAGCAAAAAAGTGTTTTGTCAGTGGTAATGTCACAGCAGTAACAAAGGCACCCCATGAAGTTTGTTATATTATTGGTCATCATATGAAACCGTTTACTGATGAATAAATTGTGAAAGAGTAATTCTTAAATGATTCCAATTTAGAAAAAATTAGTGAAAAAATAAAAAGATATAAAAAAGTAATTATAAAAAAGCAAAATAGGCTAGTTATCAATAGTCAATTTCAGCATTTTAAATTCTCCATGTTATCTTAATCTTGAAGCATTTCTCCTCCCTCCCCACCATTAATTCTCATGTTGTGGTCCGCGTGAAATAGGAATCATATTTATGCTGCTCGGCAGAAAAAAAGTTAAGTGCCCCCGGTCTAGAGAACAATACAGTCCCTCCTTCCTCAGGAAAAAGAAGCATTATGGTCGTGACATTACATTAGACATTTCTTTTACACTGGCAGTGGTTATTACGTAATAGTAGTCCTGATGGGATAGAATGGGCAGAACAGGGATTTCGGATTGCCGATTACGATTAAGATTATAGTGTTATGTTTAAACCAAAGAACTAAAGTCTGTTTAAATATTAATACAAAGTGTTAACAGAAAGGAAACTAGAGCGTTGTTGGGTTGATATTATTACATATATATGTATATATATATATGTGTGTGCTGTGTGTGATTTTGTGTGTGTGTGTGTGTGTGTGTGTGTGTGTGTGTGTGTGTTTAAATATTAGTACAAAGTGTTGCGTGCGTGCGTGCGTGCGTGCGTACCCTTCTAGATGCCAACACTGTATTTTACTAAAAATTGTGACGGGTCTTTACGGAGTTTTTCCACTAATCCTCTTGGGGAATCTTTGGGGCCATCAATTGAATTATTTCATAGTCATCCCTCTCAAGAAGAAACCTTGATATGCATATTAGTTAATAGACATATGGTGGAGGTTCAATATGCAAAAGAGAAGGAGGAAGGGAAGCTGAGTTGCGGTTACGTTAAGGATCTGAACTTAGACGCGTAATTATAGTCCGGGCCTTAGCTAATCAAAGTAATTAAGGGAGTTAGGATAGCGTTTTAGTTCGGATAGAATAACTTGACTTAAAGTTAAGTGGTTAGGATTTCAGGCGCTTATTTACGCGTAAGATTTAGAGCTACGATATATCACACTTGATTTTCCCTCTATAGTAAGATCGTCGTTGATAATTATATTGGATAAGAATAAATTGGATTTCCTATGGGTAACTTGAGTCATCAATCTTTAACCCCTACAGAATTAGACCGAGTTGATGGAGAGGTGGTATCCCTAGGTGGGAGGCTATCACAAAATATTAACATTCAATGGTGGACATTAAAATGAAAGACTTATGATTCTCAAAGGGGGTTCCACAGTTTTCACTCAACCGTTCAGTTATTGAGTGGCCACTCCCTCTTTTCTTCTCGCAGCAATGTTTACTAGGTTTTATTTCATTTATTAGTTTTTTTTTTTAAATTTTAGGTTTTATTCCATCACGCACGGTTATAAAACCAAGATTTATCCATTCTACTATCATCAAACACTCTAAACACAAGCAAGTCATAACCCAGAAAATGATATTAGATTTTGATAGTTTATCCTACTGTTATAAACTCTAATTTACGTTTCAGCAAAAAATAAACGAGAAGAAATTGAAAAGTTTTGGAATTAAGTTCTCTCTCTCCTTCTCTCTCACTGTCACTCTCACTCTCTCTCTCTCTCTCTCTCTGTCACTCTCCCTCTCTCTCTCACTGTCACTCTCCCTCTCACTGTCACTGTCACACTCTCTCTCACTGTCACTCTCACTCACTCTCTCTCTCACTCTCTCTCTCACACTCTCTCCCTCTCCCTCTCCCTCTCCCTCTCACTCTCTCTCTCACTCTCTCTCACTCTCACTCTCTCTCTCACTCTCTCTCACTCTCACTTTCTCACTCACTCTTTCTCTCACTATCTTTCTCACTCACTCACTCTCTCTCTCTCTCACTCTCACTCTCTCTCTGTCTCACTCACTCTCTCTCTGTCTCACTCCCTCCTTCTGTATTTCTCTCATTCTCTGTATCTCTCTCATTCCCTCTGTATCTCTCTCACTCGCACTCTCTGTATTACCGTTTATTCTATATATATATATATATATATATATATATATATATATATATATATATATATAAACCCCTGATTCCCCAATAATTATCACAATTATACAGTTCTATTTTAAACGCTAGTTTTAAAGTATACATAATGAACTAAACTGATAGTGAGTAGCGAGAGTGCCTAGATATTCTGGGAATTGAGTTTCCATCTATTTAGAGAGCTAATAACACCAGCAGTTAATTAACTTAAAAGGACATTCTCGTTATTTCATTGACTAATGAGCTGCATTTAAGTTCCGCAATGAGGTAATCAGCACGACTTCCAAATGAGTTTCTCTGACTTCTGTTTGTAATCATTCACCTGGATTCTTATGTCCGGCAACTCTACCACTTAGGAATGAAAATAAGTTTTGAAATATATTTTTTCCCGTTTAAGTGAGTGAGTAAAAAGATAAAGATTTCTTTTGCAGTTATATAGTTTATTCTATAACCACAATTATTTTATACGAAATTTCTTCCCTTTTTGCTGATAATTGACTCATTTTCTTTTCTTTTTTTTAAAAAAGTCATATTTACACTACTTACGAGTAATTTACATATTAATTTATGAATTTATGTAACTAAAAATAAAACAATAAACTTAAGGCAGGCTATATCTAGTGTGTTGTTAATATATAAAAACGAGGGGTTTGACTTCATTTGATTTTAATTTAAATCACACTCTGATACAAAACGGGTGCTATTGGTTTCGGACCTCAGTATTCTGAGCAGCGGTCAAATGACGTGAATAGAGTCCCCAATGAGATAGAATCACCAATCTTACACAACTTCCTGGGAGGACTTAGAGCCTTGACAGGTGCTAGGGCTTGAACCAAGGACTCGACAGCTTAGGCTAAGATTTGGTGACAACGACAACGCGTTAACCGCGTTCACGGTGGTTTTCAATGATTAGACATTTAACTTAACTCAGCGGCGCAACAGCCCATGAGGGTCAAGACCTACTGTATACAACTCGGTACACGTGACCTTATACCTGACGTGTATGAGCAGGTGTTCCAAGAAACGAGGTCATGTAAATAATATGGATCAGTCTGTAAATGAATGTGAAACCCAGTGTTTAGTTCCAAGTTTTAAAGGTAGTTTGGTACTCATTTATTGACCCACTGGAGGGATGAGATTGGCTAGTTAGGTCATACATATATTGTGTTTGCCCAGCCCGGGGTTTGATAACTCCGGTTCTTTCGCTAACCCTACACCTCTAGCTCACTGTGTCCAAGGGGAAATTTTGGAAGCACGATGCACTAACCAATCAGCCACTGGGATTGATTAGACATTTATAGTACCGTAAAATCCGGGGTAACACCTATACTTTCAAATTGCATTTTTATTGTTTAGGTTTACTCACCGTACCTAATGTGGCCGAGATAGCCTAGTCCTCAAGGTAGCGGACTCGTGACTGTTTGTGTCATTAGTTCAAGCCTAGTACCGCTGAAGTCCCACCGTGTAGAGTGCGATGCACCTTATAACGTACTCCCGTTAGTGTTGTCTGGAAGTTAAGAAAGACGGTACCCCAGCTCAGATCGTCACTTGACCATGGTTCAAAACTACGAGGTCCGTCTCCAAAAGCCCTAGTGTAGCTGAATAGTACGACTTTAATATTCACTCCCTCGCTGTACCCTATACCACGCATCCCCTTTTTTACGAAGAAACCTGAAATGTAAGTGTGCAGCGCTTTTATGTTTTGAAATCATTTATTCGAGGTATCATCCCATCCTTTTAGAAAAATAATATTCTTCTAGAAATACAACCCTTTCAATTCCCAATACATGCCTTTTCTTATTAAATAACAATATTTCCATATATGTATAAGTCTAATTTTTTTATTCTTATCAATTTTTTATTTTATTTTTACAGCTATCGTCTATATACCCGGCGTATAACGCAGACCCGAAAATTTCAATCTTATTATCTGTGTTAAAAATGCGAGGTATACGCCAGATTATAAGTATATTAAAAAACTACATCACTACCAAAATTTTAAGAGTAACATGACTAAATTTCATCTAAGATCTAAAACTGTTTTTGACACATTCCTGAGCACATCTCTGCATCTTGAGTTTTTGTACGTCCCCTAGGAGTCAACTAACTTCTAATACTTTATTTTCATAAAAATATATATATATAACTATTACAAATCAATATCTTTCGCTGAAAATATCCTCATCATAATGTAGCCAGCATAAGTAGAAAGAAAAACTCAAAATAACCCTTTAATAGTTATTGTATTCTACAAGTTTGTTTAAATTTCAAAAGCCAGATTAATCGAAATCCGTTTGGAGTTAATGCACTAGGTAGGAATGAAAGGGTCATTATTTCCGGAACTTATTTTCACATTATTTAGTAGGTTAAGCACTAATTACTGGAACGCGGTTGATTGACTTGAAACACATTCGCATTACTTCACTATTTAATGAGCTGCGTTTAAAGTCCACACAGATAATCACTGTGACCATTAGTTTCCAGAACTTCTGTTGGCCATTTTTCAGCAATGTTCTAAGTTCATACGTTTTCCATCTAAAAAAAAGATTTAAGATAAATGATATTATTTAAATACGCGTATAAACAATTAAAAGTTAATTCACATTATATTAAAGAAATATTTTACTGTGAATATATTTATAGCTAGATGGCTTCAGTTTGTTGGGCATGGTTAGCAAATTGATATACTTTCTGCTGCTTTTGATTTCACCTTGATGTCAAGAAAAAAATGAAAGTTTAGTAAATTTAAATAAACAATTAAGGTACAGCTTTTCTTAATAAGTGTTTAGAGGCAGAGGCTGCAACCTCTTATCTGTGTCGTGTCGAATCAATCTACCAATATTATTAAGTGTGCTAAACAGTAGGGCTTTTTTGAAACAATTCGATTCCAGCGAAAATGCATGCAGAGCTGCAGAATAGTGGCCAACAATATAGATTTACAGTTTTACTACATATTAAATTTGCATTATTCAAAGATATTTCGCAACATGAAAAACGGCATAAAATGTAACGATTTCTTCAACAAATATAACAAATTTAAAAATGTACATATATTATGTATTTTCAAACATATTTATTAAAAAAAGTAGACAACATAAAATATAAGTATTTCCTTCATTATATTTAAATAAAAAGATAAATAAAAAAATTTCAGGCGAACCTAATCCTTGTACCACTCTACTTTCATAATACAAAATCAAGGGTATAATGTGTGACTTTCAATTTCACACAATTTTGTGTATTCAGTTGTTTAACAATTTCTTTGTGGAATCGAAATATTTTACATATGAATAAATATTTTTTTACTTAATTATGTAGAACCAAATGCGAAAAGCGAAGTACATTAATTTTTCTCTTTTCAAAC
Organism: Trichonephila clavipes; assembly: GCA_019973935.1. Lineage (NCBI taxonomy): Eukaryota > Metazoa > Arthropoda > Arachnida > Araneae > Nephilidae > Trichonephila > Trichonephila clavipes. The sequence continues at coordinate 93,579 of BMAU01002488.1, forward strand.
TATTAAATCTCTCCATCACAATGACACTCAATGATCTACAAAACAGCTGTACATTTATCTTTTATTATCTTTCAGATTTTTTCGTGATTCCGTAGATTTCCATAATTTTGAAGACGTTTGTAAAATAATGTCCATTCAATTTTACTTACTTCCCTCCGCTCACAAACTGGCAAATTTGTTGAAAAGCGCAGAGTGTCATTCAGAAATGTGCTACGCGTGCCCCATGTGGTACGCGGGCCGTAGAGATCCAACACCTAGTTTAGACCATAATATATTTAATTTTTTCAACTATACGTAACGTTTAAGGTTAGAGGTCAAAAGTAATAGAATAACCCGGTACAAGAAGGATATCGCTCAATTATGTTAATTTTAAAAAGGCTTAAGTTTTATTAAATTAAAATGGGAGCCAGCTTCTAACATCCTCACCACCCTAGTCAACCTACAAAGATAAGACCAGTTTGATTGCACGGCTAATATTTTTTTCCGTCAACATGCAGGACGCAAGCACGAATTTTTTCATCACGACCATCGATTACTTTCACTACGAGAGCTTTTTGTGGGCGTAGTTAAAATTTAATCAATTAGTAAAGTGCAACTACGTGATTTTTGAAAGCTTCGTTTGGTTAGACCTCCCCACCAAGATGCTTCTAGTTTATATCGTTAATCTCTGAATTGTAATCGCTTATTTGTTTAGTAAGACTATGAAATTATATATTTTAGAAACGGTCCCTTACGAAAAATATAATTTTTTTTTATTTCTCAGATAGAATCAAGTATTCAAATCTATAAGTATTTTCATACAACGTTGTAACCAAGTAATTCTTCATATAACTTTGTGAATATATCTTTAATTATACATAGATTAAACTCAATTTTTATTTTGATAATGATATCGCAAAAATTGAGGTAAACATTAAAACATCTTTCACAGAGATATAAATTGATATTAGTTATAATTTAATTTATTTCTTAGAAGAAATAAAAATTCAGAGTGGGTGTAAATCAAAACCATTAAAATGAACTATGTACATACAATTGCATTATTTATGCAATAATCATAGTTTCTGGGTCCTTACTACGTCTGATATTTTTCATTTTTGTATTGTAAATATTTCGCACAATAACTAAACTATCCTTACAAGTATTATGCTAAATACGCAAAAATTTAAATTGTTTTAGATCACTTAACACCTCAATATAATCTCTGTTATCGGTTTAAATATGAAAATATCATTCCAGCTCTTTCAATGAATTTATCAATCATGCAGCCTCATTTACATTTGATGTTGCTCTTTAAAACACTTCATGAAATGTTTTTATGGTCTTTCGATATTACATAAAGTTATTTATTTATTTTTTGTTTATTTAACCAATGCCCGTGCTTGGCGTCTTGACCATTTGACGCCGAGCCACCCATTACGGATTAAAGACATCTTCATTAGGGTATTCACCGAGTCCAGCGCATTGGAGAAGGTGGTTGTCATGCATTTTGGCATGACCACAGAGCAGGCAGGCCTAATCCGCAGCCAGACCAAACCAATGGAGGTATACTTCCAAAAAGTCATGTCCGGCGGTTTGGTGAAAGTAGGCAACAGCCTCGGTCTCTCCACGTGCCTCGGGAGAGGACCTACAATGTCCAGGGATTTCCAAGTCTCTTGGGTTTTGCAGGTAATGCTAGTACATTTGCCAATGCATAGGGAGATAATAATATTTACCCTTCTGAGGGTCAAGGGACTTCCGGTTGAGAACGACTCGGCTCCTTGCTTGACTTTTTAGACGGCTGTCTTAATACTGGAGATTTCCACTTGACTAGGACCCACTGTAAGGCCAAGTCCAGCCATATGAAATTAGCGTCGCATTCTTAGTTCGGCAATGAATAGTGTTAATGTATCCGACTGGGTTCGGAGACAATTTTCTAAAATATAACTTAAAAATTATGTAATTGTTATTTTTTAATTAAGTATGTTACAAAACTATGAAAATACAGCAAGAAAAATTTTTTAAAGCTTATTTTTCAAAATATTGAGAAATTTGTACTAAAATATTACAAAATTTGCTCTTTTGTTAACAACTCTAAATATATATATATATATATATATATATATATATATATATATATATCACAAAAATAAATAAAATGTTTGCAGGAATACAATTATTTAACGTTTAACTATGCTTTATATTAAAAAAAGCTCAACTTCTGCTGTAAAATTATGAAATACAGGTGTTCAAAATGAAAAAACCCAGAATTTTCTTAAGAAACTTTTTTTCATATAAAATTACATTAAAAAATAATTTAATTGTAAAATTACCCTTAGCTTTGAACAGAAAGCATTCATTATGCTACAAAGAACAAACTCAAAAAATTTCATATAAGAATATATTATTTACTTTATATAATATATATATATATATATATATATATATATATATATATATATATATATATATATGTATATATATAAATATATGTTCAAAAATAACATTCTTCAGAAAAATTAAAATAAACTTTATATCTGGAAAAAAAATTTTAAAGTTATAGGAAGGTATTAAAACTCTCCAGATTTGTATGTTGTGCTTTTTTTAACCTCATACTTCAAACCTTTGCATTTTAAAAGGGCCTTTCTTTTTTTACGAGACCTTTTCTTATCTGGTTTAGAATGCCTCGTAGAATCAACAATTCTTGTTTTGTCGAGGTACCAAGAATATCATTTCCTTTCAGAACATAATTTCATTCCTAACTTTTGAAGTAGAGGTAATAGACTAGCAAATTCAGAATTAAAAAGTATTATTGCTATATAATTTCTTAAACGGAGAGTTTGTAGCTCAACATAACTGTCTTTCGGGATTGTACTCCACACGACATTGTTAAGACTCTCATTGCTGTTTTGAGGTTTCCCGTGAAGACATTTTCTTAGGAGATTTTCATCGCAAAGTTAATTATAAGTCTTTTTCCGTTGGTTTTTCTTTCAACGTATCTCCAACAAATTCTGCTGTCTAGAAATATCTTCTTTTTTTGGCATGACAACTTTAATGTAATTAAAAATAATTATAACTCTATGTAAAAGTACTAATAAAAAGTTAAGAAGAGATCTAATTTTGAACACAAATGATAAAAAGATAGCTACTCGTTTAAATCAAAACAACATTGTAATCAGTTAACTGTTGCCTATTTGTGAAGACCAAATATATCTATTAAAATATTTATAAAGTGAAATAAAGTTTACTAATCATAAAAATAATTCGTATAAATATTTTAAAAGAATAAAATCTCATTTTTTGCCGGGGAAAATCAACTGAAACTCACACTTCTGGTTTCGATTTTGGCTTACTACCTCAAACAAAAACAGCATTAACTCTTTTTCTAATTGACTCAGAATTAAAAGTATGATATTTTTAGAAAGCTTATTAAACAGGCTACAAAAATAGGTTATAAAGGAAATTTCAATATTTTTTGATGAAAACGATGATTTTAAACCAGTCGGATATCTTAAGGAACTCACAGTTGCTGAAAAACTGCTGAGGTCTGAGAAATTGCAGCTTGGGAGTCGAAGACAACTTTTGAAGGAGCTAGACCAGCAGTTAGTAATTGCATTGTAGCTTCATAGATAGCCGAGACCTCGCCATCGTAATGGGTGGCGTTTTTTCCCACAGTCATCGGGTTCTCAAACAGCTGGCAGAATCATCCTGCGTTAGTAACAAAACATTTTATGGAAACGTAGTAATACCATCATCTTTAACTACAGGTGGTTGTAATTAACTACAACATAAAACACAGGAATTGGTATCCATTATCATAGCTTTCAATAATTTATTTTAAGCATTTTTTTTTTTTCTCTAAATCAAATTTTATTCCCTTGTTGATCGATTCGTTGCTGAAGCAAAAACCTTTCTTGTGTTATTTTCTGCGCCGTGCTGGCGATAGTAACGGCTATTTTTCACCGACACCCATTTTTCTCCTATACTTAAAATGTTCCATGGCTTGTTTTTGGGATGATCAATTTACTTGAACAAGTTATTTAGTCCTTGAACTTTTAAGTAAGAAAAGACGATCCATCATTCCAGTGGAAGATATATTGATTTCGCCTGCTGCTTTTTTCAACTAGCGCTCTAAGCGTACCCAGGAATAGTTTTTCAAAATGCATCACCTGGAATGAAATTAACAATCTTACAATGAATATTCTTGCAATGTGGTAGTTCAAAGGAAGATAAAAATAATGTACATGATTTTATATATATGAAGAATATGAACTTTTAATCTTAAAAAATCACGTATATTCAATGACTATGCATTTCCGCTGCATATACATAGGAGAAAAGACATTTACCAATCATGAAGATTTCCAAAAATCAGATTTACAAATTTGAAATTTAGAAGGCTTGTTTCATTCGTTGAGTAGAGATCCCCTAACAAAAGAGTTTTGCAGAAATAAAGTCCTAAAAGGACGTAAAGGTAAAAAAATCTCGTTTTTCAACTATTTTACCTACAAACTAGAAATTTGTCAAGCATGCTTCTTTTGTTCAGTAGAGATCCGCTAATAGCGAGTTTTACGTAAATCGACTAATAAAGAAGGGAAAGGTTCCTGAAGGCATTATAAATAATTTCCTGTTTTTGAACCATTAGATTTATTGACTACAATTTCAGCAAAAATATTTCTTTTGAGTATTGATACGCTAACAGCCAGTTTCTCGGAAATCAAATTCGAAATGGAGTTACGTTGAAATAATTTACCAACAAACGTGGATTTTGGCATGCATATTCTTTTGTGGAGTATAGATACGTTAAGAAGCAATGTTTCGATAATCGATTCCCAAGAAAGAGGGAGGGGGATGACGCTTTGACAAGGTAGCGTTAGCGGTCACACAGCTAATTGCCAAAAGACATTTTATGTCTAGAAAATGCAATAAGTAATGAAAAATCCAATATTAAAATATTAAAGATTACAGCCTTAGGCTGTGAAAAAGTTCATGTTTAAATTTCACTTCAGGTATGCCCCTTGTGCCACTGTGTGACTCCTGATATCAATATTTCACCATTCACCAAAGCTCATTAGCCGGCAAAAAGCATCCGTAGTTCCTTGACTGCGACTCCGTCCTCAAACTCAAAATTTGGAGAGCGAAAATTCCGTAAATTCATGATCGAGAAGTCGAGAAAAGTCATTCTCCATTTCCGAGCTGACCCCTTTAAACTCCATGGGTTGGTCACTTTCAAGCACCTCGTACCCTCTCATTGGCGGCCGCGCCACACATTTGCACTCATCTCTATCGACCGTAGTCCCACTTCACTGGTGCGTGTGAACAATCAAACGGCAGGTTTGATCTCTACTCCGGAAGAGAACCGGAGATTGTAACTCGTCCTGTCACCTTTTCACTGCTTGTGCGTCTTTGAGGCGCTTTGATGACAGCACTCTCTGTTCAAGTTGGTTGCGGTCACATGTGAGAGGAGAACCCAACACAATGGGGAAGTAATTCGTAGCTTCCTTCTTGTCTGAAGGGTGGGAAAAGAAAGAGTGTGGCGACTTCAAATACATTATCCCTGATAGTTCGCACATGGTATGCCCCCGGTGTAAGGGAAGAACAGCCGGTGCTTTTTATGGAGACACAATGTCCCATCTGGGCCACTTGACCCTCCATAAGTCAATCTTGGCGTATAGATGGGGAGAGTTCTGTTATTGAGCAGACGTAACAGGGGATTGCGGTGGCGTTATTGATTAAAAAATCTTGTGTATGAACATACCCACAAACTTTAAATTTGGAATAACCGGTTTTTTTTTTGTTGTTGTTGTTGAGAAGAAATCCACTAAAAACGTGTTCTGAAAAATAGAACATGGGGGAGGAGGCGTTTTGTGGCGTGTAAAATGAAATATACTTATATTTTAGAAACTTAAGCCCCATTCCTTTTTAAATCAAGAGGCTAAGGACTGTAAGAATGTTTTTCAATGGAATCGAATGCTTGGTACTAGAATTTGGATATGTAAGTAGTTTAAAAACATATTATAAACGTGCTACCTCATGAAATACCAAGGGAAACGGGCAAGTAATAGTTTATATTATATACGTCGAGAGTTCACATTAAGTAGATCGCGATCGACAGGTGGACCTCAAAGACATTTAGGGATGATTGACTGAGGTTAAGCAGTTGGTAATTATATACTGGGATATTCAAGATTGTCTGACAGCATACAGAGTAAGTCTGTTTCTGACTATAACTGCCAGAACTAACTTCAGATAAAAATGTTTCATTTTTAATGTATTTTGAATTGCTTGATGGCAAATGCATCTCATATGATATTGTTATATTTGTGCCTATTATAATTATGTCTGTGTGTATCTTGCGTTTTGCTTTAAACGTGGTTTTAAAAGTGTAAGGTTTATTTTTATTTTAGTTATGTAGTAAAATACGTATTCCGTATTTGTTATTAAGTTATAATAAATGGTGCAGACCTTTTTTTTTACTTTATCACACCTGGATTACCGCAACACCTTGGAAAAGTTAGAAGTAACCCGTACCTGAAAAAGCCTGCCCACTCATGATACACGAATTAAGTTATCGCTTATCAAACTATCAATTTCAATAGAGAATGTTCTTAAAGCAAGCACACGTAAAACACTTAAAATCAATGTTAAATGTATAAAAAGGCATAACGTGTGTGTGGTGTATAGTGTAAGATTTTTATTATTTGAAAACATATGCCCTTTTCTGTCATCTACAAGGAATTATTTCCTGAAGGATATAACAATAGAATTCAATCACTCTTTTTAATATATCCAGACAATAATAGAACCCTTCTGCTATACTTCATCAATCAACTATTCGATTCTCTTCCCTATTCGTTCATTATTGAGCGTGGAAAAGTTTTTTTTAAAAAAAAATCCTTCTCTTAGATTGTTTAACACCTACACAGTTTTCTCCATTTTCCAAATAATTGAGAGATCAAGTATTTTCTGCTTCTTACAAATAAGTGTCTTGATAAAAAAAATCGATCCTTCTCCGGAATGTAAGCGTTAATTAATGTGTATTAAATTTGCATGCAAGAGTTTTTGAAAGAAGTCGGGGTGGAGGATAAAGTTTTCAATCACACAGGAAAATAAGCAATAAATATTCATGCGAGGAAGCCGGTTGAAAAAAAAAGTCTTATAAAACAAAGGGATGATACTTTTCATTGTAATTAAGTCTTCTTTCGTGATTGGAGACGGATCATTCCTGTTATGAAGACCTTCAAGGAAGTGATGTTAATAAATGAAAGAATGGAACTGTTGTTTTATTAATGGGTTCTGTAATATCTTTTTTACTTTACTATATCATGGAAAAGAGGAGAAAAATATTTCTTTTCAAACCCCATAATTAACAAGAATGAGTATTTAAGAGTAGTTATTTCTTCTGTAAAATTGAGTCAAAAGTGATAGCATTTAAACACAATGTACATAAAAAATAATAAGTATTCATAATTTTATTTTGTGTTACTTGAATTATCTGAGACATGTAAATGAGCATTGCATCAATGCTGCTTTATTTAAATCAAGTAAAACAATAGGAAAAGTACGAAATGTAATATGCATAAGATGTCAGAAGAATAGAACACATACATTCAACTCTTCATTGTTATTCTTTACTTTTATGTACCTCTTTCTTATGAGGTACTTAAAAAAATTCCTAATCAAATCCTTTCTTACCTCAGTGGCGCAATTTAGCACGTGAGGATCAAGTCCTACGGTACCTATATGAGTTTACGTGATCTTAGGCGCTGAGGCGCATGTTCAGATGTTTCTTTCAAGTGGTCAGTCTGACGCGAAACCTCCAGTGTTCAGTTCCTAAGCAAGCTTGGTGCTTATTTATCAACCCATTGAAGTGATAAAAGGCTGAATCACCTTGTCTAGCCCGGGATTTGAGTCCCAGATCTCTGGGGGATGCGCGGTACACTACTACAGGGATAAATCAAATACTTATTAAGTATGAAATTTAATATACAAAAATAAATTTAAAAGTAAGCAACAAATGGCTGTCAAAGTTACATACAATTTAAAAATTAATTGAATAGGCCCCGATATATTAGTTTTGCGCACAATAGCCTTAGAGGACTTAGTGCTATACAATGTTATTCGCTACCAGACCGACAAACCTGCAGGGTGTTCAGAAACTACTCGGAATCTCATAGGAATGCAGGATCGATAATGGCGTAACGGCAAGCTATGGTGCAGAGCAGCAGCGAAAGAGAATATGAACATCAACAAATTAATGGTACAGAAAAAAATTTAATTGAAAGAGTATACTACAACAGGTGTTCAAAATTACAACCTGAAGTCCTCTGTCAGGCTTGAAAGGGGTGTTGTATGGAATTCTGGACCATCTGGAACATTCTTATCATGCCACGTATCCTCCCAGCACCTACAGATATTCGAGCGATGAGGTCTGCAACTGAAAGAATGGGTTTGTCTCCTACACCAAATAGGACCCGTTAAACTATTTAAAGAACCAGTCTCATGTAACCTTCTGTTCTCACTTGCGAAGGTCGTGTGATAGGGGACACTCCTGTCAGAGTACCATTCCTGGTACAACCCATTATAATCCGCATCTCTATATACCAGGATTAATTAACACTTTTTTTGGTGGGCTACATAAATATGGCAGTATTTAACGCGCGTGCCGAAAAATAAGTATATAATGTTGGAAACACTTTAAGACCAAAGCAGCATTGGACAAAACAAAATTGACCAAAATATCAAAACTCTCATTTTAGGTTCTTATTTTAATACTGTATTAATCCTTCTATCAAACACACACAAAACATATTTACTTTTATGCTTTTTGTTACTGAGTGATGGAGTAGTTTTGATTTCCTTTCATCCAAGACCAAACCTCCTGCTTACATTCTAATATATCTTCCTTGTGACTGACAGTCCAACATTTGACTGCCCCGACTTGCCAGTGGGCATTTAAAAAATCTCACTTTTTCTGGAGGTAATAAGAGTTTTCCTATCTGCTCTACCTTTTAGTTTTCATGGAGGCAATAAATTTCATATTTGTTCTAAATTCCCCTTAGAACAGGCTTCACCTCAGTGCATCTTGGACTGCCTTGAACTGGACTGGGAAGATATCCGTGATAGTCCGCTTCTTGTATCGGACTTAGTTAAAGTCATAGATTTCACTGATCTGGTCTGACTAGACGGGAGATTAGAACAAATAACAACACACTCTACTATCAATAAAACAAATTAAAAGAAAAATTGATAGAAGATTTAATGGAGTAACTTCATCGACAGACTGACGCCAGTCAGTAATCACGTGATTCCAACGTCAATAAACTGCACGTGCAAATTCATAGCATTGGTTTTCCTATATGTTTGTTGACGTCATTCTCGTGTTTTAATTTTATCTAATTAAAAACATGATATCATTGTATTTTTTGCATTAGTGCGCAAGAGCTGAACTGGAATCACGTGATTGGGACGTCACATGAATTTAGTCCATTGCTTAGTTGTTAGAATTTCCCGCTAAATTCTTAGTACGTTGTTCTTAAACAATTGAATTCTTTAGTGTAATGGGCCATTACCAGGCCACTCAGAAAAACTCACTGGGCCACATGTGGCCCACAGGCCGCAGGTTGAGTACCACTGCTGTACACTATCATCATCTCGACAGTTCCTCGTCTGAATATGAATTCATCGTACCACGTCGGGAAACGGATCATAAATGACGACTTTTAGAAGTATTGGTGTTCACTAAAACTTCTTCAGCGCCATGTGCTGCAAGACTGCATGGAGTAATCTTCCAGAACTTAAGGAATTCCATGCAGCATCGCCGTCAGACTTATCAAGGCGACTTTTGGTCGTAATTTTAAACACCATCTCGGTACATTTAATTTTAATGGGATTTATATGTAAATATATTGTATTTTCTACGTGAACATCATTTTTATTTATCTTATTTAGCAAAAATAATATATTTTTTTCTAGTTTGGAAACTCTTCAGCTGCGTTGTGTGGTTTTGATTCACATATTTTCTGTGTATGGGACTATTTTATGCTGACCCGTTTATCCTCAAATACAAAAACAAAATTAACCACTTAAAAATAATACACTTTATGGATACTGATGCAGTTTTCATGTTCATATTTTTTCTTTTATGGAGATCTTTTCCGCCAAGAAACAAGTTTGAGCGATTACCCAACTCTTTTTACAAGGTTTTGAAACAGCATAATCAAACATAAAGCTGTATATTTTTTAAATGATCTATTTCATCTAACATTGTTAGAGACTTTTAAATGTTACGATCACTGATCAAATTAGTGGAATATGTTGAGTACATTCGAACTGAAGGCATCGATGAAAAAGTGACTAACAAATCCCTAGACAGTGATAAATGTTATGGATTTAATAATATATTATCACATACCCATGACCACACAATATGTAGGATGAGAGTGTACTTCAATTGCTAGTTTATCTTCTTATAAAGCCTTGAATTTGGTTCAAGTCTCGAAAATACCTTTTGAGATAATGATCTTTAAAATTCCGATGATGCCTGAGAATTGCTTTAGCTAAGTGTTAAGAATAAACAAAAAGAACTAAAATTTAAAAAAAAAAAGATTTCTAATTTTTAAAAAATATAAAAACCGCAAAATATATATAAAAGCAGTTTATCGAATAAAAACATCATTACCAGATGTTAATCATATTATATTCAAGATTTTTGATAGGAAATTATAATAAAATATTTTTTTATTTCTAATGGGCTTACGATGGGAGTTTTTCCATTGCAGACCTAGTACATTCCCAGAAAGCTGGTATCCCTTTTTTTAGTCGGCGCAGTATAGAGTTTCCTCCCTAGAGGGAGGCACCTGAGCTTTAACGATGCGAACCTACTCTGGGATTTAATTTTTCCTAAAGTCTCTAAGCCAAACAGACACTCTAGGGATCTTTTATATGCTATATAATCATACGACAAATTTCTGCAATTTTCTGCATCATGAGCATCCAACCTACTTGGGCCGGGGTGAAACCCGCACCCTTGGGTGCAGAAGGTCAGTGACAACCCAACCAAGCCACTCAGACGGCTTATAATGAAATATAAACTAATGTTAATTATTATAATGCACACATGTATAATTAACTAAATTCATTATAATAAGTTCAGTGCCAGTTAATTCTTATATGAAACTTTCTAAAATTTCTTAAATATGTGTGTGAGTGATATCATTATGAAAAGTATTTATAATTAATAAGACCTCAAAATTACGATAGTACTTCTTCAGAAATGTTTAGTTTAAGTATCAAATTCTTTATGATTGTAATTGAAATTGCTAGGAATAAAATATTCAAAATAACACTTACATACTGGCTAATAAATTATTTTCTGTATAAAAATGCTAATAATTTTTTTTAAAAAAAGAAAACATTGTCTGCTGAGTAACGCATGTCCATTGTACTAATTAATTTTAAAAATTAAACTATAGCTATTTAGAAACACAATACTGTTCTTAGACAATTCCAATAAGGAATGATTCATTGAGAAAATGTGTTGCTTACTATGAAAATAAAAACTGTCTTCCATGGACGTAGTGAAAAAAAGGTTTTGAACTAAATAATGCTAATAATTTAAAATCTACTTTAAAAAACTTTGCAAATTCATTTCATTTTCCATAGTTTTTCTTTTAAAATAAATATCCTATCCTAAATTATCAGTTATATGGATGTATTCCGTGCTATCAATTCTATTAAATATGTCATAGAGCAATTTATCGCATACAAAGGTAAAATTATTTTAGCTCAATTTAATTCAACATCTATAACACATTCATTCTACGTGCACATACAAATTTTTTCGACTAACGATCCGATCTTTCTATTTAAGCCTCACTTAAAACTCCTCGAAAATCTTTAAAAGTATCTACAATGCATTACACGGTTACTTTAATTCTCAAATCACTCATCTCCTAGCAGAAAGAAAGAAAGCATTAGTCAGAAAGGAAGAGTATCGATTTCATCTTAAACTTAATTTGGCGCGGCCACCTTCTTTGCTGTAAAAAGCCAATTATGCAAATGGCCGTAGCATGTGATTTGATTCAGAATACAAGAGGGGAGAGTAACTATTTGTGTTGGAAAGAAGCCCTGGGGTTAACTCTACGTTCTTTTATCGAATAAGAATTTTCCACGTCACCTACGAGTTATTCTACTTTTTATGTACTTATTTTTAGCAAGATCTTGTTTACTTAACTCAGAATGTTCTTTATGAAATAAGATTATTACTTTCTGAATACTAATTGGTGACCCGGAAAGAACGTACTAGAGAAAATCATGTAAAGGAGATATAATAAAGAATATTTTATTTTTGCCTTCTTTCGTACTTAAATGAGTTGGGATTTTATATAAATGACTAACCCACAACCTTTGCTTTTGAACATTTAAAATAATTATGAAACATTTCACAGACTGATATTTACTAATTATATCACGGTTGGAATTTTGAACCCGATACGCATTAGTTAAATGTTCCGGTGTTAAAATAAGTATGAGAATCAATATAAATTACTTAATGCATATGATAATCACCAGTATACACACACACATATATATATATAGTCTAATTCTCTACAGACAAGAGATAAACATTCACCAATCAAACCACATTCTAGATCAATGCCATCTGGTGGGCTTACGAGACGCTGATACAAATAATATTCCGGTAGAAGCCCACTAACCATCGTCGAAGGAAAACAAAGCCCTTTAGAGCATCCACGCCAGCTCGCTAACCTAATCGGTTCCAGTCACATGATGAGCTTTTTCTATAATTCTAACGTCCTCCTAGAAGGTTTTATCTAACTTTCTATTTGTTTAATATTTGCATGCTTTAATTCCTACTACCCTGTCAACTTTTCTCTTTAATGTAATAAATTCTTTTACTTTCAAGAAGAATCTTTTTTTAATGATTTTGTTGCGATTTATTCAAAACTAATCCATAAATTTGAAATACCTCTGGACACCTCGCCACTAAGAACACCCCGCTATCTGAAGTGTCTAACTTTTTATTCGGAGATTTTGGTTAGATTCCCATATATATATATATATATATATATATATATATATATATATATATATATATATATATATATATATATATATATATATATATATTATATATATATATATATATATATATATATATATATATATATTTGTTTTTAAGATGTTTTAGGATTTATTAGTCTTCTTTTTAATTTATTTAATGTTATATACATCGAAGAGCCATAACATAAGGAACACCTACTTAGCAACACGTTGCTCCACTTTCTACCTGCAAAACAGCTGCAACAAAGTTGACATTGTCCACAAATGGTTTGAATAGTTTGGAAGAGACTGCACAATAATCAGATCTCAGTCTAACTGAGAATCTGTGGGATTAGATCCAACGTGGCATCAAGCAGTAGGATCCAGTACCAACTAATCTGAAGGCTTTGAAAAGTACAACTCCATCGGATTCCTGAGATTACATAATGACATGTTGTAGGAAAAGGTCCAGAAGAATCCTTGCGGTGTTAAGTACAAAAGAAGGTCGAATAGTGCAGTGAAGGAGTAGTAGCAATAATTGCGCCCCGCATAATAATCCTAAGGAGATTTCCCATGAATATTGTAGTAGCTTATTCATTAAAAAAAAGAACATTATATATTTATATGACAAATTTAAAAGTAAGATAGACTAATGTTGATCTATGTAAACCTAGATTTGGTTTAAATAATTGCCGTTTTAAGGCGAAGCAACCCGCCATGTAAATAGATTGATGGACAATAAATCTTATGAAACAAAGTCTACATGTTGACATGGTGTAGAAATTTGGAGAATTGAGGTGTGCAAGTTCAGTTTTTTCGAACTCCTTCTCGTCAATTGGCCGTGATCTAAAATTACAAGGCTCATTGCAGATAGTTCTCATATTACTTCTAAAATAGACATTAATAAGCCAACAATTAATCAATCTAAAACCACAGGAGTATTATTGATTCAGGGTTTCGTAATTTTGAACCGAAATAATGAGGACATTCCTTACGTTATTTACTCATTTCTAAATTCCCAACTACATCATGTAAGGTCTTTATAGACTATTTCTGTTTAACTTGATGTATCAATTATTCCATATTTTTAAGGTATCCGACTACGTTCGGAATCATGATTTTACAAAAGCGTATAAATGGATACTCTATTTGTGATATTTAGTGTCACTTACATAAGAAAACGTATATAAAATTGTTTTAAGAATACTATTATAATAAAAAAAATTATTTAAGTACAATATTCTGACAAGAAATGAACATAGAATGATATATTTTCAAAATGTTCTCCTTTTATGAAAAATGCTTCTATAATAATAATATTTTACCTGTATACAGCTCTGATCGTTGTACAGAGGCTGAACTAGAATTCTTCAAATATATATATAACGTAGAAGTGTATTTATCCATATTTTACTACAACAGAAGGGAAACATTTTAAGAAAAAACGCCGATAATTATTTCAGTTGGTAGTAACTCCAAAAATATTGTGATTTTTTCAAAAATCCTAGTTGAGACTCTCTGGAGAAGTCTTTACTTTACATAAGCAAAATATTATTATTATAGAAGCATTTTTTATAAAAGGAGAACGTTTTAAGAAAAGATTATTCTAAGTTAATCTTTTGCCAAAATATTGTATTTAAATCATTTGTTTTTGTCATAATTTCCTTAAAACAATTTTGTACATATATTGTAATCCAAGTGACACTAAATATCATGAAAATAATCCATTTATGCGCTTTTTTAAAATCTCAGTTCCGAACGTAGTCGGATACCTTAAACCAAGTAAACAAAGATAAGTCATTGGTGTTAAAACTTATTTAGGCCCAAAAGTTACTATGACACTTAAAGAATAGAATTGCTTTCTCTATAACTAATATAGATGTTTGAATAAAAAATATCAAATAAATTTTGAAAAATTAATAAGATGAATAAGTTGTATTTTATTAACGCTTTGAATGGTAATAATTTATACATACTTATGTGAGAATATATACGTGATATGAGCGTATATATACGTTTATACGACTACGCCTCAGGCGGTAAAGTCGTTCAAGTACGTCAGCCTCTGAGGTTTTTCAGGAAGGTAAACCATCTATTGGGAGCAAATAGTATTGATTTTAGCGTTACACCTTGGGTAGGAGCACCATAGCAAAAATTTCTCGAAATCTAGTGAATTAATTATAACTCATGATGTTAGCATTCGGCAAAACAAGTGGTTAAACCTGATGAAATCAAGAAAATTTAGACAAACAGAAGCCGGAGAGTAATAAACAGTGATAATGAAGATGGAAACAATCGCCAGAAACAAGTGAAATAAATTAACAATAACTGTGTTAAAGTGAGTGATTAAATTATTAAAGTGGAATAAATGATTGCTTCAATGTTTTTAGATCATATTCACTTGACCTGAAGGAAAAAATGGGTGGGAGGGTATTGTCCAAAAGTCACCACAGGGGCTCATCAATTGAAATATTAACCCCGTAACTGTCACATAATTTTTAAGAAAATGGTCATAAAAGTACCTATTTTATTGCTCCAGAAAACTAAATAAACTAAATTCATGTTCAATATATGTATTTATTTTAAATTTTGGGTAAGTTTTTAGCTTGAAATACAAAAAAATTAATTTTTAAAGAAAAGCCAACATTTAGGGTCATTATGATGGAACGTTGCTTTTTCGGCAGAGAAAATTAAAAAAAAAATTTTTTAACATAAAAGGATAATTTTATTACACTTCGACATAATGTTTTAACACAATAGTAGTTTTTCGTTCTGAGATAAATTTCAAAGCATGCGATGCAAATACCAACATCACACGCATCAGTACATATCCATCATCACTGCTCTCACAGATTCACTAACCGAACAAATCAGTTGTTTCAGAATCACTCTCAGATCCCTTTACACTTAAAGTAGAATAATATTCGCTTCCTGACTAATTCTCTAATGAATTAAATATTAAACAAAATTATCACAGAACGCAACTTGCGTGCTGAGCTAAGGTTGCAGACACACATCGCTAATCTATACATTTAGTTGTGCTAACATCGAGTGTAAAATTAAATGACTATCTCTAAACACGTGACTAATCATCTGCCATTGCCATCTGGCGAGAAAAAACATGAATATGGGCATAAGAAATAGACAGTTTTAATCTTTTTAGCGAGTTACTTTTGAGCACTTCAGCCTGGAAATATCACGGGCACGAGAAATAGAGGGGGACATTTCACCCCGTGATTTTGATGGGAGTAAGAAGTACGGGGTTAAACTACCACTCAAAGGGTTAAAAATGTTTTATTTCGCTTAGAAGTTTACAACTCATAATGTTTGATGTAGTTTAAATTAGCAATAACAAAGCAAACATTCCTCATGAACTATCATTTTTATTGTCCATGCAAAAGGTACTCTAATTTAAACATTAGATTCTTTATAAATTAAATAAAGAAGTTCGGTATTACTCTATTTACAATGTACTGAGATTTTAAATACTAGAGTATTTAGCATTTTAATAGGCAATTGAGACCATAGAGAATAAGGCTAAGTGCTAATGAGGAATGAGAGAAATTTGTCATTCCGAATACTTGTTTTCGAGCTATTTAGTGGGTTAATGACAAAAGCAGTTAATTGACTTAAAAGGACATCCATGCTATTTCACTGACTAATGAGCTGCATTTAAGTTCCAAACTGAAATACTAATTACCATAATCTCGGAATGCATTTCCGCAACTTCTGTCTGCCGTATTTCAACCAGTTTTAAAGTTTTAATTTCTCTGGTAGTAAAATTTTTAAAAATAATAACAAATACTTCGATAAGTTGAAACAATGAAAATGTAAGTTAATATTTCAGTGTTGAATGCGTAATAGAAATGATTATAGCTTCTACGAATTTAATAAATTGCTTAACTTCTACGTCATTTTCCAAGTATTTATAAACTGCTTTAAAGCTATAAACTGAGCTGCGTGTTCCGAAAGCACAATGGTCAAGATAAAATTAAGTACTGATTTTAGTGAATATTTCAAAAGAGTGGATATGATATACATATTTAGATTATTTTTGTATATTATATATCAAGGACATAAATTTCGTGTATTGTATATTTTGATAATATGAAATTGTTATTTATGAAATAGAAAAAAAAAAGATATTCAGTAACCGCTATCAAGATTTTAACGTCTAAACCAGTGCTTCTCAAACTTTCAATATTTGCGACCCAATATTCAATCATAATTTTCATCGCTCCCCCCTTCCATACAATAACAATGCATTAAATTCAATAATACTATACTTTTACTCTAAGGGTACAGTACTACTTTAGCATCTTAAGTGCTACTGGCGTATATAAACATCTCGCTCAGCCAAAGCACTAATTGTTCCGAACGTATATGTTCGTATTTCCAAAGTATGATCTTTTATGTGCACTACCATCCATAAAGTTATTCCAAAGGCTTTCAAATGTATTAAAAATAACTTGTCAGTGTTTGCGAAGGATTTACTTATTTCAGAGTATTTGCTTATTTATTCCTTTTCTTCCCCTCTCCACACCAATACATTGCATACGCGCAACTACGTGGAAAAGCATGGCACTGGAGAGTGAATCGTGTAACTTTTAATTGGCAGTTAAGGAATTAATTATAAATTCAACAAATTATAAAGATGACTGTTAATTTTTGTATATAATTATATATATGACAAGCCCATGGAATCACAGGTAATTATTAAACTTGTTCTTAACTTACTATTGATAAATTAATTATAAAAAATACATTGTGCAGTACTGATACATTTATAAGTGTATGATATCAGTGTAAATGTGTATTTTATATTTTATGTTGTCAGAATCTATTTTGTTTGTTTAATTTAGGTAAATTATTTTTTTAAAAAAAATAATCGTTTATTTTCGAACTACTCAATAGGCTCGCCCCTCCCCTCATAAAGTTATCACGCCCCTCTAGGGGGCGTGCCCCACAGTTTGAGAAACGCTGGTCTAAACTAACTAAGTGACTTTATTGTTGCAAATTTATTCGGGGGGAAAGATATCAACCCACGGCTCCGATTAATTCAGTGCTTCTCAAACTCTCAATGTTTGCAACGCAATTTTCAATCTTAATTTTCATGGCACCCCCCTCCATGCAATTATAATGCATTGAATTCAATAATAATGTACTTTGACGCTAAAGCTACAATACGACCTTAATTATAAAATGTACACATTATCAAGATAAGTATAATATTTTCCACATAATTGTGTATATGACAAGCCTATGGCGTCACTTGTAATTATTAAAAATGTTCTTAACTTAGAATTGATGAATTACTGATCACACAAAGGCATTGAGTACTACTGTGATACATCTATAAATATATTATATCATAGTAAATGTGTATTTTTTATTATCTCAAAATGTATTTTGTTTTAATTCTATTCAGTGAACCAATATTTTTATAAAATCCTTTATTTTTAACTTTTCGATATGGTCGTGCCCCTATAGGGGGTGCTCCCCACAGTTTGAGGAACGCTGGATTAATTTAATGCTAATAGATTTATTACTGGGCAAAAATGAACAAATTCACGTGTATACATGAAACAATATTGCAACAGCTTTTTTACAATATTGGAAAACGCGCTCGTTATGAACAAATTTTACAGCGCGCTCCTGAAACGGCTTTCTTGAACAGTTCCACTAGTAGGAAATCGGACGGATAAAGTTTCTCTCTCTCTCTCTCTCTTTCTCTCTCTCTCTCTCTCTTTCTCTCTCTCTCTCCCTTTCTTTCTTATCGTAGTCAACGCACAAGTAGATTTTAAATCTCGACTGACTGATTTTTTTGGAAGTATCGGAGATGTCTACGGGCATACGGGTTGCAGAGCAAATCTTATGCTCATTTAGAGATGTTTAATGACGTAAGTGTGGAATTTAATTTGCTTGGCAAGTGCTGCATCGCTTCGGTTGGCTTTTGAACTCCACCGACTTTTCTATAGCCTTATGGAAATTTTCAGAAGAGTCTATTCAAGTGAATTCTCGAATTATTCTTGGAAACACACTTTGTTGCCAATCTGGTAACCCTGTTCACATCATCTACAATTTCCATAATCGTATTTAACCTTGGAAGAGTACTTTTCCCGTAAAAGTCTTTTTACCTTAAGTACTGCATCATTGCAGGAAATACAACAAGGTGTATTTCATTTTATATGTACATGTTGCAGAAATCTATATTTATTATTGTGTGTGTAATTATAGTACTTTTCTCTGGTACTAACTATGCTACAGAAACCCTTGCTTGCATGAAAGAAAACTTAAGTAGTGGGAGATTGAATAATTCTACTATAAAAGTCTTCTTTCTTATAAAAACAAATAAGCAAATATATCAAACTTATCTGTGTCTACTAATCTCTAGGGCTTCATGGACCACTAAATTTATAATTTTATATTTGGTGGACCACTAATAAGAATATAAAAAAAGAAAAAAAATGATGTATCTCTCTCTCTCTCATGCTAATCACAAAACTTTTATTTTATTAATGCAAAGTGTACCCACAAAAGGCAACAAAGTAATTTTTTTTAAAAAAATAAGAATTTTAAATTTATTTATGTATTACTCAGTTTTAGTGTGGTAATGCCCCAATACATCTGCCGATCATCAACATTTTTTCCCGTACCATTAGTAATCCGTGAACAACAGGCTGGAGACCATTGTGCTAAATCAAGGGAAAGCTTCCGTATTTCTAATTATATTATTTTTGTTCCAAAAGGTTTCAAATTTAAAAACCCACCACCGGTAGGTAAACAAGGGGAGGGGGGTTCAAACCCCTCCTATATACCAAAAGGTTTTTAAATTTTAGCATAGAGATTATATTTTCGGGTTTATATCTATTTTTATTAAATATAATCCTTTCCATGCAAATAGATTGTGTACACCAATATCCACCACTAATAATTTTAAATAATGTTTTGTTTTTCAATTTTGATAGTAATTATTTACTTGCAGAATTATTCAAACATTACTTTCAAATTATGGCCGTATTTTTAATAAGGTTTATCGGTATCTCATGCAGTATTATGTTTATAACACAAAAGCACAGATGAGTTAGTCAAACCAGAGAACATTAAAAAACCACAAATATGCGAAATCAATAAAATAAAGTAAACAAAGCTATGATCATTTTTAAATTAACGGATATTTCAGGACATGTACACTTTTCAATTTGAGGCGAGAGCTAATCCTCACAAATTACTTCATTTAAGTTGTCCAGTCGATCAAAATGCTTGCATACATCTTTTCTCGTCTAACTCTAGACTGTTCGCACTCCCCTTCACACTCATCCATTGCTACGTATACAGCAAACGATTAAAAAAAAACTACTACTCTAGATTGTTAAACACATAGCAGCTTTCTTCGGTCTTCAAAATAATTGAGAGATCAAGCATTTTCTCCGTCTTAAAAAGATGTGTCATTATTATTTTTAAAAAATCATATCTGTGCTCCCGAACATAAATGATAATTAATGTGTATTAAATTTGCATGCAAGTTTTTTCTTCTTTTTAGATGAAAAAAATCGTTGCGGTGGATGAAGTTTTCAATCACACGAAAATAAGCAATAAATATTCATGAGAGGAAAAGAGGGATTGAAAAAAGTGTCATAAAACGAAGAATAATTTCGGCGTAATTAACGCTTCCTTTAAGAATCGGGATCGAATATTCTTTGATACTGTCTCGAGAAATTGGTAAAAATGAAGTGAAATGAGGAAAATAGTTTTCCCTTTAACAAATGCCTGATATTATTTTTAATTCCGTTTTATAAATAAGGATCAATGTCTGCTTTTATTATTGGAAAAGAAACATACTTAAAAATATTTTTCAAAGGTTATGTAATGTAAAAAGAATTGAAACAGCCTGATTTTCTGAACTCTGCCTTTTTTACTGTTTGTAAATTAGATATAAACTTTACTCAAACATAAAGTTATCTAAGGTTTATTAAGGACTTCCTCTAAAATCATGATTTTTTTTAATAAAATTGACAATAATTTTTATGATTTAATTACATGGGCCATCTTATTAGCTTTATTAAAATACTTATTTTCCATTCACTAGAACAAAAATGACAAGTGTAAAGCAGATTCCATAACTATACATAAGATGTCAAACATTAAAATGCGTTTTGTTTCAAATGTGTTTTTCTTGAGGAGCTCAAAACAGGGACAGCAATTTCTCAAAAAGTTTTAAAAATTATTTACTGAAACTTTTGTGTATGTTTAGTATAAGAGTAGAAGTGATTTTAACCTTCAGATTTATCAATCACTATTTTATTATAAAATTTACAGTTCTTTTTGTGAATATAATCCCTGTTTTTTAAGCAATTTCATATAATTACTAAGATAAAAAGTTCTAGTTTTTGTAAAAATTAAAATATCTCTTATCCTGAAAGTCATTTCAAAAAGAAATAGCAAAGCAGTACATTAAAATTGAAAAATTGAGAATTTGTTCATTTACTATTTGTACAGAGCGGTCCCCGTTTATGTAATTTTTTTATCATTTTTTACCCTTTTTTTCCCATATGAGTAGAAAAAATTTATTTTTCTGTTCTTAATTTTAGCTTTTTTTTTCTTAAAATTTACTTAATAAATCTAAAAACTGCAAAAAATTCTCCATATCTCCATTTTTTTAAAAAAAAAGTTGCGAGTAGTCCGATAACTTAAGTAGAGCTAAGACATACGTTTCATATGTATACGTCATTTAGATTTAAAAATGATATGTGAGATAAATAATGGATTTGAAGGTTAGGATACCTTACTGGAAGTGTAGGTTAAAAAGATAACATATTTTATTTGGCTCAGATTCATCTTTAAATTTTTGTTGTTTATTACAGGTATATAACTCAATTAAAAAATAAAGCCATTCGCATCGATGAAAAGCTTCTTAATTTATATAAAGAATATAGGATTAATTTTTTTTTATATTCCATGCAATAATTCAATTTTTAAGTCGTATAGAAACTCATTTTTTAAGCGCATAACGGACGATTATTTATCGCAATCTATGAAATCGTAATGATATCATTAAAATTTCTCACTACGTTCAAAACAGTGACTATGCGAAATCATATATATAAATATTTTTTATAAATAGTATAACTTGCGAATTTGAATATAACGCATTGTGTGTAATGCCTTTATCTTACTGTAAATTAGATTTAATTTACGTTAAAATTGTAATTTTCACAATCAATGCCGTCCCTTACGTTGTAATGGTGATTCAATGGGAACTTGGTGAAATATTGGCGATAGAGCGAAAATAAAGTCATTTTTGACGAACAAGTTGGTGAACAATTTGGTGACTGGCAACAATATTGGCGTCTTGCCGATCATGTTGACGAGTTCGGGACCCTCAGGATTCTTCTAGAAATTAGTAAAAAAATACACTAATTTCAAGATATATGACGCAAGTAGGTTTTTTCTCGAATTATCCGCGAGGGATATAAATGGAGTCGAAAGTGAGTCAGTCTGGTTTTGACTGGGAATTAGTTAAAATTGCTTTGACTAGCGATTAGTAGACTTGCCTTGACCGTGGTTACCGATTAGCGCTCGGCTATGCTTGTGAATTACCTATAACATACGTCTATTGTTGGACACTGATAATTGTGTCTGAGTGCTATTGAAGGAGTGAAGACCATCTGTGCGATTTATTCTGCAAATTTTGTTGCTGAATCCTATATTTCAAGGATTGGATTTTCGACAATAAACTCTCATCGCTCTTAAAGAACTGTCTTGTTCTTTGCAACAGTTTTGTATAAAGTTCTCGAACCCCGATCAACTTAAAAATACATTTTCAAAACAGTTTTCTAATAGAAAATGCGTCTGTAATAATAATATTTTTGCCTATGTATAAATAAGACTTCTGTACAGAGTTAGAACTGGGATTTTCCAAAATATCTTATTATTTTCAGAGTTAATATCAATTTAAATAATAACCGTTGTTTTTGTTAAAAATTCTCTGCTCCGATGTGTTTAATTATGAATTAATCCACTTCTAAATTACATATTTAAAAAATTCTAGTTCCGGCTTTGTACCGAATTATTTGCTATGCTTAGGCAAGTTATTATAGAAATATTTTCAATAAAAAGAAAATATTTTGAAAAAAAGTTTTTTTCTTCATATTTTGGCAAAAAAAGGCATTTAAGTATATTTTCTGATAATAATAGTAAAGCATATTTTTATATATGAGCATTCTAATTCAATTGATACTTAATATCAAAAAAATTATTCTGTGACACAATTTTTCAAAATAGCGCTTCCGAACGAAATCGTATACCTTAATTAACCCTCTGACCGGAACATCCGTCTCTCAGACAGGGATGATTTACTTTGATGCCTGTAGGTAACGCTGTGGTGTGATTTTTGAGGTGGGCTACCTTGACATCTTAAGACGTTATCCTCTCACTGGATAGAAATACACCCAGTGAGAGGATCACGTGGTGGTACATGGCGATGATTTTTTTCAACTCACGATATGTGCGATTTTTCTTATCTATCACCGTCTCTCAAACGGATATTCCTATATTTTTTCCGTGTTTGATATTATTACTGTAATTACTTTTACATGAATATAAATATTTTGAATCAGTTTTTATAAAAATACCAGTCACAATTCTAGTGATAAAAATACATTGCTAAAATTGTTAAAAAATTAACTAACCAAGTGTCTCTGTTTTGAAAGCACACTTGATTGTTTCCATTTTATTTTAAAATGATAAATCTTTAAGAATTTTGTTTTAATAACGAATCTCACACAAGGCTACTTTAAACTTTTACTTTTTAAAAGCTTCCAAAAATTCTCCGCTGATGCACAGAAATACAGAAAGTCATTCACACTTTATGGAAATAAATTTTTGAAGAAGAAATTCCAACTTTATATGGAAAGGACATTTATAAAGTGGATCTTCAGATGGACAAAACCTCTAGTCACAAGTCAACTGCCACTTTTTTAGCAAAGGAAGAATCAGAAGCAGGAATAAAGTGTATCCCATTTGATGAAATACGTGCAAAATCACCCTTACGCTTCTGCAATGGACTTTTGCGCTTTAAGTTTATTACAATGAGCATTAGGAAAAAGCATCAATAAATACAGAATGGACTTTGGAAAACAGTTCTAGAGGAATGGAATGGAATTCGCATGACAATACTAAGAAAAAGTTTATGTTCGTGAAAACTTCGAGCTGGAACTATTATAAAGAATCCTGACTACCAGATATAAGACAATTTCCCCCAAAAAATACGGTACTATTGATTTTATTGATAAAATATAACTACTAAAACCTTTTTAAAAAGTGTAAATGACCTTTTGTATACAGTCATTATTTATAATAAATAATACAACTATTAATTGAATTAAATAAAGTTTACATTTAAAAGAAGAAAGGAGTTTTCGTATAATTTAACTAAAATAATATTTTTAAATTTCTGTATTTTTAATTTATATTCTAATCTTAAGAACAACTTATCAAGTTTCACACAAGTGTAAAAACAAACCAAAAAGCGATATTACAAAATAAAAAGATACAATTGTTATTATACTCATTCTAATTCACCATTAAAATACATATCCATCGTTTTAACAGGCTACATATTTTTCTTTTCACCTATATCAGTGCTCTCCTTTCCTCAATGTCTTCATCCTCAACTTCTGAAAAACCTTTCAAAGTTTCTAACAGCACATCACACTGTTACTTTAATTCTTAAATCACTCATCTCCTAGAAGAAGGAAGTAAGCATTAGTCAAAAAGGAACAGTATCGATTTCATCTTAAACTTACTTTATCTCGGTCAGCTTCTTTATTTACGAAGCTAATTATGCAAATGGCCATTGTGTGTGATTTGACTGAGAACATTAGAACGCAAAAATAACTTTTCTGTTTCGAAAGATACCTTGGGGTTAAATCTAATGTTATTTTAGAGAATAAGAACTTTCTCTATTATTTATGAATAATTCTCTATTCTCCAAGTTAATACTTCACTTTGAATGTTCTATAAAGAAAAAAATGTTATTATATACATATATTCTGAAAACTAATTGGTGAGAGAGAATTAAAGGTAATGTATTTGAGAGAATCACGTAAAGTAGAGGGGGGGGGGATATTTTTTTATTCAGTATTCCTTTTCGTTTTTGTATGAATAAGTCTACTTGATGCATTTTAACTTCTATTATTTACTTTTGCTTTTCGAAAATAATTATATTCAACATTTTTCAAATAGCTGGAAATATTATTTATATAACCCTGCTTTAGTGTATGGTAGTGTTGTGCATAGGAAGAAAAATCGAAATTTTAGCATATTATTTTAAATGTTCATTGTAATTTAAAATAACAGTAAGTGACTCTTAAGTGCTTGTGCAATAACATCTACTTAATATCGACCAGGGTTAAGTACTCAGTTGCCAATTCTAACGACATTTCCTTTTATTAGGCAAACTGCAAATTTTGTATATTTGAACTGAGCCAACTCTCTGAAAAAAAATTATCAAATGTACGATATTTTTCCCTTTTGTTTATCAGTTGGGCTTTTGGTATAATTCTAGTACAGGTATAATCTTTTCGAATGTATTTATTTAATTTTATTAATTATATGCATACTATTTTTATTTTGGATTAAAATTCACCGTAATGATGCTCAATATTTTGACTCGTATTCTAGGGGCTGCAGTAGCCCAGTGGTCAAGGTATCGGATCATGACAAGCATGTCATGAGTTCGAGCCCAATACCACTAAAGACCCACCGTGTAGGTCAGCGATGCACGTTAAATCTGTCGAGAGCTGAAACACGTCCTCCCGTTAGTGTGGTGTGGTTGTTAGGAGAGGGGAGTGCCAGCTCAAGTGCCATCCGCGTCACTTGATCATGGTTCAAAATTACGTGGTCCATCACCAAAAGCCCTCGTGTAGCTGAACAGTGCGACGTTAATATTCACTCACTCCCTTGACTGGTATTCTTTACAAATATAAAGGTGCATCGGCGTTTTAGATACGATCCATTAAGGCACGATACGTTAAAATTATTTTTCTAACTGAATTCCTCTATCTATGAAATAACAAGCCAAAAGCACACTCGCATTGTTACATAATTCGACAGTAATAATCAATCAATCAATCTAAAGGTTCATAGCAAAGAACCTTTCAACCGTGAATCAACTGCTTTCATTTACCAGCTCTTAATGCGTATAAAGGCCGTATCGCACGTACATGTTACAAGCAATTTTTCGTCCAATTTTTACTTGGTTGCCATAACAACGGCCTTCGAACGTTTTTTGCTCTAAAAGTTGTTCCAAATAAAAGTTGCTTGATATTCCAGCCAATGGGGTTCTTCAGCGCCTTACGTGAAGAACAAGATGGCAGATTCAATTTTATCAAACGCTTCGGATATTGTGTATAATATTGTAATGGTGTATAATATTTTAATGGCGTATAATATTTTAAATAGAATGGTGCTTCATTTCTGTTTGCGCTTATTAACAAAAGCGCGAGTGAAATAAAAGAAATAATTTTTGAATTTCATTTGGCGAAGCAGAAAAATAGGCGAGTAGTTTTTCAATGTGGAGATAGTGCGCGATCGATGGCAGAGCAAGTCGTTTTGTTTCCGGCAGCCCTTCACTCTCAAAAACGAAAAATTGGTCCAAAAGGTTGCACCAAAAATGTACGAGTAATACGGCCTTTAAGGTTTGTGAGTTGAAAGAAAACCAATCAACAATATGATTCCTTTCCATCTGAATTGTGAATTCATTTCCTGTTTGTGACAAAACCGTCAAGAGAAGGCTCGTCACGAACGGTTCACTAGCAGTTCAATTGGCATTTAATAGGCTACATTTTCATGTATCATCCTAGTCGCATGATAACAGCAATCATGTGATTCCAGCCAATCGGCTCATAGATTTATATAACGTCACAGTCACATGGGCTTCTAGTGATCAATTCATGCGCTTCAGTGTTGCCAACTTTTACTTATTGCAGAAACTTTGCTTTTAAGACGACATACTTGTCACCAATTGTAACGCTCATAAGTAAATAAAATGAACTTGATTTAAAAGTGCATGCATAATAAAAGGATTTTAATTTTGAAAAACCTTGTGAAGAATCTGAATACTTGAACATCTTTACTCTATTGTGAAATTTTAATTTCAACTAGATTTCACAAGAACAAAAAGTACAAGTGTAATGCGACTTTTGAATTCAGTGGAGGACACGTGATTCTATTTATCATGTGACCATCAAGAATTTAACATGTACAGTCACTCAAAAAGTATTGGTACACTTAGCATGCATAACTGCAAAGCCATTTATTATAATATTTATCACATTAAAATAAAAACAAAAAGAATTAAGAAATATTTTAACATGTGGTGTATAACAGTATATAAGGAAAATTTTGTTTGTATTACAGAATTAGAATTTGATCTAGCTTTTCAAATATAATTCACTTTTGGGTGAGGAATGTAACAAATATACAGCGCATCGATAGAATTTAATGTCACACGATTTTCTTAGACTAGAAGTTTAAACAAATGTTTCAACAGATAAGGTTATTTATAGAAAAAATGGCGAGAGACAAAGATCTATCGGTTGGTGAGCGGAATCTCATAGTAAGTCATTGGAAAGAGGAGAAAGCATTTCGTTGTACAGAAAACATCTTGAAATTGAGTAAGTCTATTGGTTTTAACATCATTGACAGGTTCAAGAAAGCAAATAGGGGTAAAAACAAGCAAAAATCAGGGGTCCGAGGATATTTAATGAACATAAAGAGAGAGAGATTGTGAGATAAGTACTCATAAATCCAAGAAATAGTGCAGTAAAAATGACTTTGCAATATAAAAGTAAGTTTAGAAAATCAGTAAATCCTGAAACTGTCACAAATGATTTAATAAAAAAAATAATAATAAGTATGACAGAGTACCTCAAAGAAAGCCCTACATCAACAAATCAAATAGACATTGCATTTTCTAAACCGTACGTAATGCAGGCAACAGAATATTGGGAAAATGTAATTTTTGTTGATAAAAGCAAATATAACATTTTCGGATCGGATGGCAAGCAAAAGGTTTGGCGAAAATCAAATACAGTAATGCATGTCAAAAATCTGTCAAATATGGAGTGGGTAACCAAATTGTTTGGGGCTGCATGGAAAAATCTGGTCTCGGGAACTTACATTTTATTGATAGTATCATGAAAAAAAATGTCTATCTTGACATTTTCAAGCGACGTATAAAGCAAAGTGCGAGCAAGATGGGAATTTCAGGAATCTTTAAATTCCACCAAGATAATTACCCGAAAAATACTGCAGATATTTGCAAGTATGGGTCCTCTACCAATGCCCTAGTGTTAATAAGATTCCTACATAAAGTCCAGAACTGAAAGTTGAAAACCTGTAAAATGGGCTAATTATTATTTTTTAAAGTGTGATTTTAGAAAACATTAGCAATCGGTTCTTATCTTTATTATAAATAACCCTGCAGCAGAGAATGCTCTCTCAGCTTTAACTGATGTCTAAAGAGTTGTTTTCAAAAAAGCGTCCCCCAGTTTCATGTTTGAGTTTGAGGATAGATTTTCAGTTGTTTTTCAATCAATCCTAAATCAATTATTTTTCTAATGTTGATGAATATATATATATATATATATATGAAAATTTATTTGCTGCTGGAGTAACGACTCACGTACGTTAAAAATATGAATTCTAGCATTTAAGAGATTTTATTTGTGTAATTCAGTGCGTAATGTTCAATGTAATTCAATATTCGTGACCCAATATTCAATCACAATTTTCATCGCACCCCCTCTTATAGAATATAACAATGTTTTGAATTGAACAGTACTGTACTTTGACGCTCAAATTACGATATGACATTTACCTCTTAAGTACCACTGGTGTACATAAACGTCTCACTCAGCCAAAGCATTAATATCCTCGGACGTATATATACGTTTTCCCCAAGTACAATCTCTCCTGTGCAGTGCTATCCATAAAATTATTACGAGGGCTTTGGAATGCAACAAAGGTCCTTGACAACAATGTTTGCGAAGGATTTGCTTATTTCAGATTATTTGCTTCTTTATTCCTTTCCCCTACCCCAATACATCCCATACGCGCGCATACATGGAAAACGGTTCGCATAACTTTTCGCGTAACTCTTAACCGGCTGTTAAGGGATTAATTATAAACCGTACGAGTTATCAATATAAGTGTTAACTTTTGTATATAATTTTATGCATGACAAACCCAAGGGGGTCACTGGTAATTATTAAACTTGATCTTAACTTAGTATTGTTATATTAATTATAAAATACATTGTGTAGCACTGATATATTTATAAGCGTAATATATCACTGTAAATGTGTATTTCATTTTTAATTATGTCAGAATGTATTTTGTTTGTTTACTTTCACTAAATTAATCACTTTCAATACACATAACTTTCAATATGCTCACGCCCCCCTCGTAGAGTAGTCACTTCCCCAGTTTGAGAAACACTGATGTAATCGATTTCTTGTTTATAAAATTGCTGTAATTTTGTTGCATAAAAATAACTAAATATTAATGCAGTTAAGTTCTAAGTTTTTTATTTGACGGAATTAATCGACGGCAAATTATGTAAATACCGTTTAACAAGATAATTGTGGCGGACCCCTTTGAGAGCGTGCAACTATGTGTATCACGGAAATGAAGCTGGCATCAATCACAATATAAGAGTCCCTGTAAATCCTAGAGAATGCTACCCATTCATCTAGC
Source organism: Trichonephila clavipes (assembly GCA_019973935.1). NCBI lineage: Eukaryota > Metazoa > Arthropoda > Arachnida > Araneae > Nephilidae > Trichonephila > Trichonephila clavipes. The sequence goes on from BMAU01002488.1 coordinate 123,384, forward strand.
AGACTACGGTTATAATAAATAACCTTGTACCCTCCCCTTTCCCAAAAAAAAAACAGGAAATGTAACGTGCGACTCAGTATCTTCATATTACATTGGCTACTACAGATATATTACTTGGGTAGCAGTAACGTTTGGAATTGAGAATCTGTCGTAGTTTTTTTCCTGGGTTTTCGAGATGATGTCAAAAACTTTCGCGAAAAAAACTTTTGGGGTAAACCAGAGGCTATCTGAGAATTATTAAAATAGATAATTGATGATGATAATTTTTTTTCTGGGGATGAATCAGAAAATGAAAATTTTATTGAAGCTCAAAATCACAAATTTACAGATAGCATGATACATATCAGTTTAGGGAACGCATATGTTATATATGTACATAATTTGGCTCACAAATATCTAAGAAAGCATTATTTGGAAGAAAGTTTGCAATAAAGTTAAGTGAAGATGTCCTTGTTCTATGGTAGAAGAAACTTATAAATGTATCAGCTTTAACCCGATCACCAAGGACAATTATCTGTGAACTTTTGAAAGTGGAGCAGAGCATTAAACCATCCGAACAAATGGAAACTAAAAACATGGAAATCTGTGCCTTTTGCCCCTGTACGAAATTTTTATTTATCACGAAAATTTTATTTATCATGTTATGGAGCAACGTGCGGAGAGTATCACGCTAAAATGCGTAAAGATTGCTTCAAAAATAAATAAATTTTACTTTCTTGCTTATGTAAAGATTGGATGTTATGAAATCATCTGCATGTGGTATAATTTTTTTGTTACTAACTTTTAAAATGAGTTTTAAGCTTGCTAGAACTCATGTCGTGTGGGAGACGAATAATTATCATTCCCGTAAGTTTTTCAAAGGGTAGAATTCTAAGGTTAAAATATGAAAGAAAAAAACAGGTTTATTTTATGAAAGTGCAAAGTTTTTATTACTAATACTAAGTCTGTGAAGACTATGTATCGGGCTATAAAAAATTTAGCTTGGTTGCGAGTTCTTGAATCCGACGGTCCTTCAGACCGTAATTTTTTATGGATATCTATGAATTTTAGTGACAGCCAAGAAGTTTCCGGACTGAGACCTAAACACACGCTGATTTACTTTTTTATACTGACATAGTTTTTCCGAACTTGACACTAAGTAAGCTCCAGAGTAGGTGCTGTAGGGTGGATCACAGTCCTCTTACCAGAAATCATTCCTGCTTTTTCCACCCCGATTTAATAACGGCTCTTAAGGCAGCATACCATTGGTCCCAGAGCCGTATTTAACATTCTCGGCACCCTAGGCATTTCAAATTGTTACCCCCTCCCCCACACTATTTTCAGAGCATCCCGCTCCTTTAGTTCTTAAATTACCAGTTTGGTTTCGGGTAGGATTTTTCCTCAACACTCTTACTTTTTCCCTTCTTTATTTTTGCTGTTTGGAAAGTCTTTCCATTATGCACCACCTATGGACCCACCGTGCCCTGGACTGGCAACTGTCAGGAAAGGATAGTGACATGGCTTGACCTCTCTTGCTCATTTCGTACCTTTCGATAGCCCAGACCACACACCAAGCGTTTGTAAATCTTTACAGTAAATTAATGAAAGCATTTGCAATTACATTATTGCATGAACTGTTTTCAACGTTAATTATCAACTATTTCGTCCCTCATTACTTTACTATCTTTCTTTAAGACATCCTTGTGGCCGGATCGTGACTGACGTGTCATGAGTTCGAGCCCAGTACCACTAAAGACCTGCCATGTAGGGCAGCGATGCACGTTAAATCTGTCAAGAGCTGAAACGCCCTCCCGTTGGTGTGGTGTGGTACTTAGGAGAGGGGGGGTCCAGCTCAGATGCCGTCCATATCACTTAATCATGGTTCAAAATTACGTGATGCATCGCCAAAAGCCCTCGTGTAGCTGAACAGTGCGACGTTATTATTCACTCACTCATTCAGAAATCCTTATTTATTGTTTAGTCACTTTTAATGTACTAGTACAACAAAGATTTTATTCCAGCTTTATTCTTGCAAAATTTTTAATTACGTTTTAATCAATTCCCATGGTAATATCATTTTGAGTGCATAGCAACATCAAAATATTAAGCTTTTCATTTTTCATACCAGATCTAATTTCAGCCTTTATTCTCTTAGAGTCAAAAATGCTTTTCTCATGACTCGCTAGGCTGTGGTACATAAGATGCAATTTTAATTTTTCCCCTTTTTCACCCTTTATTTCTTTTGTGCTCTCAAATCTTTTGCACTCGAGGAACATGTGTAGTGGGCATAATTGGAAAAGCGACCCTAATTGGGCCATTACTCTAATGCAGGCACATGATTGTAACATCTTGCAATTGGCCTTTACACCACTCGATAGCTAGTTAACATCAGGCCAACAGCTATGAATGGGCTTTGTGCTTGGTCAGCGTCACGCATTTGTCTCATGTCTGACCATACCTAAAGGAACTCTATTTAAGTTAAATTTCCAACTTTTTTCTGTACCCCTTTTAGATTAACATCTAAATAACATTATCATCGCACATATTTAAATTCGTTATGCTAACTTTACGCTGTTTCAGCCGGTGCATACGGAGACACATGAATTCATCTTAAATGTTTCGCATTTTTTGTTATTTATTTGTTTTAATCCGATATGACTTCAAAATATTCTAAACATCTTAATATTAAACAATATGTTTGTTCTTTTTCCAAAAATTAGAACTTAAATAGACAATGGTCACTACTTTTAATGTGTTGTTGTTATAATTTTAAGTATAATTGCCAATCACAATTAATGTAGTATACCCGTGTATCACAGTTAACGGAGTATAATTGTTAATCACTGTTAAGGGAGTATACTCATCTGTCACAATTAACGAAGTATACTCGTCAATCACAATTAACGTAATATACTCGTCAATACCAGTTAATGGAGTATACTTATCAATCACAGTTAACGGAGTATACCGATCAATCACAATTAAAGAAATATACTCGTCAATCACAATTAACGTAAAATACTCGTCAATCAGAGTTAACGGAGTATACTCGACAATCACAGTTCTTTGGTGAAACCTGTTACAGGGATTTTTTTATCTGAAAATGTTACAGCCCTAATTCTAATTATAAATAAGTTTGTGTCTTATGAATAATGAATCAATAAGGCTTCATTCTTCATAATCATTGTCAATTCAATTTTTTATTATTAGTTAGGAGATAATATTCTATTTCTCAATATATTGCCATAAAATATAAACACGTTCTAATTAAAAATTCACCCAAATAAACATTCATTATTGTCCAGTGTTTGCGGAATTATAGATGTACCAAACTAAACAAAGCGTAAAATTTAACGCATTATTTAACAAATTATTCGCCTATGGAACAGAAAACTACAACAACGATTATTCGCCGAATTTCCATCATTAAATTTGAAGCCAAGCATTCATGTTAATAGTAATTGGATACCTTTAAGTAATTGAGCACGACTTCGGCATTGGACAAAGGCGGTTCAATCTCCCTGTCCCTTTTATTCCAACTAATCCATTAGTGTTTAGTTATTGGCAGACAAGACGGAACTGTGCTTCAAACGGACATTCTGCCCGACGATTAAATTCCGAGTCATTCGCTCACAATAGAGGAACAATTAATTGAGCACTGGAATCAGTTTCGACATCCGCTTTCGAAAAGATGCTGAGAGATGCTCTTCCATTGGAATTAAGAGGAAAGGATGTGTGGTGCTACACCTTTGTCGAGAGATGCTTAACACACTAATAGCTGCTACAATTCTCGAATAAGCCGACAAAAGTTTTTAAGATTAAAATCAAACACGAATTTATTAAAGATGTATTATGAAAATCTGTGAAGAACCTGTATACGTCGTGGCAGCGTTTTTCAAACTGTATGGTTCACCCCCTAGGGGGCGAGATAATTCTACGAGGGGGCACAAGCATATTGGAAAATCAAAAATAAAAGATTAATGAAAAACTTTATTAATTTACTGAAAGTAAACAGACAAAATATAGATTCTGTCATAATAAAATATAAAATACACATTTAAACTAACATAATACACTTTTATAAATGAATCAATATTGTACAAAGTGTTTTACAATTAATTCAACAATACTAAGTTAAGAACAAGTTTAATAATTACTAGTAACCCCCCCCCCATGGGCTTGCTATATAAAAATTATGCACAAAAATTAACACTTATCTTAATAATTTATGCGGTTTATAATTAATCTCTGTACTGCCAATTTAAAGTTACATGGTTCACTCCCAAATACTGTTTTCCGCATAGACTCACGTTTGTCATGTATTGGGGGGAGGGGGAGTAAATAAGCAAATTCTCTGAAGTACATAAATCCTTCGCAAACACTGTCAATGTAGTTTTATTGCATTCCAAAGCCTTTGGAATTTATTTATGGATAGCAGTGCACAGAAAAGATCGTATTCCGGAAAGATGTACGTATACGCGCGTCTGGGAAAATTACTTTGACTGAGCACAAGACGTTTATATACGCCAGTAACAATAGGTTTAAGGGGGCATAGTACCTTGCGAGAACAAAAATTGTTCGTTGTCATATACATGTTACGATTCATCATAAGTTAACAAATTTTGCTAATTTTGATCTGAATTTTATATATTATCTATAAAAATGTATAAACTTTAAGAAAACTAGAGAAATTTTGTTCTTTAATAAATACAAAATTTTAAAAAAGAAGATAAATATATATACCAAATTGTAAAAAAAAATATTACTTACCTCCTGTTCCCGCAAGATAATTTTTAAATTATACACTTTAGAATCTCAATTTTTGCATTAAATTGAATTTAAATGTAACCTTTATTCTGTGTATACCACTTAATTAAAAAGTATCTTATATTTTTAATATTTTTTTAAAATTAAAAAATTCATAAAAATATTTTTTTTAAATTTCAATTTTTATACAGTTGCAAATCAAAATGTATTAAACCATAAAACATAATTATGGCATAAAGAATTAAGATCTATGACTAGAATATGCATGCCAATTTTTGTAGCTCTAGAGTAAAAACTTTTTTTACAATCTTGCGGGAAAGTGTAAAAAATTGAAACTGAGAAAATCAAGTTTAAAGAATGACATTTCAATATTTCAAATAAAACTTAATACATAATATTTAAAATGATCCTGCTTCATATGTAGGACCTTCTAGTTCTGCAAAATGCTCATTTGTGGCTTTTTTTCTCATTCTGCTAGCCTTACGGGCCTCTAATGTATATGGTTTTGATTTAATTTCGGCATTTTTATGCGTGCATAATTGGCCTTAAAGGCAGAGGTAACAGTAAAATGTCCTATTTTAAAGACAAGAGCTTTCATTATCTTTATACGTCCCGTCATTCCCTCATTAAATATCACTATAGCCTCTTTTACTGCTAAGTCTACAATATTTTTAGATGACCCACAGAAGTTTTGGGGCAGTACTTCCAAACAGTCGAGTTGAACGACTCATTAGCGTTTTGTGTTTTACCCCCACACATTTTTTCAGCAATTTTGGTGCAGATAGTTCTGCTATTATAGGCTTTATTTCATCCATTACGGCAATTGGCACAATATTTTTATGTTTGAATAAAGAAGCACTATTCATAGCAACTGCCTTTTGATATTTGCACCACGAAGTATCACCAATTGGGCAGAGGTGATGCATAGGTTCCTCATCAGTGGACCTATAATGACAATAAATTGCCCATATGGCCTGACGCATATCACTAACGGAGCTATTATTCTGTCTAATAGCATTGCCATAATAGGTGGTAATTGTATCAATGAACTTATCAGTCAGACGATTTTTACCGCTGATACTCTTACCGTCTGATAATTTTTTGCCACGATTCATTGTTTTTAATTTTCGCAGTCTAGCACCCATACGCTTTTGTATGTGGCCAACACATTCAACTTTTTCGATAGAATATGGTGCTGTCCTTTGAAGCTCTGGGAAGGTTTTTGTGTCCCCATCGCCGATATACTTAATATATTTCGCATTTCGTTGTGGCACCGATCTTTGAAATATTTCCTTCATCCCGTCTACTTCCATTTTACTGGAAGAACCAATATGGTTCTTTACACAGTGTGGTTGATGTTTCAATTTCCACTCTTCATATGAATGTCCAGATTTTGGACCTCGCCATTTTTCACATCCTTTACTATATGAAGAGAGAACAGCAACATCAATCTCTTTCCCTGTAACATCTCCAATGACACTACAAACACCAATACGGGAAGTGTGTCCACGTGTTTTCCACGTACCGTCACCAATGACACAGATTTCATTAATTCCAGAAGCTGATACTTCTTCTTTCGCAGCATTTTTCATGGAGTCGTCTGCTACTTCACGACTGGCCAAATTTATTTTTCGCATTATCCTTTCATATGACTTTTGTGATACTGGGGATGGCAAATCCATTGCTGTGAAAAAATTCTTTATTCCACAAAAACCCAATCCTACTGTACGCATAGCATAGGTTATTCGTGTATTAACTTCATAGTCCTTACTTGAAGCAATAACTGAGGAACTTTTAAAAGTGGTCAATGTACTGCATGAGTAGCATTCAACATAAAACTCAGATACCAAACCATACAAAATCTTTTCTTTTAGAATTACTTTAGTATTGCAGTTAGGACATATTAAATATTTGGATAGTTCAGATAATAAAATATCAATGTTTATCATTCTATATCCATTAGATTGATTGGAATTTCTTACTTCCTTCTCAAGATAATTTTCTTTGCACAATTTCTTAGCGGAAGCAGATATGCAGTCAACAGCAAGCGTATCTGATAATTTCGAGTGTATTGATTCGCATGAAAACGCTTTCGTTTTCGGCGATAGTCACTGCCTCTACGTTGAGCTTTACTAGACATTTTTTACTAATTAAAAAGATGCAAAAAAACTTCAATCAACAAAAATTTAAAAAGCTTACGAATTACGAGAATAACGAGATAACACTCAATAAAGCAGCAGTAAACAGTATGAAATACAAATGTAAACAAGCAATACTTCAAACTAGGGCAGTGTTGAGTTGCAAACTTCCTTCTCTCATTAAAAATAGATAAAATTAAAAATTAGCAACAACTGGGGAGAAAATAATTTCAATAACACCATCGATTTCAAAACCGAAACTAACGAACATGGTTTGTTTACATTGGATTTAAATGGACAATCCAGTGCTGACGTTTGACATTTTTTGTTGCTATTGCCTTACTTTTGGTCCGATTTTGACGCGGTTTGTTTTAAAATGCTCCTAACAGTCTGTATTAATTTTTAAAAATATTTTTGAAAAATGGATTATTTTGCCGTTTAAAGGTACTATGCCCTCTTAAGTCTAGTGTAGATTTTGCTTCAAAGTACAGTATCATTCAATTCAATACATAGTTATTGTATGGAGAGGAGGCGCGATGAAAACTATAATTAAAAATATGATTAAAAGTTTGGAGAGCACCGTAAACTTCAAAACTGAATATTTGTGTACTATTATGCACTGAAATATAAATTGTGTATGTGTGTTTCTTTAATGATTTTTAAAAGCTTCTAATTTACTATCTTGAGTACGCTCAGTGTCTTTGATTTAATACCGAAAAAAGATACATTAGGTGATTGTAAAATTGCGGAACCAAGAAAAATAAAGAAAGAAATTTGAAGGGGGGCATATTTAGAATAAATTTAATGCAGATATATGCAAATGATATAAATAGAATTCTAAACATTGGTTTGTTGCGAGGCGGAAAAATATTCCATTAAAAAAGATAATGCTGGCCATTTATAAATAAAAACAGAAAAAAATGTATCATCATTCTTATACAAGAACATATACATAAATAATTTATTATTAAACACGGAATAAACTCAGCATTTATTTACCTTTTATTTCCTTCTTTAAATCAAATTAAACATTTTATCTGAACAATACCTAAATACTTACTTATATATAAATGCTTTATTAATTTTTTTTTAATTCCTTACTATTAGTTCACGAAATCCATATATATGTATATATTCAAATTTTCAATCATTAATTAAATACTTTCTATTCATCCATTGGAGTTAAAATATATTTTTTAAACTTGTAGTGAACGACATTTGTGTTAATACATTTTTCAAATATTGATTCATTAGTTAAACTTAATTAATGAGTAAATAGTAACAAACAAAGATAATAGTCCAACACCCTATATAAAAAGGAAAATCGCTCGTTGTGTTTCTGAAGTGCATTGGATAGGGGGCGTTAGACTTCTAATCCAAAGGTTGTTATTTTAAATTCTACTTGGGATGGGTTAATATCTGATAATGTGATTTATGAATGAATAAACAGTAACTATAACAAAAATAAATAGTCCAATACCATATATAGAAAGGAAAATCACTTTCTATTTTGTCACTTAATATTGTGATCCTGTGATATGTATATACATATTTATATTGATTGCAATTATTTAATAGAAATTAACTAAAGTAAAATTTTTCTTTGTTGACCTTCGTAAGAATTTTGACTATATTTTTTTAAACAATTATTTTTTATAATACTTGTCTTATCTTAGTTTTATCTTTTGGCTGAGTTTTTAACTTTCTATAGAAACACAAAACATATTTTTAATTTATTATTTTTGTTAAAAAATTACTTAAAAGAAATTTTTTATTCATTTCGGGTATTTCTTTCTCACTAGGTGATTATTCTCTAAGTATCCATCATTTATTTTCTTTTTTTCAATAGTTTATATGAAAGGAAAACTTCAGATACACACGCTGGAAAATGAGCGATACAGGCATCATCAATCACCCACAACCGACCCAAGAGGGTGTTTATCTTGGGTAGGAACTGTCAGATAATGGGAATGGATTAATGAGGAAAAGCGCAGATAATAATTACATGAATCCAAGGAACATCCCAAGGTCACTAGCTTAAATGTTTGCATAATAATCGTATTACGCATATTCATCCATACAAAAGGGAAATAGTTAACTTAACTTACAACACAATAATTTCTATATAACGAAATAAAACGGTTATATTTTGTAATTGTTATGTATATATACAAAAATGGATGTCTGTATATATGGAATCGCATCACTTCAACACCGTTAAACCAATGATTATGAAAACTGGCATGTTTATGTATTTATTTGTGGGGAAGATATCTGTACTATCCTCTTTGTTGCAGCTCCCCACTAGGCGGCACTATAGTAGTTTATCACCTTTTGTACCGTTCAATCAATCGCCAAGTTGCCAACAGGGTTGCCAAAAAAGATGCTAACTTAGCTCTAATGCCAATATGTCACTGTTTCTTTTGAATCGCCTTTATAATGTAAGACGACAATTTTAACATAAAATAAATGCAATAAAAATTAATATTAATGTATTGCACATCCAGATGTAAATGATTTGCACTATTTTAAACATTTATTACACAAAATTCGTAACACTGTGTTACTTTTGCAGAGCAGAAGGAAGGTGTTTTCGAAAACCGACCCACAAGAGAGTTATGGAACGTTATAAATTATAAAATATCTTCTTTTTATCAGCTATTATATCCACAGACGAAAAACTTAAGAAATTTGGTTTTTTTGTTCAGCTAAGATATGCAAAAAGCTTTTTTTTTCTTTTCGTTTAATTTGCAATTCACGTAAAATTAACTCATTACAAACTTCTTCTCCTTCAATCTGTATTGTTTAATTTCTTCAACTAACCCGTACAAAAAACGGGCATACCAGCTAGTAGTAATATACAGAGGGTAACCAAAATATAGTGCCCAGACTCTTCATAGCCTTATTTCTTATTAAGAGAACAGTAAAAGTTCCCAGAGAACTATACCTGTACTATCCACACAATTTACAAGAAAAATACGGAAAACAAAAAGAGACGTCATAGCGGTTAACAGCAGTATTTTTGTAACATAACACAGGGCCATTAACAGGATGATTCATTCGTTGTCAATACACTATAAATCAAGAACAATGTAAGACATTACCTTATATATGTTACCTGTAACATACTTTTGAGGAAAATTGCTTCATATCTAGGCGTCCGAAATGCACTGACAAGTGATTATCACAGGAATTGTTCGAAGTTGTTACCACGTAAGTCATAACACATCCAGCACCGACGGACGAAGGATTGTCGGACGCCTTTGAACCAATCCAGTGTGCTGGTGATATGCGAGGCGACGACTATCCGTGAAGGGAGATCCTCCAATGTGTAGCCACCTGCGTTTCATACACAAGCAAATCCAGGTGGCCCAGAAGAAGAAATCTAAAGAATCGAGGTCCGGGGAACGTGTAGACCAATTAATCTCCCGGGATATGTTCCAAGGATGCTGTTACGCCTCTTCATCGAAAATGTCGCTAGTGATCCATCTTCCATAAACTACACGTTTCCGTGCGCAGGAACCTGTGTTCCTTTCAGAAACTCCGCGAGGACATAAATTTCCTCCCTCCTCTCGTCCTCCAGAACAGTTACTCTCTATTAACGCTATTTTCACCGACTGAACGTGGTTTGCGATCCCATGTTCTACGGTAGTTAGCCGTCCTCATGCTGCCATTCAGTGGACTCATCTTCGGAACTAGTTTGATATCACGGGGCACGCGCCAAGTTGTTGCTTATGTTGGCCAAGATAGGTGATAATATTACAATATGGTTACCTTAATATTTTTGTAGTTTTTGGCAGATTGCAAGTTTCCAGTACTTTTTAATTGGTATTAATTTTTAATGTTAATATATATTATGTAATTATTTTAATCTTTATATATAAAAACCTTCTGTGCGTGTGTTTGTCACAAAACTCCTTCTAAACGGCTGGACCGGTTTCGATGAAATTTTTTGTGTGGATTCAAGTAAATTCGAGAATGGTTTAGATTCACAATTGGGTCCGATATCGCAATTAGTTAAAAAGATATTAATTAAAAACATTCAAAAAATACAACTCAACATTCACCTGCATTGTTGTAACTACGCTATTGTTATAAACATGTATTATAAAAAAAATAATCAATTTCTACTTAGATCAACCAAGAAAAATTTATTTCAGCTACTTTTTATTAAATAGTTGTAATTAATATAAATATGTCTATACATATGACAGAATCACAACATTAAGTGGTAATTAATTTTTATTAATTATCATTAAAGTATCGTATTGTCATCCAAAACAATCGTGTATATAAAATTTCCTTTCAACTGAATGCTTTAACACGTGAAAAAAAAAACCTTTTCAAATTTTGACATAAGTCGCCAAAAGGGTCGCTAAGTCACCAGCGTGGCTGTATTTGTAATTTTTTTTAAATAATTAGTTTTAATCAATTAATTTTTATTAATTACAATTAAAAATTATTGTATTGTCATCCAAAATAATCATGTACATTACATTTCAGCTCAATTGAGCTCTTTAAAATGTATTTTATTAATGATTGAAAATTCCACCAAGATAAATAAATAAAAAACAAACAAATAAAATATGTATAGAGATCGTGAGCTAATAATAGGAATTGAAAAAGACGTATGTTGGCGTCAAAAATTGATTTTCAGCCAAACTGGCCAAACTCGGTCTTTATTGTTACGAAAATACATACGATTCACGTTTATTAGCGTTTTTAATTAATATCTTTTCAAATAATCTTTATATATGTAATTCTTCTGTTCGTGTGTATGTAACTGAACTCCTCCTAAACGGCTGGACCGATTTTGATGAAAGTTTTTGTCTGTTCCAGTGGACTTGAGAATGGTTTAGATTTATAATTCGGTTTAGAAATGTTTATTTAATTAATTTTTTATTTATAAATTGTTGATCTTGGAATGTTTTACATTGGATCCGGCAGACTGCGCTACAATCGTAGTATCGAATATTCAAAAAACTTTTATTATAATTCAAGTTGGTCCCGACAGTTGGTGCTGTGATCATTTCAGGAAAATATTTTGTCACTTCGTGTTACTATTTTGTTGAAATAAATCGGGTATTAATTAAATTATTACATTCAGATGTAATTAGTGTTTGAAATTTTACTCAATTTTACTAAAATTTTACTCAAAACGGTCCAGATTGTTAGAGCTTATTCATAAAAATTTGGAATTTTTGAATTTAAGATGTGAGTACAGGACAACGTCTGTCGGGTCCTCTAGTTATAATATAATTTAAAAATACAATTATTGTTATATGTAATAAGAATATAATATTCGTTATTTATAATAATTGTTTTCGTATTATATTTATTTATAATAATTGTTTTCGTATTATATTTATTTATAATAATTGTTTTCGTATTATATTTATTTATAATAATTGTTTTCGTATTATATTTATTTATAAATGTTATTACTTATTATGTTATTTATTTATAATTATTGCATTGCATGAGTATTTTTATGAGTAATTTGTATATTACAGTATGATGATTTTATTCAATTTTATAATTACTATTAAAGTATTATAATAGTAAAATAGTAATAGTAAACTATAAAGTAAAAATAATAATAATATATAATAGTAAACTATAAAGTATTATAATTATATTATTATGTATAACAATTATTATTAAATTATAGTATATGAATATTATATATAATTACTATTAAATTGTATTATATGATTATTACTATGTATAACAATTATTATTAAATCATAGTATATGAATATTATATATAATTACTATTAAATTATATAATAAGATTATTATTAGTAGTATCTACATATAACTTTTCATTATATTATATTGTTATTCATTATTTATTGATTGATCCTGGTTATTCTCAATCTCTTCCTATATTCTTCTGAAATATATATATTTCAAAAGAATTTTTCAAAATTATCTTCCTGACGATTTGATACTGCTAGACCGCCATCGTGGATTTCATTCCAGCGACGAGCGCTGCTTGGCGTGATTACTTTATCGCGCCAAATAGTGCTTGTCATGTCCGTGATATCAAATTAGCACTTCAATTTCTTTAGATGAGTACATGTGTATCACAATGTCGAGGAGCCTGAGTGATATTTTCCTTTTCCCAAGGGGTTTACTGTCTTTGGTAAATACAGGTGTCACGACCCCGAGATATACAAGTGATCCTTCTCTATTTTCGAACCTCTATTCAATATATCCTTTCTTTCTTTTCCCGTCAAGACCACAGATATGTATTTATTGCTTCACACGCAGGCATTTGTTGTTGAGTGAAGTGCTCTTGAATGGCATTCATGCAAGTCTTCATACGCAGTTCGTCACATTTTAGTAAATTGTCACGTTTTTAATCATTACCGCATCGCCTTTTTTAATTCGTATCATTTATCTGGCTTGGTGAGACAAAATTCCAACAAAACTTATTTGCTTTTATCTATAAAATTGGATTTTATGTTAAATTTAATTTGTTGTTTTAAGGTATCCGACTACGTTCGCGGGCGGAACCGTGATTTTAAAAAAAGCTCATAAATGAATAATTATCATGATATTTAGTGTCACTTAGATTAAAATACATATATAAAGTTGTTTTAAGGACATTGTGACAAAAAATATTTAAATACAATATTTCGGCAAAAAATTAACTTAGAATAACCTTTTTTAAAATTGTTCCTTTTTTGTCAAAAATGCTTTCATTATAATAATATGTTGCTGTATATAGCTCAGACCCGTGTACAGAGGCTTAACTGTGATTTTTGAAAAATTCACGTTATTTTAAGAGTTTCAACCAATTGAAATAGTTATCAGCGTTTTTTTTCTTAAAATTTTCCCCCTCTCTTGTAAAACAGGGATAAACCCACTTCTAAGTTATATATTTCAAAAATTCTAGTTGAGCCTCTGTACAGAGGTCAGAGCTATATACAGGCAAAATACTATTATATAATAGAAGCTTTTTTTCACACAAAAGGAAAATATTCTGAAAATGGGTCATTCTATGTTCTTTTTTTGTCAAAATGTTGTACTTAAATCATTTTTATTGTAATACTATTCTTAAAACAATTTTATATTCATTTTCTAATCTAAGTGACACTAAATATCATAAATATTAACCATTTACACACTTTTGCCAAATCACGGTTCCGAACGTAGTCAGATACCTTAATAAGTGTTTTAATAAATATAAATGCATGCATATAAAAATATAAATATGTGTTTGGGCATGTATTTTTATATGCATTTTTAAAAATATGTGTTGTAATTTAGCCAAAATTGGCTCGCGCCATTAAACCGTACACTCACTCAGTCCCCATGCTCAGGAAAGTTAACACGTGTTTCAATAATCACGCTTCTCTGCTTAACAAGCAGTTTCATAGCGGCTGCCATGATAAACAATCCTTGTAGTATCATGCCTGGGCAATATGGGAGTCATGTACCCATGAAGATCCGCCATACAGAGGAGACCGATGCACATTAAATATCTCAAGAATCAAACGTCCTCCTGTGGGTGTGATGGGAAAGTTAGGAGAGGAGGTGCTATCTCAGGTGCCGTCCTCGCCACTTGACCATGGTTTCAAATTACGAGGTCCATCAACAACAGTCAATGACGTAAATTTAACTCTAACTTAAACAATATTGCGTCATACTTCATAATTTTCATTCGATAAAATTTGACATCGTTATTTGTTGTGTTTTGCTTAGATGATGATGCTTTGGCTTTCTGTTAACAGCGAAAATCAATATTTATATATTTTTATTTTTTAATATGTAATAATCACGATTTATTAAAATTTAAATGCTTCAGTTTGGACATTTATTGTACGGAATATTTTTGAAGGCATTATAATCATTGACATTATTTGTACATTAAATCATTTTGTATCGGCATGCATGGTATTAAAAAATAAATAAAAGTAAAATTGATCATTCATGGTGCATTTGCCGTTAAAAAATTTAAATCAATTTTCCTAAAATAATTTATTTTCTTTCACTCTTAAAATATTTAATTTTCCCTTCATGAGACAAATTAAAGTCATGCAGAAACTCATACTGATGTTATATCAGTACTACAGTAGAGTCCTAAAAACTCGGCACTCGATTAACCGGCTGTCCAAATAACTCAGTCACAGCCTTGTAGGTCTTAAACATATATTTGCACACCAGTGTATTGTGTTTAATGCAGAACTGTTTGCCGCTGTCATAATTAAGGCAAATTGCCAGAAAGTGAGGCAAACGTTAATGCTGAGGACGCCGTACAAGCTACTAAAATATCACATAATGAGGCCCAAAAGGCTATCGAAACATCCCTTCTGTATTTTGGGCAACAATATATGCTGCGTTTCTCAAACTGTGGGGCGTGCCCCAGGGGGCGCGAACATATCGAAACGTTGAAAATAAACCATTATTTAAGCATATTAGTTTATTGAAAGGAAACAACACAAAATACATTGTGACATAATAAAAATAATACACGCATTTACACCGATATAATATATTTATCAATGTATCAGTACTGCACACTGTATTTGGTAATTAATTTAGCAATACCAAACTAAGAACAAGTTTAACAATTATCAGCGACTTCATGGGCTTGTCATATACATAAATTATATTAAAAAAATCTAATACTGATCTTAATCAGTTGTTCGGTTTGTAATTAAATTTGTGATGACCCCCTTGGGTCACACCTTGAACACAAAGATTAATTTGAGGCAAAGAACCACCAAAAGCCATTTTGAATAATAATAGTATTTATTTTTGTTATAATTTCCTCAAAAATCTCTGATAACAAATAATATAATCGTGTTACGTCATCTAAGGGGATTTGCCTTTATATTAAATTAAATTATTAAGAATACGATTGATTACTAATCTAGCTCAACTCAAGTAAGGTTTACCGAAACTAGGAGATCCGAGAAACACACGTATTCGAATTCTTAATTGTCATTAACTTTAACTAAGTATCTCAACCTGACGCTTACTTTAAGCGTACGTGAATTATATTTACCGCTGGCTTATCTCAGCTTTCTGGTACGTCTAGCAGCACGACGTCTTCACGAATCTAATCTCTTCGAACCTTCTAGTTTTACTTTTAACGTTGTTGGCTTAATAGCCTACCATCATCTCTCTTGCTATCTCGCAACTCTCGACTTAAATACCTTATCTAATTTGAATATCCCAAACTTCTTTTTGGAGTTGATTGGAAATAAACGCGAATTTATATTCCCCAGAAAGACGCATAAGATTAGTGGAAAGGTTCCGTACAGATTCCTCACAAATTCGTATTGTAGATTTACGTGGAAATATATTATTATTGTTAAATTCAATACATTGTGTGTGTGTGTGTTATTATTTGGATAGGGAAGGGGGTCGCGAAGAAAATTGGGTCGCAGGTACCGAAACTTTGAGAAGCGTTGTTGTAATGGACTTGTTGATCCTTCGTCATCTTCGTGATGAAGCAGCAAGACGCAGAGTGCAGCACGGAAGACAATGGAGCATTACGCATTGCAATAAAAAACCTAGCCAGTTTTTTGAAAAGTCGGCTAATTACTTTTCATTATGGTCAGTTTTATGTCTTCATAAATCATTTTTCTGATGCATGTCTGTCAGGTATATTACTGCGTTCTATGTATTCATTAATATTCATTTTAAAGTAGTAAATGCTCTATGCCTTCATAAAGTACGTACTTTTTCTTTGTATAAGGCAGTGCTTCTAGAACTTTCAATATTTGCGACCCCCATTTCAATCATAATTTTCATCGCCCCCCTTCCCCATACTACAACAATATATTGAATTCCATAATACTATGCTTTGAAAGTGAAGCTACAATACGACTTTTTTAGTAACACTGGCCTATATAAACATCTCGCTCAGTCAAAGCGTTAATTGCTTCGAATGTATATATACGTCTTCCCGAAATACGATTTTTTCTGTGCACTTCCATCTATACAATTATTTAGAAGGCTTCGGAATGCAATAGAAGGATATCGACAGTGTCTGCTAAGGATTTACTTGTTTCAGAGGATTTGCTTAATTGTTATTTTTCTACTCCCCCCCAATGCACCTCATACGCAAACGGTAACCTCTACGTGTAAAACGGGGCATTAGGAAGCGAATCACGTAATTTTAATAGGTATTTAAGGAATTAATTATAAACCATACAGAGATTATCAAGAAAAGTGTTAATTTTTGCATTTAATTTTATGTATGAAAAGCCGATGGGTCACTGATAATTATTAAACGTTCCTTAGTACTGCTTGAGCAATTGTAAAATAGATTGCGCAGTGCTGATATATTTATAATTGTATTATATCAGTGTAAATGTGTATTTTATTTTTATATCAGATTGTATTTTATTTGTTTTCTTTCAGTAAGATAATAATTTCGTTAAATCTCTCTTTTGTTTTCGACTTTTCACTATGCTTGCGCCCCCCTCTTAGGGTTATCCCACTCGCCCAAGGGAACGCGCCCCACAGTTTGAGAAACGCTGGTTTGAGGGAATTGGACAGTTTAATGTCGGTTGTATTCTCAAAAAAAAAAATACCTAAAAGTGCAACACAATATTTTCTGAGAGGAAATACTCGTTCTCATTATTTTTTAATTCCATTCTCGATCCAGCATTTACACGAACTTGGACACCCTTTGGTCCACATTAAGCCGAGTTTTCGGGACTCTTCTGTAACACATTCAGTGTATTTTATTCTGTTGGTCGCGAAACACGTAACTTGCTGTAAATAACCACGGACGCCAAATACCATAATTTAAACGAGTCCGATCGCATTTATGTTTCAAATTCCATACCTATTTTCAAGTTCCTAACAAAGACAGCCTCAATGTCTCTCCTCAATAGTTCTAATATTTAAAATTTATATTACGTATTAAATAATAATAAATAGAAATATATTATGGCTCATCTGTGACATTTGGTTCTAAAATTTTTGATTAAACTGATGCAAAATAACTTATAAAATGTTTACATACTTAACATAACAAAACGAAATACTAGTTTAAGATAAATATATAATGTCCACACGCAAGGTTTCCCGCATGCGCCAATGTGCAGCTTTTCCTCTACCGAAACAGCCATCGCAATTAATGCGTTTTCCGAAATTCGAACAACTGCCGTGTAAAGGGTTGTTCTGTTGCCACTCCAATGAGATAAATATTGCTTTCTCAAACAGAATAATTGTTCTCGTCGTTCCGTACGGAATGTGTTTTGTAATTTGTCAAGCTCGAATTAACCTTTGTCCGGCTGTGCATTCATAACCAAGCGTTTGTTTGGAATTTCGATTAGGTGTGTGAAAGGGTTGAAATGGAATGCGTGGATTGGACGATTCTCGACCATTAGAAGCAGAGGAAATGAAATTCGAATGTTCGTGCTGACTGACGGATGCTAACAGAATTTAACAACGGTCAAGGAATCTCATTAAATTTAACAGATTAAAACCTGAAGACATTTCGTTTTAATTCTACTTCAATTAATTAAAATTAGTTTTACCCTTATCTTATCTTTTGAGAATATAAACACTTTTATTACGCATCTGATATATAAAGCACTATCTATTTCCCACTCTCTTCACTGGATTTTTCATTATGCTGTATATTGTTTTAAGATGTATATTTATCTGAGTCCTGTCTTTAAGCCCTTAACTGCCAATTAAATGTTACGCGATTCGCTCCCTAGAGCCAAAATTTTTATCATAGACGAGCGTATGCAATGTATTAAAGGGGAGGAAGGGACAAATATAAGCAAATTTTTCTGTGAAATAAGTAAATCTAAATCTTTCGCAAACATTACCAAGGTCATCTTTTTGCATTGCAAAGTCTTCGGAATGGTTTACTGATATAAGAGCAAAGAAAATAATCACATTTTGGTAGGATGGCTATATACGTCCGGGGCATATAACGCATGTGTTGAGAGAGACGGATATAGACGCCAACAGTAATTGAGGGTTTAAGCTGTTAATATATGTAAACCATTCCTATAAATTTCGCATCTGGATTCAGTGGGAGTCGATTTGCGCTAACTCCATTCACAGAATATATGTACTCAACAAAAGAAACTGTAGGTCTAATAATTAAAAATTGTTTTTCTTTAACTTTATAGCACATCCGTAACCACTCCTACTTGGGAATCAATTTCAAGAAAACATCTACTTAGCAAATCTTTACTCAAGAAAAGAAATGTGTTTTCCCCAAATTTTCTCTTTGTACACATATAATGGTTAAAAAATGGGAATGTAAAAATCCGCCTTATGATTAAATTTTCACAAAACCTGTTCTTAGCGCATTTATTCTCTAATGAATGAAAATGCTTGCTAATTTTCTAGTTTGTAAGTCTAAATAGTTCAAAAAAAAAAAAAAAAATTATCTATAACTTTCCCGTCTAAACTTCTTTGGGGGGTCGTTTTTCACAAAACCTGTTCTAAGAGTATCTCTACTCAACAAAAGAAATTTACTTGTAAAATTTCAAATCTGTATGTATAATAGTTCCTGAGATTTCGTGATGAATGTGTGAAAGATTGATTTGGCTCCTTTAAATTTTGTGTGAGAGAGCGGCATAAGATCATTAATTTTCAGCAAAAGATTCGAAAAAATAATTGGACATAAAAATTTTTTCTCTACTAGACATTTTTATATGGCACATTATTAGGGTAATAAAGAATATGGTTTTCTAAAAAAGCTAAAATAATCCAACTTTTGCTGTTGTTTTTTTTCAAAAGCATTATTATTATTCAGGCAATATTAAAATGGCAATTAACTCTTCGATGGCCGATTAAAATTACGCAATTCTCACCTCAGTGCCACTGTTTCCTACACCTCTCACTAACTTAACTGTAACTGAGCGCGCCATATTTTCCCGTGCTTTCTATCCCAACTAAAACTTTACACCCCCGCATCGGGACAATTTGACTATAAGCAGGAAGCACGTCGGATAGACGCTTCCAATCTGCAAAATCTTTAAAGGTGTGATTTACATTTAAGCCCGCATTACTACTTAAAATTAAATGTAAATTAATTGTAAATATTTTTTGTAATATAAACATATGTATGATCTCCATCTCTGGCTTTTACTCGATCTCAAGCAACAGCAACCACCACGGTTTTTCACATAGAGTTGCGCATGTGGTGTATTGGGGGTGGATAAGAAAAAGAAGCAAATATATTTTTCTCTGGAATAAGTAAATCATTTTCAAACATTGTCAATGTCATTGTAATATATTCCAACGACTAAGAAAAAGAATAGCATTTCGAAAGGACGGATATATATGTCCGAGGCACATAACGCACTAGTTAAGAGAGTCGGATATATGTGCCGGTGGCTCTTTAGGGGTTAAAGATGAGCGTATTAACCTTCCAAGCGGTTAGCACGAAAAATCCCGTCATTGTAAAGATACTTCAAAAATGCACTGCACGGGTTTCTTTTGCCTTCAAGTAACATTTTCAAAAGCGGATTAGCCGTACTCTTCTGAAATCTTTTCCCCCTCTTAAAGGTTTAACATCCTGAAAGATAATTAGGGACGGTGGAAGGAACACAGCAGGACAATGATAGGAAGTTTTATGGCTCGCAGGGAACCCCGTGTTTTGAACCTGGATCAATCGTAAGAAATCGGGAAAAATTTCTTTAGACCCCAGGAAGTGTTTGTTTGTTAGCTTGTATTTTAAAAGTTTTGAAAAGTCCCAACGCATAAGTAAAATATGTTACAATTCTCTTTTGGTTTCATATTAATTTGAAACTGTAACAAGTTGGGGCGTCTCAGGGCAATCTGCTATTTTATATAGTTAGACAAATTATCTTTTTTAAAGTATACTCTTTCGCTTCATTTTTCTTATCTTAATCAATGCTTTCAGTTTTTGAAACATGATTATTTCAATATAAGATGCCAAAAAAAATTAATACAACACCAAACACTTTAAAATTTGAAATCTTTTCAACTTTCCAACCACTAAAAATGAATAAATTTAAACTTCATCAAATAATTTAAAGCATTTTCTTACACTTTGATAAAAATAATAACGACAAAAAAAACTAATTAAGATATATTAGTTTTTTTTTAGATTTCAAAGCCCAAGTGTTCAGGGAAGTTTACGTACAGTGCCTAGTTATATATTGTTAAAATACACCGAATTATATTTGAATTTATGTGCTTCAACTTCAGTTTACATCAAAGAGAACATGAATGAAGATTTTCACACATTTTTTTTATAACTTGAATGTTTGAATAAATGGTAATCAAAAATATACGGAAACATTTACAGTAGACATTTATGCATATAAATAAACATAAAAATCAATTTTAAATTGGAGCTATTCAAAAAAATTCGAATTATTCTTCAAAAATATCTATTTATGCAAAATACCTCAACGTTTATCTTTTTTTAAAGGCTAACTGAATAAGCAATTAAAATCTGGATATTTTTTGAAATCTCGACCGTATAAATCTAGAAATTTTATGTTAGAAATTCCATTTGAAATTTCGAAAAAAAAATGTATCGCGCAGTTAAAAATTATTTACCATAAGTTCTAGAAACTCTTTGAGTATAATATAAATTTCAAATTTTATTATATAGCTTTTTTGCTATTTTTTAATATATTTCGAAGGTTTCACACAATTCAGTTGAAAACTGCATGCTAAGAGCAAAAAATATACCAAAAAAATTGACGAATATACAATAAAGTTTACATAGAAGCAAAACTGAGAAGCTAAAGCGTAGGAATGAAAAATTTTGAGTATATCTGAAGTAGTTTTCGAAATATTTATTTTAAAGTTCAGAAAATTTGTGTGCGTTATGTTATACTTAATATTAATTAAATGGTTAAAATAATATGTTAATAATAGTTGTGTAATCGTTTGATGACACATTCATATACTAATAAAAATTATAATGGTCATTGATGCAATTGTCAAGAATTTTTTGTAATTTTAAATTCAGACATTAAGATATTGATGTAGAAAATATAAAACGACCATCTAAAATACATGAAAAATGCAGTCTGCTATAAAATGATCTTGACAAACAAAATACGGCATTTTCACTTACTATGGCAGAGCCGGCTTAGTCAGGGGCGATCTGGAAAAACAGAGAGGGAACCGCGGTTTTGATGGATGCCGCTCAAGCTTTTAAATCTCTTAGGGAAAAAAACATATAAATTACAAATGCAAAAACTAAGTCTTGTAATTTTCCATACATTTTTATAACAACGAATTGTGGAATTGGCTCCTAATACTTTGTTGTGTTTGACAATATCTAAGGTAACCCCAACCATACTTTAAATAGATTTGCACTACTTTTTCCTAACCGTATTCAATTTAAAGCCAAAATACACTTTTTGCACTCTTAAAAATTTATGTAAACTATAACAGTTAATTTTAATTTATGCAACTTGTGAAATGGTAATAATTAACCATTTCCGACTAAACAGTTTACATGAAAAAAAAAGTTTGGACTCCCTCATTCATTAGGGAATTATATAAGATTCTAACATTAAGTTTTATTTTTCACCGAATAGGGTCGAGTGGTAGTGTATCGTGCTTCCACACCACAGGTCTGGGGTTCTATTAACGGGCTGGGCAAGGTCGACTCTGCCTTTCATCCCCGCTACATTGGGTCGATAAATGAGTACCAAGCTTGCTTGGGGTCTTAAACACTGAAGGTCTCTCTTCAGACAGACCACAAAATCGGGACATCTGTTCATGCACCTCAGCGCCCAATGGTCACGTATATTGGGATGGGCATAGTAGTTCCTGGCCCTCATGAATTGTTGTGCCACTGAGTTTGAGTTTTAAGTTTGAGGATTGCCTCATTTTGGGGATACATCTTAGATAAACATGTATTTCCACTCATTTGCAATTAAACATTTTTCTTTCAATTACGTTTATTTCAGAAGGAACTTTGATTTTTCAAATGTATTTGCTTAATAACATGTATATTTGTGTATTATATTAAAATTTCGATCAATCCAAATTTACATGTTTTTTGCTCCTCTAAAAGCTTTTAGGATTTTAGAACTGATTTTACAATCCATATACGTTTTATAGTAGTATATTTAAAAATGATAAAGATATTTTTACGACTGTCTGAGCTTTTATGCCTCGTTTATAAATATAAAAAATTGCATTCAGCTACAGTTTTTAAAATGTACTGAAATAAGTGGAGGAATAGGATATTTACATATTATGAATATTTTTGACTGCAGTAAGATATATTTATATATTTCAGTTTCTTTACAATTTGAATAGAAGTTGTAAACCTTTTTGCGAATAGTTTGATATTGAATATAAACCCATAGGCTGTTTAATATTGTAAAGTGTTTTATTTTGATACCAGCACACATTAAAATAAGGCTCATTTGCAGTTATATGATCAGCTTTAGTGATATTTAAATTTTAAAAAATAGTCTACACGTACGAAAACATTCTTTCAAAGCCACACATCACATCTCATACTATGTCTTCCATTCAGCAGGAAATATTTGTGTATACTCAAAAAATTTAATACACGATACATTTCAAAATGTTAAAATTGTTTTAAAATTTGGTATGGATACATTGTGGAACTGTCGATTAACTACACTGAACAAAAAGTTTTTAAGTGTACTGCTTTGAAAGACAAAATTAATTAGGGAGAACCTTTCTCTCAATGGAATTTGTAATGACTGAATTGTGTGAAAAATGTAGTTATCGATGTGTGACATTTTTCCTTGTAATAAAAGAAACAGAAAGATAAGAAATTTAACTTGAGTAGAATATGGTTAGAAGTACTGTCATGCGCATTTGAAGAAGTATATTCCCCATTAAAATTAAGAATTATTGACTGAATGTGTGTTATGTCAATCACAAATGCCGATGTAGAAAATAAATTTTTATTTAATACAAGAAGTTCGAAAAGGAGAACACTAGGAATGAAAATTTAGATTTTCTCCGAAAAATATTCAGTTAACATAAAAATATCATTTATATAATTTTAATTAAAATGAATTAAAAGAATTGAAATCTTTTTTATGTTATTTTAAATTAAAAATATAATTGAATAGAGAAAGATCAGTTTTATTTCATAAATATAATCATCGTATGTATATCACCGTATGCACCATTTATTGTCTTATTATTTAAAAACAGAGATAGGGACTTCGCTCTTTTTACCTCATTACTTTTTTAAAAAACAGGAAAGTGAGCGCGTTTTCTTACTCTCATATTCAAAAATGAATACAGGATGCTTTTTTTCTGGTTCAAATCGCAATACCCAAATATGTATATTTTTTTAATTTTTAAAAAATGACAGAAAAATAAATTTTGTTTGAAGAAAATATAATTATTTTTCAACTTCTAACACACTATTTATTTCCTTTTTTCCACCCTTCATTTTGTTTTAATTTTACTGTGACTAAACATACAGGGGAAACGATCCAGTTGCACTACAACTTTCAAACAAGATTGCCCAAGGCATCTTGACAGCTTGCTGTAAACGATTGATCTCTTGGTTCTTACTTTACAAAGGGACCGAACTAAGTCATAAAATTGTCCCCGTTCGACCTCCCAAGTTTTAAAAGGGGGAAAGGAAAGAAGTCTGTTGCATTTTTAAAGCGAATGGCAAAATAAGAGTAAACGCTTTCGGTATAACTTTTCAGGAGGAAGCTAACCACTCAGAGGGTTAAGGACAAGGTTAAATGTTCCCGCACAAAAAAATGATCAAAGTGGTGGTTTTGAGTTAAATGAAGTGTATAAAATCAGCTGTGGGATACTAAAACTGTTTTCTAGATAGACATATATAGACAAAATATAGACCGCATTTTTTAACAAACAAGGAATAAAAAAATGTATATTAACAAGCTAAAAAGAAATTTTCTGGAGTAAGTAAAATCGCTCAGACGGTACAGAGAGAGAGACTACTTTGTTAGATTTTTTGAAACCTTCTACATCAAAATAACTTTGTTTTGCGATTTTTATTTGTGTTATCTAAAATTATTTAAATTTTTTTTCTATATTATTAAAATCTTTCGTCTCCAGTCCAAATTAAATATCATTTATACGTAATAATATGCAAAATAATACTCAACCTTACGTGAATTCGACTTAGTGGTTATCACTCAGTCCCACCAACTGCGTTAACCTCAGGATATCATTGTATATGTTACTGGCAAAGTATAAAATCCTACATTCTATTAAAATCCTAGGCCTTGTATAGAATGCCTAAAACTAGCTGGGAATGTATGAAAGGATTCATATTTCCCACATTACCTAGACATTCTATACAAAGCGTAGTGAAAAACCGGTAAAATATGAAATACATCTCCGATTCATTTCGAATATTGCGTTGCAAGACAGGAGACTTTAAGCGCGTACGTCTGGCTCAGAATTTGTCAGGTGCACATGACGTTTTGTTCAGAAGTGTCAAAATACTCAATTTTACTTAAACTAGTTCAACAAAAAATAGTTTTTTTTCTGTGCTGCTTGAAAATGGAGCTGCAAGGTGTTGTGTTGGAGAAGGAGTCATGGTCAAAGCAGGGATCAGCAACCTATGGCACACGCGCCACATGTTGCACGTGGTACAATTTTCTGTTGCACTTTGCACAACTCAACGCAAAAATTTGTTAATTTTTTAATTGTATCAAAAATGCTGTACTGTGTGGTACGATTAATCATATTGGTAGATAGGTTTGACACGCCACACCTAAAAGGTGGCTACTAAGACGGAACCTTCAGACTAGATGTGAATTTTGCGGAAAATAAAAGTAAACATATTTAACCTGTTAAAGGCGTCAGTACTAAACAGCAGTGGTCCCCAACCCCCGGTCCGTAACCAAAAATGGTATCGAGCAACTCAAGGAGTGTTGATGTCTTTCAAATGGTTTATTTTAACAATATTTATAAAACAATATCGCTAACATTGAGCGAATGCCCCGCACAGCCTCTTTCAATTTCTTGTTTTTACATTATCATAAAACACTATATAGAAAAAAGTATCACTAATATAGAGCGAATGGCCAGTGTACAGCCTCCTTCCAATCGTTGTTTTTTACTTCTCCCCCGTAAACAATAATACACACCTATTAATTTAAATAGCGCTATCTAGTGACCTGCATGTACCCTAACATACTCCCCCCATCAAGAAGTTATTCTTGAAGTAGAGGATGTTTACAAAGCTTATGAATTGGTCTTTGAAATAGACCTTTAACAGTTCTAAGAGTTACTACTCTTACCACACCATCCTTACCCGGATGCGTTTCAATTAATTTACCTAAAGGCCAGGTTGCTGGAGGAATGTTATCTCCTTAATAATTACAATTTCTCCAGCCTTAAAATTATTGTTTGAAGATTTCCATTTAGTTCTGTTTTGCAAATTACTTAAATAATCAATTTTCCACTTTCTTCAAAAACCTAACATCATTTTTTGGATGATATCCCAACGGGAGCGAAGCGAAAGTTTATCATCAGTGGTATGCTCAGGGGAAGAGGTAATAACCTCACCTATGAGAAAATGAGAAGGAGTTAAAATATTTAAACTGTCTGGATCATTGTCACAATCCAAAGAGACTAGAGGTCTTGAATTCAGAATTGCCTCTACTTGTGTGTTAACAAAGTGCTGAACCCCTCACAGGTTAAATTTGTGTTTCCAATTACCCTTTTTAAATGGTACTTAATACTCTTAACTCCTACTTCCCATAATCCTGCAAAGTGAGGACTCACTGGAGGGCTAAAGTGCCACTCTATATTCACTTGGGATAGAAAATAGCAAAAGTGTTCATTTTCATTAAGTTTTGATACAAATTTAAATATTAATACCAAATTTCTCCTGGAACCAACAAAAGATGTACCATTATCACAATAAATGTGCTTAGGTGCTCCTCTTCTAGCACAAAAGCGTTTTAAGGAGGCAATAAAAGCCTCAGAAGTTAGATCACTCACTAGTTCTAAATGTAGAGCTTTGGTAGCAAAATACACAAAAATAGCTATATATCCCTTAGTAGTCTTGGCTCCTCTACCTCTATATCTTAAAATATTGATGGGGCCAGCATAATCTACACCACAAACAGAAAATGGCCTACTAGGAGTTACCCTATGAGTTGGCAGATCACCCATCAATTGCTTGGATGCAGTTGCTCGATACCTACAACATACTATACATTTATGAATACATTTTTTGCAATACTTTTTAAACCAATAATCCAATAAGTTTTCTTAATAATACCTAATAATACAGTACATCCAGCATGCAAATATAGAATATCATACATATTTACAATGAATTTACAAATTTCATGCTGATTTCGCAAGATGATTGGGTGCTTAGCACCATATTAGAGTGTCGAATTTCGAAGTCGACCTCCTACTCGAATTAAACCGTCTTTGTCGATGAAAGGACAGAGAGCAGATAGTATACTTTTTTTTGCTACATGTTTATTAGTTTTAATACAACTGATTTCCGCTTTAATAAATAAATTTTGAATATACGAGAAAATTTGATTACTTGCCTACCTCCTTTCATATGTGGTTAAAGGAGGGACATGGTATTTACCTTTGGACTCTAAATTTTTCATCTTGCCAACACTAGCTTTACAGTGTGTGATGTATCTAAAACAAAAAAAATATTTATAATCTTAATAAATGATGAAATTTTTAAAAATAAAGAGTCAATAAAGTCACAGTTGACAGCCACAGGGAAGCTAAAAGCTGTCTGCTTTGTTTTCTTTGACACTGAACTAGTCTAATGATTTCTCTTGGGCTGCTTAGGCCAAGAGTCCATCTCAAAGGAAAGTCATTTAGGTCCTTCCCACCATAGAATACACGTGAGAAGTTCTCTTTAGGTGATAAACCTCTGCATGCAATGTCAGCTGGCTTCATCTTGGTGGGCACTTAACTCCAACTGTCTGCTGGAACCAAGTCCGAGAATTTCGGATGTTTTATTGGAAATGTAAGGCTTCCAGTTCCTTGGATGAGAAGACCGCCAAGATAAAACCACTTGGGAATCAGTACATGCATAGAAGTGAACTTCAGTCACCTTCAAGATGTTCTTGCAGGTTGCATAAAGATGTGCAAGTAACAGTGCACCGTTGAGCTCCGATCTTGGAATTGATACAGACTTTAGAGGTGCCACCCTCGATTTAGCCACCAAAAGAGTCACCTTGGTGTTATCATCAGTTTGTGGCTGCACAGTATAGATGACCGATGCATAGGCCACCTCAGATGCATCACAAAAACCATGCAAAGTTATTTGTTGGCAAGCAGTGTGGATCCACCTGGGAATGTGAATTGAACAAACTTGTTCAAACTCTTTCTGGAATGTTTTCCATTTCTTTGCAAGCACTTCTGGAAGAGGACTGTTCCAGTCTAATTTTAACAGCCATAAATGTTGATAAAAAAATCTTAATAGACACGGTACAGAGAGTCAGGAAACCAAGAGGATCGAACAATCTTGCGAATTGCGACAGGAAAGAAAGCTTAAAGATATTGTCCGGAAAATTTACTTTTAAATTGAAAATGAAGATATCCTTCATAGAATTCCAGGTAAGTCCTATGGCTTTGGATCATTCATCAGGATGCATTTCCAAATTCGAACTTTCTCCTACCCATTTTGAGTAAATATGGGAAAGTACTTCTGATGAATTGTACCGACACTTTCTTAAATGGAATCCTCTTGCTTCTAGTATGCTAGAAAGTGTTTTTATAGAGGAGATTGCCTCCTCACCCAAAAGGGGTTCCTACCATTAAGTCATCGTAGTAGAAAGATTCTTTTATAAGGGATGAAACAGCAAGATCATCTCTTTCTAGATCTAACCCCGTTTGGAACAAGCAGCGAGTAGCTAAATACGGTGCTGATGCTGTACCGTATGTTACCGTACACAGTTTATATTTCCGTATAGGAGAGTCCTTTGATTCTCTCCACACAATGCGCTGAAAATTTTGATCTTCTTGATCAATTAGTATTTGCCTATACATCTGTTGGATGTTGGCGGAAAAAGCAATTTCATTCAATCTAAATTTTACTAAAATTGTGAAGGGGTCAAGCTGTAACATTTTACCTATTCCCAAAATGGAATTATGAGAATTTCCATTTGAAGGCTTACAAATGTCATCAAATACAACACGTAATTTCGTTGAAACCCTGTCACCTTTCCTAACAGCATGATGAGGAAGAAAAAAAATTTGAGTCCACGGATTTCACATTGTTCTCCACGGGTATCATATGCCCCAATGATACATATTCTATCATAAAATTTTTATACTGCCTTTCAAAGTCCTTATCTACTTGAAATCTTCTCCCCATTGCAAGCAACCGAGAAATTGCCATTCCTTTAGTGTTACCCAACCATGAGGTGTCTCCGTATATCGGTAATTTTACTACAAATCTACTCTCATCATTATATTTAAAATTTGATTTAAAATAGTTTTCACAAAATTGTTCCTCATCGGATAGAAATTGTTTTTAACGGATAATTCCTCCGTTTCCCAAAATCTCTGAAGAAGCAAATCGGTATTTAATTTGATTTCAGTACTTAAAAAATGAAAATATAATTCATGTGGTTCCTTATTTTTAACATTTAGTTTTCCTGCAACAACCCATCCAAACATAGTTCTTTGTGCAATGGGTTCATTTTTAGAACCAACAATTTTCTACTGCGAAGAATATCAAAAAAAAAACAAAAAAAAAACAATCAGATCCTAAAATTATATCACATTCTTTAGGACTCATAATTCCTCATTTGAAAGAGGAATCGATTTCAAATAATCTAAATCCTTTACATCCAAAAATTCCGAAGTTATTTGTGAAGGGACTTTATTTAAAATGAAAGCGTTCATTTCCAAACGCTCATTCGAGGACTGTGATCGGAAAACCAAATCAACACAGCCTTTAGTTTGACCTGCAGTAACCCCCGCGATCCCGCAAAGAGAAATTTTACTTTTCTTTCTTTTTAATCCTAAAATATTTACAATTCCTTCTGAGATAAAACAACACTCAGACCCAGAATCTAATAATGCTCGGCAGATAAATGATTCATTAGAGTTATTATTATAAAAATTTCCTTACATTTGCTGTGGACAGAAATGAAAAATTTAATTCACTACTCACCGAAGCCCCAGAATATATCTGCGATTCTCCCGTTTGACCTTTGAACTCACTCGCTTCGTTGCGAGTCCCTGCGTTAGCTCCGTCCTCCTGTGAAGTTTTGTTACCCTGTAACGAATTTGTAAACAACGCGTTTCCGTTAGGCCTTTTTTCATGTAAAAGAGTATTGTGGAACTTAGAAGAGCACAGTGAACATTTTAAATGATTATTAGGGCAAGATTTATATTTATGATTACTTAAACATAAAAGGCACAATGAAAAACGTTTTACAAAATTTTTTTTTAGAATTAACATCCATGTTCTTAAATTGAATACATTTAAATAAAGGGTGTGTGTTCCTTTACATCTCAAACATTTTAAGAACTTATCATTTTCTATATTAGAATTTGCATAATTACTTCTTATCGGAATTTTACATTCAGATTCATTATTTAACATTAACTCTAAAAAAGAACACCTCACGTTTAGGAAATCAAGGAAAGCTTTCATGTTTGGAAATTCTTCTTCAGATGATTTAATAGCCCATAAACGTCTACTTTCTGGATCAATTTTTTGTAATAATAAATAACTTAACCAGCAGTCTTTACTAGAAGCTTGCTCACCTAAAGCATTAAGCCCTCATAGGCATTCATCACTCGTGTCCAATAATTTGCGCAAATTAAGACAATTAGCTTCAGAAATAGGTTTTTGATCCAAAAACGTTTTAATTAATGACTGAACAATTTGTTTTTTGTTGTCATACCTATCTAACAATTTTTTGCCAAGTTTCTTCATACGAATAATTAGATATAGGCATATGCTTAATTAACGAAGCTGGCTCATTAGTAAGTAGACCTTTCAAATGCTGGAATTTTTCAACGTTCGATATTGACACTTGTGAAAGCACAGTAGAAACAAATAAATCCTTAAAATTTATCCAGTCCTTAAATATACCATTAAACTGTGGTATACTCAATTTTGGTAACCTAAAATTACTAACATTTGAGTTCGAAGTAACTGAACTCGCTACTGAATTTTGTGTTCTATCTTAATTCCGAACATTTAATTCATCTAATTTATCATTAAATTTTGCATTAAAATAAAAATACCTTTCTTCGAACTCTTGGAGTTCAGATTCCTCTAAACTCAAAATCGAATCTAATCGTTCGAATTTTTGGAATAAGTCATCCAATCTGGATAACTGAATAGAAATTTCATTTCGAGTATTTATCTCATTAAAAGTATTTTCTAGCCTGGTCAAAGATGTCTTTACACGACCTCTGGCTGCTCGAATTCCTGTCATTTGAGCTTTCTCTGTTTCACTCATATAAAAAATTTATTCACCAAAATATCCAAATAAATAATAAAAAATATGCAGTAAAATCATGAAATCAAAGATAATTCAGTTCTTTCATTGAAATAAGTTCTAGGCACTTAAATGCACTATAAAAATAACAGTTTCAAATATCAATTATCAAAAATATTATTCAAAATGTCTTATCTCTTTGTATCTCGCCCTGGTTCCTCCACTATTTATGTTGATGTCTTTCAAATGGTTTTATTTTAACAATATTTATAAAACAATATCGCTAACATTGAGTGAATGGCCCGCACAGCCTCTTTCAATTTCTTGTTTTTAAATTATCACAAAACACTATATAGAAAAAAGTATCGCTAACATAGAGGGAATGGCTAGTGTACAGCCTCCTTCCAATCGTTGTTTTTTACTTCTCCCCCGTAAACAATAATACACACCTTATAATTTAAATAGCGCCATCTAGTGGCCTGCATGAACCCTAATAAGGAGCATTAAATTATTTCCATTTCATTTATTGGGGCGTGTCCGTGTATGTGCAACTTTCCATGGAAATCACTTTATATTTCACACTTTTGGTGTAACTAAATTTTATTCTTAAGGCTAGTTTCTTGTTTTATATGAAAAAATTTTGTTTTCCTTAATATGAAAGACATAAATTTTGTTTGGTAATATCTTCATTTTCCTTCACGTAGTTTGAATATTTTTTAATGGCACTCTCATTATTTTGTCAGAGTAACAATTATAACAAATATATAACATTTATATATTTGTTAGGGATGTACGTCATTGATATAATAAACAGCCTTATCGTGATCTTCTTTCATACTTTGACTAAATAGCCTTGATCATTCTAAAGAAGGCTTAGGTATTCTATACAATGCCTAGTCAAATTATGTTAAGAATCTCATATTTCCAACTTTGCCTAAAAAATTCCGGCATTTTATAGAATGCCGTCATTTCATACTGTGCCGGTAACATGTATATAAAAGTGTTTATATAGTATAAATATATAGCCAACTTTTGTGAGTAGTTGTTTAAAGAAAAGCTTTAAAAATATCTATTTACTTCGTTTCATTAAAGAATATTTTTTTCCACTTTTGAAATGTAGTAAATTAATACAATATAATCGAATAGAACTTTTCCATTTGTTTGAACTAAACATTTTACCGCCCCATTAAATGCTGATTCATTTAGTTATTAAATGTTATTTTGGAATTTTCAAAATGTAAACTTTTATATGGAGAAGTTACTTTTCAGTCTCTTCCATTTTAAGGTAAAAGAGAAAAAAATATACTATGCGGGCAATGTGTTATACCTCACAATTCAATTAAGCTTTACAACTACATAACCCATTTACAAAGTTGTTCCTAATGCAGTCTTT
Source organism: Trichonephila clavipes (assembly GCA_019973935.1). Taxonomy (NCBI): domain Eukaryota; kingdom Metazoa; phylum Arthropoda; class Arachnida; order Araneae; family Nephilidae; genus Trichonephila; species Trichonephila clavipes. The sequence goes on from BMAU01002488.1 coordinate 156,026, forward strand.
AGAATTTGCAAAGATTTCCTGCTTATGGACGCAGAATAGCTCGAGATAAAGTTCGTTTCCGGAAAACTCAATTTTCTGGCTTAATGCATAACAGAATAGCAAAGCGCCAAACTAAATTTCCATCATGCAGAAGCGTTTTAATGTTATGTTTTCTTCTCCCTATTTTATAAATTAGTGTTAAGAGCATGTATTGTGAATAAACAGCTTGAAGTATGGAGGAAACTGAATTGAACTTTTGCCAAAACTTTTTCCTCCTGTCTTTGATGCTTACCACACATATTTAACATTAAAAATGATTTATAATTTAATACAAAATTTTTATAAACATAAAAAAAACATATAATAGTTAAATGTGTTGGTGTAGTATTTTGCATCAAATTTTACATACGTCCAACTCTTTTTTTTTTACTCTGTACATACATTTCTTACAAAACCGTCTAAAGAAAAAGTATCATGTAAACATTTTTGTTGTTCTAGTGTGTTTGTATCCTGGGATATAGTTTATATGCACTGGTGTCCAAAAGTTAAGCATAATTGATAATTATGTGAATAAAGAAGGAACTCTAAATCAGAATGGTGGGGAAACGTGATATGCAAGTGTAAAAGAGTTATAAAATAAGGAAACAAATCAAAAGAATGATAATAATTAATTTTATTATCCAAAGTAGCAATTTGAAAGGAAACTGAGCATAGCAAGGATTCACACTTGAAAAAATGAAAGAAAACATTAAAAAAAATACTGATGCTGCAGTTTAATAAGGCGTGTGGTCACCTCTGACAGCCAGGCATGCTGCATAGCGATTTACCATGCTTGCTATGAGATGATGAAAGAGTTGTGGGCTCAATTGGTTCCAAGCTTCTTGGAGAGCTCTGTTCAGTTATGTAATGGAGCTTGGTGGGTGCGAAAAGGCTATAATTTGTCTCACGATGATATCCCATACATGCTCGATAGGATTTAAATCAGGGGAGTTCACAGGCCACGACATGCGCTGGATATTTTTCGTTTCAAGGAAGTCATCAATCAGCACCGCTCGGTGACATGGCGCATTATCATCCATGAATATGAAGTCAGGACCGACAGCACCTCGAAACAAGCGAACATTAGGCTTAAAAAGTTCGTTTCTGTATCTTTGAGCAGTCACAGACCCCGTGTCAAAGAAATGGAGGTATGTGCGGCCTTCCATCATGATGCCTGCCCATATCCTGACTCCCCTTGATGGAAAATGATGTCTTTCCGTTATGTTTCTTGGTTTAAAACATGTTCTACGTTCTCTCCATATCGTTACCCGCCGAGAATCACTACTCAGACTAAATCGGGACTCGTTACTGAATTCGTTATTGGCCCACACACACTCTCCCACACTCCAATGTTGATGTTTCAAACTCCAGTTCAAACGATCGTGTTTATGCGCAAACGTAAAGGGAATGCAAGCTGCTGATCTTCTGGCATACAGGCAAGCATGATTGAGTCTCCTGTAAACAGTTTGTCTCGAAATTCGTATTCCTGTGGTGACTGTGAGCACCGAACTTAGTGCTCTGGCAATACTGCCCCTCGGACGCGCGCACTTGTTACCAGATATCGGTTTTGGCGAGAAGCTGTGACTCTTGGTCGACCTGATACTGGTTGTCGGGTAACATCTCCCATTCTTTGAAACCTCTGCCACAGTCTTGAGATCACAGACTGGTCCACATTCAGAATTCGAGACACTTCGGTTTGTGATCGTGAGGATTCAAACATTCCAACGATTCTTCCTTTCATAAACATGTCCAATTAGCGCCTTTGTGCCATCATTCACCTTGTTTGATGGTTAACAACGTTCATTTGCATAGCAGTGGCACGAAACTTGTCTGAACTGCCTATGCTGCGTGAATCGGTTTATCCGCGTTCCGACATGCGCCGGTGTTTTGTGAAGGACGTAGTCGAATGTAAAGTTTTGCATAAACCCAATGTTTCTTCTTCACCCAATTAATATCCGCAAGAAATTTGGAATAATTTTACAAATATTTACTCCGTGTTTTTCGCATTTTACGATTTATGCTTAACTTTTGGACACTAGTTATATATATATATATATATATATATTAATTGTAATTACTTAATAAAAAGTAACTAAATAAAAATTTTCTTTGTTGACCTAAGTAGGAATTGACTTAAAAATATTTATTTTTCTATTACGTGTTGAATTAAACTGAGAAATTCTGTTAAATTCTCTTCCGCAGCGTTTCTCAAACTGTGGGGCGCGCTTCCCCTAGGGGAGCATGAGAACTCTGTGAGGGGGGCGCGAGCACATTGAAAAGTCGAAAACAGATATTATTTAAGAAAATTATTAATTTATGAAAAATAAACAAAATACATTCTGATATGATAAAAAATAAAATACACATTTACACTGATATAATACACTTATAAATGTATCTCTTTATAATTAGTTTAACAATACTAAGTTAATAACAAGTTTGAAAATTCCAATTGTCCCCATGGGCTTTTCATATAAAAATGATATCCAAAAATTAATACTTATCTTGATAATTTGTACGGTTTGTAATTAATCCTTTAACTGCCGGTTAAAATATATGCAAATATCTCCCAAATGCCTACGTTTTCCAAGTAAGCACGTGTATGGGATGCAGGGTGTGGGGAGGGGGGAAGGAATAAATAAGCAAATCCTATGAAATAAGTAAATCCTTCACAAACTCTGCCAAGGACCTTTTATTGCATTCCAAAAACTTAGGAATAATTGTATGGAAAGCAGGACCCAGAAAAGATCGTATTTCGGAAAGGCGTATATATACGTCCAGGACAATTATCGTTTTGGTTAGTGAGACGCTGATATACGTCGGTGACACGTAAGAGGTTGAATTCGTTTTGTAGTTTTAGCGGCAAAATATAGTATTATTAAATTAATTACATTGTTGGTCTATGGAAGGGGGCGCGATAAAAATTATGACTGAAAATTGGGTCGTAATATTCCGAGTTTAAAAAGCTCTGCACTACCGTTATTCGATCTTCTGATTAAAAACTGGTCTAAAAACTCAAGTTCTTCAGTAAGTTGTTCTTTCTCATGCATTTCCATGAGCTAATCAACTGCCAACTCCTGATTGTGGTCTTGATAACTCCTTGATCATCATCAGTATCCCCTTTTAAATTTATTTGCCTGGAAATATAAGCAACTTCTTCAATCACAAAACAATGCTTGAGATTCTGATTCCGCTTGAGTTTCACTAACTAAGAAAGTAAACATTGAATTATGTAGCTCTCAAGCAAACAACGAATCAACGAGATTTGAAAGCCGCGTAACTCCAAGTATTACTGTACAGATTTATAATTTGCAAAGAAAAGATTTGGGAACCTATCGATATATACAGCACATCTATAAACTATTATGCGATAGAAATATAAATATCTACTACCAGCCGAAACAATGAGCTCTCAAATAAAGTATCACTCATGAAAAGTTCAAATTTAGCCTCTTTTATACTAATTCCAAGTTTCTAAAGAACAAAAAGTATCTCAGTAAAGTAAACCTTTTTTGTGACTAGATAATATTATCCACAAAATTAAGACCTGGTTTTAAGTAATATATGCCTTCATAAAAAAGGAGCAGTTAATACTTTTGAATAACTAAGCCCAAAAAACCCTTTTAACATTGATTAATAAAATTTACTACGTACTTAGATGCTGGAATTAATAAGTTGTCTAACTTTCTTAAATGATTTTAAGAATATTCTCCAATCCTATTTTTAATTTATTTGGGAATTGATTTTATAAATTTTATGGACTTAAAATTAAAAATGTATCATGCCATTTAACAAAAAATAGAAAATAGTTTTATGTATAAAGTTGCGATACCTTTTTTGGTTTGTTTCAAAATATAATTGCTTACAAAAATGTGTGTGTGTGTGTTTTTTTTTTTTTTTTTGCACTCGATAAAAAAACTGATAAAATAAAACAAATTTCAAAGATTTTATTATTTTTAAAAAAATTAATGTTTGATGGAAGCGCAGGTCACGCAACTAGGTTAGAAAAAAAAAATTTTCTCCCTTTGGTCGATGCCTTTTTACCGTCTTCTTGAATTTTTGTGCACCAGAAATTTCGTTCGTCTTTCTCCAATAATGTTCGCGTTGAAGATAAATTGAAGCGAAAATTCGGAATCAGATGTCCAGGAGTCAACCCCATCTTCCTTGCAGTTACTTTATTTCTATCTGTCCGTCTTTGTTTCTCTTAATATTTGCATCAATGTTGACAGAAATGACAAATCAAATATTTGTAACCTTAATTATGAATACCGTTAGAATCAACGAGATATAAATAGAATTAAATTATAATTTTTGCATACTTATTTCATCTTTTTTGTATCAATTAAGGGAGAATTTTGTTTCTTTGTGTAAGAGAAAATATTCGCTTTCCTTGTAGATTTATCTATGAAATTATTTGCATGTTGGTATTATCCCAAATTTTGGATGGGTTCAGATTGCTACTTTACGATGATTTTTTTAAAAAAAAAATTGTTGTAAATCATATTTTAAAGCGAAAACGTTGGTTTTCCTACTTTAAAGATAACACAGTAGAGTTCCGGCAACTTGGCACTTGAATACCCGGCAGTCCTGATAACTCGGTCACATCCTTGCAGATAAAACAAACATCACTTACAGACCTGTGGTTCCAAAACGATACTGTGCAAGACATGTGTAATGAAAAAATTAGTGGTGCTATCACAGTATATGAAAAAATACCGTGAAATGTTTGAAACGTTAACGTTGAGGACACCGTACTCACTTATAAACTATAAATTAGTAAGAGACTAAGAGCTTTCAAAACTGCCATTCAGTATTTTAGTCAACAAGGGAATTACTGTTCCTTCGTTGTATTCATGATGAAGCAGCAAACTGCAGTACGGAAGACAACAGATCATTAAGTATTTTTTTGTAGAAAAAAAATAGTTTCTTTTTTTTTAAAGTCGGCGACTTAATTTTAATTATCGACATCTATTTTTGTCTTCCTAAAGTATTTTTCTAAGGTGTGTCTGATCAGATAAATTACTCTAAACTGTGTATTCATTGAGCTTCATTTTCATATTGTAAATGCTCTATGCCCGAGAAGGGCATTACGTTGATCGCGATCGACCGGTGGACCGTTAAGAAAATTTGATATGACCGCTTGAAGATTAGCAGTTAGTAATTATGTATGGAAATATTCAAAATTGGCTGACAGTAAGCGGACTAAATCTTCTACTGACTATAATTACGAGAACTAGCTTTAGATGAAAATGTTTCATTTTAAAGCATTTTGAATTGTTTGATTATAAATGCATAATTAGATATTATTATAATTGTGGCCATTATTATTATGTTTATATTTTGCGTTTTGCTTTAATGTGATTTAAAAAAAAGGGAATTTTTTATTTTATTTACGTAGGTAAGTACATATTACATATTCATTATTCAGTTATAATAAATATTGTTGACATGTTCCTTACCCCACTACAGCAACGACACTGGGCAGTGTGCGCACTAGTGAATTTTTCAAATCGAATGTCTACCATTCTCATATCCTATTCTAATATGCCGCCAAATATATATATATATATATATATATATATATATATATATATGGCTGCGGTAGCCGAGTAGTCAAGGTATCGGATCGTGGCTGGCCTTGTAATGAGTTCGAGCCCAGTGCCACTAAAGGCCCGCCGTGTAGGGGTACGATGTACGTTAAATCTGTCGAGAGCTCTTCATCTTGTAGATTGTCGGGAGCAAAGAATAATAAGAAATGAATTATTCAATAAATAATTAGCATTAACTAATAAATAATTAATTACATTTTGCGTACTATAGAGGAATAGAATGTATCGGAAAATTGGGCTATGAAGAAGGTTCCGGACTCGTAGAGCCTCCCCTTCCTTTTTGTGCGCTACTGATACTGAGTGAAGCGCAACACCTTCAACAAATTCGAAGTACCCCGTATCCTGGGAAAGTCTACTCACCCCTCCTCTATGCCTTCATAAAGAAAACGTTTCCTTTGTTTAACCCCGGAAGCAGTCGTGCGATCAATATCAACGTAAGTGGTAGTGGGATTACGCAGTTACCCTAATCCTTTTTTTATAATTATTTTTCTTGTACACGATAAAAATCACGTAATATCAGTGAAAAATTTAATTAAGATAAAGTATACTAACCTAATTTTAAGGGTTATAAAATTTATTTCGTATTTTGAGAGAAACCATTCTATCAAAGTGAATTAAAATGTTTCAAACGTGCGTGACTTAAAGAACACAGATCATAACCACTTTTCGTTAACATTACACGAATGATACTTGCAGGCAAAATGGTTATATTTTGTTCAAGTTATTGAAGTTTTATTGTACTTTGACAAATAACACGTTGAACTTTTTCATACTTGTGTCTTTTTGACAGGGCACAAAGTGTCTTATAGTTCACTTGTAGTTTTATATCCTTTTTGATGTAGTTTTTAAGGTAGTATCTGAAAACGTCAGTTTTCTCAGAATTAAAGATTCCGTGAGCTTCGTGTGGCGCTGGGTCCCACGCAACCGCTCCATGGTCAAAGGTTTTGAAAGGCTATCACCTCTCTCTGGGGCACCTAGATGTGTGGGAGGTAGGGAAGAAACACTCGCCATGATCCAATTAATCTATTTATTTATCACACAATAAAACAACACAAATTCAATTAATAATAGAAAGATAATGTCTCGGTGCTAACCACGAAAGTGGAGCAACGAAAGACTACACGAATTAATACACGGAAGTTAAGGAAACTATCAAACTCGATCTTTACTCTATATAGCATCTAATCTATCGTCCGAATTAATCTAATATCAATTTAATCTTAGTGAACAGTTGTTACTTAACAGTTGTCACTCCTAATAAGTCCTTAATCACAACAAATCAATTATGATACCTGTCAGTAACAATCTCACCTGATTTTGGGTTTATCTCCTCTCGTACTCTGTACTGAAGCTATAAAACTTCGACTATATATAGTAACTTAATCTGCATATCACTATTTTCTTCCGAAGGGTTGGTAGTGAATAACGCGAATTCATAGCCCAAAGATTACCCAAGAGGATTAGTTGTAGGATCGTGAATAAATCCGTAATAAGGTTTTGGGACAATTTTTGTTCTGCTGTATTCTCAAGCAAACAATACACTATTGCAAAACACTATTTTGTCTGGAAACACTTGTGCATATTCTTTTTTTTTATCTTATGTTCACTAACCCGGCATTTTCACAAACTCCTCCACACTTCGGCTTGCATTAGGCTGAGTTTTCAATAATCTACTATATTGGTTTTCTACTATTTTACATTTAAAAAAAACTTATTAAATTACTTTTGCATTCTCCAAGAGATTTTGCTAATGATATATTTTTATTATTTTATTGTTATTGTTATTAGTTAGGACATTTTTCTGTAACCCAGAAAAGCATAAACGAAATGTTCCAATGAAAGAATAAAATAGTTTATGAATAAAAGTGGTCAGAGACAGAGGGGCCTCAGGATATATTGTAACACTCAAAGAATAAGCAAAATTAATTATGCACTTACTTCTTCATATAACTCGGAAAAAGAGTTAACTCATTTTATTTTTACCTGTAATACATCATATCTGATAAATGACTTTTGTGTAACGAAATTTATAATAGTAGTTATAGGAAAGTTAATATTTTAGTAGCTCTGGGACGTAATTCTAGAGTGATATATAATTTATTCAGATTGACCTGTTTTTCGGGGGGATGATGGATATAATAGTTCACTGATGAATATAATAGTTAGTATGGGTAATATTTTTACATGGAAACAACTATTTCTCGTTATTTAATAAAATCAATTATTAAGCTAATAGTTATGAAACTGATTTTATTCTTTAATTATCATAAAATAATTTGTGTTTGCTTATGACGACACGATAGAAGTGAAAACTTATGATTTATTCTGGGTAAGAGAATGCAATTGTTCGGATGGACTTTACATTTTCGCATGCGCACATTAAATAGTTCTCTTTTTCGAGCCCTTTCATCGAACGATTTGTTTATTTCATCTATTTTCTCTGAAGGGCAATGTGTAAATAACTATGCATTGTTACATATTTATATATTATACACGATTTATATACATAAATGTCATAATGTATGCATAAATGTATGTTAGTTAAAAATATTTATATGTAAACCACTTATGTAGATTATATTTAAATGTTATACAGGAAAAAAATGGTATTTACGTTCTATCGCAAAAATGATAACGTTCAAGATATCACGATATATTCAAGATATAGTTTGATATCACGGGACAACGCCGCTTGGAGCGAAAAGGGAATCACGCCGAGCAGCGCTTCTTGTTGCTGGAATGGAATCCAAGCTGGCGGCTTAACGGTAATTTGATGATACACAATACGTTTAAAGAATTGTTTAGAAGTACATTGAAATGTGTTTCAAATGAAGGATATTGGAAGAGATTGATAATAACCAAGATCAATCAATAAATAATGAATATCAATATAATATAACAAAAAGAAACATGTACAATCTTATAATACAAATTCATAGTAATTATATATAATATTCATATAGAATGATCTAATAATATCTATTATATATAATAATCATAACAGAATTTAGTAATAATAAAAAGAATAACCATCGCATTGTAATAAAATAAAAATAATGCATAAGAATACTCGTATTACATAACAATTATAAATACATAACATAATAATTACAAATACATAACATAATAATTATAAATATATAACATAATAATTATAAATATATAACATAACAATTATAAGTAAATTTAAAAAAAACCAATTATAATTAATGGATATAATATGATTATTACATGTAGTAGTAATTTCAGTTTTGCATTACATTAGTAATAAAACAATTACGTAATAAATATTAAAATTAATAATGAATATCAATTACAAAGTACTGAAAACTTGCAATATTCTAAAAACTGCAAGTTCCTTCAACAAATTTCATCGAACAAGGAACTTTCAAAAAGCATTTTTAAAACGTACAATAAAGTGAAAATAAACGATTTATAGCGTTAATGAAAACTGCAACACTCAATATTTAAAAAAATATCCTATTACTAATTCATATTAAAAATATCCATGTTAGAAAATAGCACACACAAAATAAAACAGAAGACGGAAATAATAGACCAATTGCACTGAAAATGGTTATATTTTTTAAAATCGTAATAAATTAATAAGGTTGCCGCGGAAAAAACCAATAAAAGTTATTTAAAATTTTTATAATCCCAATGGTAACCACATCGCCAGACTATAAAAATATGAAGGTAACCATATTGTAATGTTATCGGCCATCTTGGCATCTTGGCGTGGTGCGTGCCAGTGATATCAAACTAACACATCCCATGTTTTTTTTTTATTCGCTTCACTCTACTACTTTGGGTCACTCGCTGGAGTATAATGGGAGTGGGCTGCATGACATTAATATTAAAATAAAGGAAACAAAACTTCATGGGAAAAAGTCTGAGCTCGATGGATGACGTCTGGAGCCGAGTAACTCCAATTCAGCGTAATGCAAGTCGAGCCTGACGCTCAATTTAAATTCACTCTTACGCAAAACGATCCTAAAGAAGTTATCAATTCGAAAATTATTTAATTATTATTTTTATGAAACAAAATTAAGTACGCGACTTATTTTTAAGTGTTTAATTTCCTAAATGATTAAAAATTGTTTTTAGAAACTATCTGAAAATTAATATCTTTATTTTTTTAGTTTGTAAAATTGAAGCTAATCATCAGTACCATTTTTTATCATCATAAAAAAAATATATACAGTTACATAAAATAGTTTTCAACATTTACTGTTTCGCCTTTAGGTCATAATTAATATAATATTAGAAAATATTTTCAGTAAATAAAAATCTCAATGCAAGAACTGATTTGCCTAAATTACTTTCAATCTTAAATAGATCATTTAAAAGAAACATTTTTTTTATTCATCCATTGTATTAGTACTAATTTATTTTAGCTCTCGACAAGCACTTGAAGGAGAATATAATTTAGTACCATCTGATTTATAATAAACTTTCCAGTGATCAAAACTATTGGTTGTCTCAAAAATATTTTAAATGGTTGGCGTCTTAAAGATTTTAGAACTTCTGGAATGTACACTGGTGTGAAAAAATTAAGGACGAGACGGTTTTTACAATATAACTTTGTACAAAATCTTTCCAAATCAACACATTTAATACCGTAAGATCCCCAATACGTAAGGACATGTGTAATGTAATCAACACTTACTAAAAGAGAAATCAGAGGGATAAAAAGAAGCTTGATTGAAAAAGTAGCATGGAGCGCAATGCGACTGAAGGCCGAAACATCGCTGTGATGGGTGTCCAGCAAGAAACATCCGGTCATTAGTAGGGGATATGATCTCCCCTGACTGCTAGGCAGGTTTCACAGCGTCTGCCCATGCTGAGAATGAGGGTGTCAATGAGTTGTTGAGGCATTGCTGCCCATTCGTCTTGCAGCGCCAATCGAAGCTCCCGAATCGTTACTGGTGGTAAGGTACGAGCTGCCAAGCGTCTGCCTAGAAAATCCCATACATGCTCGATGGGATTGAGATCCGGAGATCGTGCCGAACAATCCATACGTTCAATATCCTCACTATCTAAGAGCTGTTCGGCAGCTACTGTGCGATGACATGGTGCATTGTCGTCCATGAAAAGGAACTGCAGACCCATAGAGCCTCTAAAAAGACGCACATATGGAAGAAGAATCTCGTTACAATATTGGGTCCCGTTGACTGAACCTGCGTCGAAGATGTGAAGGTCTGTACGACTACCAAGCATGATGACTCCCCAAACGAGAACACCGCGACCTCCATACCTGTCTCTTTCAATGATGTTCGAGGGATGATTGTGGCTTCCCCGCTCTCTCCATATGAATATGCGATGAGAATCGCTACTCAAACTGAATCTGCTCTCATCTGTAAAGAGTACTCATCCCCATTCATTGTCTCTCCAATTCCGGTGTTCCCGGCACCACAGAGAACGCCTTCTCCGATGGACAGGCGTTAAAGGTACACACCGTACAGGGCGTCGTGCAAACAGACCACCACCGTGCAGTCTTCTGGCCACGGTAAAACGCGATATTGGTCGTCCAGTCGCCTGTGTCGTGTGTCTAGCGATTTCTCCCGCTGTCTGCCGCCTGTTTCTTCTGGCCTGTAAGACAATGTACCGGTCATCTGCGAGTGTGGTTCCTCGTGGACGACCACTACTGAACCCCCGGATAGCTGTTCCTGTAGTTTGAAATTGTCTCCAAAGTCGTGAAACGATGCTGTGAGCAATTCCGAACGCTGCAACCATACTTGTCACACTGCGGCCTTCCTCCAACTTCCCAATGATTCGACCTCAGGTAAAAGCATCCAGATGTCGTCTAACAGATTGATTATTCGCCATTTCTCGTTGAGGCAGCAACTCGGTGTGATCTTAACTGCTATACGGCGTGCAATCTCTTTGCCAGAAATACTGATCTTACACCGACAACATGCTTTATACTACTCAGACACTCCCCCATTACGTCTACCTGCGTATCTGCGCATGTGCTACCGTACATCACCTTACTTAATCTCCTGATTGCTCTTTCTGTCCACTCTGCCTCTTCGTTCAGCTGATATGCTAATTTTTCGACTTCGTCCTTAATCTTTTCACACCAGTGTATATTTCGTCAGACATGCAGAATATATCTCAGGTAAAATATGTCTCAATATTATCGGAGCAACGATCATGAAATTTTGAGTAAGGATATAATAATTCAACCATGATATATGCTGTCGATTCAAAACATTATGAACATCTCCCTTTTTTTCAATGAACTCGTCTGGATAGCGTAGAAATTATGTAATAAAGATTGAGTGAATATTAACGTCGCACTGTATAGCTAAACGAGGGCTTCTGGCGTTGGACCTCGTCACTTTGAACCATGTTCAAGTGACAAGGAGGACGACACATTAGCTAGAAGCCCCTGATCTAACTACCACACCAACGAAATGAATCTTCAGCTTTCAAAAGATTCAACGTACTTCCATCCCTACACAGCGGGTCCTCAGTGGTACTCATGGCACGCCAGCTACGAGTCATTTTCCTTGACCACTAGGCACCCGGGGCCTAATGTGATAAAGAGAAAATGGTACTTACCTACCGCTGAAGAAGGTAAGCTGTCATTCTTGCCATTACTTTTGCGAATTGAGGGGAAAGGTGACCGCTATAAGCGAAATTCAAAGAAGGCATTGCAATGTCCAAAAAAACTCGGAATGAGTATCTCCGAAACAGCATGAATGGACTCGTTTTGCTGGTTTTATTATTTATGCAAAGCTTATATATATATATAGCTGCTGGACGTCCACATGTCATCAAATAAAAGGGACGTTGTCCCACTTGATAAAGAAAAATCGGTGCCAGATAGTAACTCAGCTGACAGCCTAATACAATGTTGGTTCAAGTGCTAGTGTTTTGAAACATACTGTTCAGCGGACACTGTAGCTAACTCGTGGTCCTCTGTCAACCAAGCGTCATTGCCAACTACGCCTAGAAACATTCAGGCTCAAAAACATTAAGACTTGACTCTAAATAAGGGAAGGGAGTTTCTTGGTTGGATGATTCGTGATTTCTCATTTGCCTCATCAATGGTTGTGTCAAAGTGCGCCGTCTTCCACTATGGGACAGATACTCCCCCCATGCACATATGCGTGTGATTGGAGTATTATGCTTCGGAGAACGTGCCCATAGATTGATTCCTTTAGTTCTGGTAGAAGAAACTGTAAATCTAGCAGAGAGAGACTATCTGAGCATAATTGGGGATCAGTTGCATCCTTATATGGCGTATGTTTTCGCAAATGGAAATGGAGTCTTCCAGCAAAGCTGCATCCCATGTCAAAGGACTATAATTATGTTAGAAAGGCTCAAGCAGCACAAAGATGAATGCGAGTGAATATCCTGACCATATAAATTGGAGGATCTTAATCTGATACAGCACATTGGGGTTTTCATAGAAAGGCACAGCTCAAAGATCAAACATTTGAAGAGAGAAAATTGCATGTACCCTGCCTTCTGCTTTTGGTTACATATATATAAGTAAAAAAAATCTTTCCTCATATAAAAAGTATTTCGAGTCCTTATAGATATTTAGATATTGTTTAATAATCGAATGCTCAAAATCGTTTAAAATTGAATGTAACTCATTAGACTGATTCTTCAATATGAAAAAAAAAGAAGTGCAAGCATTAGATTAACACACTAAAATTTTTATTTACCTTTTTAATTAACCATAACGAAAGGAAATACTTATATTTTATGTTGTTTATTCCTTATTTTAATAAACATGTTTTAAAAAATACTTAATACATGCATAGTTTAAATTTTTTAGAATTTTGTTGAATAAATAGTTATATTTTATGATGTTTATTTTCATGTTGGAAATGTCTTTAAATGATGCAAAATTTAATACATGATGAAACTGTAAATCTATATTGTTGACCTCTATTTTCTAACTCTGCATACATTATCGCTGGGATTGAAATGTTTAAAAAATGTCCTGTGTGACACGCTGAATCATATTGGTAGATTGGTTTGGCACGCTACTGCTAAGAAGTTGCTGACCCCTGTCTTAGACAATTGTTACAAATTTACCCCAATCGTCAACAAATAAGTTATGACAACCATGCCACGGGAAGTTTCAGCTGTTTTGCAGGCAAAACGTGGCGCAATATTTATTTTATTGAGTTGGTGTACATAATGTTTTGTCTCTTTGGTGTAAGTCATAAATATTTGATGAAAAAAAATTATCTTATCGGTGTTGCAAATGCTGTCCAAAAACTATTTGCATTGTTGGACTACAGACAACTTTAAGTCCAACTGTAAAAGTTGTACATTTGTACAAATAACTTATTAAATGGACACAAAACGTAGCAATTAAAAATTAAATCCTATTATACCATTACAAATACAGCAGGTGAGAGTGAGAGTGCTAATGTGATAATAGAATTATTTCACGAAACAGAACATTTAATAAGCTTGAGAAAATGGTAAATGGCTTTAAACATATCTGGCCGAAAATATAGTGGATATACATCAGTGCTTCTAACAAACTTACAATATTTGCAACCCAATATTCAATCATTATTTTCATCATGATCCCCTCCATACAATAACAATGTATTGAATTGAAAAACGTGATACTTTGACGCTAAATCTACAATACAACCTTTAACCTCTTAAGTGTCACAAGCGTATATAAATGTGCCTTTCAGCTAAAGCAGAGGTTCCCAAATTTTTTTGTCTCATAGACCCCTTGACAGGTTATTCAGTTTGAGGTAGACCCCCTACTTACCTAATTTGAAATTTCCCCAAATTTATCAACTTAAATGTGTTTTTGACAGCAGGTATATAGAGCTATTTACTTTAAAAGAATAAAAGTTTTAACTGTAGTGAAGTATAATGCTTAAATTATAAGAAAACGTATGTTAATTAAATTAAAATTTAACTAATGCATAAAACAACTGTTACCTAAAATAACTGAGCAGCAAACAAATATTTTTAGTGGGAGAGATGAATCTGTGGATGCAATAACAAATTTTTAACATTCGGCATGAATTTTAGCCAGTTAGCAAGCCCTAAATATCTCCTCGGTTAATAGTGTTGAGTCTTTTTTTTTCTTTTTTGTTTTGGAGATTGGCAAGAGTACTCAATCGAAAAAACCATTAAAAACTTTCTCAAGATATTCCATAATATGTAATAAATAGCTCTTTAAAGCCAAAATTGTTGACATCTATTTCTAAACTTTACTTTAAGCTCTCTTCGTTAGTGCCTAATTCTTGTAATGACATTTTTTTAAGTGACCATGTGAATTCATTGCCTACTGTGGTATTACGCGATTACCAAAACATTCTCAAACGTATTTTCAAAACCTAAAAAAAGGGACATTTAAATGTTGGTGACGTCCGAAATTATACTCCTTTAGCTTAATTCTGGCATAAGAAATGCTGAAATGTGGTCCTTGTTTTAATAAAATTTATGTTGCAGCCTTGTAACAGCAAATTAACCTCTTTAACTTTAGAAAATAAATCTGTTAAATAGGATAATCTGGTTTCTACTTGATTAAATTTCCTTTTAATATTAGTCACGATCTGGTTTAATGAGACCGCTATCGAGTAGACAACCATTTACACCTCATGGACCCCCAAATTAATTTTTCGCTGACGTGGACCCCTTGTAGGTCGTCATAGATCCCTGGGGGTCTATATTGACCACTTTGGGAATCCCTGAGCTAAAGCGTTAATTGTCCCAGACGTATATATACGTCTTTCCGAAGCATGATCTTTTATATGCAATGATATCCATAAAATTATTCCGAAGGTTTCGGAATGCAAAAATAGGACTTCGACAGTATTTACAAAGGATTTACTTATTTCAGGGGATTTGCTTACTTCTATTCCTTTTCTCCCCCTCCCTCCTCAATACGTCACATACGTGGGCCTACATGGAAATCGGAGGCGTTTGGAAGCGAATCGCGTAATTTTTATTCGACAGTTAAGGGATGAATTGTAAACCGTACTAATTTTAAAATGAAGTGTTCATTTTTGTATATAATTTTATATATGATAAGCCCATGGGGTCACTGGTTCTTCACTTAGAATCGTTTAATTAATTATAAAGTACATTGTGCAGTACGGATACATTTACAAGTTTATTATATCAGTGTAAATGTGTATTCTATTTTTTAACTATGCAAGAATGTATTTTGTTAGTTAACTTTCTGTAAATTAATAACTTTATGAATGAATCACTGTTTCCCCCCGATTTTTCTATATGCACGCCCCCTTAGGGGTGGATGCTCCCCGGTTTCAGAAACACTGGGAATATGTGTATAATATTTCGTAAGTAAAAATGAATAACTCCTGTATTTTTTAAACAATGTCTTTTTATTTAAAGCATTTTCAAAATATTTATACCTGAATGCCTGTTTTTTCTCAGCAATTACCCCTAACAAATGTTTGTTGGACTAGAAATTCTACAAATTAATTGATACTGCCACGCTGAAGGAAAGCTTTTCATAAACTTACCCCATCATATGCCATCTGGATAATGTCATTGCTGTAGTTATGGAATTAACTGGCTTGGTATTTTATTTTGACTTGTAAGGTTGTCAGAATAAGAGCACTAATGAAATAATTCTTTTGTTCTTTCCCGATGTATTTGTTTAGTTTATCACTTCCACTTTCAGGGCTAGGCTTATTTTAAATAAATTCCATCACATTTATAGTGAAGAAAAACATGTTCATTTAAATGTCATGATTTATTTTCACTGCAAGAATTACACTCACATAAAAGTAGGTGAAATTGAAAACATAAGATAAATTGTATATATATTTTAAGTGATGTATTAAAGCTTATTTGTGTATAAGAATATATACAGTTATATTTTACAACATGTGTACATACATGAACATATGAAAAAATAGTGTAATATATATCTATTAAAAACTGAAAAAAGGTGTTCAATGATTTATATATAAATTCAAATTTAGAACTTAGTATTTCTCAAAAGATTTTGTAGTTGCTCATTTTAATAAATCATTATAAAATTATTTTATATATATAAATGCAGAGAGATATAGATTTATAAATTATTGTCAACTTTTAAAATAAATGTTTTTTCTAATAGTTGCTTTTAGTTTAACTACCTATAAAGGATTCTGCCTCTGAGCATTTTAGAATATTCAGTGATGAATTCGCAGAAAAATTTGTAATTTATTCTTCTGTATAACAGGCAGGCTAATAGAAGCTTCAAAAGAATGTAAAAAATTGTTTTAGTGACTTAAAAATAAGATGCATGACAATTTAAAGCCCAAAATGAAATACATTATTCTTTCTTTGTCGTCGAAACCATATTTACTTTTGCCAACAGTTGGCAAAAATTTTAATTTATATAACCTGATTATTAGAAATATATTCAAGACCCGTGTTGTCCCCACCACATTGTTCGGGTTTCAACCAAAAAGTGTAGCATACTAACACGCTTTTGACTTTAAACTCACTTTGAAACATTTTTTCTCTGAATGCTTCAAAATATCTAATTTAAAACTGTGTAGCACTGATTTTTCGCTATGAAGAGCTTATTTCGAAGAATATGGGTCGACATAGTAAGAAATCACATTTTGAAAAACAGCATTTACCAAGCATAAAAATCTTACGTCAAGGACATAAAAAATTCCTAACCAGCGCAGTGGATTCGAACGATTTGCTGTAATGGCCCTATTTTTCAGCAGTACTAACCCCGTAATACCCATCAACTTTAGCAAGACAATATTTTGCAAAGAAAATGACAAACAGGGGCTTTATCTATCACAAGAAGCAAACACTAGGTGCCATTTACTTCTTTGGAATGTGCATTATTCACACCAAGAATTCAGAATAAAATATTAAGCTTAAATTTGCGACATTTTTATGCACATATAAAGGGATATTGGTATTTTGTCCGGGAAATATTTTCCGCGCGCATTTTCTTGTACTTAATCTTTTCTGAAGAAATTTTTAATAACTCGTGAAGTTCAAAGCGTTAGGAGGCAAAATATTTCTGTATTAAAACTATCATAAAAAAAGAATCACGGCCGTTTAAAAGCATGACACTTTGATAAAACTTGAAATGTAGAGAAGTAGATTTTTCACATATTTGTACGTTTTATGATATAAAAGCAATGTTTATCTCATATAAGTATTGTGAGCAATTTTAGGAAAATTTTTATTTTTTTTAAATTTCAATTAAAGAGATAATGTAATGCTAGAAAATTAGTTCGTAACCAACTCAATGTTTCCAATCATCAAGGATCCAGTTTCGATGGTTTCTGCCTCGTAGTATGCGGTGTTTGACGTTTCACAAGTCACTCATCACGAGATCTCTAGCTCGTTCAGAAGCATGATCACACATATGTTATCACGCGTTTCTCCCTCCATATATGTGATTGCTCTTTCAATGTTATGAGGCCCATGATCACATCTATGTGATCTGAGTTTGAACCGTTTTTATATTAATTTTTACAACACACTAGATGGCGGTTAAGTCCGCTTTTTTCCCCTTCGAATACTGTTTCACAAAACTTTGAACTTTAATATGTGCTTACGGCTCCGAGTTTTTTTTCAGTTAGGTACGGGATATTTATGAATGTAAACAACTACACATGTACAGATTTTTCGAAAGAATCGGGTATTTAAGGGCTTGTGATTTATATCGATCTAGATTTCTGCGTATATTTTGACTAAGTAGGAAAAATGTAGAAAGTTTATTAGTTTATTGGGCTTCACAGGCGTTCATAATAATAGTTTCAGTATTTATTTTATTTGTGCTTCGCATTTACAACAATAATTTTAATAATCAAATGCATTTAAAAAGTAGATCCTTATAGAACAAACCCGGTAACTCATTTTTAACGAAAAAAAATATTGGTTCTTACTTCGTGACTCCTTTTTAATTCAGTATGAACAAACGACTTTTTTCCGTTGCTATTGCAACCATAGTTGCCTTACCAAAAGAACAGAAAATATAAGACTGATGTGATACAAAGAAATATATGAACATTAATTACAAATAAAAAACAATATATTAGCTGTTAATAGATTTGTAACAGTTAAGGCTACAACAAGTTTATGTGAGAGAAAATTTATTGTTTGAGAATTTATAAATATCATTTTGTAAGTTTTGCGTTTGTTTTATTTTAATCATCATGCCGAATTGAGTGCTGTTTTATTAAAATGAAATATTTTCTTTAAATATTCGCAATTGTTTGTTTGTTTTTTAAATATAGCAAACAATTTTATACTGCATATTCAGATATTATCAATGTTAGCAAAATGTAAATTTTAGCGTAATAAATTGTAATACAAATTTTATATGAATTTTTGAAAGAAATTAGGCTTAGAAGGGAAATTCACCCGGTTCCTTGCGTGCGTATACTCTCCGACTGAGCGAGCCTGGGTAAATATTCTTTCTCATTTCGCCGGTCCTGACAGGCCTAGAACTATAAGATCTACAGATTCAAAATTTGTGGTAGGCATGTTTTTTTTTGTTGAGTAGAGATCCACTAAGAACAGGTTTTGTGGAAATTTTCCTGGGGCTTAAGGTAGACGTAAAATACATTCATGTCCATAAATTAAGGATAATGAACTTCAGGCAAAGAATTAGACAGAAGCAAAACAAATTTGACTTATTTGTAAAGTCTTTTTATTAAACAAAATGTAAAGAGCAAAAAAGATGCTATACGTTTGACATAATTAATAAAAACTGCGATTTTTACTCTTTGGAGCAAATTTCAAAAAAAGAACCTATTTACAAAAAACAGTATAACATGGTTAGTATGATTGTTGATACGGAGTATATCTCCCGGAAGATGCGATAACTTCCGAAGTTCCTGTAGACAGGGGGGAAGGGGTTGAAGGGCTTCAATTCGACGGCCAAGCATATCCCACACATGCTCTATTAAATTCAAGTCCGGTGAGTATGCTGGATAATCCATACGGGTGATATCCTCCGATTGAAGGCATTTGTCTACAATATTTGCATGGTGAGGACGGGCGTTGTCATCCATAAACAGACATTCATCACCCTTGGCGCCCCGAAACAAACGTACATGTTGTTCCAGAATGACATCCCGATAGATTTGGCCTGTCATCGTTAAACTCTGTACATGCAGGTCAGTTCTGGAACCAAGAAAAATTCCTCCCCAAACGAGCCATCCTGCGCCACCGTAACGGTGTCGTTCAATGGTGTTCTCTTGGTGGTAGCGGGTACCTGGCGCTCTCCATATTAAAGTCCGGCGAGAATCAGACTGCAAACTAAACCTGTACTTGTCGGAAAAAATCACTCAAATTCACTGTTGTGGTGTCCACAATGCATGCTGTATACTCCAGGTTAATCGCAGGCGACAGTGAGTTGCGAGAAGTGGAGCACACCTGGCAGTCTACGAGTATATAGACCATTGTTCCCTAAGCGTCTGTACACGGTCTGCTTTGAAATTGTCGTACCGGTAACTGAAGAGAGCTGACGAGACAGGTTTGGTGCTGTTTCTTCCGTCTGTTTCTTTTGACAGTAACTGCCAAATACCGGTCCTCATTCGGCATTGTAACTCGGGGGCGACCTGTGCTGTAACATCTACTCACATTACCATCATATTGGAATCGTTGCCAAAGCCTGGATATGACACTCTGGGTGATTCCAAGTTCCTCGGATACTTCCAGCTGGGTACTTCCACATTCCAGTCGTCCAATAATTCTACCACGTAAAAATCATCCAAATGCTTCATTTGTGCCATAACTATGCGGTTATTGCAATGAAAGGCTTTTAAAGCGCTTGTGAACAATTTTACTTCTTTGCCACCATTCCTTATATACCCCTCTCTTACACTCTCGTCATTGTGACTTACTATCCACGCCATCTGGTGGTTTCCTGTAATTTGCATATTCTTCAATGTGTGTGTGATAATTCTACAGGTGAAATTTTTATTTTAGAGTTTAATTTCTGTGTGATTCTAAATTATCCTTAATTTATGAACTTGAGTGTATAATAAATATACTTAGCCTTTATAGAAATTCCTGCTCTGTTATTTTTAAATCCAAAGATTAGGTCTGTAAGATTTTTTTTAAAGAAACGAAAGCTCTCTTAATACTAGGACTTGTATAACAATAACTTAATAAATGTAAATAGTCACACAATGTCGGTTGAAACTTTCGGGTTACGGCTAGTGCCAGATGTAAAGGTTTCGTTTTTTTAATGTTACCATACTAATAAAGTCAGTGAAGCTCTCAATGAACCATTTTGCTTGAGATATGATATTCTATTTTGGTGTTTAAAACCATATTTATGTTGAACTGCGGAATCACGATGTTAGCGAATAACTTGTGATATCGCTTTCTGATTCCTATCTGAAAAGCTCATTTTCCGTTCGAATCTACGTTGTTAAAGTATCTGACTACATTCAGAACCGTGATTTAAAAATCACATATATAGATAGTTTTCATGATATTTAGTGTCACTTAAATTAGAATACATGTATAAAATTGTTTTAAGGACTTTATGACAAAAAAGTATTTAAATACAATAATTTGGCAAAGATTGATTTAAAACAACCTTTTTTCAAAACGTTCCCTTTTTATAAAAAAAAATGCTTCTATAATAATATTTTGCTCATATGAAGTAAAGACCTTTCCAGAGAGTCTACACTGGGATGTTTGAAAAATTTTTGCATTATTTTCAGAGTTACAACGAATTGAAAACATTTATCGGCGTTATTTCCTTAAAATTTCTTCCCTCTGTTAAAGTGAAATATGGATAAATCCACTTCTAAGTTATATATTTCAAAAATTCTAGTTCAGTCTCTGAACAGAGGTCTGAGCTATATACATGCAAAATATTATTATAATAGAAGTATTTTTCATTAAAAGGAGAACGTTTTGAAAATGGATCATTCTATGTTCACTTTTTGTCAAAATATTGTACTTAAATGATTTTGTATTGTAATACTATTCTTAAAACAGTTTTATATACATTTTGTGATCTAAGTGACACTAAATATTATCAATATTATCCATTTATACGCTTTTGCAAAATCACGGTTCTGAACGTAGTCGTATACCTTAAATATCTACCGTGAATGACTATATTTAAGTTCTTATTGCATTACCATACTTTGCAAAAACAGCGATGCGTACACTTACCACTGATGATACGGGGGGACTTATTCAGCGCAGGGAAGTTTTGAGTCATAGACCAACTGCTCCGGGCCCAGGGAGCAGACTCGTCCTTAGTAAGATCATGATTCGATTAGTTTGAATCAACAAATATTTATCACGGACTATGAGCATCAGAAATCTCCATCCTCCAAATCAGCAGCCAAGGTCATCATGAGAGAGCCGTAGACTACTGCAAAATGTTGAATAGTGACTCAGGAATTGAGCACTAGGTGGTAGCACAGGTTAAGGCTACTGGTTTAATATGCATTTCTATGAAGAATATATAACTAAGACATTCCCAATAAGTAACGAATAGTGATTCAAATGGCATGGACGCAATTAACAAAAGACTGCCCTTAACGCCAAATCAAATCCACTGCAAATGGAAAACAATTGCAGTTATGGCTGGAAAAGTAATCTCCAAATATCTCTCAGAAAGCCATTCAACAGCAAAACACAACCTTCTTCCCTAGGAAAAGGGGGTGCAGCAACCCCTTCTCCTACAAGTCGCAACCAAAAAAAGGCGAGGTACAAAAGCGCTTAACGACTGGTCCGGAAGGGGATCTCTGTTTGCCCCAGTCATCTAATGTGTGCACTTCGGACTCGATGGTGGCCAGTACAAATTCAAGCAGCAAGCACGATCACCATGGTTGGTCCGCTTTGAACACAGCTTCTGCGAAACATATTTTAAATTCACGACTTTATCTGTCTTTTTCCACAACTTTGATTTCTATTGAATCTTTACACTTCTTTCAATACTTACTCTTTCATCGGAATTATTTTTTTTTTCATTTTATTCCTAATTAATGGTAGTTTAATTTTTTCATACTTACCGAGTTTTACCTAGTGAAATATATGAATATTCATCTTTAAATATTCTGTCACGATATAATGAATGTTCTGGATTTTATATATATATATATATATATATATATATATATATATATATATATAAGGTAAATTATCTCAATATTTTTTATTTATTACTATCCATTCATAATAATTAGAATATAAAATGTGCTGACCTTTAAAGTATAAATCGAGCCCGTCGTAAAGAAAATAAAAGTAACCACTACAGACGAGCAATGTGTTACGGTTCATGATTCAATTAAGCTTTATAACTAAATAACCCACTTACACAAACACTCGCCTAATGCATTCTTTAGAACATGAAAAGATCCCGAGCTTACAAAAGAAGAATAATTCATGGAAAAGTTTACTTTAGGTAAACTCAATTTCCTAGCATAATGCACAACATACACAACGGGACGCCAAACTAAATTTCTATCAGGCAGAACCATTTTAACATTACCCTTTTTTGCTCTTTTAATGTCTTGGCTTCGGAAGAACACTTTGTAACTATGCATCTGGCAGTTAATAAAATGCAGAAAAAACCAAATTGAACTCTTTTCCTCCAAAAGTACAGTTTTTATAAGTGGACATATTTTTAAAAAGCATTTAGCTTCTGCATATAATTTTGAATTTGTAACCATTTTTTAAATTAATTATTTTATTTTTAAACGAAAAATGTTTTCAAAATATTTGTATAACTTATGTATTTAATGCATTTAGAATTCAGTAAGTAAATTTTGCACTCACGATATTTTATTCTTTTTATACATAATTGTGTGAAGCACACACTTTTATTTAATAATTCACTTAAATGTTCTCTTGAGGAATTTTAATTCATAATGGTTTTGAGCCTTCAAATATTTCTTGTAACAATGAAATATTAATTTTCTCGCCAAATGGAAAATAATCAATTTATCTATCTAAAACTAAAACATTAGCATTCTCAAAGAACGGTGATGCAATATTGCACCATCCTCGTATTCAGACCAATTAGAAAAACATCTATCGGAAATCATATGATTTTAAGAGCTTTCGGTTGACGAAGAGTTGAGATCTCGGGAGAGAACGATGCATGATTTTGTGATTCTCTTAAATGTGTTCTTGTTTTTCTTCTTATTTGTGTTTGTGCTCTTCTTTTTATGTCACCATTTTTCCTGTTTGTTCGTCAATATAATGTGGATTTAAATATGCCATACCTTCTTATTCTACAATAACAGCTACAAATTAATTAATGCAATCCCAAAATGTCATGTTATATTACAGTGCATCTCAAACTTTCAATACACGCGACCCAATATTCAATCATTCCTTTTTCCCGAACTCTCTCCATACAATAACAATGTATTGAATTCAATAATACTATACTTTAACACTAAAGCAACAAGACGACTTTAACCTCGTATGTGCCACCAACGTATATAAATGTCTCGCTCAGCCAAATCATTAATTTTCTGGACGTATATATACGTCTTATAGAAGTACGATCTTTTCTGTGTAGTGATATCGATACAATTATTCCGAAGTCTCTGGAAGGCAATAAAAGGACCTTGAAAGTGTTTGCGAAGGACTTACTTATTTATTCCTTTTCTCCTCCCCCTCAAAAAAGCATCAAAATATCCTCGTCTACGTGGAAAATGGTGGCATTGGGGAGCGAATCGCGTAACTTTTAATCGGCAGTTAAGGAATTAATATAAACCGTACAAATTAGCAAGATAAGTGTTAATGCAAGCCCATGGAGTCCCTGATACTATGAAACGTGTCCTTCACTTAGTATTGTTAAGTTAATTATAAAATATACATTGTACAGTACTGATACATTTATAAGTGTATTATATCAGTGTAAATGTGTATTTTATATTTTATTATATCAGGAAGTATTTTGTTTGTTTATTTTCACTAAATTAATATTTTTTAAAATAACCTTGTGTTTTCGACTTTTCAATAGGCTCGCGTCCCCTACGTAGAACTATCACGCCCCCCAAGGGGAGAGCACCCTACAGTTTGTAAAACGCTGTTAACACAGTTAAGACAGTTTGACAAACGCTAGTTAAAATGCTTTACGACACACACAAGCTAAATAATTTCCTATATATAATGTATGTGTTATCATTAAATATGGAATCCGTTATTTCATACAGTAACTCACCACGTCAGTTGAAGTACATACAATTATTTGATTCTCCGCTTTAAATAGTAATTTTATAGAACTCCAATTGTCTAATGGTTAAATTATTAAATACGGCAAGTTTTATGTTTTATTTAATATTTTTTAAGCAGCGTGTTTTTACCCGCAAGTTGTAAGTTGCAAACATTTAATTATGACTGTTATCCTGTACTAAACTTAATTATATTTTATTACTATTTAAATAATCTAGCAAAACATTTTGCTATATAACCAGTTTTTATTACTCCTTATCAATTAATATATCTTTAATATTGTATGCATTTTTTGAGAGACTTTTAGTTAATTTATAAAACGGACGATCTGTCGTCAAACTGCTTATTTTTCATTTAATGTCATTATTTATTACCTGAAAATCTATAAATTATGAGAAATTATTAATATATTTTACTCAATTTATATAACTTTTTAGACATTTTATGAAACAACTAGATATTGCATGAAATAATTGAATCGTACACTAATAATAACATTAATAATGTTAGACGAAGTTAAATTGAAACACATTTAAAAATTAAAAATTATTCATTTTTTCAATTTAAAAAAATTAAGTTAAATTTTTTTTGTAACGGTATATTTGATCTAATAGTATTAACGTGTATATGCTTATAAATTTTCATTACTCATAATTAATAATTTAAAAGAAGCTTTTATGTCCACTGTCTCCTTAATGGTAACATATATGCATTATACTATCTTTAGAAAATCATGTCCATGTTCATGAATGAGAATGGACATGGATCTAACTGTTCCATTTGTACCTTTTCTTTGGTACAAAAGGATTAATCTTGAGATAAATTATTAAATTTCACTGATTAATGTGTTAATTAATCTATTCGGCTATTTTTATAACACTTACTAATAGAAATTCTGCAGAGTTTGATTTTTTTAGTGAGATTCAGAGGTTATTGTTTTCTTTCCACCAAAAGATAAATCACATATAACTCTCAAGATTAAATAATGAATGACATTTCTTCTATCATATAGATCCATAGAAAAAAATAAATTCGTTTATTTATTTATTTACTTTTAAAAAACAAGGTAACAGAAAAAAATCAAATTCCTAAAAGTAATTACCTCATTTTTTTTTATCTTCTTTGTTTTTATTATGGATAAGAAAACCAATCTCTAAAGCGCCGTATACAAACAATGCTAAGGCAAAATAAATTTTTTAAAAAAAATTGTAGAGAAATGGGGAAAAAATATAGGATATTCCACAAGGAGGTAAATAAAAAATGCCCCCACAACACGCTTGGAAGAGAAAAAGTGTAGCTCTGCAAGAAAAATTATAATTCTATACCGAAGGTCGGAACTCTATTGGCGGGAAAAAAATTGGGCACGCTCCCTCTGAAAAAACACACGAGGGAAAGCTACTTTACCCTTGTGTTCCTTTTTTTGTTTATTTCCCTCAGAATGCTTGATAAAAAACCCGTGGTAGAATTATTTTCCATTCATTGTTTTGTTCCTTTAGTAGAACAAAAAGAAATTTTATGCAGATGCAACTTTACCTTTTTAAAAGCAAAGTAAAAGAACCTACGTTCTTGGTGAAAAGAAGTAAAGGAAGCAGTTCTTAGGCAAGTCAAATAAAAAAATGAAGGATTTATTCTATTCTAAAAGTGAAATAAAAAAATTATAACACTACTTAAATAAGTTAGAAAACATATTTTGTGACAAAAAAGTTAATTTATAAAAGTATAATATTTATAAACTGTAATTTAAGTTTGGTTTGGAATTATATTTTAATTGATTAACTTTTTATCCAGAAAGGATTACTGCCAGTGAGACGATTTTCTAAATTGAAATTTCAAGCATAAAAAAAAGTTAGGAATAGATGTTTCATTTTACATTGTTTGGTGTCCGTCCCTTGGCTACTTTTATATCATTTAATATACGCATATGTCAGCCGTTACCCTCCCGCTTTACTGTGTATTAAAATTAGTGATTTTTAAGAACATTTTATAATTTTATTAATTATATTATTTTATAAATTATACCAGTAATATTAAACGTACATTATTTTATAATTAGAACACGGGGAAACGGGACAATTCCACTGAGGGTGAAAGAGGATATCAAAGATGTTTCTAGTGAACTGGGCAATGGAGATTAAAGGTTGCATTTCTTGGATGAAACATTAAGAAACTCAATTGCTCTCGGCGAGTTAGGATCTAATAAAACAAGTTCAAGATTTATGACCACCATGAAATGTGTTAAATAGAGAATAACTGGAAATATTTTCAGAAATACTTTAAAAAGAAGGGAGAACAAAAGTTGAATCACAAAAGAAAAGGTTCGTTATATAAAAAATGCACTTCCCTATAGTGAGGTTATTTTACGAAGAAAATCGCAAAATGTTTAAGGTTCGAGGAAAAAGGTCGCTACATCGAAAATTTCGCAACATAGATGTTCGACTGCAATAGTTTTTAGTTTTTAAGTTATTGATATTGAATACTAGCATTAAGCTTGCAATGAGATTGAAAAACTTTTATACCCTTCACCTCTTAATTCAAAAATAGCAGGCCTAAAGTTTAAAAAAAATTGAAGTTTATTTATTTTTTACGTTTACGCACCCCTTCCCCGTCTTTCGGAGTCGTTTTCTTCAAAACCTGTTATTATCGGATCTCAACAAAAGAAACATGCTTCTGTAACTACCCGCCCGCTTGGGAGACGATTTTTATAAAACCCATTCTCAGTGGATGTCTACTCATTATCAGAATCATACTTGTCAGATTTCAAGTATGTCTGTCTAATGTCAAGTATGAATGTCAGTTCCTCTTCACCTCTCGTAACTTCTCGTGGGAGTCAATTTTCTCAAAATCCGTTCTTAGCGGATCTCTACCCAACAAAAAAAAAGAAACGGGCTTATCAAATTTCTTGCGTATAGATCTAATGGTTCCAGAAATCTCGTGATAAGTAAGTCTCTTTTATCCTAAATTTAAAAATTTTGAACATTTAAGCAAGTATAAATGTTTTAAATGTGTTCAAATTCTGTTCTAAGATTAATAGTTGTAATTTATACCAGGATATGGAAAGCATTTTTAAAATTCCAATCTTTATTTTGTTTATCAAATACCTATACAGTCATTGCTTAAAAATTGTGTTCGTTCTGTAGCTCAGATCAATATGTAATATGATATCAGTTCAATTAAATTGAATATATTCCGTTTCACCACTCGGAATTCTGCTTAAGAGAGGATATATCTTAAATAAAAACACTATCAAAGATTTTTTGTAATTCAAAGTTACAATACAAACTGATATTAATGTTAATGATCTATTTGAAATGGAGAACACAATGATCGTGGCATGTGACATAATTAATAAGCATACCCCTTCTTGTTAATACTTGAGATAGTGCTGTATTTTCGATTTGAAGTTTCAGAGTTGAACGGATCTAACCAAGATTCTCGAAACATGGAGATGGATGAATGAAGAGTTCCATAACGTTCTCAACGAATTCTTTATTTTCCATCATTTGTAAAACGTGTAAAATATTTGTCCATACAACGTTTTTCCATGCATCTGCATCCCAGACATTGTATTCTTTACCCCAAGCAAAAAGAGTTTTTTTTTTCAATTTAAAGCTGACAAATAGGGTCTTCGTGTTGGTCGTACCTAAGAAATTTAAGTTTTCACCGTATTGTTCAGAGGCAGATCTTTGTGTCCAAAATTAAATCAATATCCCTTGTAATTTGTGGCGTCTTCAATTCTCTGTTTTGATTACGTATATTTTTTCAAAACCCCCGCCTCAATTTCCTCTTATCACTTTTTATCATATTTCGGGGCCACTGTGTCTTATATTAAGAAGCTTTTGTGCAACCTATAGTTAAATGTGCTTTATACATCCTTATTACGCTTCTGTTTGATATTCTAAGTTCTGAAATTTCAGATACTGCCGAAACAATTGGCCCTCTTTTAAACTCCGTAATAGCTTTCGTTAATGGCATCATAAAACGAAAACACATAGTTTTATAAAATTAAAACTATCTTGACTTTAAGCGATAGAGGCGATTACTTTGGCAAGTACTCTTTCTACGATATTAATGCATGTTTTCTAAAGTTGAAATTTAAGTAAGAATAAAAATAAAAACAAGTGGTAGGTGACCAGTCACATTTAGCCACTATGTTTACAATTGTAATCTGCTCACTCTCCAGTAAACTCCACACCTAGAAGGCTTATAAAGGAAAATAAGAATTGATCCTTATTTATTTTAATAAATTCAAAAAATGATTGTCGACTCTCTAGGATAATTCGATTCCATAAAAGGGAATATAAAAGTAAGAACAAACCCCCTCACTTTACACAAATACACTATTCTCTGTTTCTTTCAGAATACTTCCCCATGCACGAATGCTCGTTTAAGAAATGTAAACAAATCCGCTTTCAGATTCTATTTTGGAATCCAAAATTTGGCATATTAATGCTGTAGAAAGAGTAAATGTCCATTGCGTGACTTGAGTTTCTTTTTCAAAAGTGTTTTCGAAAGAAAGTCGCCATTAAAACCAAGAAGACAGTTTTATTTCTAAGTTTCTTAAAAAGCTTTTTTTATGGGTTTTTTTTTTTGTGTGGGGTTTCATTTTCAATTTCAGAAAGTTGAAAATCATTTTTTTCCCTATTCAATTCAAATCAATTCGTTTTTAAAACATTTCTTTTTAATTTATTAATGTGTTTTTGTAACATGACTGTCGTTAAAAACATACTTGTTTTTTTGTTTTTAAGAAAACTATCTCCCATGATATTAAATAAGATATCACTAGTTTCTTATCGTGCTAAGATGGAAGCTCAAAAAATGGTAACAAATTTAAGTATTCAATATGAATAAAATATTCAAAAATTCTTACAAGATTTTGTTAACTTCTTTCAAAATTGGGTTCAATATTATTTCAGAAAGAAATTCCGCAAAAATTCATTACTGTTTTTTTAAATTATAACTTTTTGATTCCATTCGAATGAGTACAGTGTTGCCCCTTTAGACAGGAACAGAATTCGTTTATTTTGTATATGAATAATGTATGCATGGCATTTTTGCTATATATTTCTCTATGAGGTTAGCATATGAATAGTAGTTGTAATAAATTTATTAAGAAATATATTTTCGTTCTGCATTTATAAGCTATCCAGAATTTTTCTTAAAAAATGAATAGCAAAATTACAATTTAATATTGTGATCATCCTTCATTCACACACACAGTTATTAATTCATTTAACATAACAACCATCTTAATATATGATTAACTGGTCTAACAAGTTTGTTGTACAATAGTAAATTTATTAGAATGTATGTCATAAAATATCAAATACAGTCATTCTTTTGCTGACCACTTCCACAATACACTTCGTGAAGTATTCAGTTTTTGACTGAATCAACTCAATGAATTTATATGTGACCATTTAGATTACTGAATGCAATGTTAATATAGCATCGACTGAATTTACCGTATCTTCCGTCGTGTATCGTGCAATTTAGCACAAAAATAGAAATAGAATCTTACAGGTGCGGTTTATATACCGGATGTAAAAATGATTGTATTTAAAACTAAGAGAAGATGGGCATATAAGAAAATTATATTTCTACATACATCTCAAGGGGAAGGCACGACTAAGGAAATTCATTTAGTTACGAGACTTTGTGTACTAGTAATACTCCTTAAGGGGGCTCAACCCCCAATGTAACAGCGCAGAATGGCCAGTTAATTCGGAGAAAATAGCCTTCGAAATTCCTGCTTAGCTTTTATGCAATTAAATTTGAATGATCTCCAGCGATGCAATGGCTTGATTGGTAGAGTACTTGTTTACCACGTGACCGGCCAAGGTTCGAGTCCAGCAAATGATTCTTTTGTTTTATTATTTAAATTCATTATTTAAAAAAGACTTATTAAATATTTATATGATTATAAAACAATTAAATTAGTAATATATAATACAATATATATATTATTTTATTAAAATTAATTCTACAATAGTTTTTATAAATAATTATTATAATATATTTTATATACTATTATAATATATTTTATATATATTATATAATATATTTTATATATTTTATGTACTAATAAATTTTACAATATTTTATTTATAATATGTAATACATTTCATATTATAAAGCTATTTGTAACTAATTTTTATATAAAATATTATTTAATATTTATTTTAATATATTTTTATAATAAATATTATTTATTAATAATTATATTTATAAAATATAATAAACATTTATATAATTACAGAAATTATTTTACTTTTTAAAATACAAAATAATCATCTAAAATATCATTTAATATTTAAAAAACTTTTTTAAATAAACTTATTTGATTATAAAAATAATTAAATGAATTTAAAAAATAAAACAAAAAAATCGTTTGCGTGACTCGAACCTTGGCTGGTTGCGTGGTAAACAGGTACTCTACCAATCAAGCCATTGCATCGCTTTAGATAACTGAAATTTAATTGTAGAAAAGCTAAGTATGAATTTTGAAGGCTATTTTCTCCGAATTGACTGGCAATTTGGCGTTATTACATTGGGAATCGAACACCCTAAATGAGTATTAGTATTACCCGAAGTCTCGTCCTCAAATAAATTTCCTTAGTCATACCCCCCCCTTGTAAATACTTTTTATTTAAAGGAAGTGAAATGCGTTATGAACTTTTATTATTGGATAACATGTTCGTCAGAATTATCTTCCATTATATTTTTAGGCTCATCATTTCATTTTCACTCTAATTGTTATTGTTTTATTAAGTTCCATCTAGATCAGAAATTTCCAAAGTGGTCTATATTAATGTGACCAACCGTCCTCTTTTGGGGAGAATAGTCTTCCTTTTATAGGATCTGCAGTCCCTCGAAAAGTGTCCTCCTACTTTGTAAGGCACCTGGTAGTGGATGCCCCATTTCTACATTATCCTCCCGACCTAGATCTGTTGGAAGGAACGAAGAACCAGCCATATCATTTATCTTAATATCTCTTTATTAAGATCTTAACTTAAACAATACACAATAATAATAATATTCAATTCAAGTGAATCTGGAGTGAAGAGACACACTATTCCTATTAACAAATAGACGAGTAACTGACCACTATATCTGACTCTATCGACTATTTCTTACTTCAGTAACTACACTGTTCTTAATAACTTAAGGTGCCTGACTAGTTGCGGGTACATTTTTTCGAAAAAATGCTGAATGTTTATTTTTAAACTCATTTTTTGTTTGATTATAACTGAAAACTTATAAAAATGACAAAGAAAAAAAAAAATTTTCAATATATTTTTGTAAGAAAATTGACAATTTTAGGTTAAAATTAGGCATTTTTTGCACATCAAGGCAAACACTGTAAAATAAGTTCTAATGCATAATATAAAAAAGCTCTTTGAATTTTATTCAGAAAGCGTTTACCTATGTTTTGCTCTATTATCTTTGAATAATTTCTATTTATCCCAAAATAAGGGGTCAAAAAGTGCACAAAAGGAAAATTTTCAAAAATTTTGCTTTTATCACAAAGAAAAACAATCTATAAAAACGGTAAATATATTGTTTTTTCTTATTCTCTAGTGCACAACATGCTTACTATACTAACAAAGACGTATGCTAAATTTCATGCAAATATCTCAAGAGCTTTTTGAGATATCATGTTTGCCATGCGATAAAATATGGAAAAATCTGTTACGGAGAAAAACGCATTTAAAGATATATATCAAAATCTTAAAAACTCATACTGCTAAAACAACCCAAAAACTCTTTATATCAAAAGAATAAACCTTTTATAATCCCATATCAGTATTATATATTTGTTTCACACAAATTCTTTTTTTTTTTAAAATTTTTTTACCAATTTTATAGAGTCAAAAAAGCTTTTCTTAACGACTAAATGCATAGTTTTTTTTAAATACAAATTAGAGATATAAAAAGCACACTAGGAAAACTTTATTACGTTAAAAAATGATATTTTTATATGGAAAAACAGGTATATATTTCCCCTAAGTATTTCAGAGCTTAATAAATATGTAGTATAAAATATATATATAAATATATATATATATATTAGTGTGTGTCATTTTGTCAGTAAGTATTCCCAAAAATTTCTTTTAAAAAATATTGCTTATCACAAAGGTTATAAAAATTATAATTAAAAGCATATAAAGAACAGCTTTTAAAACCTCCATATAAATACACTTTGACTTTTTTTTATCCTTAGCAATTTTGTTTTCTAAACAGCTTTTTTTTCCGTGAAAATTTTCTATATTCTAAGGGGTGACCAACAGAAGTTAAAAATCGTTCCAGATAAAATTTTACAAATACATGTACAAGATCTTAGGAAGGGAAGTATTTGCATTTCTAATTATATATATATATAATGATAATAAACCTGTATATTACAAATTAAATGAAATTAACGTTAATAATGAACTTAAGCGAAATGTTTCAAGTATAATAATTGTATCTTTAAGTATAATACTCCATAAAATGTTACAGAAAAAGGCTTTCTGAGTAAATTTCGCAACATTTTTGAATATATTTCAACTTTTTGTCACCAACCGACTAAGTATTATTGGGATTAGCTCTGTGTCAACATTCACCTTACTGCTAGCACCAATAATGAAGCAAATTCCTTAGACCTCACAGACTTTGATTTAGGCATAATTAATTAATATTTTATCTTTAAGAACAGAGTTTTCTATCAAATATATAAAATAAAGTTAAATATGAAACAAAATAACGAGAAGCAAGGGCATAAGAAAATTGGAAAATGACAAAAATTTTACGAAATTATTTGCCAATTTTTACTTAAAACTGATAAATTATTTTTTTAAAAATATCATCTTGTTTCGTCATTACATTACATAAGTTAATATTTTTTAAATAAATTCGATAAACACCAAAAAAGTGTGTAAAGTATTAAAATGCAAACACTTCCGGTTCGTTTGTGCTGCTCTCTTGAAGTAAAAACTGCCATAACTTCGTAAATAATTGAAGTTTATACAAAAGTAAGGTATTTTTAGAAAGCCGAAAATTCAACTATATAAAATATAAAGTAAAAAAATTTCGTCCTTTTCATCAAAATTGATGTTTTTGCACTAGTCATGCACATTAATTTAACAGTCTTATCGCTATATCTTGGGTAAACAGCAATTCGCTTGATTCTTACTGACGTGGCTTTTATCCTTGTGGAATGGTATCCACATTTAACTTAATCGCACAGGTACGGATAGATTAAATCTTGAGCTCGGGATTTCCTCTCACTTTAACTTAAGCGTTTGTTAAGATAGACCTCGCATATTTATTTCTTATAGCCAACCCGCGAACACTAAACTTCTACTATTTATAAGATTCCTAATTTGCATTCTCACGTTTTTCTTCCGGATTTCATTAGAAAGAATTGCTATTCTGGCCGAAAGAACCCCAGTAGGATATTTAGTAGAAGTCGCGATGAAACTCGTCACAACTTGTCCTCCTTTTCAATATTTTTAAACTGATCTTTTAATCTCTATACAGAGATGAGAACCAAACATGTTTCCAATATGCCGAAATATGGATTGAAATAAATATCGTAGGAAATAATAGATTTCAAAGGTGTTTCTAAATTCCTACTATTAGCTGACACTCTCTATATACCGGGTGGACAAAAAATCCGTAAAAACTTTAAAAATTCATAAAATCCGGAAAAATGAACGAAAAAAAAAACCTGTTTGCAGGATCAGCATTAGTATGTCACGGGATTTTTTTTAAGCTGGAAAAAAAATAATTCGAAATTCATCCGGTAGGTGGCGCTGTTACAAGTGTCTGTGGTGGAAATATGCAAATTAGACGGCTATAAAAACCTTTGCACTCAATGAATCCACATTCATTTCACCATTACAAACAGTGAATGTGATCAAGGATGCTCAGTGCGCCGGATAAAGCTTTGTTGGTGAAGTTATTTTACATGAACGAGGAATCAGCGACCATTGCCTTGCATAAATCCCGAGTTCAGAAAAATGTGAAGAGTGAAAAAGGCCCTTTAACACCTGCTGGTCTAGCTTGTTAAACGTTTTTGGAAAGTTGGAAGATCGAGCACGAGCCGGACGACCATGTGACGTGCAATTGCTGTCGAAATGGAAGTGATTGCGTCCAGCTTCAGGGACGAGCTTGAAGCTGCCAGACCTACCACTATCATCTGTCAGCAATATTCTTTTTCCTCCAGCTGTACCCGTACAAATTGCAATCGTGCCATGAACTTTTGCCAGCAGATACCACACAGAGGGAAGCATTTGCGAAGTGGGCCTTCTCTAAAATGGAACAGGTTCCCGCCTGAGTTTTTAACATCTTGTGGACAGATGAAGTTCATTTCTCGCTTCATGGTGACGTTAACAACCATAACTGTCGCATTTGGGCGACCTCTAATCCACGTGAGTACACACAGAAGCCATTGCATTCCCCAAAAGTGACAGCATGATTTCACGGGTTCATTTATCATAGGACCCTTCTTCTTTGAAACGCAGTGCCCAGTAAATGGATGGATAACGGAGGGTAAATAAAGCGTTATCTAACGTAGGGAACTGCCGTGCCATGTTTAAAATCAGATTTCGAATGTCACGTTCATAAAGGGTGGAGCAACCAGTCACACTGCTAAATTAAGGCATTCCTGATACAGACGTTCGGGGAAGATTAGCAGATGTTGCAGGTACCCATGGCTCCTCGGTCTCCAGATTTAACACCGGCAGACTTCTGGTTGTGGGGATATTTGAAATCTTCTATCCGGTCCATCAAGTCTGTCGGAACTGAAAGATGCGGTCCGCAGAGAAGTATCCTTACATCCGGACATGTTGCACTCTGCCGTTGCTGGATTTGTCACTCGTCTGGAATGTCTTCTACCCTGTGGTGGTGGTCATGTGGAACATATTCTGGTGTAATAAAGTTTGAAAGTTTTCTGTTCATTATTTATGCATTTGCGTACATTACCGGATGATTTTAATTATTTTTTTTAGCTTAAAAAAATCCCGTGACATACTAATGCGATCCTGCAAATTATTTTGATTTCCTGAATTTTTGACTTTTTTACTGTATTTATTTATTTATCTTAGAATATTATCGTTAATAAAAACATTTTAAAGCACCCGATTGAGTTTAAATTTTATATACTGATTATTTTTGATTCAAATAAAAAATTAATTGATTAAAACTAATTATTCAAATAATTACAAATACAGCCACGTTGGTATCATTTTTGACTTGTGTCAAAACTTTTAAATGTTTTTTTCTCATATTTTGAAAGCATTCAGTTGAACTGAAATTTTATAAACATGATTGTTTTGGATGAGAATACGATTCTTTAATGATAATTAATAAAAATTAATTACCCTTTATTGTTGTGATTATGTTGTATGTATATGCATATTTATATTAATTGTAACTATTTAATAATATGTAGCAAAAATAAAATTTTTCTTCGTTGATCTAAGCAGGAATTGACTTAAATTTTTTGTTATATTACTTGTTTGACTTAATCCCAAGTAAATTTGGCAGATATAGAAAATTTTTTAGAAAAACAGAGTTTTTATCGAAAGAAATGCATGATATTAAAATCGATGACAATTTTCTGTTTGAAGAAATTAGAAGATTGGAAAGTATATTTAAATTCTAATAAATTGGAACAATTGAAAAATCATTATGCTGAAATTGATGAAAGATGGGTGGAAGTACTTAACTCTTTCAAAAATGAACACTTTCTATGCGATAATTTAGTTATTCTTGTTGAATTTATGTTGAGCTGCCCTGGAACTAATGCAAAAATTGAACAAGTTTTTTCATTTGGTAATGATTTTTAGACAAGTGAGAAATCAAGATTGAATGTTTATATTTTAGCTGCAGTACTTACCGTAAAATTCAGTATGAAAGATATTTTTTGCTCCGAAATTTTCGATGTTTTAAAAAATGATCTATCGACAAAAAATATTCAATGGTAAAATACTTGTTTAATTAAATAATTAAAAGGAATGCAAGCGTATTTTTATTTGAATTAATAAAATGTTTCATATATATTTACGTTGTAACTTTTTCTTAAATTTTTCGCACGCCCGTCTCCTTTTCTTTGTAAAAAAACTGGTCACCTTATCTATGTAAGCCCCCTGGACTTTGTGACAACCATCAAGGGGTGCACGTCAGCGAAAAGTAATTTTGGGGCCTATGAGGTGTGAATGGGTGTCTACAACAGCGACTCTCATTAAACCGGATTATGACTTTAATTTTAAAAGAAAAATTAATCAAATGGAAACCAAATGTTACCTATTTAACAGATTTATTTACTAAGTTTAATGAGGTTAATTGATAGTTGCAAGTTAACAGCATACATTTTAGTAACACAAGCACCATCATTTCAGAGTTTCTTCTCAGAATTAAGCTAATGAAGGAAATTGGCCAAAGAAATCTGCCGGGAAAATGATGTTTTAACTACAATATTTGAACGCCCCTATTCAGATTTTGACTGTGGTAATCACTACGGTAAGCATTTAATTCATATGGCCACATTGTAAAAAAACAAATGTCATATTACAGGAGCAACTGATCGTAATAGGCAGTAAAGGAGATTTTAAAGTAAAGTTTTGAAACGGGTGTGTTAGCACTTTTAGCTTTAAAAAGCCAAACCTGTTATTTTTCTCATATTATGTAGTATTGTAAGAAAGTTTGTAATATCTTTTCCTAGTTAGGAGGAGTTTCAGCGTGGTTGCCAACCTCCAAAATAAAAAAAAAAAAAAGTCTGGACCATACTAAACGAAGAGATTTAGGGTTAAACCTAACAATATTGATGTCTAATGTTGAAAAATTGTTATTGAAGCAATCTATCCATCTCTCCTATAATGGACATCTGTTTGCTGATCAGTTTTTATGTATTAATTAAATTTTAACTCAATTAACATGTGTTTCTTAAACGCGAATATTCATGTTACTTCATTCTGTTTTTTTTCCGACTTCGTATCAATGTCTAGGAAATAATCTAATGAGTTTTTTTTTACAACAATATCCCTTTTATAATTCCGTGTAAACGAAAATAAAAAAATTAGCTTTTTTTTAAAAAAAATACATCCAAAAGGATTCTAAAAGTATATTTGTGACATTGTGATCGAGAAGGCATTAAAACTTATCGGTAATATGAAGAAGAATTTTAAATTGTCCATATACAAAAGATTATGGACCTTTAAAATTATTTATCGATAAGATTTTAAACAATTAATTTAGAATATACTCAATTAATTTTTGTTTTGTCAGTGAAGATAATAGATTTAAATACAAAAATAAAAAATAATAGTAACACTGACATTCCGGAAAAAAATCTGATAGAGATATTTAGTTTCAAAAAGTCATAGTTAATAGTTTACGTTATTTAACTCTTCTTATAATTAATGATCCAGAAGTATTTATTTCATTTTTAAACATACAAAATAAGTTCGTGCGTCCACATTTTTCTGTAAATGATTGGATCTGCCGTCATGTGTGTACCCGCTTCATAAATTTACTTGGAAAGACGGCCATGTGGCTAATGTCGTTTCTTTGCAATTGTGACGCAAGCTCACTTATCTGAGGAATGCCAGGTTGAATCACTTTGACTTGAACATCGTCAAAATGATAAAGATAAGAACCAGGAAACAATAATTATCAAAATAATTGCTTGTTGTGGTACGTAATGTTTCATTTCCTGTTGGTGTGAATACAGAGACAATGGAAACGAGATCATATATAAGGTTTATTTTTAATCCAAATTGCCAAACAAGCATAATTGATACAATTTAATTTAAATAATTAATATATAAATGTAAAATATAAAAATTTGTAGGAATCAACTGCATTGTTTAGATCAAGCATCGACTTTAATTTTTTTATGCTGATTAACGCTATTTTCAATCTAAGAAATAGGAAATCAAAATTAATTTTTTTATAACAATAAGAATTATTCAAAAGATGGATATTTCTATGAATAAAGATATAAAATTATATCTGATAATTTTTAGGAGTCTTTCATATTTATAAATATATAAGAGAAAAGCAACTGGCACTCATTCACTCACATATCGCGTTTTCTCAGAACTATTAAACCTACTATAGTAGAACGTCGTTTATCCGAACGTTTATTATCCGTAGCGTCAAATATCAGGACCCATTTTTACCGCTCGAAAGATAGAGCCTAAAAATGCATGGAATAAGCTGTGGTCAGATTTAGAAGGCGAAAAAGACTTTAATGACGACCACAGGGGGGAGATTACCGACTTTGTCCAATCAATCCCAGGATTTCAAGAATGCGATGAAGAGATGTAGAAACCTGGATGGCATCCGATGCAGAAGACTGAATTTCAAATGCTAAATGATGACGAGATTATGACTTCCGTGCAAGAAGAATCCAACCCTGTCGACGATGAAACAGATGAAGAAGAGGACAACAATGAAAGTAGCAAGGGTCCCTCAAATGCTGACGCGTTTTCTGTGAGAGAAAACGCGGCAGTTTTCTAGAGACAGCTATGGAGTGGTAAGAACAACAATCAGAGTGCTCTGCTACTTAACTACTGGTGCTCAAAAGAATCAGAGTCCTTGCGGCGAAAAAATGAAGGTGTACAATAATGTGCATGTGATAATTTTCAATATTCGTATTGTGTCCGGTTTCATATGCTGCATGGATCTCATTCGATTATCCGAACGGTGTCCTGTCCCCATTGATTCGGATAAACGACGTTCTACTGTTTAAGGCTACACGGTACCCTTTTTCAAAAAAAAAAATTTGGAGACAGTTACAGTAAAAATAATTGATGTTTTATATTTAAATTATATTATTAAGCTGACTCTGTAAGCAAAAAGTCAGTTTGACCAGCTATTATTTTACAATTTTGAAAAATTACGAATTTTTGAAGTTTTTTCAAACTCTTATAAAATACTCAATTTTTAAAGTTTTTTAGTAATTTTAAGTTATTTATGATTTTTAGATTATAACAAACAATATTTAGTATGGATTTGAAAGTCTATTCCCTTGTTGATTTTTAATAATTATTTTCCTTGAAAAAGCTGGAAAAAAAACGACAATTTATAAAATATCAACTTTAGCATTTTTTAAAAAAATAACTAGAGTTCTTAGCCCTAAATCCATTCTAACTTTTATAGAACATACATTTGGGAGTATATACAAAAAAATTCAAGGCTCTATCTGGAACAGGAAAAAAGCCTTAGGGATTAGAAAATACTTATACCTTCAAAATTAAAAGTCTGAGAAAAACGCATTTAAAATTTGTAAAGTCATAAAACAAAAACTTATAATGTCCGTAAAACTCTAATTTTTTAATATGGTATTTTCCAATGCATGTTCTACATTAAAACACTATTTTTATTAAATATGACTGAAAATTATATTTTTTATTCAAAATATATTTTTGCATAATATTGATAGCATTTGTTAAGACGTCAGATTTATTCAGCTTTATCTTAACCTAATATTTCACAAAAGTTTTGAAACACGAAGCATTTATGTACAAAATAATAATGGTACTAACTTAAGCTAAAAATAGTCAGGTTTGCTCATAAAATTTAATTGTCTTCAGCTTTAAATTGGGGCAGTTTAGGAAGTTTTAGCTCTTGTCGTACGACTTTAAAATACTAAAATATAGTACTGCAATATGTTTAGTATAATGTAGTTTTGTACAGCAAGGAAATATTCAGTTATGTCTGCAGCCTTTGAATTCAGAATACTTGTATTCGGAAGTCTAATTGCAGAATCAGCTGAGGATTGATTTTTAGATACATCATTTTCAGTAGTATTCCATCTCTTCGAAATATTGTTTCTCTCAGAAACCCAGAACGCCTTTGCCATGGCATTTTCTCTACAGGAAAAACAATGATAAAGCTTTTAAGTTATATAAACCGTTTTTAAAGCAAAAATTGTCCATGAAATTAATCTTTATTAATTAATTATGAGAACTCAAAAAACTCAAAACATAATCAAGCAGAAATGATTTTAGTAATGAAAATTGGAATTAATAACCATTTCAAACTAAAAGCTCAAAAATGTTTTCAATTAATTCAACTTAAGTGTGAAAAAATGCTTTAAAAGGAAACCGAAACCAAAACCATAGCTCATAAAACTTCAAATATCTTAAAAACTATTTTGCTAACAAATCTGAAATTTCGTGGCAAGCATCTCAATGGTATGGGCCACCAAAACATGCAAAAAAAAATTTTCGGTAAAATAGGAATTTTTAGGGTAATGTGTAGCCTTAAAATTTGGCGGGTATAGTCATTTC
This sequence comes from Trichonephila clavipes, assembly GCA_019973935.1. Lineage (NCBI taxonomy): Eukaryota > Metazoa > Arthropoda > Arachnida > Araneae > Nephilidae > Trichonephila > Trichonephila clavipes. Next base: position 197,091 of record BMAU01002488.1, read on the forward strand.
GTTAACCCCGTAACTGCCAATTAAACGCTACGCAATTCACTCTCCAGAAGCACCGCGCGTATGCGGTGCATTGAAGAGAAAGTAAAAGGGGAATAAATCAGCAAATATTTCTCTGAAGTAAGTAAATCCTTTTGAAACAATTTTAAGATCATTTTATTACATTTCAAAGCATTTAGTATAATTTTACTGATAGCGCAAAATAAAAGATCGTACCTAGAAAAGACGTATGTATACGTCCAGGCCGATAACGCAATGGCTTAGTGAGACGTATATACTCGCCAATGGCACTTAAGGGCTTAAACAGAGATCCACTAAGAAGGCGTTTTGAGAAAGTTGGTTCCCTATGGGCGTTGTGGGGGTGTTGTAGAAAAAAATACGCTTTTGAACTATTACACTCATAGACTTGACAGATTTGGTAAAAGTTTGTTTTATTGAGTATATATACTAAGAAAGACTTTTGAGAGGTTCCATACCTAGGGTTGGCGGAAGTTTAAGGGTACATAAAAATATTTATAAAAAAATCCTCATATCCTCACTTTTGAACTATGACACAAACTGACTTTGAATTTAGCAAAAAATCATTCTTTTTTTGAGTACAAATCCTTTAAAAACGGTTTTTTTCGGAAATCAACTTCCAAGGAATGTTAGTAGGGCGTTATAGATTTTTTTAAAAAAAAAAATCCCTTTTTTAACCTTTTATGAAGTTTTCTGCTCTTTTATTTTTATTACTCCTTTTGGGAGAAAAAATTAAACGGATAAAGTTAAAAATAAATCTTATAAATAAACACAGTCTCCTTGAATTAAAAATCATGATTTTTGAGATTTTGCTCACGAAAAAAATAATATGCGACTATAGTAAAATAGGAAAAATTGTTAAGATATTTTACAAAGGTTATGAATAAACAATGAAACCGGTGGTGAAAAAAAAAAGTTTCAGGACTCCGCTAAGAACGTATGAATTCGCATACGAAAGCTGAACTTCTTTTAGCTTAGTAGGCACAAAAAAAAAGCATACTCTCAGTCCTCTAACAAATATATCAACAAAAAGAATGTAGTTTGCGTTCCAGGCGCCTTTTTGTTATCTTTTTCGATTCGTTTTTATTAGTAAAATTATTTATTAATCAGAAAGTTTTTTGTTTGACTTGTGTTTCTTTTGGGGGAATGAAAAGGGCAGATGCTGATGCTGAACTTCTATTTAATACGTTTTTAAGTAAAAATTTAAAACTTTTTCCAAACGCGAAATCAAATAGAAAACTGGTCAGACTAACCAGCATTTTCGCTTAAGCAAATATTAATTCTAGTAACACACAAATATTGCTTGCGATTAAAATTATTAAAAATGAAAAACACGGATGTATACATCACCATACAAATACTTTTTTTAAATATTTATATAGCGTAATAAGGATATATAAAGCATATATATTTAAGTAAAGGTAACACAAAAGTTTTTTTCATCATCAAAGGGACATAGACCAAAGAGTATGACAAAACGTGATGAGAGGAAATCAAAGCAGATTGTGAAGGAAAATAGGGAAAGCAGACGATTGGCAATTCTACAAATTACAAAGGAGTCCAATTTAAACTTGGAAACAAAGGTCTTTCACAGAACAAAACGATAAAAACTTATACTTCTTGCGTTGAAAGTCGACGACCAACACAAAAACCCTATTTGTCAGCTTTAAATCCATGATATCGTTATGATTGGTTTGAAGAATATAAATTATGGGACGTAGATATGTGGTAAAAATTGTAGGGATCTAAGCGATCCAGTAAAAACGTTTTACAAATGATAGTAGACAAAGAATTTATCTGGAACAACATGAATCTTTTCCTCCAGATTGCATGCATCTAGCCGTACAGGCTGAAGGTAAAGGATTAATGATCTGGATAGCATTTGGTTTGAATAAAATCGGTCAAATCTGACTTTAAAGGGTAACTGGACTGGGAACAGATATCTAGAAAATGTTTTAAACCATAGTGGAAGATAGGTTTCCAGATGGTGACGGAATATAACAGGACGACAATGCTACTCTCCATCGTACTAAATCTATACAGCCCTGGTTTAACCATAACCATGGTGTATTTCTTCAACTGAAATGGCCATCAGAATGTCCAGTTATTAGTGAAATTGAAAATCTGTGGAATGAACAGGACAGGCATTTAAGAAAGTTGAATAAACTTTCAACAAATGTTAAAGAACTAAAAATAATACTAAAAACATAGTATATCATAGTATATAAAACATAGTAAAACATAGTATGAAATCACTCTAGAGACATGTCAAAAGCTTATTATATCAGTATCATGGCAAGTTAATGCTCTATACAAAGCGGAAGATAGAAGTATCAAACTTTAGATGGAGTGACAAGTCATTTGGGCAGTATGTTTACAACGAGATATATAACAAAAATAATAGATTAATTAAGTTCAGTCCACTTGTACGAAAAATAACAGTTTTAAAACAGCTCCTGTCGTTGATAATAGTAAGCTTGTTTTAAGGCATATTCAATATGATTTGATAGATCCTTAATTTTGTAGCTCTTGGTATTAGAGTAATACAAAATTTTTGAGATGAAAACTGGAAAGGTATTTGAAGAACAAGTTGAATAATCTTCCTCCAAATATCAAAGAACTTTAAATATCCCTTCATAAAGCATGGTCTGAAGTCATTGTAGAAACATATTACGAGTACATCAATTAATGCTCTATACAAAGCAAAAGAAGGAATCATCAAATATTACACTCATGTCCATAAATTAAGTATAATGAAGTTCAGGCAACGAAAGAGACAGAAGCAAAACAAATTTGACTTATTTGTAAAGTCTATTTATTAAACAAAAGGTAAATGGTAAAAAGGTGCTATATGTTTGACATAATTAATAAAAATTGCGATTTTTGCTCCCTGGAGCATATTTCAAAAAAAAACCTATTTACAAAGAACAGTATAACATGGTTAATACGGAGTACGTCTCACGGACGATGCAATACAGGCCTTACAACGCCTAGGCGTGTTGAGTATCAAATTATGAAACTGATCTTGGGGAATATTACACCACTCATGAAGCAATGCCCTCCGAAGTTCCGGTAGACAGGTGGGAGGGGGTTGACGGGCTGCAATTCGTCGTCCAAGCATATACCACACATGCTCTAATCGATTCATGTCCGGTGAGTATGCTGGCCGATCCATACGAGTGATATCCTCCGATTGAAAGCATTCATCTACAATGTTTGCATGGTGAGGACGGGCGTTGTCATCCATAAACAGAAATTCAGCACCCATGGCGCCCCGAAACAAACGTACATGTTGTTCCAGAATGACATCCCGATAGATGTGGCCTGTCATCGTTACACTCTAAACATGCAGGTCAGTTCTGGAACCAAGAATATTCCTTCCCAAACGAGCCATCCTGCACCACCGTAACGGTGTCGTTCAATGGTGTTCTCTTGGTGATAACGGGTACCTGGCGCTCTCCATATTAAAGTTCGGCGAGAATCAAACTGCAAACTAAACCTGGACTCGTCGGAAAACATCACACAAGACCACTGCTGTGGTGTGCACAATGCATGCTCTCTACTCCAGGTTAATTGCAGGCGACAGTAAGTTGCGGTAAGTGGAACACATCTGACAGGCCTACGAGCATATAGACCAATGTGCCCTGAGCGTCTGTACACGGTCTGCTTTGAAACTGTCGTACCGGTAGCTGATAAGAACTGACGAGACATGTCTGATGCTGTGCTCCGTCTGTTTCTTTTGGTAATAACTGCCAAATATATATACCGGTCCTCATTCGGCGTTGTATAACTCGGGGGCAACATGTTCTATAACATCTACTCACATTACCATCATCTTGGAATCGTTGCAAAAGCCTGGAGATGACACTCAGGGTGATTTTAAGTTCCTCGGATACTTCCAGCTGGGTACTTCCACATTCCAGTCGTCCAATAATTCTACCACATAAAAATCATCCAAATGCTTCATTTGTGCCATAACTATGCGGTTATTGCAATGAAAGGCTTTTAAAGCGCTTGTGAACAATTTTACTTCTTTGCCATCATTCCTTATATACTCCTCTCTTACACACTAGTCATTGTGACGTACTATCCGCGCCATCGGGTGGTTTCCTGTAATTTTATATTCTTTTTCAAGGTGTTTGTGATAATTCTGCAGGTAAAATTTTTATTTTAGAGTTCAATTTCTGTTTGGTTCTGAATTATCCTTAATTTATGGACATGAGTGTAGGTTAGGGGACAAGTTATTTGGCCAATATGAGTTGACTTTCTTTATAAAAAAAATATTAAAAAACGAGTGCTGAACATAAGTGGAAATAAATTCAGTTGTTTATAGTAAAATATAAACTATGTTTGGGTATGATTCTCTTTATTACTTATTACTCCATCAATAATAGTTTTTATATCTCCCGTTGTATTTTAAAAATCAAAGTAACTTATTTCATTAAAAATTTATAACATGTTTATAGTCAACATTTTTTTAAAAAAATGTTTTTCAAATATGATTTTTATATCTAGAATTTTATTTTTAAATTCTTAAGCGTTCCTGTTATACTTTATATAAAGCTCTGCTGACTCCAACTTCATGTATTGGCTCATTTGTACACAATATTTCTTTATCAATAACATGTATTTATTTATTTATACAATTTTTTTTTTCAAATTCAATGTATAATCCCGTTATTCAATTATTTTCATAAATATCAAGCTTTAATGTCCTTAGGAATTATGAAATTCAAAATAAACTTAAGTAGTTTAATGTTAAGCACGATATATGACCCAAATAGTTTCTTAGACACCCGTAATAAATCAGGATAAGGCATAAAAATATTCTAAAAATTGCTTCAGAAAAAAAAGTCTGCATATAATCCAAATTGTGTTTTTTCCTCGTCTGAGATTTATCCTGCTATCTCTGGACATTCAAGATGAGTCGATGGCTTGGAACTAATTTATGAAGTGGAGAGATTTGGCGTTATTAGGCTCGTAAATGAGCGAGGATGGATACATTATTTCTCCAAAATAGAAAGAGAATCCATGAAATATAGGGGTAGCATTTTTTTCCCTCCATGATTTACTTTTTGCCATAATTTTTATCTAGTTAAGTTAACCAGCCTTCTTTCTAACTTGTTTACAAATTTGCGTGACTTGAGGAATTACTACAATATATATGAAACGTTAATTTTTGAAAATACTGAAGAATGTTTTTGCTGTGTTTAGACTAACCCAGTGCTTCTGAAACTTTCAGTATTTGCAAAGCAGTTTTCAATCAAAATTTTCATCGCTCCCTCTCCATATAATAATAATATACTGAATTTAGTACAAACTTTCAGAACTTTGAATCTCAAGCTACAATATGACTTTAATTATAAACCGTACAAATTATCAAGGTTAAGTATTCAATTTGAAGCCCGGTGGCTGAGTAGTTAGTACATAGCGCTTCCCCACCAGAGGTTCGAGGTTCAAATCTCGTGCTGGACAAGGCTGACTCAGTCTTTCATCTATTCAGGGGGTCGATAAATGAGTACCAAGCTTGTTTGGGAACTTAACACTAGGGGTTTCACGTCAGACTGATCAACTGACTGGAACATCTGCTCGTGCACCTCAGAGCCCAAGGTTCTGTGTACTGAGTTGGGCACAGTAGACCTTGGCCATCATGAATTGTCGTGCCACTGAGTTAAGTTTTATATGTTGTTTATATATTTATATATGATAAGGCCATAGGGTCACTGATAATTATTAAACTTGTTCTTTAATATTTTTTAAAAATGAACAATCCAGTACATTGAGCAGTGCAGATACGTTTATAAGTGTATTATATATATAAATATATTTTATTTATTATGTCAGAATGCATTTGGTTCTGCTTCTTTTCAGTAAATTTATAATAATTTAAAGTAATGTTTTATTTTTTTTTATTTTCGATGTGCTCGCCCACCTCGTTGGGTTATCGTACCCTATAAAGGGGAGGGCACCAACAATTTGAGTAAGGCTCGAATAACCACAATATTTCACTAAAGAATAAAATATATGCGGTATTTTGGTTGCAAATAGATACGAAAACAGGTATTTTTTGTTCAGGGAGGGAGAGCTTTATTAACGTCACACTCTCACTATAAAGCAACACGAAGGGTATTGGCAACGGATCTCATAATTTTGAACATCAGACATGTATCAGGGATGACACCTGAGTTGGCAAAACTCTCTCCAAACTAATACAGCACACAACCGGGAAGACATCTGCTTTGTCAGACTTAACATGCATTGTGAGAGAGAGAGATCACCTATGCATGGAGGATCTACAGTTGCATAAAGACTCGGACCCACTACTTTTCGGTGACGAGTTCGTGATTAATTTTGTGTTCAAAATCTTATTTATATATATTTATTAATAGTTATGAATAAAACTTAACAAATTATCCATTTAATTAATCCCTTTTTTTAAAAAAAATATCCCACTTGAATTGCTCACAAATATAGTTGCGGTTCTCCAAATATCTATATGCATTTGGAACTTCTTATCACAAAATTTCTACTTTTATAAAAATAGTGAAATTTTTAAGAAAACGCACACAAAAAAATCATTGAATTATTTAATTGAAAGATCCATTGTGTGCTATATAAAAAATACTTGTGAACCAAAATAGCTGGCATTTAGCTATGAGTTGTATGGGCCTGGGGCTGTGTATTGTTATAAATAATTCTATATACATACGAATAAAATTTCATAAGTACATTAAAATGCAAAACAGTCAGAAATTTTCCAAGAACAAATTATATAGGGTGTTTTTTTTAGAGGTATAGAACTTTAAATTGCAATAAAACAACGATGTATTATTCGATTGACATGAATTTTTTTTTATTCGAAAGATAATCTTGTGGCATTACATTTTAAATATGATTTCTGGCATAGGACTGCCACGGCTGGCTCGGATGTAGTCCAATCTGGACGTCCAATTTTCGATGACTTTCCAACATTTGTGGCCGTATATCGGCAATAACACGGCGAATGTTGTCTTCCAAATGGTCAAGCGTTTGTGGTTTATCCGCATAGACCAATGATTTTACATAGCTCCACAGAAAATAGTCTAGCAGGGTTAATTCACAAGATCTTGGAGGCCAATTCACAGGTCAAAAACGTGAAATTAGGCGGTCACCAAACGTGTTTTTCAATAAATCGATTGCGGCACGAGCTGTGTGACATGTTGCGCCGTCTCGTTGGAACCACAGCTCCTGGACATCATGATTGTTCAATTCAGGAATGAAAAAGTTAGTAATCATGGCTCTATACCGATCACCATTGACTGTAACGTTGTGGCCTTCATCGTTTTTGAAGATAGATTCCCCCAGCCCATAAAGCGCACCAAACAGTCAGTTTTTCTGGATGTAACGGTGTTTCGACAGACACTTGTGGATTAGCTTCACTCCAAATGCGGCAGTATTGTTTGTTGACGTAGCCATTCAACCAGAAGTGCGCTTCATCGCTAAACGAAATTCGCTTATGAAAATCGGGAACAACGGCAATCTCGTTTTGGGACCATTCGACGAATCTACGTCTTGCTTGATGATCGTTTTGATGAATTGCCAAACCAAACTGAGAATAAATCACTTGACAGCTGTTAAATCGGTCGCCATCTTGGAAAATGATGCCAACTTAAAGTTCTATACCTGGAAAAAAACACTCTTTAGTTTAAAAAACTAAAAAAAAGCACGCTTTTATGTTTAATCGAATTAAAAAGTTTAAAAAAAATTAAAAAAAGAATAAAATGATTAACAGCAGTGACTTAATGTCATCGGGGTAAAAGTGTGGGGTGCTGCTCTATATCAATTTTTATAATTTCTTACTAGTTCTCTTCCGAAATGTTCAGTTAGTGGAAAAATGTTGTACAAAGCACCCAGCACGCTTTTACCACAATGACATTTATTTTCTCGTTAATCATTTTATTCTTTTATCAATATTTTTTTTTTACTTTTTAGTTCGATTAACTATAAAAACCGTGTTTCTTAGTTTTTTTAAACTATAATTTATTTTCATTTTTTAGTTCGATCTACAATAAAAGCATGCATTTTTAGTTTTTTAAACAATCATTTATTAATTGATGATTTAATCTTAAATGCGTCATTTTTTAGAATCTGGAATACTCTTTGGCATTCTGTCAGTACGTCGATATGGCCTGGTTTGCAAAATGTAGGATCAGCCAAACGAATGCAATCTAGAAAAGCTAAGTTTGAAATATTTCATGTAAAAGAATGTGTTAGGTCAATAATATTTTTCATTAAAAAGAGCTCAATATTCTCTCTGAAACTTGCATCAGTATTAGACACAAAACTACACTTTTTGAATCGAAGAGTTTTTGAGAAATTATTTAATCCGGTGAGAGACCTCTGAATCAATTCTTAACTGTTTTGGTAAAGTGAAGCAAATAATGTTTCATTTCACACATCCGACTAGAGAATTTTGAAAACAGACTTAGTTATGAGTTTAGCGGTTGGAACAGTGCTTCTTTTCATATTTGCGACCCAATTTTGAGTCAACTTTCATCGCACTTCCCTCATACAACAACAATGTGTTGCATGCAATAATAATGTACTTTGACGCTAAAGCTGCAATGCGACTTTAATATTATAACCTACACATATTATCATTATATCAGTGTTTCTAAAACTGTAGGGCGCGCCCGGGGGCGCGATAGACCTACAAGGGGGGGCGCGAGCATATCCAAAATAAAAGATTTAAAAAATTTATTCACTGGAATGAAGTAAAACAAAATACTTTCTGACATAATAAAAGATACACATTTACACTGAAATAATATATATGTATATATTATCTGTGATATTACGCCATCAAAAATAAAAGCTTCTATTTCAAAACCTCATTTTATAGCTATCTTTGATACTATAACCAATAAAAAACATTTTATTTGATTCGCTGTAATCCCATGATGAGAAGACTTTTTTATTACGTTTCCTTTTCAAACCGAAAATGCTGCTTTCAGAGAGAAAAAAAAGACAAAACCCAAACCCATAATCAAAAAAAAATTTAGGAAAATAAAATGTTCATCACTGTTATATATTATTGCCATCAGCTGTAGGCAGCACAACGTATTTGCTGCAGTTTGACCTTCGAACTTACATGCACGGTTAGTTACGCCCCTGCTCTTATGTATTTGTTTTTTCATTTAGGGAAGTACTAGGCCAAGATTTATTTTAATGAGCTATCCCAAACATATAAAGCATAATGAAAAACATTTTACATAATTTTTTAGAACATTCATATTGTAATAAGTACACTTTTAATCCGAGAGCGGTCACGCCGAGCACAGAGTGCACGAAATCGGTAATTCTGGCAAATCTGTTTAATTATTACCAAAGGCCCTGATACTATCCTCCTGCTTGACAAACTTAACGTGAACTAAAATATATTTCTCACATATCTCCCTCTTTTTGGGGAGTAGCAAACGTTTTTACACAATCTTAAGCTACTTGTTTTGTATGAGTTCCCGATGTGATAACTTTTTTTCCGAAACATATTATATGTCCTTGAAAGAAGGTGTGAGTATATTTTCTCTTAATGAAATTATTCACTGGGATTACGATTTTTATTGTGTACTATAAAAATAATTAACAAAAAAGGATTGGGGTGAGTAAATAACCCCGCTCGACCATTAGTATCGAGTGCGCGCCTACTCCAGGTTTAAAACATATTGAAGTATTTTCGCTTTAAATATTAAAAATAATACAATTATTCTTCATGGGAATTTTTTTTATTGTTCATTATTCAACATAAATTCTAAATGCTAATTCTGTGAGGCTTAAAATTACAGTTCGCTTAAAACTAATTATAATTTGAGCAATCATTTAAAAAAAATCATTTTACATTTTTTTTTAAACATTGTCGCGCACTTGGCTTTACTCTCCTTACAATTCAGTGATTATATCAATAATGTTTTATTTTCTTATAAATAATCTCGTGCACAGAGTGGATATAGCCGGTATACTTTTAATGTATCAGTGTTGCACAGAGTATTTTATAACTAATTAATTAATACTAAATTAAGGACAAGTTTAATAAGCATTAGCGACTTCCATTGTTCCTACAGAGCAAAGATTTTCAAAGGAATGCTTATGATTAGAAATTGACCCTCTGAGTTATTTTTCTATATTTAGCTGATATTTATATTTTGTCTTCTAAGCAACCACCGCATTTTGTAATATGTTCTAATTTAAAAATTAGAGAAAGGAAAAAGAACATAATAATTATCCTATTACTTATTATTATTATTTTTTTGCTTAAAAGTAACATATACAAAATTTAATACTTATGTCATGAATTTGTACGGTTTATAATAAAGATCGTTGCTTTAGCGTCAAAGTGCATTATTATTGCATTCAGTACATTATTAATGTATAAGGGGGGCGCGATAGAAATTGTGATTGAAAAGGGGGTGCCAGTATTAAAAGTTTGAGAAGCACTGCATTATATGTATTATATTTTGTATATGACAAGCCTATGGAAGCATTCAGTTGAAGTGAAATTTTAGAGACACGATTGATTTGGATGGCAATACGATACTTTAATGATAATTAATAAAAAATAATTGTCAATTAATGTTGTATTTCTGTCATATTTATATACATATTTATATTAATTGTAACTATTTAACAAAAAGTAGCTAAAATAAAATTTTTCTTTGTTGATCTAAGTAGGAATTGACTTAATTTTATTTGTTTATATCACCTGTTTAGTATGTGTCTTCTCAAAACAATAAATGTTAAAAAAAGTACTAAAGTGCTCAGCTTCACTTTGACAAAAACTACTTTGAATTTTAACTATAGTAAAAACCTCTAGTATCTCAGCTCCCTTCTTCTTGGGGCAGTATTTAAGATAAAATAATTTACATTATTTTCCCTTTACCTATATACCACAGCCCATCTTTGCCACGTAGGTAGGCTTTGAAATTCTTAAATAGACGTTTCGATCCCCCCTAATGAATATGTAGATTTATTAACTTAAACTTAGTGCATCTTAACCCATTAGTTGACATGAGTCCCTATTGGGAATTTTGGAAGGCATTTTACGTACACTACTCGTTATAACATAATATAATGAAGAATATTATAAACTTTTTTTTTTCAAAATTATCAAGTACTTTCAAAACAAAAGAAAAAAAACATAATTTGAATATAATCATACTGTTACACATTTTTGTGCATATATATATATATATATATATATATATATATATATATATACAAAAAATATAATTATGACCAAATAAATATGGATTTAGTTTCAGATAAATCAGAAAAATTTGATAATTTTAATAAATTTTATAAAATGTGCTTACAATGTGAATATCCAAATAGCATTATATTCAAATATATTTATAATAATAAAAATAAATATTTAATAAATAGTTTATTAAATTTGTCATCTGCCCCTCTTATATTATTCTATTCTTTCACAATTAGTATTTTACTATTATTTACTATAGTCATGTAGAAGGCGTCATAGTTAAATTCAGAATCAGATAGTAACACTTTTAGATGTAACATTGCATAGAGAAAGTAGTTAATACAGTTGATATGCATTTTTAGACTTTAAAATATAAATTATTATTCAAGTACTAGATGAATTTTGGTAAGCTAAGTTCTTATTGTGTTGGTTTATGGTTTGTTTCAATATGTAATATTGTACATTCTTACGATTGTCATTCGTTTCATTTTTGGGGATATAAATAGTCCTTTCGCAAACACGTGCTATTATTAGACTTGACTTCATTTTACTTTCTGAGATTTTTCTTCACTTTCTTGTGCTATTATGTCGAAATTTTCTGTTGAAGGGGGTAGGTTGGGATCCTATAAGACAAGCTGGTCTCTCTTTCACTGTCCTAATTCAGTGACAGCTCTAGAAAATACAGTTTTCCATTTTGGTCTATTGTTTTTTTAGGTCTACTTATAGAGGTATTTATGCGGAATTTGAACAGGATTTTTTAAAATCAAATTTCATTCCTTCTTAGCTTTGTACGAATTTCGATTTGTCTTTTATTATTTTATTTTATTGTTCTATAAATAAATATATATGCATATAACTTATCTCACCAGAAAAGAAAAGTTAAAAATATTAGTTAATGGGTTAATTGAGACAGAAAAGTTTTCTTTAAAAATATTCAAAACTTTCAAGAAAAACACCATTAAAAATATGGTATAAAACTCTGAAAAAGTTATTATAAGGGACACATTGTACATGTTTTCAATGTCAAACAAAAATAAATAACTTTTTTAGGATATTTGATTCTTGTCGTATCTATAAACCAAGTCTAAGATTGCTTTAACGTAAATGAATGTTTCATTTTAAAATATTCTGCTTGTGTGTAGGTAACATTTCTGGTAATTGAATGAATTAATATCACATAAACTTTCTACCAATGTCGGCCATATTAACTATGTTGGCTCTTTGTCTTTTTGGCAATATGTGGAAATTCAGCCTTCATATTTTTATATATTATATGTATTCGTTGGAATGATGAAAATACCAGACTGTATAAAGAGTATTCAACTATATATCATAAAATAATGTACAGTTTTGGCGAAAATTGAGGACACTTTTTTAAATTGTTAGGTTTTTTAAGTTTGTATACTTATAGAAAAATTTTCTTTGCACAAAATGCTAAGTATTTTATATCATTTTAAAGGGAATTTAATACCAAATTCAATACTAAAAAGTGAATTGAAATATTTGCAACACATAAAGAGTTAAGCTGTAATAACTGTCCATATACATTACCTGTAAATATCAGAACTTAGTGAGGGTGCCTTTATTCTACATTACAATTTCACATTGATGTTTCATTGAGCTGAATATAGTTTTAAGCTCTTCCTTAGTTATTACATGATACCGGAAACAATTATTTCCCTTATTAGTTCCATTTTATTTCATAATATCTCATTCGGACAAGAGTTTTGAAACGGTGCCACAAGTTTTCAATAGAATTGAGGTCAGGACTGTTTCCTGGCCAAGACAACTCAATGATCTTAGAATGGTACCAGCCTTTCAAATACTTTACTGTGTGATAAGGAGCAGAATCTTGCAGAAAAATAAATGACGCATTGTTGGTAAATAGATCCCTGATGGAAGGCTGAAGTTTGGGTTCTAGAGTGGTGTGTCAATGTATTTTATGACATTCAGTGTCCCATCGATGATATTAAGGCGATCGATACCATCTGCTGATATTCATGACTAAGTGATAAAACTATGTGGGTACTTTATAGTTGCCTGGATGCAGTCAGGATGTAGCATTTCTGCTATTTTACGTCTTGCGGCACCGTTTGAAAACTCTTGTCCGGATGAAGTACCCATGAAATGAAAGGGAACTAATTGGGGTATAATTGTTTCCTGTTGTCATGTATTAACGATGAAAGAGCTTAAACTATTTTCAGATAATTGAAACATCGGTGTGAAGCTGTAATAAAGATTAAAGGCAACCTCACTAAATTCTAAAAAACCCAATGCTATCATCAGTATCTAAAGTATATCGACAGTTATTACAGCACAAGTTCTGTTGCGTTGCAAGTATTTGAATTTTGTCTTTTGAATTGAATTCAGTCTTAATACTCTTTAAAATGATATAAAATACTTAGCATTTTGTGCAACGTAAAATGTTCTATAAGCATACAAACTTAAGAAATCTGATAATTTAAAAAAGTGTCCACAATTTTGGCCACCAATATAGGTTATACCTCTTCTTTCTTTGTAATGATTTGGGAGAAGGCGGGGAGGTCCGTCCCATTGAAACAAGTATTTCATGTTTCGTTTTAGTAGATTTTGCCTTGTTACAATTATTCTTAGTTATTTTTAGAAATATTTAACAAATTCAAGTAATAAAATTTTGATATTATTAGTAATAATTTCCATAGATCAGTGGTTCCCAAACTTCTTCACCTCATGGAACCCCTAGAACTTAAAGGTGCTTTCGTGGAACCCCTACAACTAGAAACTGTTTTCGAGGAACTCCATTTCATACACATACTTCGAAGAATATATCTCAAAATAGTACTTTAAGGTAAGCCTGCATGTTATGGGCACTTTATTTAAAGGCAATTGAAAAAAGTATTGCATTTATTATTAAAAATTGTAATCTAATTTTTAATATAATTTTACTCCGTAAAAATATTAATCTGTGATCCAAGTGTCACATGTCCATGCATTAATTACTAACTGGGATACGTGCTTACTTTTTTTCACACAAACTGTCGAGTGAGTGAGTGAGTGAGTTAATATTAACGTCGCACTGTTCAGCTACACGAGGGCTTTTGGCGACGGACCACGTAATTTTGAACCATGGTCAAGTGACGTGGACGACACCTGAGCTGGCACCCCCTCTCTCCTAACTACCACACCACACCAACGGGAGGACGTTTCAGCTCTCGACAGATTTAACGTGAATCGCTGCCCTACACGGCGGGTCTTTAGTGGTACTGGGATCGAACTCATGACATTGCCATGGTTGGATACCTTAACCACTGGGCTACCGCAGCCCTCACAAACTGTCGAAGTCTAGGTCTACTGAGATTAAATGCAATCGCATTACTTATTCAGATTGATTGATTGATTGATTATTAATGTCGCACTTTTGAGCTACACGAGGGATTTGGGCGACGGACCACGTAATTTTGAACCATGGTCAAGTGACGTGGACGACACCTGAGCTGGCACCCCCCTCTCCTAACTACCACACCACACCAACGGGAGGACGCTTCAGCTCTCGACAGATTTAACGTGCATCGCTGCCCTACACGGCGGGTCTTTAGTGGTACTGGGCTCGAACTCGTGGCAAGGCAAGCCACGGTCCGATACCTATACCACTCGGCTACCGCGGCCACATTACTTATTCAGAGTTTAATTTGTTTTATACTTTGTTTTTGCAGCCAGAAATAATATATTTCACTTAAACACAATTGTCATTAAAATGTTTATAGCTGTATGAGAAAACCCGTGTATTTCGTATGAGTTTTCAACCTAAAATTTAGATGCTGTTCATGTTAAATTTAGATAATAATATAAAATCTGTTGATATGTCGATAAGTTGCTTCTTCTCCTTCATTATAGGTGTTTTTACCACAAATATAAAAAGGTGAATTTTCCGTTAGAAAACTATTTAGTCTTGCAAGGCATTTTGTTAACTAACGAGTGGAAATTATCTCGTGTAAATCGAGATAGTAAACAATATAATATTCTCAATCTAGTAGGAAATATATACACATACGTATGTATAAAGATAAAGCGTGCTTTAATATTAATTTATTATAATTTAATACAAGTTGAAAAGACGTTTCATATTAAAATTATTACATATAAATAAAATTTTTAGTTTTAAAAGAAATAAACTTGATAGAACGTGAATTTATTTTGAATACATATTTATTTCTTCTCGATTTTTTCGTTGTGACTCGTGAAAGCCCTGGGTATGCCTCATGGAATCCCAGGGTTCCGTGGAAAACAGTTTGGGAACCACTGCCATAGATTATAAATTTTCAAGCGTACATATGTGGGGAAACGAAATTTAATTTTTTTGAGTAAAAGAAAATTTTTGAACATTTTTTAACAAAAATGGTTCACTCGTAGACACACACATTTCTAAATACAAAAACTTTAATGAAGTGATTCTCAAACTTTGAATAATTGCGGCCCAAGATTCAGTCATAATTTTCATCGCCTCCCTCCCTACAATTACAATGTATTAAATTCAATGATATTGTACTTTGACGCCAAAACTACAATACGACTTTAAACTTTTAAGTGCCCCCGGCATATATAAACGTCTCTCTCAGCCAAAGTGTTTATTGTCCCGGACGTCAGTACACGGCTATTCTTAAGAAACTATTCCGAAGGCTTTGGAATACAATAAAAGGACCTTGCCGTTATTTGAGAAGGTTTTGCTTAATTATTCTTTTCTGCCCTCGCAACCACCCCTCACCCAATACACCACATACGCGCACCGACTTTGGGGAGCGAATAGCGTAACTTTTAATCGGCATTTCCGAAGTTAATTATAAACCGTGAAAATTGCCAATATAAGTTTTTTTGTATATAATGCTATATAGGACAAACCCATGGCTGCCACTGGTAATTATTAAGCTTGTTCATAAATTAGTATTGTTAAACTAATTATAAAATACATTGTGTAATACTGATACATTTATAAGTATATTATATCAGTGTAAACGTGTGATTAATTTTTCATATTTTGTTTTTCTATTTTCAGTAAATCAATATTTTTTTTAAAAAAAAATCTGTTATTTTCTACTTTATCATGTGTTCGTGACCCCTTGTAGAGTTATCACCCCCACCCCCCAGGCGGGCCGCCTCGAAGTTTGAGAAACGCTGCTTTAATGTATAACTTTTTTAAAAGACCAGTGAGTTAGTTAAGAGCGAGAGTGTTTTCTCTCTTCTCACTATAAAGTTACACGAGGACTATTGCCGACGGACCTCATAATTTTGAGCCATAATCATGTGATGAGGACAACCACCAGCTTTTTTCTTCTTGCCGACAATGCATTTGCTCCTCCATCTCGAGATACAGAAGAAGAACCATTGGTGTGGTGTGATAGTTTGTGAGAGTCTCGCACTTCTCTCTCGGACACCTAGATGTGTGGGAGGTAGGGAAGAAACACTGGGAATGATCCAATTAATCTATTTATTTACCACTCAAAGAACAGACACAAATTCAATTAATGACAGTAAGAGAATGTCTCGGTGCTAACCGCGAAAGTGGAACAACGGCGATAATACACGAAATATTAGGAGACTATAAAACTTGATCCATACCTTAATAAAGGATCTAACTTATCATCCGATTTAATCTAATATAAATTCAGTTTTAATGAACAACCGTCCCTTTAAAGTTTCCTCCTAATAAGTCACAAATCACAATAATTCTATTATTATGCCTTCAGTAGCAATCTCATTTGACTCGAGTATATCTTCTCTCCTACTATCTCCTTAAGCTAGAAAAGCTCGACTATATGTATAGTAAGTTAATTTAAACATCACGATTCTCTTCTTCCAAAGGGTTGGTTGTGTATACCACGAATTGATAGCCCAAAGATTTCCCCAAGAGGATTAATTGAAGAAACATGTATAGATCCGTTAAAAGTTGAGGGATGCCTGATCAAGTGTCATCCTCGTCACTTCACCAAAGTTTAAAATTACAAGGGCAATCGCCAAAAGTCTCGAGTAGCTGAATAGGGCGACGTTTATATTCATTCACTCACTCTTATTCCCTATTCTAAAAAGCATAGCTAGGTTGAGGATTTGGCAACACAGATGATGTCTTTCAAGAGATGGAACTGTGGGTTTTGAGGCAATCGCCTACAATGATGACCGTTGAAAGGTCAAAAATCACTGGGACTCTGAATCGTGACTACAAATATAAGTCTTAAGTCTTGGAAAAAACAATTCAAAATTAAATGTCTAAATTGATTGTTTTTAGAAATAATTGAATATTTATAAAATCATTATAAAACATCAGCATTCAGCAACAATTAGTTTTGATAACGTTGCGTATGCATCCATGTATGTTCTACCCATTGGTCTATATTCCTGAAGGTCGCATGATAAATACAATCACGTTTTCTCCATTGAATTCAAAACTGATAGATGACCCTTTCTGGTTGTTCTACTAATAAAATAAAGATATACTTAATGAGTCAAATAAGTTTTAAGACTCATCCCAGAGCACAGGTTATAATGGTACCATGAGTGTAAATGCGCATGTGTCCTAACGTCCATGGTATGCTAATACGATGTCAACAAGTTAAGCGCATTTAGTTAAGTAGCTGAGAGAAGACAAAAGTTCATTGCAGAAAAGAATTATTTTCATGTTGATTTTCTAAGATGGATAAAAGAGCTGTGGTTAAATTTAAGACTGTCTTCGGTAAAAGTACGCGAGCTTGAACTAAACGCGAAGCATATTTTCAGATAGAAAAATGCCTCAATTTCCATGGAAATTTGCAATGTTATAACTCATGCCTCTGTTAACAAAAAATATAGAGTTTTTAAAAATTACAAAGTATTCCATGAATATTTTCTTTTTCGTTTTAATACTTGAAGGCATATCCCATTTAACATTACGGTATAGGAGAAAAAACGCGAAACACATTTTATACCAAACAAATAACTCAACTCGGTTAAAAATAGGAAGTAGGATAAAAAATACTGCTCTCTAAAGGATAGTAAATCCAGAATATCATATAAAATGTTTATTTATTTCATATCCGAAAAAATGTTCCAAATCTGTGTCCTGTTCCTTAACATTAACCGAAAACAGTCTTAATGCAAAACTTGGTAAAAAAAAGTGCTTTGGAAACCTACCAACTCATGAAACAAGTATACAGTGATTGTTGTTTGAGTAGATAAAATGCTTTTTTTATGTGGTACAAACGTTTTTGGATGGAAGAGGTACGGTACTAGATGATGAACGTTCTGGAACACTAATTTCCTCTAGGACACCTGAAATTATTAAGAAAGTACAAAGTTTCGAGGAAAAGGATCACTGTGCGTGATTGAGATTGATGGAAGACTCTTTAATCCCCAACATGGAAACGATTCGAACCATCCTGCCTAAAGATTTGGGCAAAATGAAAGTGTGTTCTAAATGTGTTCCACACACTTTAAATCCTGAACAAAAACAATGAAAGGTTGCACATTGCAGAGATATGATTTCAGCCGCTGAAAAGTATCCAAACTTCTTGAAGTCCGTTATAACAGGTGATGAAGAAACCCGGTGTTTCCAATATAGTTCTGAAACAAAGCGACAAAGTGCAGAGTGGAAGTCGCAAAATTCACCGCAAGCCAAAAAATAAAGGAAAGTTCCATCCAAAATCAAAGCAATGATCATTACATTCTTCGATAGTAAGGGTATTCACTTCAAACAATTAGTTTCAACTGGACAAACTGTTGCAGGTCAGTCCTACTTAGCGGTTTTAAAGCTTTTGATGGCCAAAATTCGTCTAGAATATCGGACTGAAAGCAGTTGGTGTGTGTTGCCCTCAATTACACAATCACGTTTTCTCCATTGAATTCCCAACTGACATTAGACTCATGCTTGCTGTTCTACTCGTAAAATAAACATATTATTTCAGATTTGATAATTTTTGGCAAAAAAGTTCAATTCTGAAGATTCTTTAAAAGAATGTTAAAAATTATAATTTTTTTAAATATATAAAATGCGTGTACTTATAAAACAAGTACATTCTGTGTTTACCTATGTGCATATTATTGTTTAGAAATATATTTCTTTAAAAAAGAATTTGCAAAAGGGAAAAGTTGGCTGCAGCAAAGCACATGAACTGTTTGGCTTGAAACGCGTGATTACATTTATCATTTGACTATGACGTCACATGAATTTGTGAACTAATTGTATAAAACAGGGATACTCAGCCTTTTTTTCTGCTGGGCTGCGCACATATGTTAGATATTTCACTCAGGCCGCATACATATGACG
This sequence comes from Trichonephila clavipes, assembly GCA_019973935.1. NCBI lineage: Eukaryota > Metazoa > Arthropoda > Arachnida > Araneae > Nephilidae > Trichonephila > Trichonephila clavipes. Next base: position 216,608 of record BMAU01002488.1, read on the forward strand.
GCTATATCACGCGGGCCGCAACATGAGTATTAATGGTGTGGAGGGGGGAGGGGAATGCTTTAAGGTAACATGGAAAATTTAAAATGTGGAAAATTGATCAAAATATTAAAACTTCTCCATTTTGCTTTCTTTTATTATTTTTTTCTATTTTTTTCGTCAAAAAATATTTCTGAATTGGAAGCATTTAAGAATAGCTTCTTCACTATTTCCGCATCCGTAAACGTTTCTTACACAATTACTAATATTATAACAAATTTCATAGGGTGCCTTTGTCACCGCTGTGACATTACCACTGACAGAACACTTTTTTTGCTATTGTAAAGATTTTTCAAGAAAGCCCCTTTATCACCTCTTGAAAGAGATCTTCGAGGAAAAGTGTTATTGAACTATTCCTGTTTATTGGTATTTTTTAAATACAACACTTTCATGACAAATCAAACAATTACTGATCCATGCTTGTTTCGGACTACAAAACAGTCAACTTGTTAATCGTCAACCTATTTTCTTCGAATATTTTTCGCTTGTAGGGTATGAAAGATATTAAAAATTAGTTCCATTCATAAAATGGTCGCTACTCCACTGTTGTCTATTATCCCTAATCAGAAAAAATGATCAATTCGTACCCATACGACATCGACAATAAAAAGCAAAATTAATAAGTTTGATTTCTTAACAAACAATTATGAAGAACAAAGAATTATAAAATTTTCATAAAAAATTAATTTCTCACAGCAGTGGGCCATGACCGGGTCACTTAAAAAGACTCGGTGGGCCACAGGTTGAAAATCGCTGGTCTATAAACACATTATTGTAGTTATCATGTTTCAATGGTGTCATATGGAGTGTTAGCCCATTATAACAGATTTATAGGAATTCCCGATTTAATCTAAATTCCTATATATATATATTTAGTTTATCATGAAATTAAGTCTCAAGATTTTGAATTGTTGACTAAAAGCTATCCTCTTTAGACCATCTCTAAGGCTTTCTATTACGATGTAATGTTCTAAACATTAGTTGGCGTATATTCTTCTCTATTAAATCAAATTGATTAAAGGAGTCGTTCAATTTGAGGTATTATCATTAACATAAAAGATTAATGGGAGGATCAGAGTGAAAATCATCTGAACAAATATGATTTTACAAAATGAAGCCTAAAAGTATGCATAAGATAAAAAGAGGGAATAAGCCATTTGTATAATATCTTTCACATCTATTGAGATAAATTCTTTCTTCTTTGGTTCATAAAATATTTCGAGTTTCTATTTTAAAATGATTCTAGTTAAAATAACAAATAGAGCGCCATAAATTAACTTTCAAATTGAATTTTGAGAAAGCTTATAGACTAAGGTCCAGATTCATTTTTTTATTTCATTAAGTCAACAAAATAAAAATAATTTCAAATTCTAACAAATAATTTCTTTACTGACATCCATACTTCTTCCCAAAATCTAATTTAAATTAATATGTAAAAACACTACAAAAGAAATCACAAATAAAAAAGACGATTTTCTTCTGTCTGAAAAGAAAATGAATTATCAAAAGGGGACATGAATAAAAAATGTATACGTATAAAGGATCCACACACACATAGACATGCTTGAGCAGTTGTGCCAAAAATAAATGTCTTATTAATTTTCTCTACTCTTTCTAGGGGTAATAAAATAAATTTTTCTTCCAAAAAGTAATTTTTGTCGTAGTATTTTTTATCACTTTTTTCAAGCTCATAAATCTCTTTACTTTAAAATTATTTATCAATTCGGGTATTTTATTGTATGCTTTTATCAAGAAAATTACATAGTAACTTCACTAACTCCTTAACTTATAAAAGCTTAAAAATAAGACAATATCTATATTTATAATAATAAAAATCTTAATTCTCTGTGTAATCTATTATAATGAATTACAGTTATATAATATTAATAACGATAATTTTTGAATAATATTATTTGTAAGGTATTTCTATTTTTCGCAATAAATCTCAACACATGCATCAATTTCAGTATAATAAAGTGATTTCTGTAGAATTAAGAAAATAAGATTTCTGTAAGTAACATTTTACCTCCAATTTTGGAACATACTTTTACGTCTATTTTCTCAATTTCATGTGTGATTTTTTTTAGATTTTTAAGAAATAATCTCTAATAAAAAGTTTAGTTTAAGTAAGGCCACCACATTTTCTTTTCCGAATGCACTATATTGTAAGGTTTGATGTCCTGGGATGCCGGTGTTTCTTGAAATCCCGGGATTGAAATAACTAATGATTCAGAAAAGAAAAATCAAAGTCTATTATAAACAATAGAGAAATGGGCCACACTTTTTACTACTGGGGAACAGCAATGAATGTTGCGCAATGTCTTGTTTCGAAAGTGGAAGCTCTCAAAATGTAAACTTTCTGAGAATTATATTCTTAGAAATTAAATCCCGAGATTTAATTTTTCTCTGAATTATGAATTGAAAAAAAAATTTTTCTTATCAAAATTTTCTAAGAATATAATCCTCAAAAAATTTTTAGAGCTTCGAAACGAAACATTGCGCAACATTCATCGTTGTTCCCCAGAAATAAAAAAAATGTGTCTCATTTCGTTGAAGTTTATAATAAATTTTGATTTTTCTTTTTGTGAATCATCAATCATGAATCATTTTCTGAGCTATGTCCAGTCAATATAATGGATTCTTAGTATATATTAGATTTCTTTCTCTCTCTCTTTTATACATCAAGAGATAATTTTAGTCAGTGGCGTTTCGGAGGTTTGCTCCCCCCCCGTAAAGTCAAGTTTTAGCCCCCAAGTGTTTTTTTAACAAAGATTGTTTATTAAGTTTATTTACCAAGTTTTATTTTACTTGGTGGCACCCAGGCGTTGAGCCCCCTGGAGCCCTCTCCCTCCCTAGATTTGTTTCTTTTCTAATCTACATGGAGATAAATTTATACATATTAGAATTACAAATATATCTTCAAATTAGATTGCTGGTATTGATATTTAAATGTTTAAAAATATATTTTTTGAGGAAGCTAAAAGGTAGGATTTTATTGGACTGTGAAATATACCATGTATTTATTACTATTATTTTTAATATTGAAGTCTGTTTTTTAGTATTTTTATTAGAGTTAATTTTCGTGTTTATTATGATTAATTTTTGGTGTCATATGTTGATAAGATTTTTAAAAAAGGAAAGTATTTTTCCCGTGGGAGTTGTATAAGTAGAATTTTTTTTAGATTAAAATTTATGTAAGTCCATTCTTTCTTTGAATGGGCTGTGTACAGGTATATGAAAGTTTTTCGAAAAAAACACTCATAATTCTAATTTTAAAAAATCTATTTCCTTAGAATGTCTTACCATGCAGTTATCAATTCTAAATAAATATATAATATAGTGTTTCAAGAAAAGAAAATGGGGGCTTTTTATTCTGATTTAAATTTACAAATAGGATTTCGAAAAAGCTCAAACACACCTATTTTTACTTCAAATGGGACAATTGTTAATGAATTCAATTTGTACTATTTTTATTGAAATCATTATGTACTACTTTTTGAATTCATTATGTACTATTTTTTTAATTCATTATGTACTATTTGTAATGAATTCTTTATGTACTATTTTTATTGCATTCATTATATACTATTTTTTATTTGTTTTTATAAATTCAGTTTTGTTTTAATTTGTTTCAATATATAAAAATATTCAAATAATTTTAACTATGTTTTCAGTTTTATTATATTGTTTCAACCATGCTAATGTGTAAGTATTTTTCATAAATCGAATAGTCTTAATCCCGGAACCAATCCAGGGATTTGGATAATGTAATCTTGAAATCCCAGGATCGAAAATATAGCATGAGATTGCAAACCCTACTATAATGCATTCATATCAATAGACTAGTCTAAGTTTGAAGAAAAAATTAGAGTGTTAACAGTTTTAACATTATGTTCGAGACTTCTAAATGGATAAATCAGAGCCAGTGAGAACTTCCTTTATACAGAGTGTCCCAGAGTCATTGGAACCAAATTCAAGGGGAGGTTGAGGAAGTCACAAGGATTCAGATTTCCATACCAACTCTAGCAAGGAAACTTCTTCGTTCGACGCTAGGTAGCATTGTTCACAAGAGCCTTAAGGAAATAGACATGTACTACCACCGTCCTGTTTGCTGCCATCCAGTGGCGTAACGGAGAATGCTAGGGCCCCCTGCAAGCTTAGGTTTAGGGCCTACATCCCAAATATGTACTTAGCGTCAGTCAAACTTGGAGCCCAATAGAGTCCCTGCCCCCGAAAATGCTTCTGTTGCGGGATTGAACGTTACGTCACTGCTACCCTTACCTGTATAGAAGTATGGAACGTTTTAGAAACATTGAGCTGGTAGATATGCACCTGATTTATACAGATTGGCAGAAATAAAAGTACGCGAGCAACAGAAAGAAAATATCGTGAAAGGTACCAACATTTGCATCAAAATTAGTGTGAATATGGATCATTTGGCTTAGTGAGTGGTGCGAACCACGAGTGACTCGAACGCTTAACATGGTACTCGGCAACTGTGAATCGAACACATTTTGTTCCTTACATGGAACAAAATGTGTTCGATACTATGGCTGTTGGAGTGTGTAACTCGCCCACACTATGTCCATTACTTCATAATGATCCATATTCACACAAATTTTGATGCAAAGTAGCAAACATCCGGTGGTCCGTTCATCCCCTTGTTGGGAAACTTTCGCGGGGCAATCTTCTTGTTGCTCGGGCATTTCCTTCTGATAGTCCATAAATCATGTGCATATCTGCCTGCTCAATGTTTGCAAAACATTCCATACTCCTTTATAGGCGGTGGCAGCTCAAATGACTGCGGTAACGCGGGCCTCTTTTCTTAAATGCTCCTGTGGACAACACCACGTAGCACCGAATAAAGATGTTTCAGACCATGATTCGCTGTACAAATCTGAATCATTGTGTGTGTGATGTCCCCTACCTCCACTTAAAGTTTGTCCTAATAATCCTGGGGCACACTGTACAGGCAAAATATAATTTTTATACGGAGTTAATTTTCATAAAAGTAGAATGTTTTGTAAATTTTTGTCTAATATTTTTTGCCAAAAGGTGCTAATTTGATTTTAGGGTGCTAAGAACACTGAGCTGGCAGATATGCACCAGGTACCCACATAGAAATGCACCGGACTGCTGGATGTTTTCTGGTTTGCATCACATTTTTGTATAATTAATACGAAGCAATAGGCATAATGAGGGTGGGTCATGGTAAACAACACATTTTACTCCATGTATAGAACAAAATGTGTTGGATACCGTTCGAAGAAATCTGAGTACCCTTTTAGGAGTGTCCATCCCACGGAACCCGCCCTTACTGTGTCTATTACCTTGTAATGAATCATATTCAAACAAATTGTGATGCAAACTACCAATTATCCAGCAATCAAATGTTTCCCTCTGTGGGTACCTTTCGCGATACTATCTTTCTGCTGCTCCTGCATTTCCTTCTACCAATACGTAAATCAGAAGCATATATGCCAGATTGGCTTTTATAAAACGCTCCAGACTCCTCTGCAGGCAATGACAGCCCAAATGACTAAAGTAATGCATGTCTGTAACATTAAATATCACAAATAAATAACGCCGCTTAGAGCTGAATAAAGATGTTTCCGACCATGGGTGTTATGCAAACCTTAATCTTTGTGATGTCCCTTTCATCCCATTAAAGCAGTTTTTCTCAAATTGTGGGGTGCCATAACCCTACGAGGGGAGTGCGTAATATCGAAAATAAAAAATTTAAAAAAATTAATTTACTGGAATGAATAAAAACAAAATTCTTTCAGACATAAAAAATGCACTTTTACTCTGCTATAATTTACATATATCATCTGGCGAAATAACGTCATCAAAAACAAAAACTTCTTCAATACCTAATTAGCTATCTTTGATCCTATAGCCAAATAAAAAAATTAATTTATTTGATTTGATGTAATCCCATGATGAGAATTTTTTTATTACGTTTTATTTTTAAACCTAAAATACTACTCTTTCAGAGAAAAAACAAAACCCAGACCCAGAATCGAAAAAATTTAGGAAGATAAAAAATTCATCACTGTTATGAAATACTGTAAATAAAGCAGCAGAATATATTTCCTCGACATCTGTTTGACCTTCTTAGTTATTGGTACAGTTAGTTATGAATCGTCTCTTATGTGTTTGTTTCTCATTTAGGGAAGTTGTAAATAATGTATTTCTGTGTGGGGGAGTTCCATGTAAAAATGTTTGATTTTTGGAAAAACACACAGAGAGCACTTTGAAGGATTACTTGGCCAAGATTTATTTTTATAAGTACTTGTGATGTTCCTCCCCTTGGAAGAACATCTCTCGAAGTATCAGCGTGAGCTAGAGGTGTAGTATTAGCGAAAGAACTAGGATCAAACATTATCTTAATATGACTTTATAAAGATATTCAACTTAAAACTTTAACATATTAAATTATAATAATTAATATGAGAGAATCTACTATGGTAAGAAACGCAACTCACTATTTATAATAAGACAATCCAATTCAGACCAATATCAATAAGCGAACCGCCTAATCCTCGATTCTAATATTAAATAATCAATCTTACGTTATTACAGCTTGTAGTAACGATCAATTTTGTCTTTATATGCAATGGGATGCAACTTGGGTAATTCATCTATTCGATCACTAATAACTTGAATTAACTTTACGCAAAACTCAGTAAGACTTGAACCACGAACTATAATAACCAAAAACTGCCACAAACCAACATTAATTGTCTAGCATTCCTTTACGTTGCCATCTCGCTTACTCTAAGATCCGATATTTAAAAGTCCATTCATTTGCATCATTTGTTCACATTTCAATTCTTGGATTTGGTTGGAAAAGTGTTGCCATTAATTCTGGCCCAAAGAACCCAAAGGACTTGTTAAAGAAAAGACGCGTGAGACGTCACATACTTTCAAACATATAAAGCATAATGAAAAACATTTTACACAATTTTTTTAGCAGTAACATCCATATTATATATTTAACACTCTTTTAACCTGGAAGTGGACGCGCGGGGCACACAGATCGTTAATTCGTTAATTCAAGCAAAACTGTTTATTTGTTACAAATGAAAAATTGATAAGTCCTTGAAAGTAGGTAAATATACTTTCTCTTAATTAAATTATTGACTGGAATCCACGATTTGTATCGTGTACAATAAAAATAATTATAGAAAGTTTGGGGTGAGACACAATCACCCCGCGAGACCATTAACGTTAGTATCGAGTGTGTGCCTGCTCCCGGAATAAATCATTTTGAAGTCTTCTCGCTTTAAATATTAAAAAGTAACACAGTTATTCTTCATCGGAATTTTATATTATTTTTCATTTTTTTTATATTAATTCTAAATGCTCATTCTGTGAGGCTTAAAATTACAGTTCACTTAAAAATAATTATAACATGAGCATTCATTTTAAAATATCATTTTACATTTTCGTAAACATGGTCGCGCATTTGGGTTTACTCTCTCCTGACAATTCAGCTATTATATCAAGAATATTTTAGTTTTTCTTAAGAAAATGAACTTGTGTGCGATGAGTGGGTACTTCAGATTTTAATGTATCAGTGCTGCCTAAGGTATTTATATATATAACTAATTTATTAATACTAATTAAGAACAATTTTAATCAATATTAACGACAAAGATGGGCTTGTCTTGCTGAGGAAAGTTTTTCAAAGGAAGGTTTACGATTAGAAATTGACACTCTGAGTAATTTTTCTATATTTGACTGAGATCTATATTTTGTGTTTAAAACTGTCACCACATTTTGTAATTGTTTCAATTTAAAAATTCGAGAAAAAAAAAGAAAATTTATAGTACATAAAAGTACCCTATGTATAAAATTTAATATACTTATCTTATTAATTTATACGGCTTAAAATTAAGATCGTATTGTAGCTTTAGCGTCAAAGTGCATTATTATTGCATTCAGTACATTATTATTGTATTAGTTGGGAGCGTGATAAAAATTATGATTGAAAAGTGGGTCGCCATTATTGAAAGTTTAAGAAGCCCTGCCTTAAAGTTTGTCACAATGGTTCAGGGACCCCGTGTATACATGTATGCAGTGGTATTCTTCCATCTGCCGATTTATTCTACACTTGAAATCACGAATATCTTGTTTAATATCCCAATTACTCAATTCTTACAACTGGATAATTACAATGCATTTAAAAACATTTAATGAATGTATTACATTACATTGCCTTGCTTTAAAATGTTTAAGTTTTATTATTATTGATATTAGTTACAAATTATAGTTCGCCGTAAAACCATATGATATATATCTAACTATAGAGAGTAGAAATAGATATTTTTTTTCGAATCATGTTGGATTCAGACTCTGAATTATTACTATATAAATAAGCTCTCACTTAGTAATTCTCTATTCTCTCATTGATTAAAATTTCTGTTTACCTCACTATGTATTTTATCGCTCAAACTTAGTATACAATGTCCGTTAGTCATTTTCGACTAATTGAATGTATGGTTAATATCAGTTAATGTTATATTAACTCATTTTAAATTTAGTTTACTCATTTGTAATATGGTAAAGGTAAATTCTATGAGATGTATTCTTTATTTATAGTAAACAAGTTATACTTATTTATTAAAAAAATACATTCAACGTAAATTTGAAATAAAATAAGAATTACAATAAAACTAATAAATTACTTATGGTAAGTTGCTTAAAATCCATGCTTTTGAGGAACATAATAATTTCAATTTTAAAATAGTAATAATTGGTATATGTAGAATATACAATTTAATTTTTTAGCCGTCACTATTGAAACATCCATACTTCAGTCTAGCAAAAGAAATAGCATTGAACTTGGTATGGAAAAAAATATTAACATGGGAAGTAGGATTACTTTAAAAAAATTTAATTCCAAAAAAATGAAAATAGAATCATTTATGGCACTGCACGATGTCGAAAATGCCGTGAAGGAAAAATAAAAAGTTTTAACAAATGCTAATAATATCGGTTTGGAAAAGTCAATTAAAAACTCTGGCTTTGAGACAGTTGGTATTATTTTGCAAAGAACTCTCGAACTTCCTGCCTTTGCTGATGCTATAGATATCATTAAAAGATCAAAAAGCTCTGTTATCAACGCTTTCGTAGCACTTGAGAGGGTGGCAAAAGAAAATGGGATTTGTTATTGATGCGTACAAAACAAAGTTTTTAATTTCAACTCAAAAATGTCCGGATTTGCCTTCTTTGTGAAGATAGATAACTATACTTTAAAACCGTAAAACAAATTAATTGTTTAGGCCCTCTGACTTCATGTAGCAACGATCTGAATATTGAAATAAGCAATATAATTTGTTTGGTTAATAGAAGCTTGCATCACCTCAGGAACCAATTAAAGTCCAAGTTTATTTCTATAAACACCAATTTGAGCATGTATAAAACTTTAATCAGGTCTATTGCTCCTTATGGAAATGAATGTTGGACATTCAGTAAAGCACAGGAAGAAAAGTTGCTCATTTTTTAAACAAGAATCTTAAGGAAAAATCTTTAGATTTATTAAATAAAATAATGAGTGGAGAATTCTTTACAATCATGAAATTTGCAGGGAATATGACAAATATGGCGGGACTGACATTGTGAGAACTATAAAAACATCTTGTATTAGGTGGCTGGACCATCTGTGTATAGATATGCTTATACTGTCCCCTACACGATGGTTAGACGATGTTAAAAAGAACCTCAAACTAATGGGAATCAAGCGTTGGAAGGCCGTCGTGGCTGAGAAGGTTAACTGGAGGAGGATCGAAGAGTTAAGCTAGGCCTGCAAAAGGCTGTTGCTAGAAAAAAGAAAGTAGAATAACAAATTCAAAATTACAGTGAAATGTTGTCTCAATCACTACATACACTTCCCCGACAAAGAAATCAACCGCATTCAATATGACCGCATTTCTCAAAGACTGATCTGTGTGTATTCTCTTCAAAACATTTCTTACGGGAGTACGCAGCATGTCACATGGAATGTTTTACATCTTCTGTGATATGTCTATCAGTAATGGTTTCCTGTGCTGAAGATTAAGTTGCAACATCTGTTATCACCTCTTTTGACACAGGTTTACATCCTCTGTCTGGGTTTCTTCTAATCTGGATTTGATTCTGCCTATTCATAAGCATAATTCCTTCCTGGCTGAGTTACTGTCTGTAGCTCTTGCTACTATTCACGAAAGATATCCAGATCATGATTGGCTACATGTATTTACTGATGGCTCTTCTACAACTTCCTTTAACAAGGCTGGAGCTGGTTCTTTCTCCAACTCTTTTAATCTTGACCGTATCTGGCTAAAATCTATTCCCATCAAAACTTGAGTTCGAGTGCAAACAACTTATTAACTCATTTATTTGCTCTGGAAGAGATGTCGTTCTTAAATGGATTTCATCTCATTTCGGCATTCATATAAATGAACAAGACGATAAGTTGACCAAAGAGGTTTCGACACTGCATCCATCTTGTCTTCCGATGCATCTTCGAAATGCCAACCCACTTCTTAGGGACAAATTTCCGCAGAAGAGTGTTTCCACTCTTACAGACTTTGCTGTTGGCAAATCTTGATCTCGTCTGCTGGATGATCAAAGATGTGCTCATCTTTCTGCCCAACCTAGGGTGGAGAGTGTGGCATGTTTCAGAGTCGTCAGCGGACATGATTACCTGCAAGCCCATCTGTTTAAGATTGGCCTGACTAATTCACCGCTCTGCACTCTTTGTAAATCCGGGCCATTTACTGGGGAGCATCTATCCAATTGTCCCTCTCTACTTCATGTTCTCTCGCAAAACAACTGGAGAGTTTTCCTCCCTGCTAGAGCAACATTTGCTTTATATTGGACTGCAGAAAGTTTTATGTCCCAGAGGACGTTGGCGGGCGTAATTAAAAAAATCCTCTGCCTGAGGGAATTGTGAGTGACTCTCCTTGAACTTCTTAATCACTCCTTTCAAAGCATCAAGTGATAAAAACCTCTTATGTAGTTTCAGTAGGATTCTAAGTTCACAAAGAGTTGTCGATGATTAAGATAATACAGCTGTACCAATAATGAGCGTTCTGGTAATGTGATTCGCATATGCAATTCAGCTGAGAATACTGTTCTACGGAGCTGTCAACATGTTTTTTGTGGCTAAAACTACTGACACGACTGTAATAATAAAATAGAGTCATAAATTTGGATTTTACTTTCATACTCGTGTTTTATGTAGATTCTCTGTTTGGTAAGCTGCAACAGCGCCATGAAAACCCCTATCGGTGATTTTTAGAAGTAAAACTATTTTTCACGGTATCTTGTTTTTTACTTTAATATCAGTCAAGGGAAGTCTTGAGGCATGGACCAGCTAGGTCCGGGTCCAGGGCTTCTTCCCCCTCGAAGGGGACCTCGTTTCGTAATCAACTATGTTTTTAAAGGTAATGATCCTGATAATCTTTAATGTTCGAATATTATTCCCGTACATATTCTCCGAAAAACAGGGAAATTTCAAACTGCATATCAACTCGCAAAAGTGTTAAGACTATATTATTATGGAATGACAGTTGTTCATGTCTAGACCTGGGCCTAATAATATAAACAACTGTTTAATTCATTTAGTCAAAATGCGGTCTTTGGTCGAGCCGGTTTGTGCCTAGGTCTTTGAGATTGTGAATCATGCATATCTATTGTATTTGTTTCAAATTGCAGTTTGAGCGAGTTTATGACAATTTATGCTATATACTGTAGGGTGATCTCAGGCAGGGCCTAGTACTATTTCATAAGGGCCCAAAGCCTTTAAAAATATTCTCTGGGTCAAGAGCCTCAAATAGTTTTAATACGTCTCTGTCTCTACACCAAGTTTGGTGCTATTACGGTTGTTAGATAAAGCTTCAGAAGACTTTGAACAGTGTCAGTTTTAAAAAAAGATAATAATTGATAAATATTTTAACTTTTTTAAGGCCTCACAGGATTCTTAAATTGCAAATTTTTCCAATTTTTTGAAAAAAAATATATGTTAAAGCCTCAATATTTCTGATTATTTTGGTATCAAAATTGTGTTGATACTGTGAAAACTTTCGAAGTTATTGAGAAATAAGTAGTGGAATTTGAACAAAAACCCTATCTCTTTCTTATCTTCAACTTCATTTTTCGCAAAACAAAACATTTTAGCTTCCGCACAGGATTTCTCAGAAACTATTCGTGATATCAATTTGAAATTTTATACACTAGTTCAAAATAAGGATTTTAATAATTTATATATCAATTTTCGAAAAAAGTATATTAGAACTTTTTTATTTGATTTTAATTGATTTTTTTCTTAAAATTTTAAATTTTTCGTTATAATTGTATTTAAAAATATTTTTTTTCCTCTGAATTTCTTAAAAGTTAGTATAACTTCAAAAGTGAACATTTTTATACCAAGTAAAATTAATTTTGTAAATTTTGATCTATTTTGTACTTCAGAATCCTGCGCGGTGTAAAATACTAATTTTCACACTTTTGAAAAATTGTCCAATTTTTATTTCTTTATAACTTTAGAGAAATTTTTTATCAAATTCTCTGAAAGTTTGAGAAATATTGTAAATATATATGATTAACATGTGGTAAAAAATTCAAATCATTGTTTTGTTTTATTGCTAAGTTACATTGGTTTGAAAAAGGATGTTTTTTTCGAGTTCACGGATATTTGTTAAGGGTCCTGTGTGAAGCCTTAAATAAGTATAGGTATACGGTATATATGGAATTGTGAGAAGCTCGTTTCGAGTCTTTGTTCTTTGCGTAATAAATATTCGTTGGAAATAAAAGAAATCGATACTCCCCTTACATTATAGGTAGATTTATTTCACAGAAATAAATAACTGTGGTACTAAATTTTCTCTCTCTCTCTTCAACTAATATTATTTTTACATATTATATTCTTTAATTTTTACTTGTTATATGCCTTAGCTCATTTAAGGAACTTCTTTTTTTATTTAATCCAGATGACTAAAGCTCTAATTAGTCTGGACTAACGAGATTCTACTATATTTTAAATTCCTACAATCAAAATGTTCGGTAAATTTATACGTATTTAGTTATGTAAATGACATTAACGAGCATGCTCATCAATTATCACATATCTTCTATGAACTTAGGGACTCTACTCTCTTGCAAACAGCACTGTATATAGAGAAAGACTGGACATCGCCATGTCAATGAACCACAGTTCGACTTAATTATTCACTTGGTCAGCACGCAAATATAATTAAAGAAACGATACGGGTCCAACATCTTCCGAGTCCTGGGTTAAATATTTAATCTTTAGAAACAGGAAGCGATTCATTGCGTGCAAGATTCTCTTTGTCAAGCATAAATATCCCCTTTCACTCCGAATCCTCAACAAAGACGGTCGGAATTCCCACTTTTGCAGATTTATTGAATTGTTAGAACTTCCTATGGGTTTCTTTGACCTTTACCTCATTTATACATGAAACTTGCCCAAATGCATGTTATATATCTAGTTCATTAGAGACAACAGGGATTTCGGTTCTTCATTAATGGGCTCAATTCATGGCGATAACAAGGTAAAGACGCGTTTTCTCCATTGAACTCAAAATAGACATTAAACTATCTGTACAAGTTGCACTATTAGTAAAATTTCAAATTTTATTATTGGGTAAAGATGTTTAAATGTAATGAAAACAAAATTCATCAAAAACATTTTAGAATTACAAAAAAAAATTTACTTTAGGCATCTACTTTTTTTTAAATGAAATGCATTTTGTATATTATTTGCGTAATTATAGTTGAAAATTTTAAAGAAAGTTTCTGCAGAGAGAAAAAATTAGCAACAAAAAAGTGGATGAACTGATTAGCTGGAAACACCTGATTGCTTTTACCGAGTGACTATGACGTCACATGAGTTTTTCAACTGATAAGCTTGAAACACATGGTTTTCATTATCTTGTAACTATGACGCCACATGAATTGAGCCATTGAATTACCTCATGAGTTATACAGGAAGGAAATAACTAAGGTATCCATATACGCGTTCAGGGTATTTTTTAACAAAAAAATACCATACTAATGTATTATAAATACGTAATTTTTTTAAAGATCCATACCAGCAAATATTAATAATTAATCAGAAACATATAACATAAATTATATCTGATAATTTTGCAAAAAAACACAAAAATATAAGAAAAATATCAACATTTTTTTAAAATAAATGCTTTAAAAACAGTTAGAGGAGAAAGTAATAAATGTATATCAGTAAAAGCAGAACTAAAAGAAACTACTTGCATTTATCTTTGGAACATCCAAACATTTTGATGTTTAATTAAATTAAAAATTCTTCAGCTTATGGAATAAATACTATAAGAAATATGTGAACGTATATTTTAATAGAATATTCTTTAAATATCAGACCATAGGCCAAAAGATATGTTCACACAGTAAAAATTATTTTATAAAATTCTTTAGAAAATAATATAAATAAATCGCAATCACAACAGCTTTCATAGAAACACAATAAAAATATTTCGAGTTATCTGACACGCTATGATAGATTTTGAACCATTTAAATGTCCATTTCAAGTACATTACAGACCCTCACTTGTGGTTCTTCTAACTTTATTTAATTTTTTATGGCTCGACTTCTAGGAAACGAAGATACAAAATAATATATAAAACCAAAAGATTGCACTATAAAAAGAAAAGAAAATACCAAAAATGTGTGTTTTGATTGAAACTGTTCATTTCAACGTGTTCAGGTACCTTAAGAGAGGGTTCCAAATTAAATAAGAAAAGATTACTTAAAAAGAGTCTTTTTTAATTTACTGAAAGTAAGTGAAAGTTGGATTCGATCGAAGCACCTTCTGTTCCGAAAACGAGTATCTTAGCCATCACACCATAATGGTCGTCGTCGCGTGGTGGCTATTAATGGATTATATCGATATCACACCACCACACTACCTCCCTGTCAGTGATTCGGTGAATAGGCAAACGAACGATACCAAATTTCGTGGCGAGCGTGTGAGCAGTTGCGTCACTTTCAGACGGTTTCGTAGGTTGTGTCATTTGTGTGAGACGGCTTTGTGGATTGCGTCATTTGTGTATGACGGCTTTGTGAGTTGCATCATTTCAGTGAAGGCTTAATTGCGCCATGTGTCTGACGGTTTGGTTGAATTTGCAGTGGATAGATGGCGCCACGACTGCTGTGCGTGAAGGGTGCTGTTCTCTTTGTACAGCCAGGGTCAACAATGAAGGATGGATTCCATCTGATCACCTTCTGTTCAGAAAACGAGTATCTTAGCCATCACACCAAAATGATCGTAGCTGCGTGGTGGCTAATACTGGTTTATACAATATCACACCATCACATAAGCAAAACCAAAAAATTTGATATAATAAAAAATGCACATTTACACTGATATAATATACTTATGAATGGTTCAGTACTGCACAATGTATCTGTTAAATAATTTATCAGTACTAAATTTTAAAAAAAATAATTAATGACTACTAGTAACTCCCATGTGTTTGTCCTGCAGAGCAATTTTTTTTCAAAGGAAGACAGTTGCACAGATGTCCGATAAGTTGAACAGACGGTTGCACCAATGTCCGCGAGAATGTCAGTTGGGGTGGATATAAGAGAAAGAGAGCAACAGAGAGTAGACTATTTTTTTTTATTGACATTTGTACTTATAGTAATGGATAATTAAGGAAATAAATACTGAACTTAATTAAATTTTATGTTTAGTAGTCTATTTTAACTTACAATTTAGAAAGGAAATGTAGCATAATATGTATTCTATTACTTGAAAGTAATTTATTTAAAAGAAACACATATAAAATTGAATAATTTTGATCACTTGTACGACTTATAATGAAGGTCATATTGTACCTTTCGCGTCGAAGTACATTATTATTGCATTCGCCGCCCATCCGCTATAGTGGTTAGTGACCGTAGAGCCTGGGTTTGAATCCCGTAGAAGACATGGATGTTTGAAAATGCATAGTGCTTTTACGACATGGAGGTACTCTAAATAAATATTGAGCCGCAAATCCTCTCGTGAGGTTTGTTGGAGGGAAAGAGAGGTAGGAGGCTTCTGACCACCCCGGGAATTCTCCTTCCAAATCGGGGTGGAACCGAATAAAATCGTAATGTCACCTGCATCCTGCTCAAAGCTAAGGCTAACGACAGGCATAAAAATCTAGCCCTTAGCTGCGATGAAATTCTGGGTTTTGATCAGGTGGCATAAGCAACAACAACAATTACTGCATTCAATACATAGTTCTATTGATAGGGAGGGCGATGGAAATTCTGATCGAAAATTCCGTCACCCATATTGAAAGTTTTAGAAACTATGGTTTATCTCCAAAAAGGATTTCAATAGTAAAAAAAAAGCATGCTTACATTTAAAACGCTTATATTATTTTCCTGAAATCATACATGGAATATGATTATTATTCCATCATTATGTTTCTTCCAAATAACTTACACACTAACTCATAACTCAAATTAAAATATTAATTAAATATTCTTTTTCCACACAATTGGATCATTTACAATAATCCAATAATCCTATCTGGCAGAATGCTTACTATATGAGTCAAAAAGTTACTGGAATGCTCCCCTTATATTCACGCATTTATTCGTTAGAGGAGAAATTTGTTCTGTTTCGGGGATTGGCAGCACTAATAAAGAAAACACACAACCATCTTGAATTAACTCCCTGCTCTGCTGACGTTAAATTCAGATAATCTCTGACACAGCGAATTTTTAATTCGTCAGATTTTGCAATACCACTTTGGCGCAGCGTGAAAACACCCAATTCTATGCTTTGCTCCAGAAATCACCTTTTAAAATGCTAAAGAAAAACGATGATATGGAAACAATTCCATCACCAGAGGTTTCTCACCTGTTTCCATGGCTGAAAATGAAATTCAAGCGACATCGTTTTGTGAATTCAAATATGGTTATCCTAAATTCGACGAAGCAACTCACGGACCTCTCAAAAAATGGATTCCTGTAACGCTGGAACAATCATTTGTATGCATGAGGGTAATAATTTGAAGGTCAAAAGGATTAAGTTATTTTTCTTGTTTTTAATAATTAGTAATTGTCCTATTCCAGAAAACTTTAACCTCAGCTTTTATATTTATTTCTGTTCTACCTAGTTAAAAAAATTACGTATTGAATCCATTTTAAGTCGACTTGAGGCTGCATGTAACAGAAGAAACAGACAGCCGAAAATTTAGTTTTGAATAGAAATCGCCAGGGCCTTCTTATGAGGTCAACTGGTCCTGCATTGCCACTTCTTCAGGCACTCAAAAACCACTTTTTCCTCCCCCTCTAGTTGACTCAACTAAAAGGGTATTGAAGAAGGTACTCACTTCACACGCGGCTACTTGCGTATTGAAAATGGTGAAAGCTTTTTATTGCTTCTTCGAACCCTATCATTGTGCTGATGAGTCAGTATATAAGCCCCTTTTCTCGCATGAAGATCAGCAAGATTAAATGAAGATAACAGGTGTAGATGTAGATGGTTGGCATAAACTTGCAGGCTGTGTTGAGAATTTAAGGCTACACAATACCCTACAAATTTTAGAAATACCAATTTTTTTGTCATATTTTCTTGTGGCTTATATGATTGGGAAGTTTGCCACCAAATTTCAGATGTAATAACAAAAAAGTTTTCTCAGCTTATGTGTTGGTTTTGATTTAGTTTTAAAAAGTTTTTTCACTATTATTTTTAGTGCAATCAACTCTTTCAGTGTGAAATGGTTATTAATTTCAATTTTCATTCCTAAAATCAGCCCTCCACTGATACAACAATTGTATTTCCGAATATAAGTATTCTGAATTCAAGTATTGTAGATAACACTGAATGTTTCCATAATGTACCAAACTACATTATAGTAAACATATTGCAGTACTATGTTTTAGCATTTTAAAGTTACACAACAAAATGTCAAACTTGCTAAACTGACTCAATTTATAACAGGAAAGAAATTAAGTTTTATGTACAAACCTGGGAATTTTAGCTTAAGTTAATATCCTTATTATTTTGTACACAAATGCTTTGTTTTTCAAAACTTTTGTGAAAATATTGTGTCAAGATTACGCTAAATAACCAGTCGTTCTGACAAATGCTATCAATATTATGCAAAAATATATTTTGGATTCGAAAACAATATATGAAGTCATATAGAATTAAAGTAGTGTTTTAATGTAGATCTTAAGTTGGAAAATAACATATTAAAAATTAAAGCTTTACAGGTATTATTAGATTTTCCTTTATGACTTTACGAATTTTTAATGCGTTTTTATCAGACTTTTAATTTTGAAGATATAAGTGTTCTTTTTAATCCCAAAGGCTTTTTCTTCTGTTTAAAAAATCTCGAAATTTTTTGTACATACTTCAAAAGGTATATTCTATAAAAGTTAATATGTATTTAGGTCTGAGAACTCTAGTTATTTTTTTAAAAAATGTTCAAGTTAATATTTTTAAAATGTTCGTGTTTTTTCCAAGTTTAACTAGAAAAATAATTATTCAAAATCAACAAAGGAACAGACTTTCAAGTACATACTAACTTTAGTTTGCAACCATCTAAGAGAAAAATAAATCACTTATATAATGACTAAACAATTTTAAAAATTAAAAAATTTAAAAAAAGTTTGTAAAAACTTCAAATAGTCGTAATTTTTTTTTTTTAAATTGTAAAATAATGACTGGTCAAAATGACTTTTTTTACTTTCAGATTAGCTTCGTAATGTAACATGAATATGAAACAAATTACTTTTACCATTAACTGTCCCAAAATATTTTTTGTCTTAAATAAGCAATTTCACTCCTGGTTAAAAAAAATGCATAAAAGTATGATACGGTACATTTGTGATGTTAAACTGAATCTAAAAATAAATCTTCTTATAGCTATAGATTATATGAATTTAGCACAACAAATACATTTAATAAAACTACCACTAATTTATTTATCTAAAATGTATTGATTTTTATGGTACAACAGCATTTCTAAAACAGTGGTGCGCCTCCCTAGGGGGCCGTAAGCATGGAAATAAGTCAAAAATAGAAAAATTATTTTAAAAGAATATTAATTTACTGAAAGGAATCAAAAAATATCTTTTGGCATAATAAAAAAAATTGCACTGGTATAATATACATATAAATTTATCAGTGCTGCACAATGTATTTGATCATTAATTCATCAACACTAAGGTGAGAACAAGTTTAATAATTACTAGAGACCTCATAGTTAAAATTTAATACTTATTCTGATCATTTGTACGGTTAATCATTAAAGTCGTGTTGTGTAGCTTTAGCGTCGAAGTATATAATATTATATTGAAAGTATATTGAATTCACACAATATTCGAGGGAAGCGCAATGAAAATTGTGATTGAAAATATTGAAAAATTTGAGAATCACTGTGGTACAATGAATCGTTTTTCTGAGATGCCAAGTTAACTAATATATAAATGCGATCCTTTTAAAGAGGCGCGGCTCACCAGTATTCTCCACTTTATCAAAATTTGCATGTCTATAACTTTCCTTATCAGAATTTCTTTCAATAAAACACTCAACCATCTAGTATTTGCAAAAATAAGTTAATAAATATATTTTTCTGTATAAGTCCTAACTTATCAATAAACTTCGACATGCTCTTACAAAGTATCGGTACCATTGCAAAAGGATTTTTTCACTATTCGCAAGAAAAGACATATGCTAATTTTATTAGTTTTTATTAGTAATTCTCTTCACTAATCATTTTTTCAGAATCCTTTTATTTATTGCCTGTGCAACTCGTAAAAGAACGAAAGTCATTTTTTATTACTAGACACTAAATATGCTTTGGGATGGCAACAACACAAATCATAGTTAGAATGAAAGATATGCTTCAAAACTAATTCTCTGAAAAATACGTCATTGAAAGAAAAAAGCTACGAGTGATTCATTCAACCAAATGCTTCATCCGAGATTATTATTAATATTTCCTGCCACCTGGCGGCAAAAAAGGCACTTATGTCTCGGAACTAATTTATGGAACGAAGAGTTTTCACGTTATTAGCCTCGTAAATGAGCCAAAATAGAAACATCAACGCATAAAATTATTATGAATCATGCAGATGGGTGGTGCTTTTTTTTTCTTTTTGTAATTGGTTTTTCTCATATTTTGTATCATGTATTGTAGAACATTTATTATAACTATTACAATATACTGTATTTTCCTCTAATTGAAGGGCTTATATGTAATGATTTGATTCTTTTTATTTTATTTTCGACACAGCTAACTGCATTATTTTAGATTATTAGCAAGTGAATTATTTCTGGTAACACAGCTACCTCATAATTTATTCAAGTTTTACAATGTTATACACCGCCCTTCTCAACACAAAAGTAGCTAAACGGGTTACTTTTGAAAAATTTAATGTTTTCAGTAAATGGGTTCAGGTCAGGTGACCAGGCAGGCAATTCAACGCAACTACCAACTTGTTGCTGGTGTATGTCTCGAATATGCTGTGTGACATGTGATACCTTGAGGGGTGAGGCACCGTCGTATTGAAACCATACATTCCGGACGACACTCAATAGCAAATCCTGTAGAAAAGAAGGCTGGTACGTCCTCCAGTAATTAAAAATATCTGGAATCCGTTAAGGTACCCTCGTAAGATACTGGGCTAATCAGTCTGTTTTTGAATATGCTGAACTAGACATTTACCGACCAGCGAACTTTGTTGTCAAACTTTGACCGCACATCTAGGATTATTCAGTGATCAGAAATGGATGCGTAGTATTACGCCTCATCCGTCAATATGATATCTGGGATGGTCACGAATGTCACATTTTTTTTTCTTCCGCGTAATATCGAATATAAATTTGGGAGTTACGAACTGAATAAATATGCATTTTACGCCTTTTATTTTTAAACATTACTACATAAAAAGTTCTTTTTATTTTTAATTTATTTTTTATTTATTTATTTATTATAAAATCGATGATGCTGAACGTTTTTGTAATTGACTTTTTTCATGAAAACCGTACTGTTTTTGAGATAAGAACGCTAACTCCAAATGTCTCCACCAGGGAGCACTACAAGCATTTTTATGTAGCGCCCGACGACTGTACTATACTTAGACACCACTTTCCTGACTATAGCTCTCGTTGTTCATAAATTATTGGGGTGATACTTTAGCAGGGGCACTGTATATACTTGTAATTTAACCATACTAAAAAAATTTTTGATATTGAATAACATAAGATCACTTAATGTGTACCAATATTGTGATCAGAAAGGGCTTTTATTTCCATACTAATAAAACACCAAATAAATTAGTCACATATAATTTTAATTTAGAGAAAAATAATAAAAAGTAGTTTCGATGCATCATATATTTAATTACATAAAAATAAGATAGAACAAAAAATTATTCTTTAGGAATTATCTAGATCAAAAATACCCATTTAATTTTATAAAATACTAGCTGGTATACCCGTTCTTCGCACGGGTGAATTGAAAAATTAAACAATACAGACTGAAGGATGAAGAAGTTTTAATGAGTTAATTTTACGTGAATTGTAAAATGAACAAAAAAAAGCTTTTTGCATATCTCAGCTGAACAAAAAAACCATGTTCGCTAACTTTTAATATAATAACTGAACTACATAATAACTGAAAAATTTTTTTTTTTATTTATGACGCCCCGTAAATCTCTTGTGGATCGATTTTTGAAAACACCTACCTGCTCAGCAAAAGTAACATAATGTTACAAATTTTGTGTAATAAACACTCAAAATAGCGTAAATATTTTGTATCTGTGGATGTGTAATATACGTTAATATTACTCTCTGATGCATTTATTTTATTTTAAATAGCTGTTACCCGCGACTTCGTCCACGAAGAATTTAACAAAAAAAAAAGTGTTTATTTAAATCGCAGAATTTACGAAAACTTAATAATTATGTATTCTACGTAGAAATACCTATATGCTATAAGTATAATGTCATTATTCTACTTTGTGAATCTATGATTATTTTTTGTTTTATTTTTTCTTTAGCAAGGGGTGTAACGGACGCATGACCTTTGACACTGTCGATGAGGTGAAGGCTGTAAAATCATTAGGATCAAAATAGGTCTAAGTAGCAGTAGGGTGAAACGCGAACACAAACGAAGCGGCAAGGAAGAGGGTAAAAGGGACGCATGACCTTTGACATTGTCAATGGATATGAGGACTGTAAAATCATTAGGATTAAAGGACATGGATCGGAAATATTGTGAGTGAAAAAGTTTGATATAACTGCTAGAAAACAATGATACAGAAGGATCGCGAAATAAAATAATCCCTATTGAATAAAAATATATCCTATTTAAATAAATAATCTCTATTGAATAAAAATATATCCTATTTAAATAAATAATCCCTATTGACTAAAAATAGTCCCTATTGAATAAAAATAATCCCTATTGAATAAAAAAATCCCTGTTGAATAAAAATAATTCTTATTGATATAAAAAATCCCAATTTGAATTGGATTTTGCTCATTATTTCATTGGTTTTAATTTTATTTTCTCGTAACCCTAATTTATTTTTCTAAAAAAAAAGTATCCTAAGTTACTCCTTATAACATTAGCTATCTGCCAGGGAAAGTTCCGTCAAAATTGGTCCAGCTGTTGCAAACATTAGCCGAAACAGACAGACAAAAATTTTTAAAATTTATTTATTCAAAGTACCATATAATTTTAAATGCATTTAGTAAAAAGCTGTTAATTTCAAATTACAAAAAAACACTTCATTTTTAGGTGCACGTTACGCCACTGATTTTATGCCATCAATCTCAAAGAGAAAGACAGTTCTTCATGAGGGATGGAAATTTATTGTCGAAAATCACTGAAATACAAGGGCTATATTTGCAGAATAAATCTTAAAATGCCTTCACACCTTCTATGGTACTCAGACATAACTATCAGCGTCTAAAATAAAAGTATGTTCAAAGGTAATTCGCAAGCTCCGGCTCGTCCTACTCAACAACCGAAGTACTCATTAATCGCTGGTCGACTATTTACGGTTAAATCAACACTACTTTTCAACGGTCCAAACAAAACTAATTCAGTTTCACGTTTCTTCACGTCACAGGGATATGGATCTGCAATAGATCCTCCATCCCTTATCTGATAATGTACAGTAGGGAACATTGAAAATAGCGACCCAAGAAGGACGCTAAGTACAATCGTGAGACTTTGCAAATAAGTACAGCGTAATGTGATATGCAAATGATCCAAGTTTTGTGCCAATATGCATGTTCATATACGCCGAGGTGGTGCTACAATCAGGAAGAGCGTGCTATATAAGCCAGCGCAAATTCGAAGATTCATAAAAGCGACGATTACCCGCCGATTGTAGGAAGACTTTGGTAAGCGAAACATGCCAGGTAAACGGGCTAGAAGACATTTCTCACAGTTAAGCGAGTTTGAGAGAGGCAAGATCATCGGGATGAAAACTGCAGGCTGGTCGACCCGCCGTGATGCTGGCCAGGTGGATCGTTCGGAGTGTGCCGTTAGAAATTGTTGGGATCAGTGGACACGAGAAGGTACTCACGCGTGGAAAACAGGGTCTGGAGCGACCAGGAAGACCACGAGGAGAGATGATTGAAGGATCGTGGGCAAGCACTTGTGGACCCCACAGTGACTCGTTCAACGATACGAGCAGACGTAGGCTTAGCAATTGTTCCACAAACTATTTCCAGACATTTTGCAGAAGCAAATTATAAATCCAAGCGCCCTTTCCATGCACTCCCTTTAACACCAGCACATCGACAACTGCGTCTACAGTGGTGCCAAGCCAGATCAATTGATTGGAATGTCACTGTTCAGCAGATTAGCAAAATGGTTGTGCTTAGTGATGAATCCCGGTTTGTTTTGGGGACAGATGATAACCGTGTACCGGAAGTGGCTACCGCGGCACCCTGGTGAATGTCACAGATTACAATTCCCCCCGGAAGTGGACACTATTTTACATCACACTGACCGCACAGCCGGTGTAATGGTCTGGGGGGCCATAGCCTATGATAGCCGGTCCACTTTATTTGTGATGCGTGGAACCTTAATGGGCCAACGTTTGATGATATTCTTCGACCCCATGTAGGACCTTTCCTAAATGGTCTCCCAGGGGCAATTTTCCAGCAAGATCATGCTCATCCGCATACAGCAAGAGTTGCTCAAGACTTCCTACGTCCTTTTACGACTATTCCATGGCCAGCCCGCTGCTCCGATTTGTCCCCTATAGAGCACGTGTGGTATCAGTTAAAATGGCAGATGCCAACGTGTCACTCTGTACATGATTTAGAGTTGGCTGTTCAATATTTGTGGGCCCATCTGCCTCAGGACAACATAAGGTGTCTAATCAACTCAATGCCGGACCGTATGGCGGCATGTATTGCAGCTGGAGGTGGTCCAACGTGCTTTTGAAGTTGCCCAGTGTATGTGTCGTTGCCCACCCTGTATTCGTTTAATTGTCTCGTTTTTTAGATCAAGTGAATCTCTCATCTGTGTCATTAGGTGTATTAAATTTCATTTCAATCCGATGCTTTCTTCTTGAGTCGCTGTTTTCAATGTTCCTGAGTGTATTTCAGTCAAAATTATTTTTTTAGATGACAGAGCCATTAAATAAAACAGTTTTTAGATAATTTATATTGAAGATTTAACTCAATCTATATAAATAATCATATGCTAATTAGACGTCATCATTTATTTTACACGGGTTTGGAGATAAATTGTTACTTATTACATTCAACTTTTATTAAAAAATATAAGTACAAACTTAATGTGGCTAAAAGCTTTTAATGCTAATTTTAAAGATGTTTTCCATTTAATATTGTGATTCTGTTATCATATATATTTATTTATATTTATACATATTTGTATTAATTGTAATTATTTAATAAAAAGTAACTAAAATAAAAATTTTCTTTGTTGAACTAAGTAGGAATTGACTGTAAAAAAATTCTTATACGCTTGAGCTCTCGCTAGATTTAACGTGCATCGCTGCCCTACACGACGGGTCTTTTAGTGGTTCTAGGCTCGCACTCCTGACAAGGCCAGCCACAATCAGGTACCTTGACGTCTCCGCTGCCGCTGCCACACTGTGCCGTGAGATCCCCCTCTATAGCCACCAGCATTTGGTGCATAAAACATTTGAGATGATCCCAGAGGTATAAATCTAAGATATTTAGACCGAGGTGCGCGGAGGTCAAGTAACATCCCCCTATATGTAGCATGGGCGTGATTACGTCCCGATATAAAAATCTCTGATGGTTCACCATCGTGCTTATGCAACGCCCATCTACGACAACTTGCTCTCCGCTTAAATTCTCCCATCGGGAGTGAAAATCTTGCATACTTGCAGATCTATTCAACTGTTTTAGTCCCAGACATACATTCGTTTGGCAACTCCTCGCGTCTGGAGTTACTTCTGAGTACTACCGTTATCGTGATTTTCACATACTAAAAGCGGTTTGTGCGACCCCATGTTGCTTATTACCATCCCTCTTAATTTGTCACCAAATTTTCGTCAAAGCCTTTTTTATTTTAACTTCGATAAAAGATATGAGTGAAGCGATTTAAAACCGTATGGATTATAAAGCATTACTACCTCCCAATATTATTATGTGGATGGTCATCATTCAAATGTAGAAAAGTTCGCACATTTAATATGCAATATCTTGGTAAATTGTTACTTATTCGTTAAGCTCTTACGTAAATTCAACACATATTTTATCTACCCGGAAAAATTAAAGATCTTAAATAAATCCACAATAATATACACTAAAGAGCAAAAAACTGGTATAGGGATGCGTATGCAAATATAGAAATATGGAACCAATCAGAGTTCCGTGCTGCGATCGGCAAAGCCGATATAAGACCACGAGGGTCCGGCACAGTTGTTAGATAGGTTACTACTGTCACAATGGGAGATTATCAAAATTCAAGTGAGTTTGAACGTGGTGTTATAGTCAGCGCACGAGAGATGGGACATGGCATCTCCGAGGTAGCGATGAAATTTGGAATTTCACGTACGCGGTTATTTCACGAGTGTACCGTGAATATATCGGGAATCCGGTAAAACATCAAATCTACTACATCACTGTGGCCTGAAAATGATCATGCAAGAACGGGACCAACGACGATTGACGAGAATCATTAAGCGTGACCGACTTGCAACCCTTCCACAAATTGCTGCAGAGTTTAATGCTGGACCACCAACATGTGTCACCGTCCGAACCATTCAACGAACATCATAGAAATGGACTTTCAGAGCCAAAGGCCTACTCGTGTACCTTGTTGACCGCCCGACACAAAGCTTTACGCCTCTTCTGATCCCGTCAACACCGACATTGGACTGTTGATGACTTGAAACACGTTGCCTGGTCTGACGAGTCTCGATTCCAATTGAATTGAGCTGATGGGCGTGTAAGGGTATGGAGAAAGTTTAATGAATTCATGAGCCCTACATGTCAACAGATCTTATATAAATCTGTTCAAGCTGGTGGTGGCTATGTGATGGTATGGGGTGTGTGCAGTTGACATGATATGGGACCCCTGATACGTCTAGATACAACTCTGACAGGTGAGAGTTACGTAAGCATCCTGTCTGATCAACTGCACCCATTAATATCCATTGTGCATTCCGACGGACTTGGGGAATTTCAGCAGGAAAATGCGACACCACACTCGTCCAGAATTTCTACAGAGTGGCTCCAGGAACACACTCTTCTAGATTTTGACATTTCCGCTGGCCACCAAAATACCCAGACATGAATATTATTGATTATATCTAGAATGTCTTGCAACGTGCTATTTAAAATTGATATCCACTCCCTCTTACTGCAACTGATTTGTGGACAGCGTTGCAGGATTCATGGTGTCATTTACCTCCAGCACAACTTCAGACATTAATCAAATCCGTGCCACTTCGTGTTGCAGCACTTTTGCGTGCTCGTAGAAGCCCTACACGATATTAGACAGGTGTACCAGTTTTTTTGGTTCTTCAGGGTAGATTCAAATATAATACAAATATTGAACACACTAATTTCATTTTCGGAAAGAAAACACAATGTCACTGACGAATATATCAATCTAATGTTGCTTCTCTGCATCATTCTTATACAGGCTGAAAAAACCTCCTACAATCTTCTAAATTTTCTGCAGCCAAATATAACCATAGACAAAAATTTTGGTAATAATCTTTGAAAAGTTTTAGAAAACGAATAGAATAATGCATGGTAATTGATATTTTGTTTCACGGCCTCTAATGTAAATTGTTTAAATTGATTCATTATTTAATCGAAAAAATATAACTGTGTAATAAGCATAGAAAAAATTACTTTACAAAGCCTTATCATATAAATTTAATTGAAGGAGGGGCTTATTTCTTCTTTAACATCAAATCTTTCAAAACTCAAACTATACTTATGATATTTGTCATTTAGAAAAAAAGAAAGAAAAATTATAAAGCAATTAATAGCAAATAGCTGTGATATATTAAAATTAGTTGTACGTAACTTGTAGTCCTTTCGTATTCTTATTTATTAACATTATCTGTAATTTATTAAAATAAACATTTGAAGCATGTTTACACTTTTTCATATGTACAATATTAAAATCGTCGTAAAAAATTCATCATACCAAAAGTGTCTCTCCCATATACCAGGCATTTCATGAACGTAATATTTTTTTTATTAGTGAACCTGACTTACTCACAAGATCTCTCATTTTTTTCTCGAGAAATCTAGAATTTTCCAATTATATTTTGACGGGGAAAAAATTCGAAACAGTAAAAAAATTTGATAAAAAAAAGATTTTAATTCTGATATATATATATATATATATATATATATATATATATATATATATATATATATATATATATATATATATATATATATATATATATTACAATTTTCTGAAATGAATTGTTTTCGGGTTTCTAATCTTTAAGCAAATGTTGTAGTTATTTTATACAATTATATATTTATGTCAACTTTTAAAATAATTTACTATTTATAACTCGTTTATATGTTTTTTTTCATACGAATAAATTAAGTAGAGATGAGAAAATATTCCATACGATAACATTTCTCTCACGAATTCTAAAAGGCCGCCCATCCGGTATGATGGCCAGTGACGGTGACTGCTGTGCCGTAGGGCCTGGGTTCGACTCTCGGAGAAATCGAGGGTGTTTGTAAATGTATAGTGTCTTCACTGCTTGAAGGTACTTGTGACTCTGTTCCATTCCTATTTTGAGGCCCCTGACGACCCGCTAGAATGTTCTCCTTCAAAATTTGGATGGAACTAAGCCACATTGTACTGTCACCTGCATAGTGCTCAAAACTACGGCTAACGACAGGCGTGCAACAAGCCCCATGCCAAAATGAATTGCATGGGCCTTGATCTATTGTTACTGTGAATCGGTGGCATTAGCAACAACAACAACAAAACGCTGTTAAATGGAACCTTAAAAGTCGAAAAATTATCTTTTCATGTCCTGATCATTTTTTGTTTTCTAGTGGATATTCCTGAGTTTAATTTTCCATTTAAAACCTTTCATTAGATTTGTTAGTTCTTAGTAAGACAAAAAAATTTTTTAAATATATTTTTGATTTGCTTGTTTTTAACATATTTTGAAGCTTCGTGACGTCTATTTGGAAAATGTCTCGTTCATTTTAATCGCAGTCAAGCGACGACTCTTTTCTTTTAATCCCATTCTACTTACAGAAGTTTTTATTTATTGGAAAACAATAAAAGTATAAACTCAAACAATGAAGACATTAAATATTAAGAATCAATTTTCTAAATTAGAGGAAAATTCCTTATTGCTATGGCAATTGGTATTGTTTGAAATTCTGCATTGTTTTGTATTGTAACAGATTCCAATTTAGAATACTATTTACATTTGATAATAACGCTTCATAAAATTTGCTTTTTTATTTTATGATACTATTTAATTTCAGTTTCCAAATATATAAATCAAAATTAACTTAAAAAACAATTTTGCTCACTTTGCTATGATTTAGATTCACATTCATCATTTTCCCTAATTTCAACAGCATTGGATAACATGCTTAAACCAAGCAATGAAACACAATCTCAATGGAAAAGTCTACACAGAAGGATAGTATCAATATATTTATCAAAAATTTCATATAAAAAAGGTATTCAAAAGCAAAAGATAGTTAAAAACAGATATATATATATATATATATATATATATATATATATATATATATGAGTCTTGGGTTGTGAATATAAGGACAAGAAATACGACATGACTTTGCACATTTCAAATTTAGAAAGATTTTAGAAATCATCAGGTAATTTTTCACTTAAACAAAATATTAACTATCACTTCGACTTTAAAAGGTTCTGGGGTATTGGTAAATAAAATATACTTCCAATAGAAAATAAGGGTTTCACTGAAGCATTAATTAATAGTTTATTTAAACACGCTAATCTGTAATTGATAGAAAAATCGCGGTATGATGGTGATTATATGAAAATATTTTTCAAGAGACAATCCTAGATTTTATTCAAAAGGCTTTAAAGAACTACACACAAATCAACCACATTTCCTCTGAGAGTGCCTCGGAGATTCTGCCATAGTACAACCGGGTTATAGCACAAGTATTGCATTTATTTTCAAACACATCAATAAAAAACTCCTAACTCCAAAAATTTCTTTTTTATTAATTTTGTCTAAGATAGTGTAAATCATTTGTACTTGGATGTGTAGTATCTTTATCTTACTCTAAATTAGATTTAATTCACTTTAAAGTTGTAATATTCGCAAGAAACGTCGTCCCTTACGTTAGAATGGTGATTCAATGGGAACTTGGTGAAATCTCTGCGATAGAGCCAAGTTGGCATCATTTTGAGGGGCCAATTTGGCGACTTAGGCGAACATTTTGGTAAATTAATGATCAAGTTGGTGACCATTTGTAACGAGAGTTCGGGACCTTCTGGATACTTCTAGAAATTAGTAAGTCCAGTTTTGAGTAACTATCAGTTAGTACTGCTCTGATTGTTGAAGGGATTAATGATTACTTCGGCTGTTGAACGAGCGATTGCTTGTGAATAGTCTTTTATATAATTGTATTTTAGACACCAATAATTGTATCTGTGTGCTGTTGAAAGTGTAAAGACCTTCTGAGATTTATTTTGTGAATATTGCTGCTAATTCAAGTATAGGAATTCAAATATTTCAAGGATTTGAGTTTCGACTATAAATTCTCATCGTTCTTAAAGAACTGTCATGTTCTTTGTGACTGATTTGCGTAAAATCCTCGTACCCCGGATATACGGAACAATATATAATACATATGTGCTTGTTACCATTATAGGTGTTGTTTCCGTTCAAGCCAAGGTTCTCAAGAATAAATAAATTAAATGATGGCAGTAGCTAATCGCGACGGAAGATATGCTGCCTGGCTTTTGGAGAGGCGTGGCCACATCCATTCAGCACATAGTGGAAGGATTCAAAAATATTCATCACGTTCATGACATGAGGCTTGACCTTCAATATTAATGAAAATGCTTCCCGTACTATAAAGTACGCTTAGAAGCTGGACGTTATAGATTAATACAAATATTGTAAATTCGGAGTTGAATTTAGAGAGGTCTCTTGCGTGTATCAATTATTTATTATTTAAAAATTAAAGACAACAAATACCATACCAAAAGTTAGAAACAAAGAAAAGGGACGGTTTTCAATAACAATAATTTTTTTACCTTACTTGACCTGAACTGAAGTCAAGTGGTCACTAGAGAGCGTTTCTGCTGATTGGGTGATTGGGACAGTCAATTACAATTGTTGTGACAAGAACGGCTACACAAGTATATTTGTATTGAGAAAAATAAGTGCAGAAATGCTTTATTTTGGCAATATAATTCGCCAGGTGACCCAAAAGTTCGTTAACATTTTAAAATTCAATAATTAACAGAAGAATTTAAGTATAGAGATAACATTTTACACTTAAGATATACGACTATCCTAAAATCATGATTTTTTTTTAAAAAAAGAACAATTTTTTTTTATTTTATTTTATACGCCATCTTATTAGCTTTTTTAAAATACCAAGGGTTTCCTTTTGTATTCACTAGAACCGAAACTGCAAGTGTTTTAGTAAACGTAGATGTCATAACTTTACCTAAGATGTCAAACATTAAAATGCGTTTTATTCGAAATGAGTTTTTTTTTCTCGAAAAGCTCAGATGGAGACAGCAATGGCTCAAAAAGTTTTTGAAATAATTTTCCGAAATTTTTGTGTATGCTCCGTATAACAGTAGAGATGTTTTAACCTTCATATTTATCACAATCACTGTTTTATTACAAAATTTACAATTCTTTATGTGAATATAGATACTGTTTTTTAAACAATTCCTTATAATAACTAAGAAAAAGTGCCCTAGCTTTTGTGTAAAAATTAAAATATCTCTTATTCTGAAAGTCAATTTCAAACATGAAGAACAAAGTAACACATCAAAATTGAAAAATTGAGAATTTGTTCATAAACTTTTTGTATTGAGTGGGCCCCGTTTATTTCATTTTTGGTACATTTTCACCAGTTTTTCTGCATTTTAATAATAATAAATTTTTTTTCTGTATTCAAAAAAAAATGTTAGTTTTTTCCCCTTTAAATACACTAAATTAATCTGAAAATCACAAAAATTTCTCATTATCTCCAGTTTTTCAAAAAAAAGTTGTCGCAAGTATTCGGATACCTTAAGCAAGAAATCAAATGGGGTTTTATTCAAAAAAAGTAGCAAAAAATGGCCAACATATGGAAAGCAAAAGATCAGTGACGCAGCATGAAAATCGCGCACAAAATGGGCTGCAATCATTGAGGAAACAGATGCGCCAACAATTACAGCAGGTTGACGTTACCAGAAAAGACAGAGTTAGTAAAGCTGTACTATCAAATTGTAGAATCTGTTACTGCAGGTTCACTATCTTGTCGCCATAGCAGGGTGCGAACGATCTCTCGGTGAGAATCATGTCCTAAGACACCATTTCCGTCATGCTTGGCCTCCCTGGTCCCCAGATCTCAATTTATGGGATTAATGGTTGTAGGTTTATCTGAAGTCTACCCCGATCATCCGCCGTCCTTAGGAATGTAAAAAGACAACACCCGAAGGCAATTTCTAGCCATACCAGCAGATGTGCTGTTCTCAACATCGTTCACTATACCACAAATATTGTTGATAAATGACGAACGAATTAGTGAACTGGTTTGCTGGTTAATGTAGAAATAAATTGTATACGGTAGATATAAGGGTATCCCAAAACTTTCGGAGTACTCTTTGACAAAATAGTATATTGTTAAACAATATAAATGCTTTCTTACGACTCAATATACAAATAAATATTAATATTTAACAATATTTAAAATAAATTGACTAAATTTCACAAAAATCGCATTTATAAGTGAAATTTTAGCAATATTTTTGTGAAACATCAAAGTAATTACAGAAAAAAGTAATACACTTGTATTAGTTAAAGTATTACTAAAACAAATTAGATGCATTTATCTAGAAAATGTTTTATT
The DNA here is from genome assembly GCA_019973935.1 of Trichonephila clavipes. Lineage (NCBI taxonomy): Eukaryota > Metazoa > Arthropoda > Arachnida > Araneae > Nephilidae > Trichonephila > Trichonephila clavipes. Next base: position 249,244 of record BMAU01002488.1, read on the forward strand.
AAAATTTGACAATTTTAGAGCCAATTGAGTAGACATTATAAGAAATATTACATCCTTTATGAGACAACTATTTAAATAACAAACCATAACTCAAAAATTATTCATAAAATAAGAAATATTTTAGTACAGTGCTTCTCAAAGTTTCAATATTCGTGACCCAATATTCAATCATAATTTTCATCGCCCCCCCTCGTACAATAACAATGTATTAAATTCAATAATATTGTACTTTGACGCTAAAGCTACAGTACGACTAACCTTTTAAGTGCCACTGGCGTATATAAACTTCTCGCTCAGCCAAAGCCTTAATTTCCCCGGGCGTATATATACGTCTTTCCGAAGTACGATATTTTCTTTGCACTGCTATCCATAAAACTATTCCGAAGGCTTTGGGAATGCCATAAAAGTACCTTGACAGTGTTTGCGAAGGATTTACTTATTTCAGATTATTTTGCTTCTTTATTCCTCACCCCCACTTAATACATGGCATGCACACGCATACGTGGAAAACGGTTGGCATTGGGAGGCGAATCTCACGTAACCTTTAATAGGCAGTTAATTATAAACAGAACAAATTATCAAGATAAGTGTTAATTTTTGTATATAATCTTATGTATGACAATCTCATGGGGTCACTGGTAATTATTAAACTTGCTCTCAACTTTGAACTGTTAAATTAAAATTATCAAATAAATTGTGTAACACTAATACATTTATAAGTGTAATATATCAAATTAAATGTGTATTTTATCTTTTATTATGTCAGTTTGCATTGATATTAATTTACTGAAAGTAAACAAATTAATTTAATTAAATAAAATGTTGCTTTCATTTTTTCAATATGTTCGCGCACCCCTCGTAGAGTTGTTACGACCCCCAAGAGGAGAGCGCCCCACAGTTTGAGAAACGCTGTTTAGTACATTCTCTAGAAAATAACATAAATATCAGGTTCAAAAAGTTTTATAGAAATAGAGATTTGTAATGTGTTTTGAATTATCAAACTAGTCATGATAGATTTTGAATAATTTAAATGTCCAATTCTGGTAGATTAAAAACCCACTTTCGGTTTTTCTTACTTCATAAAATGTATTGTAACTTGGCCTCTAGGTAGCGTAGAAACAAAAAAAGTATGTTTTGTAGAGCCAAAAGATACCTCTATTCAATAAAATATAAAGCAAAAATATCAGTCTTGACCGAATTGGGTCGTTTTCAACGTGTTCGGATACCTTGCAACTCTTTGTCCAGATTAAGACCTTTACGTACTCAGCTATCTGAATGAAATCACCAAGTCTTATTAAAAATGTATATCTGACTCAAACTTCCCTACAGCCTAACTACCCTATTCTAAGCGCAAGTGAATGTTGATAGACACAAACAATATAAATTTTACATTCTATTATTCATTTGAACGTAACATTATTTAGCTTATCTTGAGAAGTGAAGTTAGAGCTAAGCCCCTGAGGTATTTCCCGGACGTTTAACAGTCTGTGTTTTTTCAGTACGTGCCGAAAGAGGATATTTACTCAAAGAGATTGGTCACACACGTTTCAGATTTGCGATCAGAATCTTCACGTACTCAACAGCAAAAAAGAATTTGTGTTGCTAAAAGCAGAGGAAATGGATGCGTAAAATGTTATTTGGGGCTGTTCAAGAAAGTGTGTTTGATTATCGGTACTTTATTCGAAAGGAATAAAATGCCTTTCGCTGTAAAAGTAAAGAGGATCAAGAAATAGGAATAATTGTTTCGATTTTTGGAAATATTTCTCTGTTTATTAAAAGAAATTCACTTTTTAGAGCAACGTGGGATTCCTTAAGTTATTTTGTTATTAGCAAAATCAAAATTCTATCAAAATCCAAAAATGTTTTCTGGATAAGCGAAAATAGAATTTTTTTGAAAAAAAAAAAAACTTTGGGTTTCTTAATTTTTTTTAAAGAAATTTGAATCACCACAAAAGAGTTTGTCCAATATATCTTAATAGAGCAAATAGCGGCCAGCAAACAGTTTTGTATAACCACCCGTCAAGACTATCAGAAAACCAAATGCAAATAAAGTCTTCTCTATATACTTGTATATTTGTGAGTCAAGTTTTCCCTGCTTAAAGATCAACAAGAGTAAATGTAGATGCAAGTTGGCTGACATAAACTTGCAAGCTGTGATAAGACATTCAACAAGCAGTCTTACTCCTGATTTCAAAGGAAAAGAAATAGAGAAAAGTGTGATAGGGTACATTCATCTTATCAAACTGATTCTGAAATTAAGTGTACTAATATTTAATAATAGGAAACTGGACAATAAAGAAATTTTATAAAACTGCCCCGAACTTTGACATATATTTATCGATTTTTATGATACAATTTATACATTTTCAGTGCTACACGAGGGCCTTTGGCGATGGACTTCGACATGTTGAACCATGGTCAAGTGACGAGGATGACACCTGAGGTGGCCCGCAACTCTCCTAACTTCCACACCACATCAAAGGGAGTACGTTTCAGCTCTCGACATTTAACGTTCATTGCTGCCCTTTACGGTGGGTCTTTAGTGGTACTGGGCTCGAACTCATAACATGCCTGCCAATTTAATACCTGCAAGCAATTTGAAGGAATATTTGGTCAATATTTATTTTTATGATTATTCTCAAACATATAAAGCATAACGAAAAGCATTTTACACAATTTTTTTAGCAGTAACATCCATCTTATGACATTGAAAACACTTTTAACCTGGAAGTGGCCGCGTGAGGCACACAGATCACAAAATAGTTAATTCTGGCAAAACTGCTTATTTAACAAAGTAAAATTGAAAAGTCCTTGAAAGTAGGTAAGTATACTTTCCCTTAAATAAATTATTCACTGGAATCACGATTTGTATCGTGTACAATAAAAGTAATTATATATATAAAAAAAAAAGGACTGGGGTGACTCAATCATCCCACGTGACGATTAACGTTAGTAGCGAGTGTGTGCCTGCTCCCAGGATAAAACATTTTGAATTCTTCTCGCTTTAAATATTAAAAAGTAACACAATTATTCTTCATCGAAATTTTATATTATTTTTCATTATTTAACATTAAATCTAAATGCTTTTTCTGTGAGGCTTAAAAATACAGTTCGCTTAAAACTAATTATAATAAGAGCATTCATTTTGAAATATTTTACATTTTCGTAAACATTGTCGCGCATTTGCATTTACTCTAATGACAATTCAGCTATTATATCAAGAATGTTTTAGTTTTTTTGAAAAAATTTAACTCGTGCGAAATGCGGCTACTTCAGACATTATACTTTTTACGTATCAGTGCTGCACAGAGTATTTTATAACTAATTTATTAATACTAAATTAAGAGGAAGCTTAATAAGTTTTAGTGACTTCCCTGGGCTTTTTTTGAAGAGCAAAGTTTTTCAAAAGAAGGTTTTCGATTAGAAATTGACACTGAGTACTTTTTCTATACTTGGCTGAGATCTATATTTTGTCTTCAAAACAGCCACCGTATTTTGCAATCTGTTCCAATTTAAAAATTCGAGAAAAAAATATATATTATTTAAAAGTACCATTAATATAAAATTTAATATACTTATCTTATTAATTTGTACGGTTTATAATTAGGATCATATTGTAGCTTTAGTGTCTCAAAGTGCATTATTATTGCATTCAATGCATTATTATTGTATAAGGGGGCGCGAAAAAAATTATGGTTGAAAAGTGGGTCACCATTATTGAAAGTTTGAGAAGCAATGTGGTACACAAAGAGTTATTTACAGCCCGCCAAGACACTCAGAAACCCAAATATAGAGGAATTTTTTTTTCTATATTTGGGTCGACATATATTTGTGAGCAAAATTTTTCTTGTATAGGGTTAAACAATAATAAATACAAATGCAAGTTGACTGAGATTAACTTCCTGGTTTTGATGTGAGTTTCAACGAGAAATTTATTAATTTAAAAACACATACACAACTCACCACTAATTAGAAAACGACATAAACTTTAATATGGTTCATTTGTTTCATTAAATTGATTCTAAAAAAATGGGCTTCCAGCTATAGATAGTATGGAATTGTGCAATAATTAAATTGAAAAAAGAAATACTGCCACTATTTTATTTAGCTCATATTTAGTTTATAAATTTGTAGTATACTTAACTTTTATTTAACTAATGTTATATTTAACTTATATTTTAGTTTTCTGTCGTCTCTGGGGGCTTAGAGGTAGCGTGCCCACTTTGTAAACCTAAGATTGCGTGTTCGACCCCGTCTGGAGTCGATACATTTTCTGGATGCGAAAATTGTTGGCACGCATGTCATATGATTATGTGGCATATGAAAGATCCCTTAAGTACCAATTTGACTCTGTTACTCTCGGAAAACTTAAATCAAGGCAATATTTAAAATCTCGTTCAATTAAAAACTAATTGAAGGGTCCCAGTTTGGTAACGAGACAGCCCCTAGATGAGGCCACCGTGAAATCCTTCTCACATTTAGGAACTTCCGTCACTGCAAAGTCTAAGTTGATAAAATGCAGCCCCATTGAAGAAAAGAGAAAGAACAAAAATATTTAATGATTTAGTCATTGTAAAAAGGTTCGGCCCTCCTGTATTATCAGCTTCCACAATGGGACCCTCGATTGAAAACATTTGCTTACTCCTGATGTAGAGCTTCTTTATTCTTGATCACGATCGAATGGTCCCGCGTTAGCATGTTAGTTGTCTCTAGACGAGTGTATTTTGATAGTTTTTTGAGGGGGAGGAGAATTGATTGATTGATTGAATATTAACGTCGCACTGTTCAGCTACACGAGGGCTTTTGGCGACGGACCATGTAATTTAAAACCATGGTCAAGAGACGTGGACGACACCTGAGCGGGCACCCCCTCTCCTAACGACCACACTACACCAACGGGAGGACGTTTCAGCTCTCGACAGATTTAACGTGTATCGCTGCCCCACACGGCGGGTCATTAGTTATACTGGGCTCGAACTCGTGACAAGGCAAGCCACGGTCCGATGAGGGGGAGGAGAAAAGGAATAAACAAGCAAATACTCTGAAATAATTAAATCCTTCGCAAAACACTCTCAAGGTCCATTTATTGCATTCCAGAGCCTTCGGAATAATTGTTTCGATAACACTACACAGAAAAGATCGTACTTCGGAATGACGTTTATATACGTTCAGAAAATGAATGATTTGGCTAAGTAAAACGTTTATATACGCCGGTGGCACTTAAGAGGCTAAAAACGTATCGTAGTTTTAGCGTGAAATTTCAGTATTATTGAATTCAATACATTGTTATTGTATGGGAGCAGAGAGTACGATAAAAATTATTATTCAATATTGGGTCACAAATATTGAAAGTTTGAGAAGCACTGAATAAAAGAACTATTAGTGATGGATCTAGTAATTTTGCGCTTCGGTCAAATGACAAGGACGACACCAGAGCCTTTAAGCACTTCTCTGAACAATTACCTCACCACGGTTCGATGTATTTAACGTACATCAACCATCTTCAGCGGCACAAGGACTCAAACACGCGATAGGTCAGCTACGAATTCACCGCAATCACCACTAGGCAACAGTGGCTACAAAAACTTTTTAATGTTCTACGTCAGGCAATGCTTACGTAAGAGACAATATTTATTGTCTCTACTGCAAATATCTTCACTCCATTCATGATAGCAACACTTCATTTCTCAATATTCAGTAAAATTATTAAAACTTTAAGGAACTAGAGAAAACCTTATGATCGAAATACAAACATATCTAAAGCGATGTAATGGATTAAAACAGTTCGTTATGTGTGTAACTTTACTTTTAAAAAACTAATCCAAATAGTTGTATATATTTTTAATTTTTATTTATACACTAAGTTAAACATTACTAAAAATCGATTATCCTGTTTAAAAAAAATTATTTTTGTCTTTTTTGAGGATATTCAATTAAACTCACGACAGTATGAGCTCGAAGTATGTTTTTAACTATGCCCACATTTTAAAATAAATGAATATTTAAATAAAAGTGCCACATACGCAAATCATATTTATGTTCGAAAATTCAATTTGCCTCTTGACAAAGAAAATTTCTTTTAAAATTTACTACTATCATTAAAACCTCATTATAAGAATATACAAACATTTTTGAATGAGTGGAATTTAAAAAAAATCCTCTCAAAAATCCTTTTTTTCCCACGTCGACTTACTAAGTCAACGATAGACGTTGATAAATAATAATGTGCTTCTCATACACGTTCGTTGCAAATTTCAAGAGGAAGTGGGCGGTGCCCACAGAGTAGCCATTAATTTTTCATCCTTAACTACACATCCACTAACAGAATATTGACTAACGTTCCTTTTTAAGAAAAAGGTTATTATGTCTCCAAGGATTTCTCGTATATGAACGTGCTGGAAAGCTACCTACTCTGCAAGATTACCCACACGCGTGCCATGGTTTTTACTTGTGCTCTTTATTGGTACTACGATCAAGTGGAGCTGTTATTTCTGCAATGGTATCACCAGCGACTACATAATAGAAAGAGTATCAAAGGAATTTGTTTTATCCAAAGCTGATTGGATTGGCATGAAGCAGTCCTGATTTATAGAAGTAAAAAGTTGTCTAAACAGAAAACTATTCGGTGTTTTTTTAATCACTTTCTTTATTTTAAAACCGTGATACACGATTGAGAAAAAGTACAGTTGAACCTGTTTTCGTGCGGTTGATAAGAACCGAATAAAAATAACCGCACAAAAACATTCGAAAATTTCATGAATGATTACATATAACAAATAAATTGGTCGAAATACTGCAGAATTTTTTTTTATGGTCGCACAAAAAAAAAAAAAAGGATTGCATAAAAACAGATTCAACTGTATTGAATTTTTTAGGCGTGAACAACGGGTAGTTTTTTTTTTAGAAAAATAATTCAGAATTATCACACAATTATATATATATATATATAGAAAAAAATGTGAAAAACCTAGTTTGTCTTTTTCACAAAAAATTATATTTCATTTATGTGAAAAATAATTCCAAAACTATATAATATATATATATATATATATATGTATATTGTTTCTTTAGAAATTACATCTTTTCAGTAATTATACAGCCTTTTCTAAATAAACTTTCGGCATTTCCAAAAGTATTTTGTTTAGTATTAATTTTAATGTTCACTACACATTTAAAAAAAAACTTTTTAATTGATTAGTTCAGTGTTTCTCAAACTGTGGGGCGCGCCCCCCTGGGGGGCGCGATAAACGTACAAGGGGGGCGCGAGCATATCGAAAATAAAAGATTAAAAAAAAATTATTTACTGGAATGAAGCAAAACAGAATACTTTCTGACATAATAAAAAAAATACACATTTACACTGATATAATTTATATATCTGCGATATTACGTCATAAAAAATTAAAGCTACTTCTTTTCAAACCAAAATGAGAAAAAACAAAACCCAGACCCATAATCGAAAAAAAATTTTAGGAAGGTAAAAAAATTCATCACTGTAATATACTTGTCATCAGATGTAGGCAGCAGAATGTAGCTGCTGCGGTTTGACCTTCGAACTTGTACGGTTAGTTACGTCCCTGCTCTTATGTATTTGTTTTTTTCATTTAGGGAAGTTGCAAATAAACTATTTCTGCTGCGATTTTTTCCTTGTAAAATATTTTTATGATTTTTGGAAAAGCACAGAGAACTCTTCGAAGGATTACATGGCCAAGATTTATTTCTATGAGTTATTCCCAAACATATAAAAAAGCGTAATGAAAAAAAAACGTTTTACATAATTTTTTTTGAACATCCATATTGTAATAAATACACTTTTATTCCGGAGCTGTCACGCCGAGCACAGAGTGCACGAAATCGGTAATTCTGGCAAAACTGTTTAATTGTTACCAATGGCTCTGACACACTATCCTCCTGTTTGACAGTCTTAACGTGTGAACTAAAATATATTTGTCACATATCTCCCTCTTTTTGGAAGTGACAAACGTTTTTTACAATCTTAAGGTACTTGTTTTGACTGAGTTCCCGGTGTGATAACTTTTTTTCCGAAATATTTTCTGTGTTCTTGAAAGTAGGTGAGTATATTTTCTCTTAATTAAATTATTCACTGGAATTACGATTTTTATTGTGTACTATAAAAATAATTATAAAAAAAGAGATTGGGGTGGCTCAATAACCCCACTCGACCATTAGTATCGAGTGCGTGCCTGCTCCATGTTTAAAACATGTTGAAGTCTTTTCACTTTAAATATTAAAAATAATACAATTATTTCTCATCGGAATTTTATATTATTGTTCATTATTCAACATCAATTCTAAATGCTAATTCTGTGAGGCTTAAAATTACAGTTCGCTTAAAACTAATTATAATTTGAGTAATGATCTTAAAAAATCATTTTACATTTTTGTAAACATTGGCTTTACTCTCCTTAAAATTCAGCGATTATATCAATAATGTTTTATTTTCTTATAAATGAAATCGTGCAAATAGCGGATATTTCAGCCGGTATACTTTTAATGTATCAGTGCTGCACAGAGTATTTTATAACTAATTAATTAATGCTAAATTAAGAACAAGTTTAATAAGTATTAGCGACTTCCTTGGGCTTGTCTTACAGAGCAAATTTTTCAAAGGAATGCTTATATGATTAGACATTGACCCACTGAGTTCTTTCTAAAAAAAGTTGATATCTATATTTTGCCTTCTAAGCAGCCGCCGCATTTTGCAATATGCTCCAATTTAAAAATTAGAGAAAGGAAAAATAACATAATAATTATCCTATTACTTAATATTTTTTTGCTTAAAAGCAACGTATACAAAATTTAATACTTATGTCATGAATTTGTACGGTATATAATTAATATTATTGCTTTAGCGTAAAAAAAAGTGCATTATTATTGCATTCAGTACATTATTAATGTATAAGGGGGGCGCGATAAAAATTGTGATTGATAAGGGGGGCGCCAGTTTTGAAAGTTTGAGAAGCACTGGATTAGTTGCAATATTACTAATTTTAAAAAAATGAATGAAATATATAGACTTAAAAGATTTTTGAGCTTTCACTGCTGTTCATTATAATTACAGCACCATGATGGAAAACAAACACAACAAAGATATTTAGTTTCCGTAAACAGTATGGTAGGAAAACAAAATGATTAAATTTGCAAGAATTTCGGAAGGTTTACAGGGATGCAAAATTAGTGGAAACTGCTGCCAACCCTGGCCCCTAAAACGGCCTTTACTCGATTTGGCATGGAGTCAAATTGGATAAAGGTAACAGAAAAGGGCAACATATTCCATGCTTCTTTAAGTCCATACCACATTTCATCAATCATATTAACTGGCAAGGGGTGACGGGCCAATCTCTCAGCAATCCAATACAAGAAATTTTCAATCAGTGACAGATCTAGAGACTGTGCAGGCCAGAATAACAATTAAGTAACCTGTGTATCGAGGAACGTGATAACATAACGTCCAACATGTGGTCTTGCATTATCTAGTTGAAAGATTGCGTTTGGCAAACCTGTAAGGTGGGAACCAACCACTGGACATAAAGCGTCAGAAACCGATCTGCATTCAAATTACCGTCAATCCTAACTATATCTCAACAACTCATGTACTCAATTGCTGTCCAAACCCTCACACCAGGTGCAGGACTCTCATGCCGATATAAAATGCAAGCATTCGACGGATTTTTTCTGCTGATCCTCCAGATAAGTATACAGCCAACAGAATACTGCACACAGAACCGGGACTCTTCAGAACAACGACACTGTGCTACTCATGTTTCAAGCTTTGCCGTTCGCCGCACAAGAGAGGCCGTTTCTATCTCTATGCTACATTGGCAAGGGAATGCGAAGTAATGTTCACCGAAGTAATGCCAGTCCACGCTGCTCTAAACGTCCTCGCACCGTACGAGCGGATATTGTGCGTTCTGAAAACATGTCGATTTTCTGTCTAATGGTCCGTGATGTGGTTGTATGGATTTGCAGGCCGACATAACAGTATGTCTGTCCTCTCGGTCGTTAGTCATGGGATGTTGCGGAGATCCTGCATGCTGTTGAAGATATCACATTCAGCAACCTTTAGATTCCGTATTTGCATGCCAGTAGTTGGATTTCGACCAGTACGACGGGCAATATCACGGAACGAGAATCCACACTTTCCATAGACAGTGATCCTGCCTGTATTGAATACTGACACTTGCTGTGTGATAAGTATATGTTCCTGCTATACAAGGCATAACATGATATTCTAAAGAAACTACGATCCGACGGAGTGCTTTTGGAATGAAAAATTCACTGCATAACTTTACTACAGAGTGTTTTTTTCCAGGTATAGAAGTTTAAGTTGGCATTACTTTCCAAGATGGCGACAGATTTAACAGCTGTCAAGTTATTTATTCTCAGTTTGGTTTGGCAATTCATCATGAATAGACTCACGCCTGAACAACGCTTTCAAGTTGTGCAATTTTATTTCGAAAATAATGGTCGCGCGCGATTTTCATAAGCGAATTTTGTTTAGCGATGAAGCACACTTCTGGTTGAATGGCTACGTTAACAAACAAAACTGCCGCATTTTGAGTGAAGCTAATTCACAAGTGTATGTCGAAACACCGTTACATCCAGAAAAACTGATTGTTTGGTGCGATTTAGTGGCTGGTGGAATCCTTCTTCAAAAACGATGAAGACCACAACATTACAGTCAATGGTGATCGGTATAGAGCCATGATTACTAACTTTTTCATTCCTGAATCGAACAATCCTGATGTCCAGGAGCTGTGGTTCCAACAAGACGGCACAACATGTCACACAGCTCGTGCCACAATCAATTTATTGAAAGACACGTTTGGTGACCGCCTAATTTCACGTTTGGACCTGTGAATTGGCCTCCAAGATCTTGTGATTTAACACCGCTAGACTATTTTCTGTGGAGCTATGCAAAGTCATTGGTCTATGCCGATAAGCCATTAACGCTTGACCATTTGGAAGACAACATTCGCCGTGTTATTGCCGATATACGGCCACAAATGTTGGAAAAAGTCATAGAAAATTGGACGTCCAGATTGGACTACATCCGAGCCAGCCATGGCAGTCCTATGCCAGAAATCATATTTAAAATGTAATGCCACAAGATTATCTTTCGAATAAAAGAAATTCATGTCAATCGAATAATACATCGTTGTTTTGTTGCAATTTAAAGTTCTATACCTCTCAAAAAACACCCTTTATTATGTAGTGGTTCAGATGCCATATTTCTCCTTCCAGAGTCGTCTAAATGCGCTAAAATACTAATTATTTGCATATTCCAACCTCTACTTCTGATGTGATTTTGACGAACGCTGCATCATTCCTTGTGTTGAAATATTAACGGACATCAGTGTGTTTCTCATTTCTGTACTATTGGGTTAAATTTATGTGATTTATTTAACGAACATACGAAAATTATGTAAATCATTTTATAATATTATTATAAAAATGTGTCAGAATATAAGATACATATATTTTCTAAATTGTAACTAGTTTTTTTTTCTAAATGTTTAATGTCCTTTTCAAAATTTTCATCTTGACTAATATTTCTCTATACTGGACATCAAAAAATTTACATCATTTAACCCATTGATTAAGATTAGTTAAACATTTATACTTCTAATCTATTTCTAGCAACGCTAGTTTATACTTGACCTAAATTAATTTATTTTGTTAGCATGATTGCATAAATAGCATCAGGAAGTTAACGTCATTTTTCTAGATTTAGAATTGATGGAAAAGATTAAAATCCTACTGATTGGAACAATCGAAATAATATTAAGGATTAACGCCAGAGAAGACATGCACTCGATACTCATGTTATTGTTCACGCGGACTCTAATCCTTTTTTTATAATTATTTTATTCTACACGATAAAAATAGTAATGTCAGAGAGTAGTTAAATTAAGAGAAAAAAACCTTACCTACTTTTAAAGACTTTTTAATTTTTCTTTGATAATTTGGGAAAAATTCCAATCAGACTAAAGTTTCAAATGTGCGTGACTTTAATAAAGGACACAAATCACAGATATTTTCGTCTTTCGATCTTTCTCACTACAAAAATGATGTTTGTAGGCATATCTGTCATATTTTATCAACTTATTGTAGTTTTACTGTCCATTGATAATATACACAAATAGCATGTTGAGCTTTTACTTGCTTGTGTTTTCTGACAGGACTTAGTATGTCTTATACGGCTTCATGGTGATTATGGCTCTTAATGGAGGTTTTTATGTAGCATTTGAAAACTTTCCTCTTATCTCAAAGGTCGCATATTCATCGTTTTCTCACAAATTCACTTGCGCTATCATGATTAATATCCATTATTGTATGAGGTTCTTCCTTTGTTTGATCAGTTTCAACTTTATCCAATAGAAATCACACACACACACACGTGCCCTTTTACTTCTTTAAATTCTGTTCGTTTACATTTTTGCAAACCCTGATGAGTCGTACAACAAAACAATCACATCTACTAAGTCGTTCACAGGGGAAAAATGTTGCCTAGTCATAGAAAATGTTTTGGAACGAAGGTGGTCCTACATCGAACTCAGTCATCCCAAGTACCTTAAAACTTTTAAAAAAAAGTCTGTCACTATTAAAAAAGAGGGAGATATGTGAAAAATACAGTTTAGTTCCCATGAAAACTGTCATATAGGAGGATACTGACAGGGTCATTGGTAAAAAGAAATTCACAGAATTCATGAGCCTGGGGTGTGCCCAACGCGAGCACTCGTGGGTTAAGAACATTATTTCTTTTTCTCTCTCTCTCTGTCAACAATATTATTTTAAAACAATTTTTTTTCTGCTGCAAAATCTTGTTATAAGAATCTATTTTGTTTTTTTCTCTCTCTCAAATTAAAAACAAGTAATATATTTAAGGTGCCTGACTAGTTGCGAAGACATTTTTTTGAAATTTTGCTGAAAATTTATTTTTAAACTCATTTTTTTTGTTTAATTAAAACTGAAAACTAATAAAAACAGCAAAAAAAAATTTCTTTCAATGTATTTTTTTTAAATATGGCCAATTTTAGGTTTAGATTAGACGTTATTTGTACGTTACGTTAAACATAGTAAAATAAATTCTAATGCATAATATTTCAAAAAACCCACATAATTTTACTCAAAAACAGTTACTAATGAATTGACCTAATATCTTTGAAAAATTTTAATTTGTTACTGAACTAGAAGTCAAAAAGTGCACGCAATGCAAATTTTCAAAAATTTCACATTTATCACACAAAAAAAAATCATAAAAAAGGTAAATATGCTGTTTTTCTTAATCTCTACGTCACAGCATACATACTATAATAATGCACAATTACACAAAATTACAGACAATTACCTACAGAACTTTTTGAGATATCATGCTTAACGTGTTGTAAAATATCAAAAAAATCTGTTTCAGAGAAAAATGCATTTAAAGATTTAAAATTCAAAATTTAAAAACTATACTGCTGAAAAAACCTAAAACCTCTATATATCAAAAGAACAAACATTTTCAAAGCAATTATGAATATTATATACTTTCTTCAAACTTTTATCTTTTAATATTTTTAACAATTTTATAGTGTCAAAAGCTTTTTCTTAAAGTCTAAGTACACAGTTTACGAAATACAGATTAGACGTATAAAAGCACTTTAAAAAACCTTATTGCATTAAAAATAAAAATATTTTACATAGAAAAACAAATATATATTATTCCATATTATTTTAGAAGTTAAGAAATATATCATACAAAATATATTTGTGTTGTTTTACCAGTAAACATTCACGAAAAAACTCTTGAAAAATATTGTTTATCACAAAAAGTTATCATAAATTAGAATAAAATCCTGCAAAGAAGTACTTTAAAACCCTCCATATGAATATACTAAGCCTTCTGTTTTTTCATCCTTAGTACTTTTTGTTTTTCTAGCTGCTTTTCTTTTTTTTTTTCGAGACAATTTCGCAATCGGTAAAGAATGTCTTAAAGATGTTGAAATCCGTTGTTTATCAAATTTAAGTAACTCTTGAGCAACACTTTCAGGAAGGGAACCATTTACATTTCGAATTACTGATAATATACCAGCATAACCAGAATTATAAAGTATTAGAGCTAATAATGCACCCAAACGAAATGTTTCCAGTCCAATAAATATATTTTTGGGAACAATATTCCACAAAATGTTGTTATAACTTTCATTGCAGTTCTGTGTCTTACCATGAAGACATTTTTTCAACAAAGTTTCATTACACAGTTTTAGATATGTAGGCTTTATTTGGTTTATAATTTTATTAGGAAGTCCTTGCTCAATTTCTTTGAGGGGACTCCCAGCTGCTTTTGCCCTTTGGTAACGACACCAACTCTCAGATCCTTCAGGACACTGTCCATGCAATGAATTGTTTTTTCCAGATACGCAGTGAAAAAATGCAGCTATTACACTACTCATCATCTTTTGTAGATTACCTACATTGTTTCGAATAGCTATTCCATAATAGTTCTGAATTCTGTCAATTAATTTATCAGTTAATTTATTTTTCCCTCCCAAACCTTTCGTTTTTTTTTTTTTTAAATGACGCAACCGCCCCCTACACGTTTCTGTACATGACCTATACACTCGAGTTTGGTTACTGTATTAATTCCATAAAAGTTTTTAACAGATTCATATCCTTTTGAGTCCCCATCTCCGTAGTATTCATTGTACTGTACATTCCTCACATTTGATCTCTCAAATATACGGTAGGCTCCAACAACCTCCATGTTCCCCGCGGAACCTTTGTAGTTCAAACATACATGTTTCGATGATTGGCTATTGCCTTTCGCGCATATGTGGCAATATTGTGTCATAACTTCAATGTCTAAAATTTTACCGGTGTCAACTGATATGGCACTTACACACCCATTCAAAGATGAGTAGCCTCTGCGTTGCCAAGTACCATCAATGGATATTCCACATTTAGTGAAACTATTTGAGCCTTTGATTTCACTCAATGCAGCGTTGATGTTTTCTTGAGCAACGCGTTCAGTTGCTTTCAACAGTTTTCTTTCTTGATTGCGGAAAGCAAGTTTTGACAGGAAAGGTAAACCGAGGAAAGCACATAACTTTTTGCCAGCTGAAAATCCTTTCCCGATTATCCTTAACCCCAAAACAATTGAAGAGTTTATAAGACAAGAACCTTTCATCTTCTCTGTCGTAGGGAAACCTTTAAAGAAGGAGCAGTTTTTGCACTTTAGGTTCATATGTGAGCATAATCCACTGACAGAGTCTTCTATAAGTTCCAAGCCCTGAGAATAACAATCAGGACAACAAACTATGGCAAAAAAATGAAATCAAAGTTGTCCAGCTGACAATTCTATTGTCTTTAGAAGTTTCAAACAATCTTTCTGAGAAAATTTCCAAACTTGTATGGCTTGATTCCAACTTTTTGGCACTAGCGGATTCAGTAGAATTGAGCTCAGATGTTTCATCATTCTCATTAATTGTGGCACGAATGGTATAACGATTTCCAGTAAATTGGCGCTTCTTAGACCTCCCAGATCTTGATTTAGCCATAATTAATCAATATTTTGTCTTAAGAAAGACAGTTTTTTTCATAAAATATATCAAAATAATAAATTAAACGAGGAGCGAAGAATCGAGTAGCTACAACATAAGCAAATCGAAAAATGACAACAAACCTGTAAAGTTGTTGCCAAATTTTACTAAAACTATTAAATAATTTTTAAAAGAATATCACCATATTCAGTTTTAATGTTACCAAAATTAATATTTTATAAATAAATTCAATAAAATTCCAAAAAAGAGTAAAAATCTTTCAAATTCAAAGTACTTCCGGTTTCGATTTCTAACTTCCGGTTCGTTTTTGTTGTTCTCACTTGACATAAAAACTGCTATAACTTCGTAAATAATTGGATTACAAGCAAAAGTAAGGTATTTTTAGAAAGAAGAAAATTCAAATATTAAAAATATTAAATAAAATTTTTTTGTCATGTTCATCAAAATTGACGATTTTACACTAGTCAGGCACCTTAAAAAAATAAGTCAATTCTTATTATAAATGCATGAATAGTATTTTATTAACGACTGAAAATTTGAATAAAAAATATATAAAAATAAATATTTAGAGAAAGAAAGTGAACTAATTGTAGAAATTGAATGATTTGCCTGAATTGTTGTAACAATGCACACCCGGTTTGGCTGAAAAACAGATTTTCGACGCCATCTTTTGTCTTTGTTTTAACCGTTACATTGTTACAACATTAAAGACGAATCTAAGTTGGTGTCAAAACTGGTAATTTAATTTCATTTCATTAATTAATTAATATTTGAAAAAATAGTAATAACATCAAGTGTCATCCACTACAAGTTTAAAAACAATGTATTTGAACTTGATTGGAGGAATAGGAAAGTATTTTATTAACGATTGAAACTTTGAACAAGAAAAATAAATAAATATATAGAGAGTGTAAGCTTCTATAGTAGGAACTGAAAAACACTTTAAATTTTATGAAAAGTATACATATTAAACATTGCAACAAATGACTTAGATTGATATCCCACGTGACATTCATCATAAAGAAAATCAACATAACAACTACCGATTACACAAGAAAATAGTCTTCAATAACTAAAAAAGGAACACAGAGAGAGAGAGAATGCTGACACGTGTATTTATTCCCCAAATACCTTTTTAGTACCGTGAGCAAGACAATTTTCGTTGTGAATAAAACTACGATTAGTGTTAAAAGTCCAATTCCCGCGGTAAAGACTCAGGTATACTTTAGTAGGTGGAATTTAAAACTCTACCTCGTTTTCAAATCACTGTCGTCAGCATTTATCACGCACTTAACGACTATCATTTAGAATTTAATAATTCTTTTAATGGTCTTTTTTCTCACCTTACAGTGTAAATGATGTGTCTGCAAAGTAGCCATTAATTTTTCATCTTTAACCAAGCACACACTATAAAAATACCTGGCAGTGTACTTTTTTTTAAGAAAACATTTTCTATATATCTTCTGCATGTTCTTTTTACTTTATAAGTCGCTAGTTTGCTGGAACGTGCTTTAAAAAGATCTACTCGTTGATATTAACTGTGCACGTGCCCTTTATTTTATTATTATTATAATTATTATTTTTCTCAGTGAGAAAAATTCGTTCGGTTAACTGCATGATGAGAAATCGATTATGTTCGATTTTTCTTATCTATCACTTGTCTTTCAGACGGATATTCCTATAGATTTTTCGTGTTTTGCATTATTTTTTAAATTACTTTCACATGAATACGTATAATTTTTAATTAGTTTTTATAAAAATACTAGTCACAACTCTAGTGGTAAAAATATATTCTTGTTATTGATTTAACCCCACACATCTAATTTGAGCCATACTCAATTTCATGAGAAATAAAGACATTTAAAACAGTCCTTAAGGTAATAAATTTTAAAAAAATTACGTACCCACCTATCAGGCAAATGTTCCTCAGTGCGGCAAAAAAATGTGATAAAATATACCGAACAAATCTGACCAAAAGGTTAAGTGTGATATATTTATAACTATCTACTCTAGTGTTGATATAGCGTTCAAGATAACAAATAAAGTAAGAAAAAATGTTTTTTTTAGTTCTTCAAAACATGTGATCTACTTAAATTGACCGGGAAGAAACATTCCTAAACTAAGCGAGCATCTTGCTCCAAATATTTCGAAAACTTTGCAAAATATAGATCTTTCATCTGATCTATTTTAAAAAAATGCTAAGATAAGGCATGTAACAGCGAACATCAAATGTTTCCTTTTTTAGATGGAGTTGAAGTTTTTTTCTCATTTTTTAAATCTTCTAGCTTTATCTTCTATCTAAAAAGAATAATATTTAGGCAGTGTTAGATATAGATTGGATATTATAATCCAAATGAAGATAATATTTTGATTGATTTCACTTTCAAAGATTAATTTGCCAATAGATTTGTTATTTGCTAAGTATCATGATATTATATATTTTTATAGTACCCTATGATTTAAAAGGAAACAAAAGCCTCAAAGAAACAGTGAAGTGAATGTGGGGTTTAGTGGCGCAAGGGCCAACTTTGGCCAAGCTGCGCCAAACACTTGTTAAAAGAAAAGTATAAGTGTAAAAAATATATATGTTTTAAAAGTAAATGTACACACATACACTCTGTCGCAAAAAAATATATGCACCCAGAAGAAATCAAGCTACAATCACGAAACTCGGCAAGAATGTAGTCTGGTAAGAGATATGCAAATGATTAAAATTTCGAAGCCAATGAGACAAGGCTAAGTGTGCTATGCGCATATTAGTTGCGCAACTGGGAGAGTTTAAAAGCATGAGTACGAGCGCCGTACGGCTATCCAAACGAATCTGATGACTTTGATAGACGATATTGAGACTTAGGATGCCTCTAAGACGTAACCGGCGGCAGTACGAGCAGCTGACGGACTTTGATAGGGGCCGTATAATAGGCCTCAGAGAAGCAGGTTGGTCGAATAGACGTATCGGCCGCCACCTCGGTCGGAGCGATATGGTAGTTGCTCGGTGTTGGCAACAGTGGATCACAGAAGGTAGAGTGTACCGTCGCGGAGGGTCAGGACGTCCCAGGAACACAAATGATCGCGAGGATCGTGCAATCAGAAGAGTGGCCACTTCGGCACCAACAACGTCGCTAGCATCGATTCAACGCCACTTACCTCCTTCCAGACATCCAGTGCCATCAAGAGAAACCATAAGGAGACGACTGACCGAAGTTGGCTTGAGGAGCCGACGTCCGCTAAGACGCTTACCACTGACCCCACATCATAGGCAGTGTCGACTGGATTTTGCCGACCTCGGGCAACTTGGAGTGTGACAGACTGGAGACGTGTCATCTTCAGTGATGAATCCCGATTCATTCTCAGTGCTGATGACCACCGCACACGTGTCTGGAGGCGCACCGGCCAGCGGTCCGATCCGGCATTTATTGTCGAGCGGCATACAGCAATTTCACAAGGTGTGACAGTGTGGGGAGCAATTTCTTGGGACACACGATCATCTTTAGTGGTCCTTCAAGGCACTTTGACAGCTCGCAGATACGTGGACGATATTTTAACGCCGATTGTGCTACCCATGCTATCAAGTCACCCAGGTGCCATTTATCAACAGGATAATGCTCGTCCACATACTGCGCGACTCTCCCAACAATGTCTTCAAGGATATGACGTCCTACCATGGCCTACCAGGTCACCAGATCTTTCGCCAATAGAGAATGTCTGGGACGCGCTGGGAAGGCAACTGCAGCCGTCCCGAGATACAGGAGAATTAACTGCGCAGATGCAAAGACTATGGCAGGATCTTCCACAGGGGGTCATAAGTGATCTAATTGAATCGATGCCACGCCGAATTTCGGCTTGTATAGCTGCCAGAGGTGGCTTTACTACTTACTGATTTTTAACCTTTTGCAAGCTGTAACTGCTTAATAAAATGATATTTTGTTCTGAATTTTTAATCATTTGTTTATTTTCATATACACTACATGCATACCAAATTTCGTGAATGTAGCTCAATTTCTTCTGGGTGCATATATTTTTTTGCGACAGAGTGTATATGCATGCATGCATGCATGCATACATACATGAAATATATTAAAAATACATTGAAACATACAAATCAAATTAAATGTAAAACTCCAATTTTTAAAAGGAAGGCAAAAAGGTTTTGGTGGAGAGTATCCCCACCAAGTCAGACAAGTCTGAAAAATAGACAAATGAAAAAAAGTGACTGCTCTAACATTGTTTAAAATTCAACGTTACATGAAAAAATGTTAGTTACTACTGTTTCTGAATCGAGTGGGAGTTAATGCACGCATATATTCGCTAGGATTGTTCACAAAACATTCCATCACGGCAAATTTATCCTCAGGATTTGGTTCTAGTTCCTCCGCCTGCACATCATACATAATCATATCCTCCTCATCAGTTGTTAACTCTGTAGGTGTTGACTTTCGAGGTCTATGTGGAGCCATTTGGGTTTTAATTTCTGCTTTCTGTACTTTTGGGCGCTTTCTTCTATTTCTTGAATTTCGTTTTGCACATTGTGGGACTTCAGGTGCATTAAAATGTTCACCATTGGATGCAGTAGGGTCAGATTCTGGTAAGGGTTGAATTTCAGTTGAAAGCGCGCCGCGCAGCAGATTTATTAGATCTTATAAGAGTGCGGGTTTCAGCTGATAAAGATGAGGCAGAGGTATTCAGGTTATTGTCAGGGGTAGCAGCAGAAGAAATTGGTTTAGGTAACCGAGATGCAATTTTTGTGGTTGGTTTTATTGAAGATGCGGAGGGCAAGAGGTTTTTGCCTGAGTGGTAGACGACGAAGTGGAATTTGAAGTAATTGAAGGAGATGCATGTGGATGAGGTACGGATAATAGAGGTTTAAGTATTTGTAAAGGTGGGCACTTGACTTTAGTAATATTTTCATCTGTTTGTGTTGTACTGGTAGCAATGGATGGTTTGGCAACTTGAGCTAAGTTTGGGAGAACTGCGGGGCAATTAATTTTCGGGCTTCAAAGTAGGATATGTTTCTATTTGTTTTAATGGTTTGAATTTCCTTTTCAGTTTTCCATTTAGGACAAAGTTTGGAATCGGCGGTATGAATCTGTGAACAGTTAATGCATTTTGGTTCTAGGGTACAATCTGTAGAAGAATGCCCTACAGCTGCACACCTAGAACATGTGAGTTGTCCGCGGCAGGAATTTTGAGAATGACCGAACCTCTGGCACTTAAAGCAGCGCAGAAGATTCGGTATATATGGACGTAATTTACAATTTAGGTAACCAGCTTTAATATTTGATGGTAATTTAGGGCTATTGAAAGTTAAAATTAAATGTTTAGTTGGAAAAAGTGACGTTTCTTTTTTTTATTTTAATTCTTCTGTCTTCAGTAACCCCTTGGTCAGAAAGTCCGTCCAAGATTTCTGCTTCGGAGGCGCACAAAAGATCTGTTTCAGATATCACACCACGACAAGAATTTAAGGATCTATGAAGATTTACAATTAACGGACATTCTAAAAATGTTTTGGTTAACAAGAGAGATTTCGTTTGTAAGGCAGATGACGTTTCGATAAGCAAATCACCAGATCGTAATTTTTTGACCGATTTGGGTTCGCCGCTTATTCCTTGAATAGCTTTATGAATTGCAAATGGTGATTTTTGTAACATTTCATTGTTAGGAAGAGATAGGATTAAAAAATGAGCATGTTCGGAAACTTTATCGGTGGTGAGAGAGGGTAATACAAGGCTTGTACCATCCATGAGCTGAGCATCATGTGTTGGGAAGGGTGGGATGGGGTTTTAAAAGATGCGTTTTGAATTTTTTATTATTTTGACTTATTTTGAATTTTTTTTTGGAAAGGAGGAGGAGAATTCCTTTTGATTTTCAGAGGACCAGTTTGACAGGGCTTGCCCTAGAGTCAACAACCAGTAGTGGCCTCGGGAGAGCCCCCCGCTCTGCAATGCAGGACTCCATCCAGGCACCACCTGGAACTACAAGACAGGCGGGATTATACACCAGCTGATAGAGCAGCCAGGACATGCTGGTTAGGCTGTCCCGGGCTCCTGCACTATCTGGCGGCCTGAGACGCAAAACTCAGCTTTTCTCCTGTACCCTCTACATGGCCGCCTCCTCCAAGACCCCACCTCACTAGTCCAAAGGTCCTCAAAAGTTCAAAACCCCGCTCCAAGTGCCAGATTTCCCAGGGAGCAGTCCGTTGTGTCATCATACCAAAAGTGAAAAAACATCAGACACAACTTCATTCCACTCAGTCCTGGTCTGCCACAGGACTTCGTGGCAGAAAAATAAAGATAATAAGTTGAACACAAAAAAATCAATAATCGAACATAAAAGAAGCAACAAAAGCAAAACATTGAAAGAAATTTAAGCAAATCAAATGAAAAGAACGGAATATAAAATATAAACCATAACACGGTAGTAAAAAATATCAAATTTTTTACCAGAAAAAAAAATGAAGTTAGAACAAATTTCAGTGTCCACTGTGGGTCTGTTGTCTGGACGGGAAAAGAAGAAAAGGGAAATTGGAATGGCAAGAAAGAGGGCCGAAAATAGAGAAGGATCACTAGGGTTCCCCGGGTTCGTGAAGCCCGTGTTTACCAAAGACAGGAGAAGGAAAAGATCACTAGGGTACCTCGGGAGCGTGAAACCCGCACTCACCTAAAGGAGGTGAGCCCCCTGAGGGGCTCAAAGAAACAGTATATTTAGCTTTACGCTGCCTATTAGTTTGTAATACTCAAAATCCACAGACCTTAAATAGATTTCCTACGAATTTAGGTAGCTACAATATTTAAACGTGGTGAGCCTTAAAAATCCAGATACAACCAGTTTTAAACAATTTTGATTAAAATTAAAACATTTTAGCTAATGTCTTAGGCAGTTAACTGTAGCACCTCTGTTTGAAAGCGCACAACTATGTGCGATTTCAAACATTCAACACAGCTATATAAGCTTTCAAGTATACTCGTTAATCACAGAGTAAGTTGCGCTGTTAAAATATTTGGAAAAAAAATATGGGTTTATTTCATAAAGCTGCCTATTTTATTACTAATACTTATTTATTTGGATATCATAAATATATATTACATACGTTAGAAGTTCTCACCTCTTTCTTGGGCACTTAGATATGTAAGAGGTAGGGAAGAAACACTCGCCATGATCCAATCAATCTATTTATTGATCTCACAATATAACGACGCACATTCAGTTAATGACAGTAAGAGAATGTATCGGTGCAAACTCCGAAAGTGGAACAACGACGGAAATACACGTAAGATTAGGAGACTATCAAACTAGATTCCTACTTTATATAGGATCTTATCTTTTATCTGATTTAATCTAATATTAATTTAATCTCAGAGATCAATCGTCACTTTAAATATTTCTCCTAACAAGCATTTATTCACAACAATTCAATAATGATACCTGTCAGTAACAATCTTACCAGTGTGTGTGGTTTCTGGTTTATCTCTTTTCCTACTCTCTAATCTAGTTAGAATACTTTGACTATATATAGTAAACTTAATTTGCATATCCCTATCTTCTTCTTTCGAACGGTTGGCTGTGATTAACGTGAATTGATAGCCCAGAGATTTCCAAGAGGATAAGTAGAGGGATCGCTAATAGATCCGTCCCATATATATATTGGAGTTTTATGGATATCTATGAATTTTAGTAACCGTCGAAATTTCAATACAGAAAGACCTAAACATACTAATTTAATTCCTTCTTTACAGATTAAATATTTTCTACCGCTTGAGAGACGAATGGTGCACTAGAGTAGGTGCTGTAGGGTGGATCCCAGTCGTCTTACCAGAAAGCATCCTTGCCTTTTCCATCCCAATAAAATAAATGATCTTTAGAAAGCGTGGCATTGGGTCATTACACTGATGCCAGTACAGGGTTCTAACATCAAACAATTACCATTTACACCACTCGACAGCTAGGTTAGAAGTTATGAACGGCTCAGTGTCTGATCAGCTTCACGCATTTGTCCCATGGCTTACCATACCTGAAGGAATCCTATTATAAATCAACTTTCCGATTTTTACCCTTGTCCCTTTTATGCTAATATTTAATAAAACATTATCATCGCTAACAAATCAGTTCGTTATTGGAATTTAAGTTGTTTCAGTCGGTGTAAACGAGGATGCATGAGTTCGTCTTAAATTTTTAATACATATTTTTTTTACATTTTTGTTTTACCTCGGCTTGGCTTCAAAACATTCTAAAGATCTTGAAATTTAAAAAGTTTGTTTTGTTTTTCTCTAAAATTGCAACTTAAATAGCCAATGGTCACTACTTTTTACCCATAAGTATACTCGTCGTGACCAAAAATCCTGTGACTTCTCCATGACGAGTATACACCTCAATCACAGTTGACTGGTTAAGAAATAATCTTTAACAAGTTTGGGGATTTGAGAAAAATACTGCTACTGACTATTTACGGCACGTTTTTATTATTTTTTACATTCAACATCACATTTATACAATTATTTGGTGATATATTTATTTATATATTCATTGGTTTATTTTACAGTTTCTCGATTAACTTTTTAATTCGCGCCACGTTTTGAAGCAACACAAGGGATAGTAAAGGGCTACTAACTGACGCAGAGTAATTTTGAACAAATGTCAAGTAAAGAAGATGACACCTGAGCTGATATCATAATGTCCAAACTTCTACTTTCCTCATCGTGAGGACTTTGAGATTCGACAGCCACTCAGGGTGCTGATTTCTTTTAGATGAATACGGGTTTCATGCTGCCGAGGTAGCCCAGTTTTTTTTGCCCCCCCCCCCGCCTCAATTCGCCCTTTTCTTCCTTTGGACATTTGTTTTTTTGGGGGGGAATTTTCGTTTAGGGTTTTGTGTGAAGAACCACAATTTATTTTAACTAACCTGCGATTATTGCTCCTCTTTTATTATAAAAACTAACAATCTGTTAACAAAAAAAATAAAAATTACAAAAAAAAACTTAAAAGAGGTGATCAAAAATCACAGAAAAAAATGATTTTTTTATTAAGATTATACAGTCGGCTGTTTTTTAATACCAATCTGCTGCGTGCCTAACCTTAGTTCTAAGAAATCTCGGTACCACCCTGTAGCCCATCCCGCTAGAGATACTATTTAGGCAGCGGAAAGGACCCTTGCAGAGAAGGGTATGCGGTGGGGACTCGTTTATATCAAGAAACCCTCCTTGGCTTCGGCCTTGGACTGTGCCCAGCATCATGGCATGGAAAGATTGCCCGTTGTCTAGCTTTGAAGAATCATCCGGCGGTTACACTTGGCACCTTAAAAAAGTGAAGGAATTTGAGGCCTAGCAGGGTCTGCGATGGAACTGGAATAATCTGTGTTATTTCCAAAATGGTGATAACTATAGAGAAAATTGTTTTGCCTCCTACTGAGAAAAACGATGCATTCCCTTTGCCTCCAGTAGCAGGGAACATTTCTTGAGCTGACCATCTTGATAATATGACCCCGTCATTGAGTCCAGAGTATTCTTTGTGCCCCAACGGAGGCGAGAATCCAACAAATCCTACGGTAGTGGAGCAACAAATGATCTCCACAAAAATGAGATTATCCTTCTATACACTGCAGCAAGAATTTAGCAATTCTGCTAGATTCTTTATTACTAACCCTTCGAATAACGTTTCAAATGTATGACCTTTTCTGATCGAGAAAGCGATCCAAAGAAGTATATGGCAGGTTTCGACGATCCGTGAGATGAGCTCCAAGATTTGTTTCTCGAATTCACATCAGCGAAATAGTTTGCCGCCCTTATAAATCTCTGTAAAATGGGCCAGTTTGACATCACTGTCGTTCCCCACAGCAGCTTCAACTTTTCACGAAGAGTCATCTCTGCAGCGGATTTCTTGAATGTGTCTACAGAACAAATACTGGAGAATATGCTAGATCAAACATCTGTGGTGCCAGACGAATTACAATTTGGCGAGATGGACAGGTACCTAACACTAAGCCCCTCATCCTGACCTTTTCGACGCCTGACCTCCCATAGTCCGTAACGGATGCATATCTTCATTGCCCTGTTCGATCTTCTATTCCAAATCTGCTACGGTGTTTCCAGTGCCATAGATATGTACATTCCAAAAGTGTCTGCCGCGACCAGCCAGCCTGCTCTAGATGTAAAGAGGTACACTATGACGGCTGTGACTGTATAGCAAAATAACGATTGTTTTAATTGTAAAGGGGACCATTCATCATTATCCCGATCATGTCCAACATGGATAACAAAAAAGGAGATAACTGCAGTTAAAAAACTATCATATCTGGAGGCTTGGCGTGTTGTATCAGCACCCGCGATAGTTCCTGGAATAAGTTATGCAGCCTCAGCCAAAAGGTATTGCAAATCAACAGGCACCCAATGTGATGAAAGTAATTTTTTACGCCTTAAAAATCCAACAGTATTACAGAGGACACAAATAAGACTGTATATATCCCGTTTGCCCAATATGAAAAATACTAAAAACCCGAAACAAGGGCATGACACACATAAAAAAAGAGATAAAATCTATCGAAAAAAATAGGACATAAAAGACGATGCGATGAATATTCATGCATCAGAAAATGAGGCCAGTTGAATGGAAGATCTTTCACCAAATCCGTTGAATGACTTCTGGCTCCTTTCAAGGAGCAAGTGCAAAAATGTGATTGCCTTCTTTGTCTCCTGGAACTTCCTTGGGCTAAGAACTCGACTTGATGATTTCAAATCCATTATTTTTACACACCAGCCGGCATGCGTTGTTTTTCAAGAGACATTTCTGAAGAATACCAGGACGCGCGAGTGCGTGTTTATAATTATGTTGATGGAAATGTACCTCTAACTGGAGGTGTTTGCCTTTTCACGTCCCATCACTATCCCGGTAACGTTTTTAAACTGCACACATCATTATAGACTGTGGTTGTTCAGATTTACATCCATTCTCTTTAGTCAAAGTCTACTGTATTTTTGTACCACCAAATGGATTTATATGGATTAATCAGTCAATTACCAGCTCTATTTATTTTGCTCGGTGACTTTAATAGACAACACCTGCTGTTGGGACATTATGATGCAAATTCTCGCGGGTGACAGATCGAACACTTGATTTTAGCACTGTCTCTGTCTGTTAAATAACGACGAGAAAACGTATTGCCATGCATCCACAAGAACCTTTTACTCTCTCGAACTTGCCATCTGTTTGTCAACTCTGCTACCGATGTTGAATTTGGAACTAGTGATCTATATAACAAGGATCATTTCCCTCTCCTAGTCTCGCCTGTTAATGATGGTGGAGACACGACTTCGTCCTTCCGTTTATCATTTTCATCACGCAGACTGGGATAAATCCACATTATTAGCGGTTATTAACGGCACAATGGTCCAAAATAGGGCAATTGATTATGCTGTTTTAAAGTCCACTGAAGCTATTCGAAATACTTCCGATGTAGCAACTACAAATACATATAAAACATCTTCTTCTCAGAGGCTATGCAAATTATGGTGACATTCTGACTGCCAAGAAGCAAAAATAAAGAACAAAGGAGAGAGTGGGGAATTTTTAGGAGAAACTCCACCACTGAAAATATCAGAGCGTTCAAACGTGCAAAAGCATTTGCTCGTAAAATACGACGTCGAAGTAAGAGAAAATCATGGATCAAGTATGTGTCTTCAATCACATCGTCAAATACAAATAAACATTTATGGAGAAAGATGAAAGCAGCGTATGGCCTCTATCGGGACTTTACCATTCCGATATAGAAAATATCGTCTGCTAACTCGTCACCTGTGGATGTGGCCAACTTGAATGGCCTAACATTTCATAGTGTGTCCACCTCCGATTCATATAACCCTGCATTTCAGGGTGACTAAGAAATATTTAGAGCAGAAACTAATCAACTTTAGGTGTGGACAACCTTTTTTTTTGCCATACAACTGTGACTTTGACTTGTGGAAATTGAAGAGGGCCTTGTCATCGGCCCACAGTGCTAGTCTAGGTCCTGATGAAATATCCTATGAATTACTTCGTCACTTTAATGAAGATTGAATAGAATATGGTTGGAGTAGGTGTATCCTACTGAATGGCAAGAAGTTATAGCGACTCCCATTCTAACATCTGGAAAAGATTCAAAGAGCAATGCTCGTCTCTTGTATGAGATATAAAAGAACTAGAGCATTCTTTTGGTCCAGAGTAGCTTACGCAAAGGAAGGTCTACTCTTGACAGTATCAGCATGCTTGAAAGCAAAGTTAGAAATGCTTTTGTCCGGAGGAGTCACCTGGTTTCTATTTTCTTTCATAAAGAGAAGGCATAGGATCGTACTTGACGCTATGGAATTCGACGCACTTTATTTGATTACGGTCTACGAGGCCATTTGCCTACGTTTAAATGGAACTTTTTATTTAGACGTGCTTCTAGAGGGAGACTGGGTGCCACACTCTCTGCTTCTTTTACTCAAGCTCAAAGAGTCCGTCAGGAAAGTATATTGAGTGTCACCCTTTTTATTTTGTCGCACTTCACCCCTTTTATATAAAACTCAGCCATCTATACATGCTTCTTTTGATGTCGATGACTTGCAGATTAGTTGTGAAGGCTCGCGTATGTCCATGATTGAGCGATATTTACAAACAGCCGTTTTTACAAGCGCATTCATCGAAGAAAGGGAAAAGTGGAAGGAAGAACGGGAAGTTTTAAAACCCAGAGAAAGGAAACTCGTGGAGCTTAAAGGAAGTAAAAAAATTCAAACTAAGTTCATGTAAACCTAAATTCCAAGCCAAACTGTCCAGTTGCATCAGCTTCAAAGGATGATCTTATAAGGTGTTCTGCTTGTGAAGAGGAACAATGTCACCCTCCAACAGAAGAATGGATCCAGTGTTGCAAATGCCCAGAGTGGTAGTATTAGGAATGCTCCAATTATGAAAACTGCATTTTTATTTGTGACAATTGTTAGCAACACAACTAAAGACTTCATCATTATGTTACGACGTATTTTGCTTAGTTTGATACATTGCAGGATGTAAAGATATAGTTAGAATTTGTTAAACCATATAACATATTCAAAAGATGAAATATATTCAACATTTTTAGTGTTGTCATTTTGCCCCAAGGCCAAAGTCTTCTTGCCCCAGTGCTGGGGAAAGATGGAGATATGTTAAGGCTATGAAAAAATAAATTATCCATCATTTTTTTTATTTGAAAAATTAAATGGTAATACATTCAATACTACAAAGGACTCTACTCTAACAGTTCATATAAAGTTAATTTTACCTACATTAAAAATAAATTAATAAACAACAAAAATTGTTAACATAGTCATCTTGCCCCCTGGTTTCTAGAACTGGTAAGATATTATAACCTTGATATAAAGCTCCCCACGCTTTTACAGCATGTTTTATACTAACTCTAGAACTGGTAAGATATTATAACACAATGTTGATATAAAGCTACCCCACGCGGTTTGTGATATGCAAATTTTACCCCAATGACATTTAATTTCTCGTTAATCAGTGGTTTTTTCTTAAATTACGAATTATCACGGAAACAGCCACATGTTTTTTACTTGTTAGTTATATTAAACATGAAAGCTTCTGAAGATCGGTATCTGGTAACAGAAAGGCTACTGCTCACCAGTTAAGTTCAGAGCTTGCAGCCGCCACCGGAGCTGTTGCATTTTTAGTCTTCACAAAAAAGAGGGATCGCTTTTTTTTAAACTATAATTTATTTTGTAATAATGTTTTACAAAACATTTGAACTTCAATAAGGGCGTGTTTCGGCCAGATTTAAATTATGTAGATTTGGGATACTTATGAATGTAAACAACTACACATGTTTAGCACGTTTTTCCAGAAAATCGGGCCTTTAAATGTTCGTGATATATTGCGCTCTGGATTTTTCTTTTCATTTAGTTTATGTTTCGACTAAATTCAAAAAGATTGATGGCTTATTAATATATTCGGGACATTATATTTTTTATATAATAATAATTTCATTATATTTTTATATAATAATAATTTCAATATATATATATATATATATATATATATATATTATTTTTTGTAGACAATTGATGTGATGTATATTTTGTGATGGTAGATTCACAATTAAAAATAGATTTTATATAACTCAATAGCAAGATTTAATCTTATTAGAACTGCAACTTTTGTCAGAAGCGTACTTCTCATTTGCAAGTAGCCAGTCAGCCGCTGTTCACCGTTTATAGGAGAACAACGTTGCCCGAGGAACACCACGTGGAGGTCGGCTACCTGTTGTCCCTCGAGGGCTGTCCTTCCTTCTCTCACTCCTGATATATACATTCTGGACAGCCCCGGGGAAGTCGATTCTTGCGACATCCCCTTTACTAGCACTCCTATAGAAAATGGGTCCATCTGCCTTGTCTCTAAATCGGGTAAAACGGAATAAGAGTCGTGCGTTGATGAGAGGGGGCGAGGATCAACGCGTCCACAACAAAATAACCCGGCACGCTTTCCGGGAAAAGTGAATATAATTCAAAACACAGTCATTACAACAAATAATTTTGAAAAGAAACTGCCAAACGTAAAATGATTGAATTGAATTATTAATAGTAAACACACTATTCCAGCTTTTTGGTTCAGGAAATTTTGAAATAAATGTTGGAAGCGTGCCAGGTGCCTTCCTGGAGGTCTTGAGAGGAAGCTGTCCCACAATCGTGTGACACGTGGGGGAACCAGGAAAACCCCACGCGGCCAGCTCGATGATGATCTCGTCATGTCAACGAATATGATCATCATCTTCCAGTTCGAAGAGCTTCGGCGCTCGGCCACTGGTGGGGCACTAAGTGTGCGTTGGTTAAAGGGAAGTGGACCAACGCCGCCACTTTTCTTCTGTCATTGTTTGGGTCTCTTTACCAAAGCTGTCATCCTTAATCTATCCTCCTTTATAATATGTAAATTTTAATCTTTTTATTATTATTACTATTGCATGATTTACACGTATGAGAGTTTAATACCTATTTGGGGATGTGTAGAAATTATAATTTTCAAGCGTAAATATGTTCCAACTGCATTATAATACCAAATATTCGAAACTGGTTGTTCTTTTTAAGTCAGTCGTTAATGTGAATATTTGCTAAAGAAAATGCTGCCTAATATCTTTAAGTACATCTCTTTTCTAATGTGTTTTTGTTTTCAATGAGTGATTTCAGATTTAAAAGCTCTGTGTTTGTGGTTTTTACTTTAACGTTTAAATACCATTTTAAGCGACTCGGAAGACTAATTCTTTGGTGAACAAATAATACGGAGACGATGAAAATGGATATCTCTCATGAGAAAATACTTGCGGAAATTCTCAAAACTGAAGAAAACTGAAAAGGTCATTAAGAGATCCATATGAATTTCTGCGGTCATACGATGAAATATTGCAACCAAACACTTCATTAACAACTTACGATGTAAGGTTTAAATTGCTAATGTGATTATAAAAATAAATTTGCAAAAAAATATTGTCAGTGGAAATTTTTAATTAAATTCGGCTTTAAACTTAAAAGTAACGTGTCTTCGAAGTGTGTTCTATTGAATAAATAATACCACAAAAACCTAACAATATAGAACTTTTTTTAAAGTTAGAAACTTATTCAGTATTATTTGGGGAGCTAATTTATTAAGCATTTAACTACAGTTGAAAAAAAGAATTTAACATGATTTTTCTGTTTGAAATGGAAATTTCCTTGTAAAGTATTATGATAAATAGGAAACATGTTTCGTCTTGGATCTAAATTACAAAACAGGCACTTAAAAAAAATTAAGTCTTTCAATTTCTTCTTTAACATTTTTTTTAAATCGAATGTCTGACATGCACCGGTTTTTATCAAATAATTTTTCAAACAAACTAATTCTACTTTTTTTTAAAGAATTGAATATGTTTGACACTCATCTTCAGAACTAATCTGGCGTGTTTATTTTAACTCCTAAATTAATTTAACTCCTAATTTTATTTAACTCCTAACGGAAGATAAGGCTTTAATAATTTGTTTAGAATCTATTAGCCTTTTTTACCTCAACCAGAGTGATCAAGTGATCAATTCCTTAATGTTTGTGAACCTTAAAGTAAACTCTTAAGATATGTATTAAAATATTGATAAACAGGGTGTCCCTAAAACTTAACGATAATCGGGCATAACGCATGAAAAGGTGAGCTTATATTTGTAATGGGAAATATATAAAAAACATTACTTTACAGTTGGTTAAGTGAAGACGAGAGAGAGACTACGTTTTCAAAAAAGTTAAAAATTGACACACTGCATCATATCAATAACTAATTTGGCCCCAAATTTCAAAATTTTACAATGATGTTTTCATTGACATCACTTTGCATAGCCGTTCTATTAATCGCAGTCACACACAAGTCAGACTAAACACTCAGCTGGTTTAATTAAAATTACCGTACTTCGTGTCAGTCGAAGTTTAAGAAGATGTTGTCACTTAAATTTGACTGTTCATAACAGTAAAACTATAACACACTCCTCCTAGCAAGTTTCTCAAATTTGACTCATTTAATTAAGATTCCAAAATCTTAAAACACTTATTCTCTTCTGTCAATAACAATCACAGATAATTTTTTCATTTGCTGAACTTTCTTTGAAAAAAACCCTGTGTTGATACTTTTCCCAGGAACGTTAGGTATTTTGAGCAAAAATTCCTCAATTCCATAGTGTTTTTTTTACTAACGTGTGTGAATTTTTATAGCTGGGATATTAATCACACTTACAAACGGAGCAAAACCCTTTACTCGTTTAGTTAAAATTAACGTAGTTTAAGACTTTTTGAGAAAATGATATCACCTAACTTTGACGCTTCATGAAAAGAAAAATATTTCATACTATTCTAGGCAAGTTATTTCAAAAGATGACCCGTTTAGTTATAAATCTAAAATGGTATAACACTTTTGATATATTTCTATTCATAACAACCACTACCAGTTTGTCTTCTTTTGCAAAATGATTTCATTTTAAAAAACTGAATCTTACGTATGAAATGTAATTTATCTTCTACACGAATGCAAAGTTTTCACCTTTTTAAAAGTGACCACTTGACGAGTCTAGTGTAATTAGCTAAGTTTATTTCCTCCACTGCTTCAACAAACATTTTCCGCAATTCGGTTGCCTTTCTGGATTTTTTTAAAATAAACTTTTTCTTTCATGCAGCCTCAGTAAAACAATAGATGAGGTCTAGATATAGTGAACAAGTAGGTCATGAAATTGAACCATGGAGTCAAATCTACCTTCCGGGATTTTCCATGTCGAAATGTTCCAGTAGAGGACGCGGATAATGCCTTGGTGCATCTTTTTGGAACCACAATCATGTAGTGTTAATGTTGAATTGCACATCTTCCAGCAGGTCTGGCAAATTATTTTGAAGAAAATTCAAACTAAATTTGAACTTTGGGGTTAACTCAATCAGTCCAAATATTTTTTTCCGTTTAGTACTCCTATCCCCATGTTCATTTTAAGTTAAAATTGGGTTTGGTCTTCATGCATCAAATGTGAGTTTTACGTAAGTCATTCATGTAAGTCAAGTTAAAATATCCGTTCCTAAGATTCAGTTTTTTAAAATGTCATTCTGTGAAATTAAATAAAACGGTGGGGTATATTGTTATTAATAGAAATGAAGCAAAAGTGTTATACCATTTTGGAATTGCTACTAAACGGGTCATCTTTTAAAATAACTTGCTTAGAGTAGCAATGAATATTTTTTCTTTTTATGGAGCGTCAAAGTTAGGTGCAATCATTTTCTCAGCCTTAAACTACGTAGATTTTAGCGAAATCAGTAAAGGATTTTGCTCCGTTTGTAACTGGGATTAATATCCCAGCTTTAAAAACTCACACACGTTAGTGAAAAAATCACTGTGAATTTGAGGAATTGGTGGTCAAAATACCTAACGATGTGAGAAAAGTACAAATAGAGGTTTCTTTCAAAGGAGCTCAGCAAATAAAAAAATTATCCATCACTGTTGACACAGAAATAAGCAATTGTTATGTCTTGAAATCTAAATTATGTAGGTCAAATTTGAGAAACTTGCTAGGAGTTGTGTGTAATAGTTTTATTTTTAAGGAGATTCAAACTTAAGTGACATATTTTTCTCGAACCCAGACTCACACAAATTACGCGAATAATAATTAAGCCAGTTAAGTGTTTTGCCCGATTTGTGTGACTGCGATTAATAGCTCGGTTATGCAAAGTGATGTTGGGGAAAATGTCATCGTAAAATTGGGGTTACAGTAGCTAATGATATGATAATGGGGTGTCATTTTTTTACATTTTCGAAAACGTACTGGCTCTCTCTTAACAAACTACAAGGTAAATTTATATATTTTTGCAGAAATGATATGACCCCCACCTTTCTCTTCGTCCCCGAATATCATTAAGTTTCTAGACATCCTGTATAATGCACTAGAAAATATTTTGAATACTGAACTTAAGATAAAACATTTTCACAAACGGAAAACAAAACTTTATACATTAATTTTTAACCTTATTTTTTCTAATAAAATATAAATTTGTGCATAGTCATAATTACTAGGTTTAGGCACTATAAAGAAAACAATAATTATTCATCTTATCATAAAAGTTATGGGGAAATTTTAGTCGTTAAAATGATCATCGCCAGGTTGGCGAGACTTCCGCAAGTCCGTCAATTTTCATGGTCACCACAAAAATATGTAAGTAAACATATTCTGATAAACCAACCGATGTATCAAACATTACACAATTTTGGGTGCCGATTTTCGTATTGAAATAAAATAGTGGTCAAAATATTTTGGGACACATTTATGAGCACGAGAGGAAAATAAATTAACTTCAAAACACTGACTGATTTTAAATATTTTTGATATTTTTAATTTCTGTTTGTGTGTCTTTCGCTTTGACCTCATTCTGTGAAAACAACATCGGAAATTCCTTCAAGTATTTCTTAAACACGTAGCTTATATATATTAGCATTTAGATTTTAAACTTCAACAGGGTATCTTAAAATGAATTTTAAAATGATTGATTGGGATCTTTTAGAGCAGATTTCATATCCTTTTACTATCCGATACCCAAATGATTATCTAGATAGCCATTAATTACTTATTGAAAATGGCGGATTATCGTGAAACCTCTTGTCCGAACATGGCAAGAAATTCGCAGCAGATGCATATCAAATTATTTCCTGCACTTGTGCATTATATTTTCAAATTAAATTACGTCACCAAAATGTAGTCAATGGAGAAGTTTCATTCCTACATTTACTATAGTAGCATTTGGCGACGTCTTTGATTGGAACAAATTGGTCAACGGAATCATATATACCTTAATACCGTATATTTATGTTATTGTATACAGATTTCAAATGGTTGTGTTATTGTAAAGGATTTATTACTTTATGATAATGAAATGTCGGTATTAATACTTCATATATAGAGTGAAATGCTCTAAATTAGATTTATCATGGTATATTATTGACTGCATTTTGATTTCATCATAACAAACGATATATTTTTGCTTTGAAATATTAAACTGATTGCATTTTCAAAAACCTTGACATCAATATTTTAGATATAATCTCAAAACTCTTCCAATTTTTTCCTTCAAAGTCTACAGAATATTAAGCACTGTTATTTGCAAGTAAAATATTTCAGATGGATGGTACTTGTCGTATTGTTTATCTAGTTATATTGTAAGTCTATTGAGGGTGAGAAATTAGGTCCTAGGGAGGAG
Organism: Trichonephila clavipes; assembly: GCA_019973935.1. Classification (NCBI taxonomy): domain Eukaryota; kingdom Metazoa; phylum Arthropoda; class Arachnida; order Araneae; family Nephilidae; genus Trichonephila; species Trichonephila clavipes. The sequence continues at coordinate 284,538 of BMAU01002488.1, forward strand.
CTGGACGCTTAGCCTTAAGGATTACTCTATTAGAAGGAGCACTCACCTCAGGAGTACTCACCTTAGGCTTGCAGCGAATTTTATGGCGGACAAATTCAGAGGAAAAGAAACTCACCTTTTTGGGAGCAGGCATGTCAGTTTCACCTGAAAAGGAAGGTTAGGCTTAGATTGCAAGGGTAAACTAACCAAAGGATGTCAGTTTTAGGTGTTGGAGGGTGTTGGAACTGCCTCAGCCTGCAAAGGAACGTTAATTACAGGTTCACTCACCTTAGACCTCTTAGAGGCTCTTACCTGGGGAATATCCTCCCAGTCCATGGGTTCGCTTACCTGGATGTAGGAGGTTTCCCACTCCATCTCCTCCACGCGGACCTCCGTGGCCTCCCAGTCCATATCTGAAAAGATAGACTCGACCAAAGTTAGTGTAGTAGTCATGTTACAATGCCAAGAAGTAAAAAGAAATCAAATAAGTATAAATAATAATGCTTAAAAAGATACAACGTCAAATTAAAAGGAAAATAAAATGATAAATCAATTGAAAAAATTTGATTTCAAACCGTCAGCAGTAAGTACGTAAGCCTTTTTGGCGATTTTTTGGAGAATCACTTGATGCGAGTTCACTTCGTAAAATCCACAGCCAAACTGGCTAAATTTGCTTAAACAATCTCGTTCCATGAATTTCAACCAATCAGATGGAGGTAATTGAAAGTGAAAGTTGAAGTTTTTTAAAAACGAAAGAGTTGAGTTGTATCAGGCAAATCATCTTGCAATTTTTAAAAAACTATAAAGTTGATTACTTTCTGTAGAAATTTTATTGATGCAATTAGAATTTTACGAGAAAAATGTATGGATATTAAGACCAATAAAGCTTTTACAATTTTGATTCGACTACAATTACATGCAAGAAACTAGTATAAACCTTTTTGTAATTAAATTTGTTGTTTCATATAATTGATTTTAAAATAAACCGGCACTTTGTGGAAATATCAGTGTGATATCAGAACAATAATCTTAGGCGTGAAATTAAGTCTGGTCCCATTTGAAAGGAAACTGACGCACGTTATATTTATATTTTGTTGTAAGCTTGTATGTGGTACATGATGTGGAGGAGTGTCTGGAGTTGAGGCTGACTCTGTAACCTTGCTAAGAGACCATCCGCCGCAACACTTCGTCGACGGGGTGCGTACTGAAATGACTCGTCATTTGAGTAGATGTGTTAAATACCGGAATATGAGATTATCAAAAACAAGTAATATAAAAAAAAATATAATGTCAATTCCTACTTAGATCAACGAAGAGAAATTTTATGTTAGCTACTTTTTATTAAATAGTTACAAATAATATAAATATGTATATATACATATAACAGAACCACAACATTAAGGGGTAATTAATTTTTATTAATTATCATTAAAGTATCGTATTATCATCTGAAACATTTGTGTATATAAAATTTACGTCCAACTGAATGCTTTAAAACGCGAGGGAAAAAAAACTTTTCAAGTTTTGACACAAGTCGCCAAAAGGGTCACTAAATCGCCAGAAATGATGCCAACGTGGCTGTATTTGAATTCTCTGAATAATTAGTTTTAATGAATTAATTTTTATTAATTATTATGAAATTTTTATATTGTCATCCAAAACAATCATGCAAATAAAATTTCAGTTCAATTTAGCACTTTAAAATGTATTTTATTAATGATTAAAAATTCCACCAAGATAAATAAATAAATCTGTATATATATAATTCTTATGGGCATGTGTATGTGACTGAACTCCTCCTAAACGTTTGGACCGATTTTCATGACATTTTTTTGTAGGGATTTAAGTAGATTCGAGAATGATTTAGATTCACAATTCGGTCTGATGTAGCAATTAGTTAAAAAGATATTAATTAAAAACCTTAAGACGCTTATTTGTTTTACCCCTGTGTGTTGTTTATTCCGCTAATGCGCGGGAAGAAAAAAAAGAAAGGGGAAAATCTTGTTTTTCGCACTGCCAATTATATGTTACGTGTCCGAGGGTTGGAAAACCATTGCATTTTTTTTATTTATACCCCTCAAGGATCAACCAAAAATATTGTGCATTCAGTTGCATTAAGATATATTCATTTATTAAGCATTAAAAAATATACCTGTTATGAAAATAGCTCTAGTTTTATCATTTTATTATTTAATTGAAACAAGTTTAAGTTTCTATTCAAAATCTACTAGATTTAACTTAGTTCATAGTATACACTTACATGCAATCGATAGGTTGAATTGTGGTAACTGTGCATGTGATGACGTCAGGTATTGTAATAACTTTTTTTTTATGAAAACTTTCTTCAAAACGGTCCAGATTGGTACTACTTTTTATTGAAAATTTTAAAATTTTCAGATTTACTACGCGTGTACAGGACGACGTCTGTCGGGCCGCTAGTAAATAAATAAATATATAGAGATCGTGAGCTAATAGTAGGAATTGAATAAGTACCGTAAATAGAATATGTTACACATGATGTAGTCATTGATATTGTTTTAATATATTGATATTTTGGATTCAACGCTGAATATACAGAAATGTGAGTGTACTTTTTGAATTCTCAAGGCATTTTGTTGTTTTTCAGATATATTGAAATATTTCTCTTAGAAATTGTCCCTTCTGGAATCAACGAGCCTTTTTACTAAGGAACAAAATTTAAATGATGAGTTACAAAAGCTTTCTTGATGATATTCTTTTTAATTTTCTTTGTTTTGTACGCGAAGGAACCTTGTAACTGCATTGCATTTTTATAATTTCAATTCAATCAAATTTTTAGGATATTTGTGAACCTTTCTTTTTTTAATTATTTGAAAATAAACTTTGGTGGAAGACTATAATTTGTTCTAATTACTTTCGACAAATATTGCAGAAGTTTTATATCAGAGCCAAATTCTAGAAAGATTAGAACAAATTGTATTTGATTAGAACCAAATTGTGGAAAATAAATGCTGATATTAGGCGAACTTATGCTCAAATCGAAATAAATGTATCGATTTACGTTCCACTTGTGAAAACCCCCTGCCCTGAGGTATCATCATTTCATCCACGCGACCTAGATTTGTAGGAATAACTGATAGACCAACCAAACCCTCCATGATGAATATAATTTATTATCATCTCCCAATATATTAATCAATGCAACACAAGTCTTACTAGGAAAATCAGATCAGAAATGATAAAACGTAATTTTTAATACTAAGTAAAATTGCGCCGGAAATCCTACTCATTATATTTATGATAAATTAATCTCCGAATCTTTATCTATAGTAGATTCCTTAACAAGAGTCCGTTCTATAATTAAACTTTAATAATCAATCTGCTACCGATATCACACCGCGATCAGCAACCAAGCTTTATGTGTCTTCCACTTGCATTCTATTCTTTTAATATTAATCTTCTATATATATTACTATCCGACTTGATCTAGCATCTATTCAACTTTCCGGCTTCTAGCCGACTTCTATATGACTCCTATGTATCTCCTACATGACTAACTCACGAATTCTAAAGCTCCGTAATATATCTATTCACAAATCTGCATATCGCATTTTCTTCTTGAGAAAGTTGGATTGAAATGCCATTCTGGCTCCAAAGATTCCCCAAGAGGATTAGTTTAAAGGCACGATAAAACCCCGTCATACACTTTGTCCGAGAGTCCCAAATACTAAAATATGGAAATTAACGATAGACATTAGCAAGGAACAGTCACACGCAGAGAAACATAACACGATTCAGGATTTCGAGGGTATTTCGCTGGTTCTGCGAATGCAAAAGGAATCAGTAGAGAAATGGTTCCTATCAACCGTAGATTTGCAACAGTTCCTCTCAACCGTAATAGATCGATTCATGCTAAAAGAAATATTTTTCCATTGAAACCAACAATCCTTGATAATTCCCAATCACAAGGAGGGACATTTGACGAAATTGTCTACAAACACAGCGTGGCACATTCGCAAACTTTTCTCTATGCAGTCCTATCCAGGATCTCGGCTAAAGGACATATTGTGCCTACTGATGGGCGTTAACGTTTATACCAACGGACAACGAAGCAATGTTTCCATCACGAAATGAGTTGACAAAGCTTTCAACTATTAATCTTACTACGATTGATCAATTTATAATCAATAAATTAAATTGAGGGCATATGGCTCTCTTTCTTTTAACTGCCAAAGTCTCCGGCCACATGTACGGGATCTCCGTGGTAATATTGTGCAAAAAGCGCATATTCTTATGTTATAAATATAGCTTCGCAATGGGGAATTAATTGAGATTGAAAATTTTAAACGCATAACACAGTATAGACGAGATTTTGTGAGAAGAAATACCCCCACACACACACTACTTTAATCAAACTAAATCTAATTTGGGAGATATATGTGCCGTGAGATGCACTCTACCTAACGGTAAACCCATTGTTGTGGTTTCAGTTTATATTTCTGTCAATCAGAACGTTACTGACATTATAGATTATATCCACGATACATTATTAGCATATAAAACAGGTGGTTCTAAGCTACCTGGGAAACATTATCATGAACTTCCACTCATAATTGGTGGCGATTTCAATATCGATTTCGATATAGATAAATTTAGAGATTAGTACAATTTTTATAAAATCAGATTTTAATTCGGATTTTGTTTCTGGTAAAGCCCCTGGGACGACTAGGTATGATACAACCATTGAAGCGACGTTTTTCCTATTCGTAAATCACGAATCTACCGACGTTCGCATATCATACTTATCACAAGCCTCTTGTCAGTGATTAATAATGGCGAGAGAATGTAATTAATACTCACAGTGATATTAATAGTTATTTAAATCATGCTTCCTAAAAAGGCATATATATACTATGAATAACATACATTGATGTAATATATAATTGATGTATATTATTATATATATTATTTTACCGCACTAATATGAAAAATGTGAATAGAATAAAGAAGGTGCATGCATGTTTTTAGTATAATAAAAGATGTGTTTATTTACCCTGTATGCTTACTGTATAAACAAAGACAACAGTACTTAAAGAGCGATCTCCAGTCATATGTCAGGACTGAACCGCACAAGTTTTTTTTTGTTACTTTTAGTGTTTTTAAGACTAAATTTCAATACCTCGTGCGAGTCAAACTGAGCGCAATGTAACAAGTCTCCGAAACAGCGGTGCTAGTTTGATATCTGGAGTCATAGCGCCAAGTTGTTGTTTATGTTCGCCAAGATGGGCGATAACATTACAATATGGTTACCTTGGTATTTTTATCGTCTGTCGATGTAGTTGCGATGGGGATAACGTATATAAGAAAAACTTTTATTGGTTTTTTTCCATGGTAACTATATTAATTTCAGACGATTTTAATTCGATTTCTTTAAAAATGTAACTATTTTCAGTGTAATTGTTCTATTGTTTCCGTCTTCTGTTTTATTTTGTGCGATTTTCGAATACGGATATTTCTAATATGAGTGAGTACAAGAATATTTTTTCTTAAATTAATATTATTTGAAGATTAAAAAATGTTATTACATATTATGTTATTTATATATAATTCCTTTATTTATTTATAATTATTATTGTTATTTATTTATAAATATTCTTATGTTTTTTATTTATAAATATTCTTATGTTTTTTATTTATAAATATTCTTATGTTTTTTATTTATAATTATTATGATGTCATTTATAATTATGTAATACGAGTATTATTATGCATTTTTATTTTTTTACAATACGATGATTATTCTTTTTTATAATTAATACTAAATTATGTTATATCATTATGTATAATAATTGTTATTAAATCATACTATATGAATATTATATATAATTCCGATAAAATTATATTGTAAGATTATTATATGCTGCTTATAATACTATTATTAGTACATGTTACTTTATATTTCATTATATTGATATTCATTATTTATTGATTGATCTTGGTTATTCTCAATCCCTTCCTATATCCTTCATTTGAAATACATTTCAGTGTATTTCAAAACAATTCTTTAAAATTATTGTGTATTATTAAATTACCGCTAGGCCGCCATATTGGATTCCATTCCAGAAACTAGAAGCGCTGCCTGGCGTGATCTTTATCGCGTTAAGCAGCGCTTGGAGCGATTATCCCGGATATCAAACTAGTTCCGAAACAGCTGTTCTATAACATTGTCCTCTTTGAGGCTATCTGTAGCCGCTCAATGTTGAAAGAAACTCAAATCTTGTGAAATATTATAATTAACGTCTTAGTTCTAGTTCTGGTAATCTCTCGAATATCAATATTCCTCAAGTGCTAGAGCATTTATTAGAGACTGAAAAAAATTACCCTTATAGCCAGATGATCACTGATAGTTCAATTTTTAGCTCTGTTAAGCCACATCACTTGAAATTTTGCATTAACACATATCGGAGAGTCTTCATGCAGAGTGAACGATGCCATGGACTTGATCTAGCTCAGCCAGACGGAGAGATAAACCACACAAAACGATAGCAATATACTGGATGCTAGAAACCTAGTGAGCGTGATTTTACGCCGAAAAAAAGTAGCGTACCGATATTTAATAAGTTTAAAAATGTATTCTTGCACTTGTTTTGGTTAAAGTGTAGTATATGGGTGGGCCACTTGGTGCAATCTTTTTTGGCGACTACAAGCGGTCCCCAAGGTACTTTATTTGGATGTTTTTATTAGTTATTTTAGATTGAATTTGTTATCTCACCACGACATGTGGATAAAAATCGCCAAATCTAAAGTAGCCCTCCTATAATACACTTTTCAAACAGTAATTTTCTGTATATAGTGAGTTTGGGTATTAAAAAGGAGAAAAGATTTAACTTGGACACAAAATATTTATTTAAAAAAAAACGATTCCCTGTTTCAATAATTGTGTTGTTAGATATGTATTTAAAAAAAATGTCATTGTTTTTATTGTAAAAACAATGCAATTTATGCGCACCAATCGGTTATAAGAACCATCTAGCCGAACACATTATGCCAAATTCTAGCTGAATTTCTGATTAGTTCGCATAAATATTTCAAATATTATCAATCTTTAAAAAGTGGTACGTTTGAATTTTGTCGTTAATCTCTCTTATGCTATTAACTCATCAATTACAGGAATCATGAAGTCAAAGACGGTAATATATAGAAAATGCAACCAACTCTTGCCTATCTTTTTCTAATATTTATATGTAAAATAGCCGAAAAATGATTATAGTTCATTTTTTTTTCAATTCCTACTATTAGGGTCACGCTCTCTCTATATTTATTTATTTTGATGGGGGTTTTCAATCGTTAATAAAATACATTCCAAAGCCCTCAATTGAGCTGAAATTTTATATACATGATTATTTTGGATGACAATACAATAACTTAATAATACTTAATAAAAATTAACTGATTAAAAATAATTATTTAGAGAATTACAAGTACAGCCACGTTGGCATCATTTTTTGCTACTTTTCGACCATTTTGGCAACTTGTATCAAAACTTGAAAATGTTTTTTTCTCCCGTTTTAAAGCATTCAGTTGAACTGAAATTTTCTATACGCGATTGCTTTGGATGACAATTAGATACTTTAATGATAATTAATAAATATTAACTGCCACTTATTGTTGTGATTCTGCCCTATGTATATACATATTCATATTAATTTCACCTATTTAATAAAAAAAGTAGCTAAAATAAAATTTCTCTATGTTGATTTAAGTAGGAATTGACTTAATTTTTTAATATTACTTGTTTTCATCAATGTGTCTGTTGTGAAATAATTGTGTTGGATAGCATCGTCAATGTGTGGCCGCGGTAGCCTACTGGTATGGGTATCGAATCCTGGCTTGCCTAGTCAAAATTTCGAGCCCAGTACCACTAAAGACCCGCTGTGTACGTTAAATCTGTCGAAAGCTGAAACGTCCTCCTGTTGGTGTATTGTGGTAGTTAGGAGATGGGGGTGCCAGCTCAGGTGTCGTCCACGTCACTTGACCATGGTTCAAAATTACGTGGTCCGTCGCCAAAAGCCCTCGTGTATCTGAAAAGTGCGGCGTTAATATTCAATCAATCAATCGACGTCATCAATGTTCATGTTGGCGACAGTTCTAAAAAATAGTCGCCAACGCATGGTCAATATACTTATGATCAATGATACTTATGTATAACCTATTAGTATGTATCAATTTTTACACTGAAATCCAATTTAATTGTATTTATAAATTGTAATTATTATTTAGTTAGTTATAAATTTTGATATACATTCTACAAAAGTTTCATAAGCGTTTTTTATTGGTCAACGGTTTAATACGTAAATGAGGCAAATGGGTTTTAATTTTTGTTTAAGTAACTTTGGTGACAAGAAAACAGCCAGAGCAAATTGAGAAGAATTATTATCGATGAAATATGTCAAGACAAGATGCGTGGAATAGTATGACTAAAATGACAGACAAAAGTACGTAAAATATTGAGTTCAGGGTTCAAATTTCTACCACTTTTACAGTAGCTTCGTAAATTGGGAATTTTTAAGTTGTGAATAAAGACGTTACAGTAGTACTTTTTCGTTTCGCTGACGTTATTGTCGACACAAAATACACACAAAAATATTAATAAATATTAGTTCTCATTGTGGTTTCTATATCTGTTTTTGATATATTATCAATATGACGTTATTGATAAGAAAAGACCACGAGTTGTTTTTAAAATGAGGTGGTAAAAGTTTACCAGCGGGAATATTCAGGAATTGGCATCAGTTGTATCATTTTTGGCGATTTTATCACCGTGCGCCGATGAAACGGAAAAGAGACCTTACAGTTTATCTCCAATACACTATCCACAGTGAATAATAACATTTGTTGCTCCGTATCCCAAATAAAGATATTAACTGTAACTATCCACAGTTTCTAAATGCTGTGCAAGTAATCCAAACGAAAGCCCACCAAATAGCTTTAGGTCTCTCCCTCAATGGACTCCAAATATTGTACTACTAAAGTTGGCTGGTCAAGAAATTTTGTCAGATAAAATTAGAAGATTGGCAAACAAGTTCTTTATTACTCAAATATCCAATAGGGATTTCTTTCCTCTTTATTGCAACAGCCCAGAGGCAATGAATCTTAATGTTTTGGAAGAAGATAAAAATTATATCATTAGTGTGCTGCAAGATTTAAATATTGGTGGTGATCAAATTATTTCATTTCCCAGATTAATTACCTTTTTAGACCTTCCATGTAAAATTTATACCAATAGGTTTAAATTGCAAGATAAAAATCTACCGATTCCTGCAATAAGTGTTTTGTTTGATGAAATGGTCGAACGGGAATTTCAGAAGTTTTTCATTATAGCTACTCATGCTTCAAAAAATGACCTAATTACATCTAAAGCAGGTATATCAAAAAAATCTTCATTTGTGCTTACAGAATCAACCATTATAACTCCATTTTTTCTGCAGAAACTTTGGCCATTTGTCAAGCTTTAGATGATCTGGTGGAATCTAATGTAAATTTACTTGTTTTGTCGGATAGTCTTTCGGTTCTTTCTGCACTTCAAAATTTCTCGATCAAATCCCATAAGGTAATTCATAGACTTGCTAACAAAATTTAAATGCTATCCAACTACGTTAATCAGTTAATTCTGCTTTGGACTCCGGGACACTCGAAAATTGTTTGGAATGAGCAGGCGGATTATCTCGCAAGATCGGTCACGGAGTCCAATGTTTACATTGACTGGATTGCTTCAGAAGACATTCATAAAAATATATATCGAAATAGAATTCAAAAAATCAATGAAACATTTTACTCAAGCAAATATTTTGAAAAATTGGGAAATATTCCAACCATTGATATCATTTCAAAGTGCACGGAGAATCGAAGAGAAGAAATCTTAAGCACTCGAATCTTCAGTAAAATGATTATTACTCCAGGCCTTCTACATAGATTTAATTTACAGGATAATGCAATGTGTATTACATGTAAACGTATAAATGATTTGGACCACATTATATTAAATTGTATTAGATATACTAGGCATCGTAATAATCTGTGGTCTATTCTTCGTATTGATCCACATTCCACTATTACATTTAGAGATGTTTTGGAAAGGGCAATGAATAATAAATCAACTTTCAGAGTTTTTTTAAAGGAAATGAAATTTTTCAATATCTACTAATCTATTAGGATTTCTCTTGTCTTGTCTTTTTTTTTTTTTTGAGGGATCATAGCCTGTGTTGCTCTGTATCCCCTTCAACCTTTCAATCAATCAAGTAATGAGTTTTTCCCCGCTGAAGACCTAATACTTGGCGTTTGTTTTTTAGAATTTGCTCTGTTTTAGGTGTCGATTCTAGATAAATTTTGTTTCTTTCTTAGAGATAATTTTATTTTTTCTCTGAAAACAGAGAGTTTTCTATGATAAATGTGGAAAGAGAAGAGAAATTCCATAAAGCCTAGTAATAAATGGGAAGTGTTCTAATGAAATTCAACAATTACATCAGTATCTAAAAGCTTGGTATATAACTTGAATGGAAATATATCCAAGATCCGTCGGCTCCATTAGCTTAGAGGTAGCGTACCCTCTTCGTAATCCCAAAGCTGAGGGTTTGACTCCGGCTTGAGTCCATAGATTTTCTGGATGCGAAAGTCATAGGCATGCATGTCATATGACTATGTAGCACGTAAAAGAAGCCTTGAGTATACATTTGACTCAGGCAAAATTAAATCGTGGCAATATCCGAGAAGCAAGTTTGAATAAAAAATTAATTCAAGCATCGAAATTTGTTAATGAGGCCACCACTAGATGGTGCTACCAAGAAATGGCTTTTACGTTTGTGGCTGTTTCTGCAAAGGCTCAGTTACTTAAATTCAGCACCATTGGGAAAATAGTATCCTCCTAAATATTTTTCTAATACATCGTTCAACAATTAATACGTAAAAATTAATACATGTCCTTTTAAATGAGTTTTTAATATTTCTAATTTGATGAATACTTGGGTAAAGTATTTCCTCAGATATCACAGAAAAATGCATTAATTCTTCTTTTTATTTTTAAAGAATTCAAATTTTTAGATATTTTTAAAAATTCACGCTTTTTTTTTTTTTTTTGCATTTATCTACTCGCCAAACTATATCGGAATTGGACTGCACATCTTTTTTCGTGTTCAGATGAACCAAGTGAGTTGCAATTTTCAACATGTGCTACTAGTGTTCGTTTCGAGTACGAAACGAAAAGACAACGGCACTTACCTATTGTCGCGTAACAATCACCAAGTCTGTTAATATATCTCCAAGTTGGCAACCTCGATTTCAAATTTGTCGTACACGCTGAATTAGCAACCAGGTACTTCATTTCATTTAAAGTCGCCAATAGGTTACGATAATACCCAAGTACCAGGACAACTTAAAAATAAAATTTTGTTTCCGAGCAGAGACGGGAAAAATTTACTACTTGTATATTAAGGAATTTAGCGACGATTTTTGATTCGTCGAAAATGGTCGACAGTAAACGCATAAGCACTGAAGATTTCTTGTTAATTAAATATTGTTATTTTTTTAAATAACCGAAGGATTTGCCGTCACTTTTTATATTCATCAATGAAATTCACTATTGATTTCGTGTTAGAAATAGAATATGTGACTATATATGTAAATAATATATATATATATATATATATATACTTATAAGCCCTTTTGTAATTCCTTTTATTTCGAAAATCCCTGTTCTGTTTTTCAAAAATATTTCGTAATAAATATACAAACACATGGCTTAGTGTCATAAATCCCAAGGAATCGTGTCCATTTTTACCCAGTGTATGAAATCATTTAGGTGCTTAAAATTTCTACAGTTTAGAAACTGCTGTAATTCCTTTCGTTTTAGTCTTCTATCAAAGATTATTTTCAAAAATTCACAAACATGTTGTTTTAAAATAACAGCAAAAACTTAATTAATTTCAAACTGTAATTACACACAATGTAGTTATGACCCTTTTTCGTGAACGATGGAATTCAATTCTAAAGATTATCGCCACAACTGCTTTATCACCCGGCATTTAAATTTGATTCTTTAGAGAAGCTGCTCACTCATTTCAGAAGTGACAATTCCTAAGAGGTATTTTAACGTAACTAAAAAAAAACTTTAGGAATTTAAAAAGTACACTCACGCAACTCTCAAACATATCAGTACATTTATAAACAGACCATTCACTACATCATGTGCAACATAATTTATTTACGGCTTTAATTTTAAATAAGATTATAATTTGAATTTGATAAATCTCTTATTCCACTTTTTAACAAATCTACTCAAATGACGTAATTGGTCATTTTATTAACGCAAGGTTACATAGTCAACCTCAAATCCAGACCCTCATCCACATCATATACAACATATAATCATAAAATAAAAAAAAGAAATGTGACTTGTGTGAGAGCGTCAGCTTCCTTTCAAAATAGCACCAGACATGTTTTGCACGCCTAAGACTATTATTAGGATATTACACTGATGTTTCCACAAATTGCTGGTTTATTTTAAGTCAATTATATGAAACAACATATTTAATTGCAAAAAGGTTTATACTAATTTTTTGCATATAATTGTAGTCGAATCAAAATTGTAAAAGCTTTATTGGTCTTAATATCCATACATTTTTCTCGTAAAAATTCTAATTGCATCAATAAAATTTCTACAGAAAGTAATCAACTTTATAGTTTTTTTAAAAACTGCAAGATGATTTGCCTGATACAACTCAACTCTTTCGTTTTTAAAAAACTTCAACTTTCACTTTCAATTACCTCCATCTGATTGGTTGAAATTCATGGAACGAGATTGTTTAAGCAAATTTAGCCAGTTTGGCTGTGGATTTTACGAAGTGAACTCGCATCAAGTGATTCTCCAAAAAATCGCCAAAAAGGCTTACGTACTTACTGCTGACGGTTTGAAATCAAATTTTTTCAATTGATTTATCATTTTATTTTCCTTTTAATTTGACGTTGTATCTTTTTAAGCATTATTATTTATATTTATTTGATATCTTTTTACTTCTTGGCATTGTAACATGACTACTACACTAACTTTGGTCGAGTCTATCTTTTCAGATATGGACTGGGAGGCCACGGAGGTCCGCGTGGAGGAGATGGAGTGGGAAACCTCCTACATCCAGGTAAGCGAACCCATGGACTGGGAGGATATTCCCCAGGTAAGAGCCTCTAAGAGGTCTAAGGTGAGTGAACCTGTAATTAACGTTCCTTTGCAGGCTGAGGCAGTTCCTCCAACACCTAAAAAGGTTAGTTTACCCTTGCAATCTAAGCCTAACCTTCCTTTTCAGGTGAAACTGACATCGCCTGCTCCCAAAAAGGTGAGTTTCTTTTCCTCTGAATTTGTCCGCCATAAAATTCGCTGCAAGCCTAAGGTGAGTACTCCTGAGGTGAGTGCTCCTTCTAATAGAGTAATCCTTAAGGCTAAGCGTCCAGCTCCTCCCTAGGACCTAATTTCTCACCCTCAATAGACTTACAATATAACTAGATAAACAATACGACAAGTACCATCCATCTGAAATATTTTACTTGCAAATAACAGTGCTTAATATTCTGTAGACTTTCAAGGAAAAAATTGGAAGAGTTTTGAGATTATATCTAAAATATTGATGTCAAGGTTTTTGAAAATGCAATCAGTTTAATATTTCAAAGCAAAAATATATCGTTTGTTATGATGAAATCAAAATGCAGTCAATAATATACCATGATAAATCTAATTTAGAGCATTTCACTCTATATATGAAGTATTAATACCGACATTTCATTATCATAAAGTAATAAATCCTTTACAATAACACAACCATTTGAAATCTGTATACAATAACATAAATATACGGTATTAAGGTATATATGATTCCGTTGACCAATTTGTCCCAATCAAAGACGTCGCCAAATGCTATTATAGTAAATGTAGGAATGAAACTTCTCCGTTGACTACATTTTGGCGACGTAATTTGATTTGATAAGAAAATGCAAAAGTAATTAATTTTATATCTATCTGCTGCGGATTTATCGCCATGTTGAGACAATAGGCTGTACGATAATCTGCTAAGTAATTAATGGCTATCAAGAGGATTTATTTTGGATCGTATATTAAAAGAATATGAAATTTATTCCAAATGATTACTTTAAAATCAATCCAAATCAATCACTTTAAAATTAGTTTAAATAAAAAACCGGTTGAAGATTAAAATCTAAATGCTAATAAATGTAAGGTATCTGTTTAAGAAAGACATGAAAGATATACCTATGTTGTTTTCACAATGAGGTGAAAGACACACAAACAGAAATTAGAAATTTTGAAAGTATTTGAAATCAGTCGATGTTTTGGAGTTTATTTTCCTCTCGTGCTCATAAATTAGTACCGAAATATTTTGACATCTAGTTTATTTTAATACAAAAACGGCAATCCAAATTGTGTAATGTTTGATTCATCAATCGTTTTATCAGTATTTATTTACTTGCATATTTTCCGGTAACTATGAAAATTGGCGGACTTGGGGAGATCTCGCCAACTTGGCACTGATCATTTTAACGACTAAAAAATTTCCCGATAACTTTTAAGGTAAGATGAATGACTATTGTTTCTTTTATAATGTTTAAACATAGTAACTTTCCATATGCACAAATTTATATGTTTATCAGGGCACACTGTTATCTTGCAGTTCATTATTATTTTGAAGAAATACTTACGCCTGAATTGTCTTAGAAGTACATTGCCTAGTCTTTTTTTAAGAACTTGGTCAATAATCTATACATTTTTTTCAATTTCTAGAGACTTTTAAGAATTTTTCCGTGTATATTGCTTTGTTTTAAAGTTTTTCCGACCAAGCGATTGGCGCAATTTGAATCAGATTTCAACTTGCAATAATCATATTTCTGGTTTAGAAACATTCGTAGATGACACTAATTTAACTATGTTTTCATCCTAATTGAAGCTGCGCTTCTTCAAATTAATATTTTACTTTTTTAAACAGGACGAAATTGTGAAAAAAGAATAAAAATCATTTTCAAAGTATTTGTTGATTAATAAAACTAGTATAATTTTAGTAAACAATTATGTTTAGTGTTTGAGCGACAGTCAACATTTTGGTAAGATTTTCGGGAAATTTCTGGACAGCTAAATGGGAAGTTCTTATTTTAAAAAAGACAATTAAGTCTAAATTAAAAGCATATATAGCTAAAATTACAAGGCAAAAATATATCTAAGGTGATGATTTATAACATAAGTTTTCCAACTTGTAATCAGAAAAAGTTGTCATTCTTTCTGTCATGACTGGCATTGATTCTTATATTATGTATAATGTTGAATCAGGTTATTTGTGATAATGAACAATGAAGTTATTATTGCAGCAATTTTGTACCTTAGCGTATCGTGTATTTAACACCACATCTTGAAACATTTTATATATATATATACATTTTTAGTCGCCATTTTTCAATACGTAATGAGAACACAATATTTTCCCCTTTAATATAGTTTGAACTTTAATTCATTAGGGAATTCTCGCAAGGTGAAGCACACCCATAATAGTGTGTTAAAATTATACTAGTTTTTTAATCAACAAATACTTTGAAATTGATTTTTATCCTTTTTTCTCTATTTATTCTAAAAGACAAATATTATTTAGAAGAAGTGCAGCTTAAATTTAGATGTAAACATGGTTTAATTAGCGTCATCTACGGGTGCTTCCAAACCAGAAAAATGTATCCGAGACAATTACACTAGTTTGATTTTAAAAAAACCAGAGTGCGAAAATAAATAAATTTCATGACTCTTAGAAAGTTGAATTAAACATATGATAAATGTAGATTATAAAGAAAAAATTCAATTAATTTTCACAAAAAAATTTGAGAATATAATTTTTAGAAGTTTGGAAGTACAACATCAGAATTTATGAATGATATTTTATATACTTATGAGAAAAAAGAGCATTTCAAATCCAGCTCTGAGCTATTATTCTTTCAAACACGCACATAATTCATTTTTACAAAATCTCGTTAAGGAAAAAGAATATGTATTTGAAAATATACAGAAGCATTTGAAAAAATAAGGATAAAGTAAAATGTTCAGATATACTAGTTTTTAGTTTTCTTGCAACTAAAACTATGCTTTAACTTAAGCTCAGTGATCAAAACATTTCGTTGTATATTATGTATCAATATTTTGCTATAGATATTAAAAAAATGCTTTTAAGTTCACAAACATTAAGAATCTCATTATGTATTCTAACCAAAGCACAAAAAACCCTTATCTTACACAGCAAACTCAAAATTTGGGGAATTAAAATAAACATGCCAGATGGACTTCTGAAGATGTGTTTCAGCTATTTTAAATGGTTGCTCATTTGAAAAATTACTTGATAAATTCCGGTTCCTATCAGATTTACGATTTACAAAAAATAGTAAAGAAAGCAATAAGTTTCTTAAAAACTTTTAAAACTGTATGTTTTATATTTTGGATCCAAGGCTAAACCTGTATTTCATACGTTCCTCATAATAAAATACAAGAAGTTTTTCCATACCATATAGAGAATTTATGTGAAATTAATTTTCCCTCGGCTTTACTTAGATATATAATAAATTAGGCAAATAAAATACTAGATAAGTTTCCATATTAAAAAAAAAAAATTTCGGAATTTTTAGATAATATGTGGTATTATTTATTTAAAAGAAAACTCTGAAAATAAGTTATTTTTATGTTTAAAGTCGAATTAGTTTAAAAGTCTTCCCCTGACTATATTTTTCTGATTTCTTACTTGAATCGCATTTGTAATTTAACCCTGACAATGCAAGTTGTTCTAAAAACGATTGGCTGCAATATTTTATCTGATGACCACATAAAAGAGACCACGTACTTATTGACATTTCAGTTATGAGAATTTCCGCAAGTATTTTCTCTTGAGAGATATCCATTTTCATCTCATCTCCGTATTATTTGATAACCAAAAAATTAGTGTTGCGAGTCACAGAGAAAAGTATTTAAATTTTAAAGTGAAAGCTAACACACACAGAGTTTTTCAAATCTGAAATGACTCATTGAGAATAAAAATCGAATAGAAAACAGGTTTACTCAAAGATATTAGGCAGTATTTTCTTTACAAGATTTTTACATTAACAATTCACTCAAAAAATAGCCAGTTTCGAATATTTGGTATTATATAGCAGTTGCAACATATTTACCCTTGAAAATTATAGTTTCTACACATCCCCAAACAGGTATTAAAATTTCTTACGTAGAACCCATGCAATACTAAAAAAATAATTGAACTTTACATATTACTAATGAGGACAAACACTTTGTAAAGAGACCCGAACTGTGACAGAAGAAAAGTGGCAGCGTTGGTCCACTTCCCTTTAACCAACGCACAGTTAGTGCCCCACCAGTGGCCGAGCGCCGAAGCTCTTCGAACTGGAAGATGACGATCCTATTCGTTGACATGACGAGATCGTCATCGAGCTGGCCGCGTGGGGTTTCCCTGGTTCCCCCACGTGCGACACGAATGTGGGCAAGCTACCCCTCAAGACCTCCAGGAAGGCACCCGGCACGCTTCCAACATTTATTTCAAAATTTCCTGAACTCAAAAGCTGGAATAGTGTGTTTACTAGCAATAATTATATTCAATCATTTTACGTTTGGCAGTTTTTTTTCAAAATTATTTGTTGTAATGACGGTGTTTTGAATTATATTCACTTTTCCCGGAAAGCGTGTCGGGTATTTTTTTGTGGACGCGTTGATCCTCGCCCCCTCTCATCAACGCACGACTCTTCTTCCGTTTTACCCGATTTAGAGACAAAGTAGAAGGACCCATTTTCTATAGGAGTGCTAGTGAAGGGGAAGTCGCAAGACTCGATTTCCCCGGGGCTGTCCAGAATGTATATATCAGGAGTGAGAGAAGTAAGGACAGCCCTCGAGGGACAACAGGTAGCCGACCTCCAAGTGGTGTCCCTCGGGCAACGTTGTTCTCCTATAAACGGTGATCAGCGGCTGACTGGCTACTTTCAAATGAGAAGTTCATTTCCGGCACATTATTCAACAGGTCTAATTACGCTTTTCTTTGTGGATTGTATACTACGTGCCTTAACATAAAAGTGTGCTGCGCATCCCAGTAACTCCTCTTCCTCCTTGAAACACACTGGTTTTAATTCTTTTAAATAGTCTAGCCTATGAAAAGAGTTTTACTTGAGGCGTTAGATGTAATTAATGCATTATGAAGAAAACAATTTCTAATAATCAGGTCGGAAAATGGGATTTCTAGCGGTAAATGTGACTACTACCAGAAAAGAACTCCATGAACACTTCCTGCACACTTTTTCGCAAAGCCTCCTCGGTGTATCTTCATCATCGTGACACACAAGCGTCACCTTGAAACCATTTTTAGAATCGAGAGATCATGCCTTCAGACTTTTAGTCCTTTTTGAAAAGAGGTGAGAGCTCCCGACCCTTTTGAAGGTGCAGACTGACATGAAATGTTTCATCCTGCATCATATCTTAACAGCCTGGCAGGAATCATGGAGTTAGCCGTTGGATAACAAATAGCACTCTGTGAAACCTGTCGTAGGAGCATGGCGTGTTATGACAATACGAAGGACTGATGTGTAATTTACTCGTCTTCGTATTGGTCATACTCGATTCAAAACAGGCATTTGTTGTTTGGAGAAAACACTCCTGAAGGTACTTTATGCAAAGTCTCGTACACTGTGACTCTACACTTTTCCAGTTTTTAATCATCATCGCATCATATTATTTCATACATCTGCTTTATCCTTATCTGACTTGGTGTGAGAACACCCACCCACCGCCAAAATCTATTTGTCATCTTTCTTCTAAAAATTGGATTCTTATATTTTATTTTATTTGAGCTTTTATTTAGTCTTTTAATAATTTATATTCCTGTATATATATATATATATATATATATATACTAGCTGTACCCTGTCACGCGTTGTTGTGGCTCAGTCTTGTTAAACAGAAAGCACATGTTTTGAGTATGTTAAAATATTTCCATTGTAGGTATGATCTTTTATAAAAAAAAATGTATAAATATATATACGCAAAACTTTTTTTCCTTAACTGATATAATTTATAATTATCATTTATAATTTGTTAACCAAATGCTTGAAGTTATTGTGGCTAGTTTTTGTTCTTATGTTATGAACCTAAATTTATTTACATTGTCTTCAGAGTGGAGACCTCAAGTTTCAAGATAAATTTTAAAAATGGCTCTTCTCCTTACTCCTTGAGGCCAATGGGTTGGTTTTACAATGATTATGGATATTTTTATTTAATCAGCAATGCGTTCACAAATGCACATTCATCCAAGCAATGACATTTGGAAACATGAATTGCATTTCCTGATGTTATATAGGAAATGTTTTGATTCTGCAATATATCAGGCAATGCGGCTCTATTTATATGTGGCAATAATTAATGGCTATTTGGTTCTCCGAGTTGAGGCAGCTTAGTTTTTTCAGTAGTACAAAACATTCCTTTTGTTTCTCCCTTAAATTTCAGAGCATTGCAATAAGGATATACTGCTGTTGTTGTGTTGATGAGAACATGCTGCCTTAACCTGGAATCTTCCACTGTGTTGTAACGGAATGTTGTTATTGTGTGATTGCTCACCACAAAGTCGTGTTTGATGCAAATGTGCTGTTTCTGGTTGACATCTTTCAGCTATTTGCCACTTTCAGTGTTCCATTTATCGAGAACAAAGCAGATCTGATGTAAAACACGAATGATGTGCTCGCCAATGTGCATCCTCAAGTCTAGCTCCATGTTGATCAGTTGCGCATGTATTTGTGCATTCTTCTGTTTTTTCGTTTGCTGATATCCATTCTTTCTCAGTTTGATGTGCAATTACACTCGTTGCAGTACATTTGTCTTCAAGAATGACGACATAAGTTTTATTTCCCGCAAGACATTATTTTTATGTAGTGAAGCCAATTGACTGCACTTAAAAAGAAAAGAAAATTAAAACAAAAACATATGAAGTTTCAAAACATTAAAAAAAATCAGTAACAAAAAGAAAGGGAAAAAATAACAAATGCTAAAAAATATTTAACTTCAAACTTGCATCCATTGACACAGCTCGAGTCCAACACAGTGGGAGGCAGAAGATATTTTAATCGAATAAGCCAGGAAAGTTCCAATATAAGCATACATTTCGCCGCAAAAATCTACGACAAAGTGTTGATAACGATAGAGGATTTTTGCAATTCACAATTCGATTAGCATTAGCAATTGTTATCAACAAAGTTAAGGGCCTATCTTTAAAACAGAGTAGCTCATATCTAGACACAGACTGCTTTCCAATTACTTGTTATCTGTGTACTTAAATGTCAGCGTCACCACAGTCAAATTATTGCCATGCAAATCACACCTTTTTCCATCCACAAATCTCATTTCTTTTTTCATAAAAAAAATGTTAGAATCTTTGTTGCTTAGATATTAAGGTCCGATACAAGGGCCACCCTAGTATCAGAGGTGAGGCTAATACATAATTACTGTTGTGTGTTACAGAGCAGCTGTCACCAATTGGTGATCCGTGCGAAATTTTGGATGGTATGCAGAAAAATTGGGACATTAATTAAACTTTGTGGGTTCCACCCTGGACACTAAGATTGAATTGAATCAAATAATTACCAGACGACATTTTTCAATAAAACATTTTATTTATTCACTTGAATCAATTATCAACCTTCTAAATACAAAGATGAATCAATATGTCTACGTTAATGGGATTGAAATTTACTATTAAATTAAATAACGAAATATGATAATAATCAACTATTAAACTCAATATCTAGCGGGTTTATCGGAATAAGAGGACCGAGAGATATACGCAATTTGAATTACTATCAATCAGTAACTTTTCACTATCTCTATTATATATTTACTCTTATGATCCTATAATTGAAATTTAAATATCACCTGACTTTTATTACTTCACTCCTGTCAAGTCGGCTTAACCTTTCCAAAGGTAAATCGAAGCCTGATAATCAGCCAGAAACTAATCACACAATCTACTTGAATCTTCTTGGAACTCCTTCAATGTATCTCTTGGCTCAATAGCCTTCTCCCTGCTAACTTAAAACACTCTCCTTAAATACTTTGATTTATTTGCATAGCCCATTTTCTCCTTTTACAGCTGGTTGGAAATATACGCGAATTTACAATCCCCAAAGACGCCCAAGAGTATTAGTGATAAAGTGCCATTTAGATTCGCCACAACTTCTATAAAGATTCATTTTTAAAAAAAACATGAACAACAAAATAACAGATATGGAACATGGATTATACTTTAATTATTTTGGTATCTAAAGGCTTTTAGTAAACGAAAAAACAAGCAAAATTCCTGAGGTTAGCAATTTTTGGTAACCTCAAACAATTTTTGGAAAATTGGTGGCAAAACATTTCAGTCAGTTGATCGTTATTGCTTTTCATGAAGCTTGTTTTCAGGGGTATGGAAGATGAAATAAAGATGGCGCTAGTGGTCCGCCACATAGAGGTGAATCCTATTAGTGATCCGCAAATTATAAAGTTATACGTTAAGTGTAGCAAAATGCTCTCAAGCTACTGTTCTAAAGTAGGCACATCAGACAATATCTGTATCTATACAGACAATGAAACAACGCAAAATGTCTACCCATAAGCATTGTAAAATTAACCCATTGACCTCAAGAAGAGTCATTTTTTAAATTTATGTTCAAAAACTTGTCACCTCCCCTATGAAGACAATGCAAATAATTTTAGATTCATAACATGACAAAAAAACCATAATAACTTAGGAGTATTCTGTTAACAAATAACAAATAAAATCTGTTAAAAAAAGTTTTGTTTGTATATATTTCCACATTGTTTTATAAAAAAAATCATACCTCAAGTGCCAGTGGTTAAAAATATTAGAAATGTGTGCTTTCTATTTTCTTTCTTTTTAACCAGACGGAGCGACAGGGAAACGTGGTTGGGTACAGGCAGCTATAACAAACTTAAATGATAAAAAGCTATCAAAAACAAATTATCAATATTTTGATGAAATCACCCAAAAAAAATGCAAACAAATGTACCTGGATACTGTTGCAACTTTGTCAACCCCGATTTTGTTTGTGTCATACACGGTGAATCGGCAATTTAAGGCTAATGTTGCCAATACGGTTGCTATAATACATGAATATCAAAACAAACACAAAATATACATCATAAAATCTTAAATATTCCATATTTATTTCACAGTAACACCAAATAAAATTTTGAAATTACTCAAAATATATATTTTTGAGTCTAATGCTATTGCCCCAATTTTTAGAAATCTTAATAACTGTTTCGTGCAAAAATTCGCTGCCAAGTGCAAAAAAGTATTATTATTGTGCGCAAATAGGCATAGAATGGTTTTTCCTTATTGAAGGCACATTGCAACATTTGGCGATGTCTTTTGATTTTAGGTAAAAGTCCTAATAAAAAAAACGTCTGTACCAAAAAATAAAAATAAATATTGATTTAATTTAGAATCATTGAAGAAAGATAAAATAGGTGGAAGATTTCAATCGGTACACCACTCGTTTAGGGAGAGATTTTGAAGTCACGCAAAAAGATCCATAGTGTACAGAATTAAAATTAGTATTTTATACATAAAAATTATCCAAAAAAAATATCCTGAGCTTAGAAAAAATTAGAGAAATGATATATAATACTAACGCTAATTGACATAAAAAGAGCTGAACTATCTTTATCAACGCTAAAGTAAAGGGTGTTTTTAGAGGTATAGAACTTTAAATTGCAATAAAACAACGATGTATTATTCCATTGACATGAATTTTTTTTATTCGAAAGATAGTCTTGTGGCATTACATTTTAAATATGATTTCTGGCATATGACTGCCAAGGCTGGCTCGGATGTAGTCCAATCTGGACGTCCAATTTTCGATGACTTTTTTCCAAAAATTTTGTTTAGCGATGAAGTGCACTTCTGGTTGAATGGCTACGTCAACAAACAAAACTGCCGCATTTGGAGTGAAGCTAATCCACAAGTGTATGTCGAAACACCGTTACATCCAGAAAAACTGACTGTTTGGTGCGCTTTATGGGCTGGTGGAATCATTGGTCCGTACTTCTTAAAAAACGATGAAGGCCACAACGTTACAGTTAATGGTCATCGGTATAGAGCCATGATTACTAACTTTTTCATTCCTTAATTGAACAATCATGATGTCCAGGAGCTGTGGTTCCAACAAGACGACGCAACATGTTACACAGCTCGTGCCACAATCGATTTATTGAAAGACACGTTGGTGACCGCCTAATTTCACGTTTTGGACCTGTGAATTGGCCTCCAAGATCTTGTGATTTAACACCGCTAGACTATTTTCTGTGGGGCTATGTAACGTCATTGGTTTATGCGGATACGCCACAAACGTTTGGCCATTTGGAAGACAACATTCGCCGTGTTATTGCCGATATACGGCCACAAATGTTGGAAAAAGTCATCGAAAATTGGACGTCCAGATTGGACTACATCCGAGCCAACCGTGACAGTCATATGCCAGAAATCCTATTTAAAATGTAATGCCACAAGATTATCTTCGAATAAAAAAAATTCATCTCAATCGAATAATACATCGTTGTTTTATTGCAATTTAAAGTTCCATACCTCTAAAAAAACACCCTTTATAATTTGAAAAAATGATTACAATCTTAGGACCACCTGCTTCCCCAACATGTATTTGAGCCATCTGCCTGTTACGCTCATTCACTGATACCTACTCCGATTTGAGCAGCAACTACCCCTCACACTGCTTTTTCTTGGCCAGTATGATGACCTAAGTTCGAGTTTTGGCATTCAATTTTATATACTGAAACCGATTGACTGCAGTTAAAGTGAAGGGTAAAACAAAAACATGAAATTACAAAACAACTCTGAGTCAGCCTTGTATACAAATGTCTTTGGGGCCCTTTTTCAGATATGAGCACCATGTAAGTGGAACTGTAATAACACTCGTTGGGGCCCCTGTAGCTTGAGAGGGCCCTGAATAATTGATACGGCTGATATACAGGTAGCTATACATCCCTGACAAAAGTAAACCATAATAACTTAAAGTAATTTTTTAACAAATTAGTAATGGGATCTGTTTAAGGTATCCAAACACGTGTTGAAATGGCCAAATTCTGTAAAAAAAACATATTTTATTTTTACTTTATTTATATAGAGTTATCTTTTGGCTTTCCAAAACATCCTTTGTTTCGTTTCTACGTTACCTAGAGGTCAAGTTATAATCAATTTTATAAAATTTAAAAAACCGGAAGTGAGCCTGTCATCTACCGGAATTCATTTACCATTTAAATGGCTTAAAATCTGTCAAAAATTAGTTTTAGGAGCAGTTTTTGGAAATACAGTTGTAAAATTATTTTAAAGAAATAATAGAAATAATTCCTTGTCTTAAAATTTAGTGGCAACACTACATTTCTTTCAGTAGTTTGGCAATAAGAAATTGTGTTTACAAAATTGTCAACCGCTTATCACTAGCTTTTAGCTCGAGTGTTTTGATTTATTTTGCTAACATTGTCAACATTTGCTAACATTTCTTGAGAAATTTTAATTTTATTATTTAAATTTTGTATTCTCTTAAGTTTTGGGTAATAGCAAGTATAGAAATTCTACTAGTAAATATAAGTTTAAAGGCAATACAAACATTAGTAAGAACAATACAAATGAGATCAATATAAATGTCAAATCTGCACCTACTGTAAGTGAAACCAAACTTCAAAATGATTTAAAATGGCAAGTACTGTTGAAATGAAGATAAGAACGTAATTTTTAATTAAAAAAATTTTAAGTAATGTGATTTTATTATTATGCTGCCCTGAATGTTTTTAAAATAACATTCAAATTTTCAAAAATCTGTGTTTGGCTTAGCATCTAATATGATACTAATATGTAAAAACTGTAAATTTTTCAGCTCCTTTTGTACATCCATGAAAGTCAACAAAATGCACAATATTAATCTTTCATTTATTTTTGGCTTAAGAACCATTGGAAAGGAGCACTCTGCTGCAAGTAAGCTGTGTTCAGCTATCAATGTGAACTTTCCTTCAAAAATGGCTTTCAGGTGCCTCGTGAAAATATTAGGGCATGTTTATAATAAAGTTGCATGTAAAATTATGAAGGAGACTGGCAGCTGAAGTTCACAAAAAGAATAATTTTGATGAAGTTGTTCAATGCGGTGTGTCAGTCTTTGGAACTTGGCAACGTAGAGGATACTTGTCTTTAAAAGGATGTGTTAGCGTCATTCCCATAGATACTGGTTAGGTTTTAGACATTGAAGTCTTGTCTAAAATGTGCAGATTATGTTCGAAGAAAACTGAAGACCGTATTTCACATGAGTGTGAAAAACATGTTGGGTCATCTGGTGCGATGGAACCTGTCGGAGTGTATAGAATATTCAAAAGATCTGCTCAGATGAGAAAATTGCAATTTGTGCAATTGTATGGAGATGGGTATTTAAAAAGCTTCGATACGGTTAAAAATGTTTATGGTGAAGACAGCGTTAAAAAATTTGAATGCATTGGCCATATTCAAAAGCGTGTTGACTCAAGACTTCGAAAGTTGAAGCTCAAGCAAAAAGGTCTAGAAGGTCGTGGGAAATTAACTAATAGTTTCATCGATAAAGTGCAAAACTATTATGGTATTGCTATCAGATCTAATGTGAATAACATAGAAAAATGCAAAGTGCAGTAATTGCAGCATTTTCTCATTGCTGTTCCAAAAAAACCAACCAATGCATGGTCAAAGTTCAGTAGGACCCGACAGCTGGTGCAAATTTCAACGAGTGCACGCCTGCTCCCGGGTCAAAACATGTTGAAGTATTTTTGCTTTAAATATTAAAAATAATACAATTATTATATTCTTGTAATTATAATATTCTTCATCGGAAATTTATATTATTGTTCATTATTTAACATCAATTATAAATGCTAATTCTGTGAGGCTTAAAATTACAATTCGCTTAAAACTAAATATAATTTGAGCAACCATTTTAAAAAGATCATTTTACATTTTTGTAAACATTGTCGAGCACTTGGCTTTGCTCTCCTTACACTTCAGCTATTATATCAATAATGTTTTATTTTCTTATAAATGAACTCGGGCAAAGAGCGGGCACTTCAGCCGGTATACTTTTAATGTATCAGTGCTGCACAGAATATTTTATAACTAATTAATTAATACTAAATTAAGAACAAGTTTAATAAGTCTTAACGACTTCCATGGACTTGTCTTGCAAAGCAACGTTTTAATAAGGAATGCTTATGATTAGAAATTGACCCTCTGAGTTCTTTTTCTATATTTAGCAGATATCTATTTTGTCTTCTAAGCAGCCACCGGATTTTTCAATATGTTCAATTTAAAAATTAGAGAAAGGAAAATTAACATAATAATATTATCCTATTATTTTATTTATTTATTTTTGCTTAAAAGTAGTATACAAAATTAAATACTTATGTTACTAATTTGTATGGTTTATATTTAAGATCGCCTATTGTAGCTTTAGCGTCAAAGTGCATTATTGTTGCATTCAATACATTATTAATGTATAAGGGGGGCGTGATAAAAATTCTGATCCAAAAGGGGGGCGCCAGTATTGAAAGTTTGAGAAGCACTGACCTAAACATCAAACATATATGTAATTGTATCAAGATGAGGGCACTCTGACGCAAGTATGTAATGAGAGACAATTTGTTATGCAGAGAAAAAGGAAACACAGCAGCGGCCGTTGAAAATTTGATATGGATTAAACAAATATATATCGATGGCGTATACAAAGTGATATAATTTTTGCTTGTTAATGTTCAACAGTCTTTAAAAACTATTTGACATTCTTTTATGAATAATTCTTCAAATGCATTGAATGGCATGGAAGACGACATCGAGTGGGTAAATTGCGACGAAGCGCCGACACCTATTCCGATGTCAGCTGTGACAATGGGAGTGACGATTCATTGAAACATGATACTGACTGTTGGAATAGTCATAGGTCCATATATGTATTTGAAAATGTTTAATACCCTAGAACAGTTGTTCTCAAACTTTCAATACTTGAGGCGCATTACAAAATCATAATTTTCATCGCGCGCTCTTCCATACAATAATAGCGTACCGCCGGTGTATATAAACGCTCATCCAGTGCATAAATTGCCCAAGACGTATATATACGTCCTTCAAAAATATGTGGGAACCCCCCTGGGATCCACACTTGACACTAAGATTAAATTGAGGCAAAGAATGACCAGGTGCCATTTGTATAAAAATAACTTATATTTATTCCCTTGATTCAAATATCAAAAACTCTGATGACATATAGTATCTATATGTCTACGTCAAACAATAACTACGCTCAATATCAAAAGTGTTTACCGGAATAGGAGGTCTGAGAAATATACGCAACACAAGAGAGAATTATTAGTTTTCATTAAATAAAAATAATTTTATTAAACTAACGCTTTCTGTAAGCGGTATTAAACTAGAATATATCACCTGGTAGTACTTTGATCTCTTCACAGGTATATTAACCTCCTAAGGTTCCTTCATTGAGTACTAGCAGCAATGTTTCATATCGTAATCCAATTGAATCCTCTAAACGTTGACAGTACTGCTGCTGGCTCAATAACCTTCATCCTTGCTAACTTACAACACTCTACCTAAATACCATATCTACTTTGCATATCCCGTTCTTCTCTTTAGAGTTTATTGGAAATATACGTGAATTTACAATCTCCAAAGGCGCCTATGAATATTAGTGGAAAGGTTCAGTCAGATTCGTTACAAATACAATTCTTTTACTGTTCACTGCTATCCATAAAATTGTTCCAAAGGCTTTGGAATTCAAGAAAAAGATCTATAGAGCATTTGCAAAGGATTTACTATTTCAGAGGAATTTCTTATTTATTACCTTTCTCCCCCCTCCAATACTCCACATAAGCGTGCATACATGCAAAACGGTGGCACTGGAGAGCGAACCGTATAACTTCCAATCGGCAGTCAAGGGATTAATTATAAACCATACAAATGATGAAGATAACTGCTAATTTTTGCGTATAATTTTATATATGACTAGCCCGTGAGGTCATTGATACTTATTAAAATTTTTTTCTGAACTTAGTATTGTTAAAAAAATTAATTATCAAATACATTGTGCAGTACTGATACATTTATACGTGTATTATGTCAGTGTAAATGTTTTTTTTTCTAATTTTTTATTACGTCAGAATGTATTTTTTTGTTTGCTATCAATAAATTAATAGTTTTTTAAATAATCTTTTGTTTTCGACTTTTCAATATGCTCGTACCCCCTCCTTCGGTTACACGCCCCCTAGGGGGTGTGCCCTACAGTTTGAGAAGCACTGTAATAAAATAATATCAATTTTCTATTGCTCAACTGACGGGAATGGATTCGTCAGTGTACAGTAAAGTACCCAAAGTGATTCAGGATACTTGCAGGATTTTGTCACAACGGTAAATTAAAAATCAAACAAATCTCAAGTACAGGCAAAATTAATTCGCTCTGCTAACAGCAGAATATTTTAAAATCTATATTTGAAGAAGACAGATAAAAAGGACATTTATAAAATTTAGCTTCATATAGACAAAGCCTCTAGTCACACGTCCAAGTCAACTGTTGGTTATTTAGCAAAGAAAGAATCAAAAGCAGAAATAAAATGTATCCCATTTGATGAAATACTTTAAAATTCCCCCTACTCTTTTGTGATCGTCTTTTGTGCATTCGGTTTCTCTTAAAACGAGCTTTAGGAAAACGGCATCCATGAATATTGAATGGACTAAGACAAAGTTTACCTTTTTGAAAAATTTGAGCTACAGCTATTGCCAAGAATCATGGCTGTCAGATAGAAGCAAATATTGTCATAAAAAAACACGGTATTTATTCATAAAAATTTACTATCAAAACCGTTTCCATTAAATGCGAGTGACCTTCTGTATACAAAAAATTGAATTCAGACACTGAAATGAAAAATAAAAATTATAACTATAAATATCTATAGCAAGCAAAAAAATCTGAATGGAAAATAGTATAAGATGGTGAGAGTTTCACCTAAATAATTCGTGAAACTATTAAAATTATACATAAGTTTAACAGCTTAAACTGTGGTTGTGGTGTAAGTGTTTATTAATCTCGCAACACGAAAGTTATTGACACCGAATCTCATAATTCTAAGCGACGGTCAAATGGCGAGGCCAGCACCTGAGCTGGCAACTAAACTACCACACCAAGATAGATTTGCGTGCATCAATTGCGGTGGGTATTTTATCATATCAAAATTGAATCATTTATTACTCCACCATACATTTTTTGTATACCAGATAAGTAATGTGTTACAGAAAGAGGAAAGCATTAGTTCTAAAACTCTAAGACCCCGTGGCATCCAACTCTCCTAACATCCTCACCACACACACTTGAGGATTTTGAAGCATGACAGATTTAACGTGCATCAACTTCTCTATACCGTGAGTCATCAATGATATCGGGTCCACATTCAACTCAAATACTATCCGTAATTTTAATGTCCAGATGTAAATTCGTGTTTTATACTATTTACGATGTTTTTAAATTCACTTTTTCTAATATTTTATAGTGAAAATTTTACACAGTGAAATTATAAAAGAAATTTAAATATCATTTTAGTAAATATTAGTTTTTTAAATACACCTTGTTAATGTATCTATATTTTAAATTTTTAACTCTATTGTATTAAACACGCGAGAGGTTAAAAAACATTGTTTGGCGCAGTATAGCCGAAATCGGCTCTTGTGTCAATAAACCCCACAATCACTCATTCAATCAACTGAATTACTTTTAAGACCCCCGTTGTGTCCAATAATAGTAAAATTAATTCACTTCAGAGCTTTGCATATTTGCTTAATTCAGTGCTGATGAATCCTTCAATATTCACGACCCAATGGGCATATGCAATTGCATCAAAATAAGTTCAGCTATAGCAGAGCCATCAAACAAAGACACGAAAGACAGTAGGAAGTGTACATCGCATACGATATTTAACATTGAAACCTATTAATGGTAGAGCAAATTATTTGAAAGTAAAGTCGCACCAATTTAGGATCCTCCAGATCGGAAAAATATACTGCAATACGATTTCTTATGGCAGGAAGTGAGTTAAACCCTTTATCTACCGACGGTACTTATAAGTACCACTCACGTTAAAATTACATAGAATAACCATTTTTACGAAAATACTCTGACAATACTTAGCAGGAATATTATTTTAAATGCACTCTTCCAAGATATATGGCAACACGGGTTCTATGAGGAGTATTTTAGCGGGGAAGGCGAATAAATTTATAGCAGAAATTGCTTTTTCAGCTGACGGCGTTTTCAGCGGATTGCGAAGATTGTCATTTTTGTTCCGAAAAAATAGTTAATGTCAAAAGGTAAATGTATATTTTTTGTATGCTAATGAAGACCTTAAAAAGCAATTTGATTATTTATTTCAAGTAAACAGGACATATAATTAATTTTATAGTTGAATATCTTTAATTAATTAATTAACTAACGGATTAAATTTCTCAAAGTTGAGTATTTTGTTTATGTATATCCCTTAGTTTTCATTGTAGTTATTAAGGTGCCTGACTAGTTGCGAAGACATTTTTTTGAAATTTTGCTGAAAATTTATTTTTAAACTCATTTTTTGTTTAATTATAACTGAAAACTAATAAAAACAGCAAAAAAAAATTTCTTTCAATATATTTTTTTTAAATATGGCCAATTTTAGGTTTAAATTAGACGTTATTTGTACGTTACGTTAAACATAGTAAAATAAATTCTAATGCATAATATTTCCAAAAACCCACATAATTTTACTCAAAAAACAGTTACTAATTAATTGACCTAATATCTTTGAAAAATTTTAATTTGTTACTGAACTAGAAGTCAAAAAGTGCACGCAATGCAAATTTTTCAAAAATTTCACATTTATCACACAGAAAAAAATCATAAAAAAGGTAAATATGCTGTTTTTTTCTTAGTCCCTACGTCACAGCATACATACTATAACAATGCACAATTACACAAAATTACAGACAATTACCTACAGAACTTTTTGAGATATCATGCTTAACGTGTTATAAAATATCAAAAAATCTGTTTCAGAGAAAAATGCATTTAAAGATTTAAAATTCAAAATTTAAAAAACTATACTGCTGAAAAAACCTAAAACCTCTGTATATCAAAAGAACAAACATTTTCAAAGCAATTATGAATATTATATACTTTCTTCAAACTTTTATCTTTTAATATTTTTAACAATTTTATAGTGTCAAAAAGCTTTTTCTTAAAGTCTAAGTACACAGTTTACGAAATACAGATTAGACGTATAAAAAGCACTTTAAAAAACCTTATTGCATTAAAAATAAAAATATTTTACATAGAAAAACAAATATATATTATTCCATATTATTTTAGAAGTTAAGAAATATATCATACAAAATATATTTGTGTTGTTTTACCAGTAAACATTCACGAAAAACTCTTGAAAAATATTGTTTATCACAAAAGTTATCATAAATTAGAATAAAATTCCTGCAAAGAAGTACTTTAAAACCCTCCATATGAATATACTAAGCCTTCTGTTTTTTCATCCTTAGTACTTTTTTGTTTTTCTAGCTGCTTTTCTTTTTCGAGACAATTTCGCAATCGGTAAAGAATGTCTTAAAGATGTTGAAATCCGTTGTTTATCAAATTTAAGTAACTCTTGAGCAACACTTTCAGGAAGGGAACCATTTACATTTCGAATTACTGATAATATACCAGCATAACCAGAATTATAAAGTATTAGAGCTAATAATGCACCCAAACGAAATGTTTCCAGTCCAATAAATATATTTTTGGGAACAATATTCCACAAAATGTTGTTATAACTTTCATTGCAGTTCTGTGTCTTACCATGAAGACATTTTTTCAACAAAGTTTCATTACACAGTTTTAGATATGTAGGTTTTATTTGGTTTATAATTTTATTAGGAAGTCCTTGCTCAATTTCTTTGAGGGACTCCCAGCTGCTTTTGCCCTTTGGTAACGACACCAACTCTCAGATCCTTCAGGACACTGTCCATGCAATGAATTGTTTTTTCCAGATACACAGTGAAAAAATGCAGCTATTACACTACTCATCATCTTTTGTAGATTACCTACATTGTTTCGAATAGCTATTCCATAATAGTTCTGAATTCTGTCGATTAATTTATCAGTTAATTTATTTTTCCCTCCCAAACCTTTCGTCGTTTTTTTTAATTGACGCAACCGCCCCCCTACACGTTTCTGTACATGACCTATACACTCGAGTTTGGTTACTGTATTAATTCCATAAAAGTTTTTAACAGATTCATATCCTTTTGAGTCCCCATCTCCGTAGTATTCATTGTACTGTACATTCCTCACATTTGATCTCTCAAATATACGGTAGGCTCCAACAACCTCCATGTTCTCCGCGGAACCTTTGTAGTTCGAACATACATGTTTCGATGATTGGCTATTGCCTTTCGCGCATATGTGGCAATATTGTGTCATAACTTCAATGTCTAAAATTTTACCGGTGTCAACTGATATGGCACTTACACACCCATTCAAAGATGAGTAGCCTCTGCGTTGCCAAGTACCATCAATGGATATTCCACATTTAGTGAAACTATTTGAGCCTTTGATTTCACTCAATGCAGCGTTGATGTTTTCTTGAGCAACGCGTTCAGTTGCTTTCAACAGTTTTCTTTCTTGATTGCGGAAAGCAAGTTTTGACAGGAAAGGTAAACCGAGGAAAGCACATAATTTTTTGCCAGCTGAAAATCCTTTCCCGATTATCCTTAGCCCCAAAACAATTGAATTGTTTATAAGACAAGAACCTTTCATCTTCTCTGTCGTAGGGAAACCTTTAAAGAAGGAGCAGTTTTTTAGGTTCATATGTGAGCATAATCCACTGACAGAGTCTTCTATAAGTTCCAAGCCCTGAGAATAACAATCAGGACAACAAACTATGGCAAAAAATGAAATCAAAGTTGTCCAGCTGACAATTCTATTGTCTTTAGAAGTTTCAAACAATCTTTCTGAGAAAATTTCCAAACTTGTATGGCTTGATTCCAACTTTTTGGCACTAGCGGATTCAGTAGAATTGAGCTCAGATGTTTCATCATTCTCATTAATTGGGGCACGAATGGTATAACGATTTCCAGTAAATCGGCGCTTCTTAGACCTCCCAGATCTTGATTTAGCCATAATTAATCAATATTTTGTCTTAAGAAAGACAGTTTTTTTCATAAAATATATCAAAATAATAAATTAAACGAGGAGCGAAGAATCGAGTAGCTACAACATAAGCAAATCGAAAAATGACAACAAACCTGTAAAGTTGTTGCCAAATTTTACTAAAACTATTAAATAATTTTTAAAAGAATATCACCATATTCAGTTTTAATGTTACCAAAATTAATATTTTATAAATAAATTCAATAAAATTCCAAAAAAGAGTAAAAATCTTTCAAATTCAAAGTACTTCCGGTTTCGATTTCTAACTTCCGGTTCGTTTTTGTTGTTCTCACTTGACATAAAAACTGCTATAACTTCGTAAATAATTGGAGTACAAGCAAAAGTAAGGTATTTTTAGAAAGAAGAAAATTCAAATATTAAAAATATCAAATAAAATTTTTTTGTCATGTTCATCAAAATTGACGATTTTACACTAGTCAGGCACCTTAAAAAAAGTATTACATGAAAAAACTGCAGTCCATCATAATGCGGCAGATAAAGGGTTAATACAGACGTATATCGATGAATAGTGGCAATCTATGGTGATAACTGTTTAGGTTTAACGTCTTGGAATAGTTGATGTAAAGGGTTTCAAGAAGGTCAACAAACGATATCGGATCTCGGTGAAAAGTCCCTCCACACGTACCCTGTAAAATTTCAAATAACTTTAAAAACTTTCCGTTGGGAAATGTTAAAAAACCCATTGTACAGTCCAGTTTTGTCACTCTGTGATTTCTGGTCCCTTAGGCCACTTAAGACAGTATTATATTTCAGTTTGAAATAGGAAGTGAATGAGACTGGGCAGGACTTCTTCAAGAATCAACTACGTTATTTCTAGAATGAAGACATACACCTGCTGTGCCGAAACGATGGGACCTGTTTTACAACCCTCAAAGAGATTTCGTTTGATTTCCAATAAAATCATAATTTTAAATTGAACTTGTCCACTTTTCATTTGGGTAAAACCATATACTTCTAGTGTATTGTATTTTATCTCCTGAAATTACGCAACTACACATATAACACTTCCTTATGCTTATCTTTGCTAATAAACCCCTATATTTTATAGTTCTTTATTTTAATCTTTTCACTTTACTCCTTTTTATCTTACTTCTAGCTACATTTCTTGAAGATTTTTCTTCAATTAAGTTAAGATAAGAAGTATTTTGAATTTCAAGATATTTTACATTTTCAACCAAATACTTCTTTTAAGCCAGAAAACAAGCTTTTCTCAAGCAGTAAATTCAAGAACTCCTTTTCTTGTAAACAGTGAAATAGCGAAATTTATTTCTAATAATAACGAAAGCCTAATACGTGGAACATAAACTTTTAAATGTCAGAATAATGCAATAACAAAATACATAACAATGCTTTTCCGATTGCTTCCTTTTACCAGAAGAAAGATTGAAAGCAAAACAAAACAAAAAGTTCACCAGCATTTGCTTTTTTTTCGTAAGGCTCCATGACATTATGTCGTTCCACCAAAGTGTTTCCGTGCAAAAAACCAAATATGCCCGCACATTCTGAGAGAAAGTACCATAAATTCGACTTAAAATACAATGCAATTTGTATCAGCATATTCGGTGTTTAAATGGGAAATTTGGGTAAAGAGAGGACACTTTCCAAAATGAAAATTTAGAACAAAATAAAAGCATTTATTTTAAAAGAAAATTCTGGTTGAGAAAATTTGCTTTTGATTTGGTGTTGGTAGAAACATCTTATGGTCGATTAAAAAATTTACACAATAGTCAATAATAGTAGTAGAATATTTGAAAGGATGTGACGGATTTATATAAGGTGTGCCCATAAGTTATTGCGTCAGACTGAGTGCAGCTGTAGTAGAGTCACCAAACAGGTATACGAAGGATAGTAGAAAGTGTACACCGCATACAACATTTAACAGTAAAGTAGTTAGCGCAGTGCTTCTCAAACTTTCAATACTGGCGACCCACTTTTCAATCATAATATTTATCGCACCCCCCATATACAATAATAATGCATTGAGTGCAATAATAATGCACTTTGAAAGAGAGAAAGAGACGCTAATGCTACAATATGATCTTAATTATAAACGGTACAAATTAATAAGATTATATTAAATTTTATATATGTTTCTTTCAAGTAATATATATTTAATTTTTCTTTATCGAATTTTTAAATTGGAACAATTGCAAAACGTGGTGGCTGCTTTGAGAAGTCAAGATAAAGATCTCAGCCAAATATAAAAAACGTACTCGGAGTGTCAATTTCTAACCGTAATCCTCCCTTTGAAAAACTTTCTTCAGCAAGACAAGCCCATGGAAGTCGCTAATACTTATTAAACTTGCTCTTAATTTAGTATTAATAAATTAGTTATAAAATACCTTATGCAGCACTGATACATTAAAGTCTGAAGTACCAAATCTTCGGACGAGTTAATTTTTTTTAAAAAAACTAAAACTTTCCTGATATAATAGCTGAATTGTCAAGAGAGTAAACCCAAATGCGCGACAATGTTTACGAAAATGTAAAATGATATTTTAAATTGAATGCTCATATTATAATTAGTTTTAAGCGAACTGTAAATTTAAGCCTCACAGAATTAGTACTTAGAATTAATGCTACACAATGAAAAATAATATAAAATTTCGTTAAAGAATAATTGGGTGTGTTATTTTTAATATTTAAAGCGAGAAGACTTCAAAATGTTTTATCCCGGCAGCAGGCACACACTCGATACTAACATTAATGGTCAGGTGGGATGATTGAGTTACCCCAATCCTTTTTTTATGTAATTATTTTTATTGTACACGATACAAATTGGGATTCCAGTGAATAATTTAATTAAGAGAAAGTATACTTACTTACTTTCAAGGTTTTTTCAATTTTTCTTTAGTAACAAATAAACAGTTTTGCCAGAATTAACTATTTTGTGATCTGTGCGCCTCGCGTGACCACTTCCGGGATAAAAATGTATTCAATATAATAATATCGATGTCACTGTTAAAAATATTGTGTAAAACGTTATTCATTATGCTTTATATGTTTGAGAATACTCATAAAAATAAATATTGACCAAGTAATCCTTCAAAGTGCTCTCTGGGATTTTCCAAATATAATAAAACTTCTTTACATGGAAAAACCCAACAGAGAAATACAATATTTACAACTTCCCTAAATGAGAAACAAACACATAAGAGACGGATCATAACTATCTGTACCAATAACTTAGAAGTTCAAACATATGATCGGCTAATTATTCTGATGCCTTAAGCTATAATGTACAGTATTTTAAATATAATAGCAGTGATAAACTTTTTATCTCCCTAAATTTTTTCGATTCTGGGTCTGTATCTTGTTCTTTCTTTGAAAGAGTGGTACTTTAGGTTTAAAAAGAAACGTAATAAAAGTTTCTCGTCATGGGATTACAGCAAATCAAATAAAATTAGATGATGTATATAATTTATATCAGAGTGCATTTTTTATTATGTCTGAAAGTATTTTGTTTTTTAATTCCTTCTTGAAAATAAATTATTTTTTTTAAATCTTTTATTTTCGATATGAGTTCAACAGTTTGAGAAACGATGAGTTAGTGGTAGAGAAAAATAATCGAAAGTAAAGCAGTGTCATATAGGGATGCGTCCAGATTGGAACAAAGCGTGATTGTATGGTTTCTGATTGTATGAGGTGAATTTAATACGAGCATCTAAAGACGAACAGTAGCAGTCTATGACAAGCACTGTTTTGGTCTAAAAACTGTGAACAACTGATGTAAAAGTTTTGTAGAAGGGTGAAAACGGATATCAGATCTCCATGACAATGTCCGCCCACACGTCTCCCTTAATATCAAGGCAATTTTTTTAAAAATCTTTTTGGAAATATTAGAACATCCCCCGTACACTCCATATTTATTACCCCAATACATTTTGGCTCTTAGGCCACTTAAGAGAGTATTTTGTTTCTATTTGGATATTGAAGTTGTGACGAATCTGTACGGAACATTTCCACTAATCTTCTTAGGCGTCTTTTGGGGGAATATAAATTCGCGTATATTTCCAATCAACTCCAAGAAGATAAACGGGATATGCAAAGTAGATAAGGGATTTAAGTCGAGCGTTGTAAGCTAGCAATCTTGATGATGAGGAGGAAGGCTATTGAACCAGCAACAGTAACCTCAATCTTAGAGGATTCCAGGATATTAAGATAGTGAAGACGTCGTGCTGCTATTCTATTGAAAAACGAGAAAACTTACATAACCAGCGGTAAATATAATTTATGTACGCTTAGAATAAGCGTTAGTTTAGTCAAATTAGTTAAAGTTAATGAAAGTTAATAATTCGAGTACGTGTATTTCTCGGACCTCCTATTTCGGAAGACCTTACTTGATCTTGAGCGTAGTTATCAATTGGTTGCATAATACGAAATTTAATTTAATAGAAAAGGTAAATCCCTTTATTTGACGCAACATAAAATTATTATATGTTATTAGAGTTTTTTTGAGACTTGAAATAATAAATTATTATTATTATACAAAATGGCTCTTGTGGTGATCCTTTGCCTCAAATTAATCTTGGTGTCCAGGGTGAAACCCAGGGGGGTCTCCACAAAGTGAAGGAAGTTGAGTGACTTCCTCAAGAATATCCCACGTTCTTTCTAGAGTGAAGGCATAGATCTGTAACCGAAATAATAGGACATGTGCTACAACACCCGTGGCAATTACTTTTGATTTCCAAGAGAGGTATTCTTTTTATTCAATTTGTCCGTTTTTCTTTTGAGCAATCCTTACATATATATATATATATAGTCGGACCTCATAGCGCAGTCGATATATCCCTAAAAAAAGTTCGTCATATGGAAAATTCATTATATAAAGGTTCATTTTTGTTTTTTCTTGATAAGCCACCAAAAACAATTTTTAAAAATTCACAT
This sequence comes from Trichonephila clavipes, assembly GCA_019973935.1. Classification (NCBI taxonomy): domain Eukaryota; kingdom Metazoa; phylum Arthropoda; class Arachnida; order Araneae; family Nephilidae; genus Trichonephila; species Trichonephila clavipes. Next base: position 322,785 of record BMAU01002488.1, read on the forward strand.
ACACTATACATTAAAAAAAAGGTAATTATTCACAAATTTTTGTAAATAATTGGTTTTTATTTCATATATCTTATCTATCAAAAAAAGAAAAGGAAGAAAAACTGTAAGAAATTTTTCTGACAGCTTTATACACTTCCTGAAGAATTAAAAATTTTTCTTGGATGCTCAAGCACTTACATTTTGACATTTTTGTGCTACAAGAAGCGAAAATACCAATACCACTGATACACACTACGTATGAGCGGAGGCCAGTTAAAGGACACGGGGACACACAACTCCCCTCAGAATGAAAGAAAAAACGACGATGATTTCAGTGATCCCGGAGAATGATGGTTAAGGTTTGCACTTCTTGGATAAAATGCCCAGAGTTATATTGCTCTCGGTGAGTTAGGCATCTAATAAAACCGGTTCAAGATTTATGACCACTATAAAGTTTATGAAAGAGAGAATAACTTGAAATATCCAAAAATACTTTAAAAAATAGGGAGGGAAAAATTAAATTACAAAAGAAAAAGTTCGTTATATAGAAAATGCATTTCACTATTGGAAGGTTGTTTTACGAAGAAAATCGTAAAATGTTCTTGGTTCCATGAAAAAGTTCGCTATATAAAAAAAATTCGCAATATAGAGGTTCGTAATATGGAGTTTCGACTGTATTTACTTTTATTTTAAACATAGTTTTAAAAATAAATTTAAATGATTTTGGGAAACAAACCGAGAATATATATCTTAAAAAAGGGATTCAATTCAGCTGTTTAAAAACCAGGAATAATATTCTTAAAATGTTCAAATCTTTTTCATTCGAACTATTTAAATATACTCGTTTACACAATTTTATTTTACTTTATTTTTACCATTATAAAATATTTCCTCTTGTAACAACTACATTGAAACCCTGCCTTCCCTTGATGATTAGTGTGGCAACCAGGGGCCACCACCTGTTCTTTTGAGAAGCGGGAACTCGTTCCCCCCGCTCTGCTGACCTGGATCGCTACCGGGGAAAGATGTGTACATGTGGAGTCAGGAAAAGCCTGTTTCCCCCCTTTTAGTCCTTAAGCTTTTTTCTGTAACTATAATGGATGTGTGTTGTTTTATTTAAGTGACCCCTTGTGTTGTGGAACGTAAGAACATTAAATAGTATTTGTTCCAGTAATGAAAAGGATTCTTTATTTCAACACAATGAATACACGACATGGGGGATTGTCATAGTGGCGCCCAACGTTCTAACCGGACCAGGAAACCGAGATGCTGATCAACGCTTCCTTGAGCGGACATGTTGTTTTTCTTCGACCAACTGACCACGTGTATGGAAATTTTAGTGTGTGTCGCCCCGACAGTCAAAGTTAAAGTGCTTGCTTGTATCTGGAAATCATCGGTTTTAGTATCATCCTGATACTAACGTACAAGTACTCGTCTTTTAGAAAATTGTCAGTTTTAGTATCATCCCGATACTAAGGTGAAAGTGCTGGTATCTTAGAAAATTGTCAGTTTTAGTATCATCCCGATACTAAGGTGAAAGTGCTCGAAAAGTGAGGAAATAATCCGAAGTGAAATTGTGTTGATTTATGTGTTAAAAATACCATCGTGATCAAGAAAGTGGTGTGCTTAAGATATCTGCTAAATATATTCAATATATCGTTTTGAAGTGCGCGAGTGGTGCTTACAAGATATCAGCTATTTTGAAGAAAAACAATCTCTTCCCGAGATTATATGTTACTGAAATCTTCACCTGTACTTGAACAAGGAAACGGAAATTAAATCTGTGAGTAGATGTAACAAATCTTTTGTACAATAATATTGAGGAATATGATCATTTACCTTTTTCTTGAGATATTAGTATTTGTATATTTTGCTTCTATAATGCCTTTTTTTAATTATAATTATTTCAATCTGCTGTTGAAATAACTGTGAAATTCAAATAGTGAAAAATCATTTCTGCTTTCAGGAAGAAGCAACTGATATAACATTGAAAAATATGTATTGGGGAATTTTAAAATAATTGCTATATAATAATGTGCTGTAAATAATTGCTATATTGAGTAAATGGTGAAATTCTAGGTTATTATTATTATAAGGAGCTGTTGAATATATTTTTTCCCTAAAGTTAAATATTGAAATAAAAGTTAATTTCTGCTATCAAGCAGAAGGGGAGAAACCTCATTTAATTATCAAACTTTGATGTATGTAATGTTTTCAGATTTAGATATTTCTACTGTTTATATATATATATTTCATGAATTGATATATTTATAGCTTTCAAAAAGTTCTATTTGGTGATTTTAAATTGTATGTTTCTTGAGAATAGATTTTTTGTTTAATTTGCATGAGTCACATCCTGTGATAGCGGAGAAATTGTTTAGTTAAAATATATATATATATTTTCTTTTTGTGAAAATAGCATGATTATGCTATATCACACTTAATTTATTCATTGCATTTCCGGTGTGTTTTTTAGAATTACGTAAGGAAGGTTTCATAAAATATATAAGTATTTCACAAGAAATATTTTTTTTAAAAAAAAATGAATATTAAATAATCTTATATTCCTAATTGAGTCACAGTGTGATACATTTAGCTTTTAAATGTTTTGTACTTATTAAGTATATATATATATATATATATATATATATATATATATATATATATACAGTGACTCCCAAAATTGAGAGTACACTTAATTCCGAATTCACGATCGGATCACCAGGTGTAGAAATTAATACGCTATGTTAACGCACTTTTGTACATTCAAAATGCATACATTACTCTTCCAAATAACATTAAATGTAAGATATGGAAATTGATTGAAACAAAAATATGAAGGTTTGAAAGGAAAACTACACCATTTTAATGTCACAAAATTGAGGGTACACTTCTTTAATCACTATGCAAAACCACCAGTAATTTTTAAATAGAAATTTGATAATAGATCTATGATAAATGAAGGCTTTCAAAGGCTATCTGATAACAAATTTATGTTTGTAATTTGATGTCTTTATTTAAATGGAGAATTGGAAGGAAACGACGATCGAAGAGAGAAAACTTGTTATTAAACTGTCAAATGAAGGTAATTCCCAGCGGAATATGCTAAAGTAGTTGGACGAAGTGTTAAATGCATCCAAAAATTCTGCAAAAATTTAAAAAGACTGGTATGCGGGCAAATAACTAAGGAAGAGGGAGAAAGAAAATTATGAACTCTATAACCGTGCGAAGAGTTATACATCAAGTGAAGATTGATCCTAAAATTAGTGCTCCTAAAATTGAAGCCAGTACCTCTAATACCTTAGGTCGATCGGTTTTTGCAGAAGCGGTACGAAGCGTCCTAAGAAAGGCTGACTATAATGGTAGAGTAGCCCGAAAAAAGCCCTTTATTGGTAAGAGGAATAGAGTCAAGCGATTGAAATTCGCTAAAGAACACATTTTAAAGCCTCAACAGTTTTGGAACGAAGTCATTTTCAGCGATGAGAATAAGTTCAACATCTTCGGCAGTGACGGTCGCCGTATGGTGTGGCGTAAACCAAATACCTCACACCACCCAAAACACACAATTCCTACTGTGAAGCACGGAGGTGGGTCGGTGATGGTTTGGGGGTGTATGGCTGCACGGGGGTGGGAAAGCTAGTATTTACTGATGGAATCATGCACACAAGATGGCTTATCTTAATATACTGCAAAATAATTTGAAAGAAAGTGCTGATAAATTGGGACTGGGGTCAAATTTCATATTCCAGCAAGACAATGACTCCAAGCACACTGCGTTCGTTGTAAAAGAATTGCTGCTTTACCATTGTCGGAATCAACTTAATACACCTCCACAGTCTCCCGACATAAATGTTATCGAGAATCTGTGGTCCCACCTTGAGAGAGCTGTGCAAAAACATCAAATTACAAGCAAGGAACAATTAAAATCGGTATTGCAAGAAGAATGGTTGAATATTGCTTCCGATACCCCTGGACATCTTGTGGAATCGATGCCTCGGCGATTGGAAGCTGTCATATCAGCAAAAGATTATGGTACTAAATATTAACTCTTTATTATTCATGATTTATGAAGGAAAATAGATGCATGTACTCTCAATTTTGTGGCTATCAATTTCTGTTAATTTTCTTTATAAGTTATTATATGTATGTTTAAACTATCAAATATTTTGTTTTATCATTCAAAATAATGAATTATGATCTAATAAACGCATCTATTCTTAAAGGTTTTAATTATTTCCCTCATTTAATATAATTTTTTCATTCTAAACATTGATTCCCGTTTTAAGAGTAGGTGTACCCTCAATTTTGGGAGTAACTGTATATATATTTCATAACATAACATGTAATCACGTGTTTTCTATATGCTATTGTGACTCATGATTAATTTTATATTTCATATACAGTTGAATTTATGGTATTTTATTTAGATTTTCTGAAGATCTTTGTAAAAAATGTTTTGTTTATACCCTTTATATTGAATTTTTCTCTTTTTATGTTTTCTCTACAGGGAAGGTAGTTGTTTAATGATTAGTGAATAGTTATGCATTGCTATTAGGAAAACCAATTTAATTTATAACTTCCTGTATACTTTAAAACCTGAATCCAGTTTTATTTTAAAAGACAAATATGGCTTTTCTCTCAAAAGGCAAGAAAATAGACCTCTATAATTTAGCAAGTGAGCTACGAGTCTCTGTGACTTTAGAGGATAAAATAATTGACTTACGCGAAAAAATCACTTCATGTACATTCTTTCAGAATAATGAGCAGTTTGTGAAAGAGATGCTCGGTAACATTGTTGATGAACGTAAATCGCTTGAAGTCGAAGCCTTAAAGAAAATAAAACGGGAGGATAAGTGCCTTGCTGATCAGAGAGTATTTGAGCTTGAAAAGCTTAAATTACAAGCGCAAAATCCTCCAGCATCCATAGGTAATTCTTCTCAAATGGATTCTAACCCCACGAGGCTGGATTTAAAAACAGTCTTGCCCACATTCATCCCTGATAAAGATGACAGACATATCATTGTTTTTAACAATGTTCGAAAGACAAATGAAGCTCCTAAATGTACCTGCCGATTTTTGGGTATCACACTTAATTGGAGTCCTTCCAAGTGATATTGGCAGGTTAATTGCAAGAGAACCGGAAGAGATGTTTAGGAATTATGCTCACATTCACAATATTTTATTTTAAAGATTCAAACTGACAGCTGACTGTTTCAGAGTCCTTTTTTGCCGACACCAGAAACAGGATCATTCCACGTGGAAAGATTTCTTTTTTGAGCTAAGAACTTTTTTCGAAGGTTGGCTAAAAGAATTAGAAATAGATTCATTTGAAACCTTGAAAGATCTTATCATAGCATATCAAACAAAAAAGGTATCCACCAGATTACAAGAATCATTTCCTAGACACTTGGGAAATACTGAATGATCCTGTTGTGTTAGCTGAAAAGCTGGAGTCATACGAAAATGTTAAACCCTCTTCGCAAAAATTAACAAAACTAAGCAACTCTCGTTTTTCTAGGAACACAGGCAATCCGGAGTTTAGGAAGTCTCACTCATTCAAAGTTGAAAAGAATGTTTCGGGTAGCCACAATAGTGCGTTTGCTAACCCTAGCTACATGCCAGCTCGGAATACCAACACCGGTTTTCATCCACCTATTTTTTGCTATGGTTGTGGCAACCCTAGATTTATAAAATCGAAATGTCCAAAATGCTCACTAAAAAAAGAGAGTGCCTCTGTCAACTCCATACACATGTTTACTTGTCTTACCTCCCCAGTAGCTCTACTTGACATCTAAGTCTATGAGGCTACAGGCATAGTTTGTGCTGATACAGGAGCCAGCCAGTCAGTCGGGGGAGAATTAATGTTTAAATTCTTAAAGAAATCGTGGACAAAAATTCTCAGAATTTCATCTTGCTATTTGCCTAGCTGATGGTCAACAATCCAAATCCCTTGTTCAAAAAGCTACAGTACCAATCACCGTAGGTGGACGAACTTTCCAAATCTATTTAATTTTTTGCCACATGCAAAATGTAACCGCACTCTTCTAGGTGTTGACTTTTTAAGGACATCAGGAATCGTAATAGACATGCGTAACAATTTTTGGTATTTTGGTGACAAACCAAGCTTCAGGATACCTTTTTCAAAAGATGTTCCTTTGCCTGTAGACGACAGTCCTGTCGAAATAAATAGTAGTTTTTGTTCCACAAACTCGATTCCCAGTGAAATTCCATTACATAGCAACACTGTTGATGAAACTGAGACAAATGATCTCCATTTGCGAGAAGAAGAAGGACAGGCCCTAAATGTAAAAGAAAGAAATGATTTGATGGTCCTGCTTAATGAAAGCAAAGATGTTTTCAGACTAGGGGGAGAACCAACTCCATTCATAAAACAATTTATAAACACAGGTGACCACCCACCAGTTTCAACTACACCTTATAGACTATCTCCAAACAGGAAAGAACACTTAAAGGAAAGAAATTGATAATCTTTTGGCTCATAATATTATAGAAGAATGCGAGTCCCCATATGCAGCCCCAGTAGTTTTAGTGCCCAAGTCTAATGGAACTGTTAGGTTGTGCATGGATTATCGTAAACTAAATGCGATTACTATACCTGACAAATATTCACTGCCCCTCATGGATGTTCTTTTACATGATGCTAAATCTACTGCTTTTATGTCTACCCTTGACTTAAAATCCGGTTATGATCAGGTAGAGGTTAATCCCGCGGACCAGGACAAGACTGCATTCGTTTGCCCTTTTGGTACATTTAGGTACAAAAGAATGCCATTTGGACTTCGTAATGCCCCAGCAACCTTTCAGCGTCTTATGGACCAGTTTTGTAATGGATTGCCAAATGTAAATATTCTGGTGTATTTAGACTATATCGTTGTGTTGTCTGAAACGTTTGAACAACACATTGAGGACTTAAGAATGGTCTTTGACAGACTTAAAAAATTTAAATTATGTGCTAACAGAGAAAAATGCAAGTTTGTTTGCTGTCGCGTAAAATACCTTGGACTTTGGATAACTCCTAAGAGAATAGAGGTGGATCAGGATAAAACTGCAGCGATACAAAACATTCCTTCCCCGAGAAACCTAAAGCAGCTACAGTCATTTTTACAGACCTGCTCATGGTATAGAAAATTCATCCCGAATTTTTCAGATATTGCTAGACCCCTTAGCAACTTGTCAAAGAAAAGTACTGCTTGGAAATGGAGTGAAATTGAATAACAAGCTTTCCAAACCCTCAAACAATGTTTAATAACCCCGCTAATATTGGACAAGTTGATCCTAAAAAGCCTTTTATCATCCGAACGGATGCAAGCAGTTACGCCCTCGGTGCAGTTCTGTTACAAGGAGAAAGCCCCACCGATGAACAGCCAGTAGAATATGCCAGTAGACTCTTGAGTTCTGCTGAAAAAAACACTCGACAACAGAGCGAGAAGCCTTGGCTGTAGTCTGGGCCTTAAACAAATTTAGAGGATATATTGAAGGGGCAGAAATTACAGTGGCATCCGACCATCAACCGTTAAAGTGGCTGATGAATTTAACATCACCAACCGGAAGATTAGCTCGCGCGCGCGCGCGATGGGCACTTCAAATACAATCTTACAATCTGAAGATTGACTATTTTCCAGGAAAATGCACTTTTATTGCAGATATGCTTTCCAGGCTAGAGTATAGGGATGAAGAAATTTGCGAATTAAAAACTATAATTATTGATTTCCCGACGAGAACTGCTAATGAGCTAAGAACAGAACAATTGAAGGACATTGAGCTAAAAAAGATAATTGATTGTTTTGAAAATCCCAACAAGGAAGTTGACTTTGCCAAGTGGACTAGGAGAGGGTACGTGATGAATCAGGGAGTACTGTACGGGTACTCACCTCATGCTGAAGTTGAAGAAGCTCAACTAGTTGTCCCTACTCATGAGAGAGAGAAGATATTAAAATTGCACCATGATGCTCCCACTGCTGCACATTACGGTGCTGATGGTACCTTTTCCAGAATTTTCTCGAAATACTACTGGACTGGTATGAGGAAATTTATTGCTGATTATGTGAAGAGCTGTTCAGAATGCATTAGATACAAAGCCACTAATCAGAAACATGCAGGTCTTTTGCAGACCCCTGTTCCAGCTCAACGATTTGAGAGCATAGCTATTGATCTTTTTGGTCCCTTACCAGAAACGACCGAAGGTATGAAGTGGATTTTCATAGTGGAGGATTACACAACAAAATGGGTAGAGTTATTCCCATTAAAGCAAGCTACTGCTAAAGAATGTGCCATGACGCTTCTAAATGAAGTCTTCCTAAGATACGGAGTGCCCCGTAGCCTAATAAGTGACAATGGGACTCAATTCGTGAGTGCGGTGATGCAACAGTTATGTTTTGTCTTGGATATCAATCAAAGTCTCATTCCCGTATATCATCCACAGGCAAATCCAGTCGAAAGGAAAAATAGGGATTTGAAACCTCGTTTGGCAATGATGGTAGGTAACAACCATACATTACGGATTGAAAAGCTACCAGCTATTAGGTTTGCACTGAATACTTCAAAATGCGAGTCAACAGATCACATGGCAGCATACCTAACCTTCGCCAGAGAACTACGAACTTTGGACCAAGTAAATACTGATCTACGGTCTGTCATCCATAACGATAATTTTGTGCTTGAATTTACACCCTATTTAAAACGTTTTGAAGGATACATGTCACAAATTAATGAAAACATTAAGATGAGTCTAGATCGTCAAAAAACACATATGCAGATAAATCACGTAGACCAAGTCCTAACTATAAAGTTAATGATCTGGTATGTGTAAAATTTCACCCATTAAGTAAAGCGAGTCAGAACAGGAGTGCAAAACTCATGCCTAGGAGAGACGGGCCGTACATTGTGTTATCCCAGAGATCTCCCACTACCTTTGTAGTAGCCAGTTGTGACAAACCTGACGAACCTTTAGGTTTCTACCATACATCAGCTTTAACACCCTTTCTGAATGGCACAGAGACCCAGTCTCCTGTAGTACCTCTCAAGAAAAGAGGAAGGCCACGCAAACAGCCATTGATTCCTCGAGGAACTGCCGGAGAGAATGCCATAATGTCGTCTTCTAGTACACCCCGTCGCCGAGACGGTCTTCGGCGGTGTAGGGGGAGAATGTAACAACTACGTTGAAACCCTGCCTTTCCTTGATGATTAGTGGCAGCCAGGGGGCACCACCTGTTCTTTTGAGAAGCGGGAACTCGTTCCCCCGCTCTGCTGCCCTGGATCGCTACCGGGGAAAGATGTGCACACGTAGAGTCAGGGAAAGACTGTTTCCCTCCTTTTAGTCCTTAAGCTTTTTTCTGTAACTATAATGGATGTGTGTTGTTTTATTTAAGTGACCCCTTGTGTTGTGGAACATTAAATAGTATTTGTTCCAGTAATGAAAAGGCTTCTTTATTTCAACACAATAAATACACGACATGGGGGATTGTCATACTCTTCAAATAATTATTCGTCATCAAGTATCATTATTGAAGTATTATAATTATTGAGATAATATTATTGGTTCCTCATCAAATATATATTATTGAGAATCCCTGATGATACATTCCTTTCAATAATTTCCTGACTGAGATCGTCATCATTTCCCGAAAATATACCTCTTTCCCCTCATCATATAATTCTTGAATAATAAGTGAAATAATTTTGACTTTAATAAAAATAAAAGATAGAATTGAAAAAATTAATATAATTTTTTTTTCCGAGATGAGCAAAAAAATGTGTAATATCTTAGTATAATTAGGATCAAATATGTATAATTCCCAGAAAAGAGAAAATATTTACAAGAAAGGATTCGAGTCGCATATTTTCACGAAAATAAAATAGAGATAATGCATGAAATTAACAAAATAATTGAAATTTAATCCTAACCTGGAAACAGGCGCACACTCGATACTAACGTTAATGGTTGCGCAGGGGGATTGAGTCACTCCAATACTTTTTTTATAATTATTTCATTGCACCCATAAAAATTGTTATTACATGAACAATTCAACTAAGAAAAAGTATACTTACCTACCTTTAAGGAATTTTTATTCTTTTTTTAATACTTTCAGAAAAAATATCAATCAAATTGAACTAAAAGGTTTGAAATATGCGTAACCTTAATAAAGGACACAAATAACAAACTTTTTGCTGACACTAAAGGAATAACATTTGCAGGAAAATCTGCCATATTTTGTCCAAGTTATTGTAGTGTTATTGTCTTTTGATGTCGACAAATAGAATGTGGAGATTTTTCTTGCTTATGTCTTTTACACAGGGCGCAGTGTTTCATGTAGTACATTTACAGCTTCTTATTTTCTTGAAAGTTTCTTAGGTTATATTTGAAAACTTTCCATTCAACTCAAACGTTTCATGTTCATCGCTTTTCTCAAATTTACTTTCACTTTCGTGACTAATATGCATTCTTTCCGCAGGACCTTTCCCTTGCTTGATCAGTTTCAACTTCCTTTAATAAAGATCACAGATGTTCATTCCTTTTTTATATGCTACTCATTTACATTTTTAATCCATAATAAGTCGTATAACACAGCAATCAAAACTACTAAGTCGCTTACTGGAGGAAAATGTAGCCTATTCACAGAAAAAAAATTCGAAATAAAATGGTCACGCGGGGAACGCAATCAAAACAAGTATCTTAAGATTGTAAAAAGCGTTTGCCACTCCCAAAAAAAGAGGAAGATGTGTGACAAATATATATTTTAGTTCTCTTGAAGACTTATATAAAAGGATAGTGTCAAGTCTTTGGTTACAAATAAGCAATCTTCCCAAAATTAAAAATTTTGTGAGCCTGGGGTGTCTATGTGCACCACGTGACCGCTCCCGGCTTAACCTTTTATCTACCGACGGTACTTATAAGTACCACTCGCTTTAAAAATACATAGAATAACCATTTTTACGAATATTCTGACGATACTTAGCAGGAATATTCTTTTAAATCCACTCTTCCAAGATATATGGCAGAACGGGTTCTGTGAGGAGTATTTTAATGGCAAGGAGAATAATTTTATAGCAGAAATTGCGTTTTCAGCGGATTAGTGAGATTATCATTGTAGTCCCGAAAAAATATATAGCTAATGTCAAAAGGTAAGTGTCTTATTTTTTTGCATGTTAATAAAGACCTTAGAAAATGATTTGACTATATATTTTAAATGAACAGTGAATATTATTAATTTTACAGTGGAATATCTTTAATTAATTAATTAGCTTAAACGGATTAAATTTTCCAAAGTTCAGTATCTTGTTTATGTATAGTCCTGAAATTTCAATGTAGAGATTAAAAAAAAACAAATATTGCATGAAAACAACTACAGTAAATCATAATGCGGTAGATAATGGATTAAAAGTTAAGAAAGCACTGACATTTAAGAGTAATTGCTAAAAAAAATTCAAATTTTGCTCATTAAGAATAAAAACATAAGACCAGAAATAAGTTGTGTCAAATAACTAGTTAGTCATCAATTGACATTGACATTCATACATATTCTGAAAATTGTGTGTGTTTTACCTCCTATTCATTTTTGCACACGGTGGCGAAGCAGGGAATTGATTATTCAAATAGAAAAAGCACGGGGAAACTTAAGATTCCAAATAACGCGTTCAAAGATTTTAATACATTTTATTTAAATATCCAGATTCTGCTTCATCAGCGACTTATCTTTAACAGAAAGCTGATTATGTCAGCAAATGCTGAATTCATATCTTTTTTTTATTTCCCTCTCTCAAAAAGCTCCATCCGACAAAAGGCTAATACAATTTGACCACCTAATCATTTTATATACTTTGAAGACGTTCAATGGTTTTACATGAAGAATTCGATACGTACGGGGAAAACCATTCCTTTCATCTATTAGTTGGTAAAGATGGTGCACCGAAAGCTTTAATGTATTTTCTTAGCTTCAAAATACTGTAATCCTTAGAAATAGTATGAATGTTTATGCATAAGCATTTAGATTTTATATGAATTCAGTAAAACTAAAAGTCCTATTTGGTAAAGATAATTTTATGTAGAATTTAATTTTTGTTAAAAAAACGAGGTATTATTTTTTTACTACTTTAGATTTAAATTATTTTAATGTATAGAAGTAATGAAATTTCTCTGGTTTTGTTAGGATTGTTTCCATTTTTGTTAAGTAATTTTATTATGAATCATTAACAATTTTCGGATAGAAAATTACACTCTTCAAAATCCATAACTTCGCATTAACTATTCGTTAAATTATACAAGTCTGAACAAATAATTTTTTTATATATAATTAGGTTCTTTTATTGCAAGATTTTTTACACTAATAAATAAAATTAAGATATATTTGTATTTTTTTAAAAAAAGATGTAATGTATTTTAAATGAAAAAGGAACTACTGCTAAAAAGGAATCAAGATTCAGTTACTCATTCGAATTCAATGAAACATTGCGATTATTAACCTTATTTTAAAATGGAAGCTGCGGATATGTCGAAGGTCAAAGGCTAGGAAATTTTGAGCGAGAACCCTTCTTGAAGCTCTAGAAAAGCTGTTATAGATCGTTTTAGACTTTTGACTTTGCATGACTGTATGAAGTCCCATTACTTCTCCATTGGTATCGCTGTACTCTCTGTGACTCTGGTTATCCTACAACCGCTGAACATTTGAACGCGTGCCCTGCATTAAAGTTGTGTTGTCGAAAAATATTGCAAAGTATGGGCACAAATGGTATGGGTGCCTTCACCTTACTATGAAAATTTGTATTATACTCTATGACAGATCTATTCGCGATCCTTCAACTAATCATCTTGGGAAATCTTTGGGCTATCAATTCGTGTTATTCAAAACCAATCCTTCGGAAGAAGAAAGTCGTGATATGTAAATTAAGTTACTATATATAGTCGAAGCTTCTAGCTAGAAAAAAAGAGTAGGAGAGGAGATAAACCAGAAATTACACATATGAGGTTGTTTTTGACTGGTATCATATTTGAATTAAGGTTATTAAAGACTTATTAGGAGGTAGATTTAAAGTGACGATTGTTCACTGAGATTAAATTGATATGAGATTAATTCGGATGATTGATTAGATCCTATATAAAGTAAGGAGTGAGTTTGATAGTCTTCTAATCTTTCGTGTATTACCATCATTGTTCCACTTTCGCACTGTTATTAATTGATTTTTTTATTGTGTGATAAATAAGTGGATTGATTGGATCATGGCGAGTGTTTCTTTCCTACCTCCGACATATCAAGGTGCCCAAGGGAGAGATGATAATCTCTCACAACCCATACATACTAAAACGAATGCTATTGTCCAATAAATTCAATTCTTAAAAATCAAATACAATATTTAAAAAAGGGGGAAATGTCATCGACTCTAAATCAGGAATTGGATTATTATAATGTAGTATAAATGCTATAAAAGGTTCATAGGATTGTGTAAAGTTAATCTGCTCTGACATAAGTTAAGAGCAACTTTATCCCAGAATGAGTTTATACTTTTCCTAGAGCGTTAATCTCCGAAAAGGCTAAAAAAACTCTGTCAAAAATATCGTAAAAAATTATTAGTAATGCCTGAAAACATATTAGAGATCAGAAAATTTGATATATAGTGGACTGTATATAGTGGTATCCCAATCATTATGACAAATTTATGATAACTATATTGAATATTTTAATATTCACTTTAAAATATTGTGCTTTATTTAAATTTTAAAGGAAAAAGAACGATAATTGTTTATATTGTATGTTGTTGTTGCACAATACATAAAAGTGTAAAATTTAAAAAATAGTCTCAGTGAAAGTCAAGATATTTTCAGTTTATTTCATATCAGTCAGTTTGTAAATGCAAAAGTCTTTCAGTCAATGAAAGTGCAGGGTGATAATTATTAAATTTCCACTTTAAATATGCTCACTGCTCAGAATGAATTTAAATTTGAACTGGATATACTTAAAGAAAGGAGAAAACTGTATGGGATTCAAAAAAATTCATTGGAGTTTTCATTGCTGCTATTCATACAGTTTTTAGCAGAAGGATAGTTAAAAACTGATTTTTGCTATCCAATGCGGTACTTCCTTGCCGTGTGGCTGGGTGTTTCATTAACAGTGATGTGAGAGGCCCGTGCCTCTCTCGGACATCTAGATGTGTGGGGCGGAAGGGAAGAAACACTCGACAGGATTCAATTAATCTATTTATTTTTCAAACAAAGAACAGGCGCCATTCCAACTATTAATAGTAAGAAAATGTCTCAATGTTAACCGTGAAAGTGGAACAACGACGGTAAAGCGTGAATGATTAGAAGACTATGAAACTTGATCTTTACCTTAATAATGGATCAAACCTGTCATCCGATTTCATCTAATATTAAATCAATCCTTTTGAGCAATCATCACTTTAAATTTTCCTCTTAATAAGAATCAAATCCCTATAATTCTAATATTATTCCTTCAGTAGAAATCTCACCTGACTCGAGAATATCTCTTTCCTTCTCTACCTCAAGCTAGAAAACCCCCCGCCTATTTATAGTAAGTTAATTGAAGTATTACAATTCTCTTCTGAAAAGTTGGCTGCGAATAATGCGAATTGATAGCCCAAAGTTTCCCAAGAGGATTAGATGGAAAACCGCGAATAGATCTGTCACTGTGAGACAAATGTTGAATGACTTAAATTCATTTTTCAGTCAAAAAGTCGAAACAATTATGCACATTGAACAGTACAGTTGGTTTAACATGCGACTAATGCCAAAGCCGTCGTATTTCTATTCAAAGTGTCGCTTGCAGCCGAATTTACTTTTTTTCGTTATGCCTCTTACAACGCCATCTAATGATACACTTAGTGAACTTTTTTTTACACCATACCGATTTCTCCTTCTTCAGGAATATTCAATAATAATTTAAAGTCATTTCTGTATTTTTAACAGCATTTTGTAAGTGAAACTGATATTTTAACTATAAAATTGCAATATACGAAGATTTTTTTCCAATCATAATAAATGTCTTTTACTATTTAAGGATTTAATTTGATATAGGAGTGCTACCCGCCAAGCTTTGTTTTGCGTGATTCCTTATAACGCCAAGCAGCAGTTGTTATTGAATTACATGAAATCTAAGATGACGACTTAGAGGTAACAAATCGTCAGGAAAGTAGTTGCAAGCAATTGTTTTGAAATATATTCAAGAATATAGGATTAGATTAGAAATAACCCATTTCAATCAATAATAAATATCAATATAATATAATAAAAAAATTATATGTTATCGTATTATGTAATGTTATTATTATCATTTAATGTAATTTAATAGTAATTATTATGTTTATATAATATTCATATATTTTGTATAATAATAATAATTATTATATTTTATATTATAATATTTATATAAATTATAATTATTACATATAATATAATGCTTATATGATAAGTATAAATAAATAATATAGAAAACATTTATTATATATTTAACGATTATTATATTATATTCTAAATAAAATAATTACATAATATGTATTAAATTATAATGAGTATCAGTTAATAAGTGCTGATAACTGACAATATTCCAAAAGTTGCGAGTTCCTTCAATGAATTTCATCGAACGAGTATTCCAAAAAGCATTATTTAAATGTAAAATAAAGTGGAAATGAGTGATTTGAAGCAATAATTATAAGCACAGCACTCATACTTTTTTTAAAAAAAATATCCTGGTAATCACCAATGATATTAGAAATATCCATATTCGAAAATAGCCCATAATGCAACAGAAGACTGAAGTAGTAGCTTGTGTGTGAAGAACAAATTCAATGGAAATGGTTACATTTTTAAGGAAATCGAATTAAAATCGTCTGAAATTAATAGGGTTACCGCGGAAAAAAACCAAATAAAGATTAACTCTAATATACGTTATCTCCATGGTAACCACATTACCACACGATAAAAATATCAAGGTAATTATATTGTAATGTTATCGCCCATCTTGACGAACATAAACAACAACTTGGTGCATAGCACTACTATATCAAATAAGCTCCCTATTTAGAAACATTTTAAAATTGTCCCTAAAGACAATAGATAAATATTAGACTGAGTCATTTACATTCCATTGAATATTTAATTATGCTTTTATTAAAAAAGAAAACCTACACGCACCCATCTCTTGGAATATAAAACCTCATCAGTGACCATAATTGCTAAGACATAAGACATACGTCTAAGGAGAAAAGAAACCATCTTTTTCCTTCTTCGTTATCGAACAGTTTAATGAGACTTTTTGGAAAGCAGACAAAAGAAGAAAGGTAAAAAACAGAATAACGAGAGATTGATTAAGGGTAGATATTACATGAATGAGAAAATATATTTTATTGTCCTCCTCTAAATATATTCCTTAAAAGAAATAAAGCGATGAAACTTTTAATGCATGCTTTGTGATTAGATGCATCACTGTTATAAAACAATATTCAGAAGAGAAAAAAAACGCATTTCTACTGTGTTAGCATTTTTATATTCTTTTATTGATAAATTATCAACTTATCAATCTACAAATTAAAAATATTGCTGTTTTACAGACTCTAATCCAAAATGCTTTAAAAATAAACTAAAAATATTCGGATATGTTTGATATTTTTAACTCAATACTGAGCTAACAAATTGTAAATATGAAACGAAATGGCTGATATACCAATTAATTATAAATTTTATTACATTGTGAAGTTGAATACTGACATTCAAAATTTTACATATATTTTGATATTTTAACTGTTTATTTTTTAAAAAAATAATGGTTCTTTTCGGTTTTATTAAATCCTAATTTTAAAAAAAGCAAAATAAATTACTTTGAAGTTTGAAAATATATGATATAAATGGTATAAAAATATTTATTCAAGGAATATAATAACTTAAGCTTATTTATTAATTTAAAAAGACCAATTTTCCATTCGTTGTAAGTTTTTCAGAAAATCCCATTCCATTTACAGAGTTTAAATTTTGTATTTTTTTTTATATTCGAATCTAAGCCACACCCCAAATTCCTAACTAGTTTTTGTGAAAAATTAAAATAGTGTAAAATGGTTTATCTATCTCCATTTTTAAGAAATTAAAATACATTTAAAAGAGAGCTAATTAGAAGATTTGTTATTTTCCTGGTATTTTAAACTTTTCAATAGATACATGAACTGGTAGCAAGTTTAATTCAGATGTGAGGAGAAAAAGGGGGGGATGTAGCTCTAAGAAATTTGAGGAAGCTATCTGGAGGATTAATTATGTATAAAGAGAGGGATATTTTTTCTTAAGAAAAAGGAATCTGTGTTGTGGAACAATTATGATACGCGCCTGATTTCCATGGACAGTATCTTTCTGTCACCACGATCTTTACTTTTGATACATTTTTTCAATTTGTTTCTCTCTCTCCTCTCTCTCGCGCGCACGTCTACATATTTTCTCTCCAAATAATGCCATCTAAACAAGGACGAAAAGAAGGTTTGAAAGTGAACCAAAATAATGAATCTTTTTCCTTCGATTCTAATCCGCATCCGATTTTCAATAACATTAACATTCGACAATAAGTGCGCCTTTGATTCGACTAAATACGGAATATGAACCTATTTTGATCAGTATTTTTTATATTTTAATAAATTTGTAATTAATTCTGGATACAAATTCTACAAACAAATTTTCATTTTCAAATATAGGGCATTTACTAATTAAATTATTATAAACTCCTGTTTGTGAAAATTGCAACACCATGAAGGAAGCATCATAGTTGAATGAAATTTAGTACACAGTTGAGTGGTAATGGTACATATAAATGATTACATTTTCAAACCAAACAAACAAAAGAAATTAGTACTTTGTGTGGCCACCACGCGCCGCAATAAGAGTTGCTACACGACGCGGCATGGAGTTAAACAAATTTTGAATGTCTGCCTGCGGAAGAGTATTCCATATTGTTTGTATGCGCAACCAAAGTTCGACTGTCGAAACAACAGGACGAAGATCATGAGCGAGACGACCCCCAACGATATCCCACACATGTTCAATCGGTGACATATCCGGCTAATACGCATGCCAAGGAAGAAGCTGTACCTGTATAGGGTTTGACAGTCTTGGCGACATGTAGATGGGCATTATCCTGCTGGAATACAGCCCCTGGAAATCCTTGCAGGAAAGGAATAGCTTGGGGCTGTAAAACTTCGTTTATGTATCGGGTACTGTTCAAATTGCCCACAATTCGTAGCAATTGTGATCGTCCATGATATGCTATGGCAGCCCAGACCATAACTCCGGGTGTTCGTCTACTGTGGCGTTCGATAATGCACTCCGGAATGTGCCGTTCACCGGCATAGCGCCTGACACGAATTCGGCCATCATGGTGCCACAAATTGAAGCGGGATTCGTTAGAAAAGACGACCTGCAGCCAATCAGCACACCAGCTCCTATGCACATTGGCCCATTGTAGCCGCAGGTGGCAATGGTTTTGCGTGAGATTGATTGATTGAATATTAACGTCGCACTGTTCAGCTACACGAGGGTTTTTGGCGACGGACCACGTAATTTTGAACCATGGTCAAGTGACGTGGACGACACCTGAGCTGGCACCTCCCTCTCCTAACTACCACACCACACCAACGGGAGGACGTTTCAGCTCTCGACAGATTTAACGTGCATCGCTGCCCTACACGGCGGGTCTTTAGTGGTACTGGGCTCGAACCCGTGACAAAGCAAGCCACGGTCCGATACCTATACCACTCGGCTACCGCGGCCACTGGTTTTGCGTGAGAGGAATCCTGTATAAAGGAATCCTTGCGCGCAGCCAACGCTGCAGCAATGAAACACCTGTAGCTGTTGACCACTGTGCTGCCAATTTTCTTGAAGAAGCTGTGCGGTCCGTCTGAGCCATTCGCACCAGGCGTCTGTCATCGGGAGCTGACGTCACATTTCGGGTTCACTCCCGGATTTCCGAGCTGCCCGACCCTCGTCCGTCCACTGCTTCGAAACACGCATGATTGTGCTGCTGTTACGCTGCACACGAGCGGCTACTGCACGATAAGACAATCCAGCTTCACGAAGGCCGACGATTTTGCCCCGTTCAAACTCCGAAATTTGCTCAAATTTCGCTCCCTTTCGTCGACAAGGCATAGTAAAGATCCAGTTAACGTTTACACTAGCATATAACCACCGATAATCATACACGCCTCGCTACAGCCGTCTATTTATATTCGGTTCAATCCGCCCTTCAGAGGGCGCTGCTCAGCATACGCATGCACTACCAGTCTGCAATTCTAATCATTTGCATATCATGCCCTACTTTACATTTCCTGAAAATTTCAGCTTACTCGCGTAGGTCCTTCGAGGTGTTGCAATTTTCACACAAACAGGAGTATATTTATTAACAAACCCTACCCTTTTGGTCCATTGAAAAACAACTTACTCGAAATATGTTTTGAAAAATTACATATTTTGATTTTTAAGACTAAGTAGGTAAATGAATTTGAAACACAAATTTCACTATAGTGATTTCAAAAATATGTCGATGTATGAATTTTTTAAAACGCGAGTGAAGTTTATTCCTCACTCCAATAACAAAATAAAATTAGAGCTGAAATAAACAAAAATTGATGGATACATTAAAATAATATTTTATATTTAATATTTTCGTTATTTAAAGGGTTTTCTTTCAATAGCTTATGTTCTTTCAAATACAATCACTATCAATGTTGTGAAGCAAATAATATCAAAATAATTGATTTTAGTTAAATGTTTTAACTGTTTTATAAGACGTGTTGAAAAGCTTAAAATCCTATTTTTTGACAATTCCGAGCTTTTTACATTTTCAAATTGTATAGATTTTAACCTTTCTAAAAACACCTTACTTTAACCTCTAGAGTAATTAGAAGTCCTTAAAACATATTTTTAATAAATCGTTGAAACTGGACTACGCCCATTTGAATGTCAAAAAATGTAAACAAAGTACTTCGTGTTTGCTTAAAGAACGTTTGTTATAAGCCAAAGCATGTATCTTTTATTGAAAAATGAGCCTTTTATTTTTTTTTTATTTCCTAGCCGATTACAAGCCTCACTGTGTGTGTGTATACATTAAAATCAATTCATCTCAAAATGTAAATATTTGGTGTTAGATGTACATTTTCTGATAAACTACTATTCACAGGTATTTAAATTTTTATAATATACTTATAATGATCGCTAATATATATACTAAAATGAGCTTTTTGTAAAAGACTGAAAAATTTATTTTTTACAATTTTTATGTGAAAAATGGGCCAAATTTGCCTATGTTTGATAAAATATTTCATAAATTATTAAAAAGTTCAAAATTATCTAAAAGCTCATTTCAGTATAATGAGAAAGGTGTACTTTAACTGTATGGAAAATTTCAAACATGTGCATACAACAGATTTTGAGAAAATGTACATCGAAAACAGCCAATTTAACATTGTCAGTATAGAGGTTTCCAATTCCCTGTAAAACTCATTTGTGGATTGTATATGGAGGTGGGTAGACGTGCTCTCTAGACCAGCGGTCGCTAAACTTTTTGAACTCACGGACCGGTCAATTCATAATTTAAATCCCGTGGACCATTAATAGGATTTTTTAAGCACTAACTATATTTATAAAAAAATGTGATCCTATAACATATAAAACAAATTTTATTCCAATAAATATCGAATAAAAAAACTATGCACAGTTTTAAGACACAGAAACTCCTTTAATAACCCAGTGAATGTAATGAATGTGTTTTATATTAAATTCAATATGTCCGTATATATATAAGCCCACCTTTAAATGCTTCAACCTGATATAAAGATGCGACATGCAAGAAAGTGAAACATTAGAAGAGTTCGAAACGAGACGAGACAAAATATGTAGCTAAAACAAAGCGTATGACGTATTTACTTTGGCGTTATTCTATGAAATGGAGTTATTCTATGAAATGGAGTTATTCTATGAAATGGAGTTATTCTATGAAATGGAGTTATTCTATGAAATGGAGTTATTCTATAAAGTAGCGTTTTTATAACTTTTCACGAATTGTTATGAATTGAATTATGTTTCAATGCATCTTAAAACACAACTTAACGTGATGAGTAAGTACATTCCACACATTTTTGTGGAGACCAACGAAATTTTCTCGTGAAACACTAGTGTTCCACGGACCACTACTTTGGTGACCTTTTCTCTAGACAACTGCATCTGAAACGAATACATGAACAATCCGTGAGACGAACAATCATACAAACTTATAATAAGTCAATTGATCAAATAACATATAGTGGATAGTGCATTGCCTTCAATAAACTGAAGTAAGATAAATTAAAAGTTTATTCGTTTTTCAATTAAAATTATATATAAATTCAGATAAAATTTAAGTGAATAAATAAATCTCTATGTTATATGAAATTAGAAATGGAATATTGAGAAATAAGAGAATGATCGACAGTCATGTTAACTACTCAATATCGTCTTGTTGGTGTGGGGCAATCCCTAATGGTTTTTTTACACATTCAATATGGCGCATACATGACGCCAAATCCTTTTTGTGAAAATCATGAGTTTAATTAGTTTTACTTTTTATTTGGAAGTTCTAGGAGTGTTTAATAGTCACATTTTTCGGATGTGAAGACCCGAAGTAGTAGAAGTTGTTAGGATTCCCCTGTGGAATATCAAACAGAAAAACAAAAAAGCTTCATACAGGATGTAATTAACAAACAATGATTCTACATAAAAAAACTAAAATTCAAATTTTATTAATAGTTTTTTATATTATTAT
Source organism: Trichonephila clavipes (assembly GCA_019973935.1). Taxonomy (NCBI): domain Eukaryota; kingdom Metazoa; phylum Arthropoda; class Arachnida; order Araneae; family Nephilidae; genus Trichonephila; species Trichonephila clavipes. The sequence continues at coordinate 344,561 of BMAU01002488.1, forward strand.
TTAGAATTAAAAGAACAACACAAACAGCCTCAAACTATAAAAAGTTATCCCTATAAAAAATTTTAAAACTTCAATATTAATAAAACAAATTTATTATGCAAAGATTTAAATTTTTTGTATACTTTTATGTAGTTTTCATCATTATGCTTATACATAATGTCAATTATAATTAAATTCTGCTTTATCTTTTACATGGGTCTAGGATAAGATAAGAGAAATAAGTTTAATGAAAAAAATTTATATGTCACTTTAATATAAACTGTTGTGTGTAAAAAATGCACACACACACACACACACACACAACACCACAAAGGAATCACCAGAATTAAATGAAATTTAATGCGCAAACGACTTGTATTAGTATAAATAAATGACGAAATTTTCAAAGCAAAAAAAGCAATATTAAGTGTCCGAAATCAATATTTGGTTCGAAATCAGCTGCAATAAGTGTTGCTATACGACGTGGCATAGTGTCAAACAGATTTTGAATGTCTGCTTGTGGAAGAGAATTCCATATTGCTTGTATGCTCAGCAAAAGTTCGTCTTTTGAAGCTGCAAGACGCCCATAACGGGCCCAACCAAATCCCACACATGCTCAATATGCGACATATCAGGCGAATAAGCAGACCCAGAAAGAAGCTGTATGTGTTGGGCTGAACAGTGAGCCTCGAACAGTACTTGCAACATGTGGGCGTGCATTATCCTGCTGAAAGATAGGTCATGGGATGGATGCCTTGAAGGAAAAGAACGACTTTAGGCAGTAGCCCTTCACAGACGTACCTGTTGCTATTGAGATTACTCTCAATTCGTAACAAATTGGATCGTCCACGATACAAAATTGCCCCCGAAACCATATGACCTGACTGGGTGTTAAGCCACTATGTCGTTCGATAACGCACTCTGGAACGCAGCGTTCACCAGCATAGTGTAACACGAATGGGCCATCATGGTCCCACAAATTTAAGCGTGATTCATCTGAAAAGACAACTTGTTGCCAATCAGCTTACCAGGATTTGCCAATTGAAATTTTTAAGCCAATTGCAGACGCATCCATCGATGATTTGCCGTGATCCTGTATAAAGGCACCCTTGCACGCAATCCACGGTGCAGCAGACGTCGACAAATTGACAAAGCCGACATTAGTACACCTGTAGCAGTAGTCCAACGCGCTGCCAACGACCTGGAAGAAACTGTACGTTCATTCACCGCAATGCGGAGCAGGTGTCGATCGTCGCGCGCTGACATCAGCTTCCGTCGTCCACTGTCAGTTTTTCGAGATGTTCGGTGCTCCTCGGTCCACTGCTTCTAAAGTCGCATCTCTATGGAACTGTCATATTACGCTATAGGAAAATTCTCCTTCTCGAAGGCCAATAATCCTTTCCCGTTCAAACTCTGTAAGTTGATCGAATTTTTTTATATTTCGTCGTGGAGGCATACTTAGATCTCACTAAACGTTCACCACTAACAAATAATTATTTTTACATAACGTCCCGCTGCAGCCCTCTATATATACACTTTCAGCATCAATTTTTACAAAAATTTATCTTACAAAGAAGAATAAAATCCAAAGAATAAGGGATATAGAAAGTATATATCCTAAAAATAAGATGAAGCTCAAATGCTGAAACAGAGGACCAAGAAAAAGAATCTAATTTATTGCGAAAAAGTAAATTGACCAAAATGGAATTCAAATATATTTTTTAAAACTGCAACTGACTTAGGGGAGGGAAGTAGGGTTAAATTTGCTTAATAGAATCCAGACCTTCAATTTTAGCAGTAAATTTATACATAATCGTGCTAGAAAAAGTAAAGATTATAAACCAAGATTGACAAAAACTCTTACGCCAGAGATTTGCAGTGTAAACAAACAGTAAGCTACTAATCATTAAAACTATTTTAAATGTATGTTACGGGAATGGAAATAGTAGCAACATGATACAACAAGACAATGTATAAGACAAGATATAATCATGGCTTTTAACGGACTACCTGCAACCATTATTAGAATTATGCTGTTGCACAGATATTTTTCAAGTATTAATGAACTACAAATAGTCCATATATATGAATGAACAATCTTAACTGTAGCAACATTAGCGAGTAATATTATCGCACTGTAGAAAAGCTGCAGCTAAACACCGATTTTTCGACAGAATACAAAGGCGAAGCATTTTGAAAAAGATGACTTTTTTGCGGCTATAAATGGAAAACTTTTGCAAATTTATTTCCTTTCAATTTGTCTGACAATTGAAGGGTGCAATTTTGACGAGCAAATATTCATTAACCTTAATGAGCAATTTTCAGGCGGGATAACAGAACACCTTAGTAAAAAAAAATTCTAAATTGATCCATGACAAAGGAGGATGCTTCATTGTGTTGCAAATCATCAAATGCACCTGTCTTTATGCATTTTCGATATTTTAACAGCATATCGAAGAGCTTTTTTCGTTGTTTATTTTTCTGTGGAATAAGTATTTTTGTTAATTCGAAAAAAAAATTGTGATTAGTTTTCTTCTCGTATACTGAAATCAATACCGTAATATCTGTGTTGCCGTAATTGAAAGATGAAAGTATTTCACAAGATCCATTGTTTCTCTCCTTTGTGTTTAAAGTTACTGGGGGAAGAGGCCTTTTTTTAAAAAAAAATCTATCGATTTAAAATACATGGTAGGGAAATACTTATGAAATATATGATCATCGAATATATTGAATTTATTTTGGACCGTTCTGTTTTAATTGTGATGTAACTATTTCTAATATATATCAACTAAATAGATCTATTTAGGGAATAAGGAGGAATTATTTGAAGGAATAAGGAGGAATAATGATTTTCCACTTGATGCAAAAATTAAACTGTGACATGATAAAGAAATGCATTCGTGTGATGAAAGTTGCTGCTAGTAATTTAATAATGGAACATATTATTTTTAGTTTAAACTATATATTCTGTGAGGGGTCTTTACGTAAATTTATATTAATCCTCTTCTCGGGAATCTTTGGATCCAACAATCGAGTAATTTCACAGCCATCCCTCTCAAGAAGAAATCTTGATATGCTGATTAGCTAGTATATACCTATAGTGGAAGTTTAATAATCGTAAAAAGAAGGAAAACGAGCTGAGTCGCTGAAAGCGGTGCTGTTACGGTAAGGATCCAAATTTTGACGCGTGATTATTGGGCGAACTTTAATTATAAGAATAAATTGAAGAAGTTAGGATTCTAGAGATAACGTTGAATAAAGTTAATCAATTAGGATTTCGGGTGCTTACTCACATTGGGTTTTGAGCTCTCGTTATATCACTCTAGAATTCCCCCTTGTCTTTGATTATTATATTTGCTAATAATAAATTGGATTTCTCATGGTTAGTTTGGGTCATCAATCTTTACCACCTACAGGTTTAGTTCGAGTAGATGAAGAGACGCCTTCCTCAGAAGGGAGAGAAGGTCATTGCAATTCTTAACGAAGAGCTTCAATTGACTCAACTACCTTACTTCCTTTCTTTAGTTACAAGATGTAGCGAAAGAAAGTTCTAGAAGTTTTGTTTAACAAAAAGGAGCTGTCTTGAAGTCCTTAGTTTTCAGTTTTATTATCAGAAACACATTTTGTAATGGTCTTCCCGTGGCATCCATTAATGTGGGAGATTCGGAAGAAAGACTAGCCATATTCTAAATAATTTCAATTTATTCTCAGTTATGAATAACCACCCAAATTCTATTGACCAAGTTAATAGATGCACACAAATACCAAATATGGAAAGCAATTAAAGAGGTAGGCGAAGTACGATAAGACTTTAAATAATCAGATCACTTACGTATAGGCAATATCCTCTAATTCTTAGTGACCTAATATAATTTTATTCCTAATTAACAAATCATCAACTTTATATTACAATAATCAGCTACGAAGTATCCACTCCCCACTTCACGTTTAATCAATCACTGCTAGCCGTTAGCAGTCTAACCTCTATTTCTGACCTGAAAATTAAATCTTTATATACAAGTCTTAATTTGCATAGTCACATCTTCTTCGGTAAGAAGCTTTATGCTATAATAATTTTTAAAGACCCGATGTTTCCCGAGATTATTAGCATTTAAAAGAACGCGTATAAACTCGTCACAACTTCAAATTGTTTGCATATAATCATTTTTGTCAAATGTTAGACACCACATGAGTTTTAGCAAAACACATAATTTGCCACCACAAAAAGTTCGAAAGAATGCGTATTGAAAATAGGCAAGTCTTCCATTTCTCATCACTTTTTTCTCATATCTCATCCAACAAAGAGATTCAAAACAAGATATCCAGCATCACCTTACAAGATGTTTTTAATAGTGAGAAATATGGAGAAAGTGTTAGTCAAGGCAACAAACAAACCCCAAATTTGAACACTAGGCTCAGTTAGCCAAGTGGTCATGGTCAGGAGCTTGTAACTGGCGTTAATTGGAGCCTTAGTACCAATGAAGACTTGCTGTGTAGAGGTATTATTCACGGGAAATCTGTAGTGTGTGGCTCAAAGTAATCTCCTTAAATGGTGCGGTAGTTTAAAAAGAGGAGGTATACCAGTTCGTGTGTCAACCTCGTCATTTGAATATGGTTCAAAATTACGAGGCCCATTGATAACAGCATTCATGTGGCTTTATATTGCGATGTTAGTAAATACTCCTTTATTCAAGCACCCTCTGTGTCGAGATAGGTCAGCACACTTCGGTCAACATGCAGTTCTGGGTTATCTTGTGGACTTCTTTAGACCTCAAAAGTAGGGCACTGGTCTTGAAGATCTGCTAAATAAAGTTTAGCGGTTGAGCAGTGGCGTAACGGAAAGTACGGAAAGTATTAGGACCCTCCTGCACACACACACACACACACACAGTCAGCCGGATTCCAATCCGAATCTTACAAAGGATTGTAAGACCATAACACCATTCTTTGACCCCCCCCCGTCCTCTCCATTAAGGGGTTGTGGAGAGGTACGTTTTGACATTGCAATTGAGATTACCGACGTCTTGAGTGATACGTGCCATGCAATCAAACCAGGTTCACCACAATGAAACATGGTTGAGGATCCACAAGAAGATAACGAATGCAAGTAAGTCACGAACATTTCCATAGTGCCTAAAGTCCGACTCTTAACTTCCACCACCATGTTAGCTTTAGCTATGAATATGCAGCAAATACGTACTAAGTATGGAGTCTAAAAAATCCTGTAATATTGTTACCGTTTAAAATGTCGCGAAGCGCCTCAAAAGAATCAAAAACAAAACTTTTTATTTTATTTTTTCTTAATTTATAAATTACATAAAATAATTTTTAGAAGTTACAGAAAAGAAACTACTTCAATTTATGTCACATTTCAGACATATTTACTTTGTAGTTCAATATAGCTCGTATAACATCAAAAATTTATCTGATTTCGACAGATTTTTCTGACTGAAAATATCCAGGGAAACACTTCATTAGCCTTAGTTTATTATGAACACCACCAAAATGTATTTGAAAGGTCACTTTTCTTTTAGATCAACATCACGAGGGTGAAAAGGGGAAGAGAGAAAGTGGTTGATCCAACACGCGTGTGTGAAGGTGGGAGATGTGTTTGTGGTGAAAAAAACGAGCATTTTTTTTCTCTCCCAACATTTATTCCTGGTGTATTTTATTTTGCTCCTATTCAATTCAGATTTAATTACAACCTAACTTCCCTTTACGAGACAGATTTTTTTAAAAAATCACAACAAAAAAAAGATAGCATAAAAGCGAAAAAATTATGTACCAGCGGGACGAAAATTCTATTAGCATAGTTTCCTTGTTAATTAAGTTGTTGTAGGAAAGATCCAGCTGTAAGGGTCTTAATAATATTTTTTTACAAGTTTTCTCTTTTTTTTAGTTATCTCGACATGCAAACAAATTAATAAATGAGATAACAACGTCTGGGAAATGTTACATTCGTCTTTTTTTTTCTTTGTGTCTTCATTAAAATTAATTTCGAAGAGATTTTTTTAAAAAAAGAATGCAAAAAGACCTGTGATAAATGTAAGTAATATGGGAAAAGGTGCCAAAAAATAATTTGGTTCTGGCATGTAAATGGTTGCTAAATAATTATAAAATCAATTAGTTTTCATTTGTTATTGCTTTGCACAGAAAATCTAAAAAAACTGAAATAGTATTTTTAAAAAAAATTTTAATTTTGAAATAGTTCTGGTGAAAACTTTTAGTATTAAAGTAATTTTTCTTTCTAATTCAATATGAGAATAGTTCTAGTGAGAAGTTTTATTATTAAAATTACTTTCTAACAAAAATTACTAATATATCAGCAATAAATAATATATTTGCTTCATTAAAAACATAAGAGGAAACAAATGTACAAGTAAAAAGGAATTACGCAAAAGCATTTTTTGAAATATTTTCTTCTCAGTTAATAAAACACAACTTAGATTAAATTATCCTATATGATTATATTATATATGCTTGGTATTTGAGCATTTTCAATGAAATTACTTCTAATATTAGTTATTACGTTTCAGAAATATAGAGACAAACGTGAAAATATACAAAATACCTTTATCACATAGAAAAAATGTATTTACAAGAAAACTGTGAAATAAAGAGAACTTCATAATGATAAATTTAGAATATACAAACAGCTTGTGTGAATTAAAATTGAAATATATATCAATATAATAACCGAGAGCAAAATTGAAAAAGGGATTAGCCATCCTATTTGCTGAACATTTTGTTTATGTGTAAATAGGCATCTGTCTCATCTCTGTAATTAATCAAAGAATGGGCTATGGAATATTTGATTTGATTTTTTATCAACGCCAAACTCTGAAGTTACTCAAGAACTATTGGTGACTAACTTTGAACCTCGAGGAAAAATCCTTAGCTGGCACCCCTCTACTCCAGTGCTTCCGAAACTTTAATTCAATATTGGGTCGGAAACATTTATAGTTTTCATCACGTCCCTCTCCCTGTCTATAAAATAATGCATTAAAATCAATATTACTATATTTTGAAGCAAAATATAGAATAAGACTTCAACCTTTAAAGTGTCATAGACGTACATAAACGACTCGTCTAGTCAAAGCGTCAATTTTTCCAGACGTATATATACGTCTTTTCGAAGTACCATCTTTTCTGCATACTGCTATCAATAAAGTAATTTCAAAGGATATGGAATGCAGTAAAAGGACTTTCAGAGTGTTAACGAAGGATTTATTTATTTCAGAAAATTTGCTTATTTATTCCTCCCCCCACCTCCTCTTAATATATCTCATACGCGTGACTACGCAAAAATTAGGGATTGAATTAGGGAAATTGGGAAGTGAATCACCTTACTTTAAACCGGCAGTAAAGGGATTAATTTTAAACCGTAAAAATTATCAAGGCAAGTGTTAATTTGTGTATATAATTTTATATATGGCAACATCATGGGGTCACTGACAATTATTAAACTTGTTTTTAACTTAGTACTGTTTAGTTCATTGTAGAATACATTGTGCAGCACTGATACATTTATAAGTGTATTATGTCAGTGCAAATGTGTATTTTATTTTTTAATATGTCAGAAGGTATTTTTTTTGTTTACTTTCAGTAAATTAATAATTTTTTAAAATAATCTTTTGTTTTTGACCTTTCAATAGGCTCGCACCCCCCTCGTAGAGTTATTACGCTTCCTAGGGGAGGCACTCCCCCAAGCTTTCGGAAATGCTGCTCTATTCCATATTCTCTCGTGATAACTTTCAACCTCATAAGAAAAAGAAACGTGCGGTTTTTTCTGACGTGTACCTGGTCACTGTGGAATTTTTGTGGAACGAATAAGCCGACAGTTTCACAAAAGCGGGCTTGCGACTTCAACAAATAAAATCTTCTGCTCCATCATTACATTCTATCAGTCAAATAATAGAAAAATGTTACAAATTTCCAGTTCAAGGCATATTAAAATTAAAGCATCGAAGTACTGAGGATCTTCTAGCAGCTAACATCAGTCCACGTCGGGAAGCTGTTGTGACCAGACATGACTGCCTAGCAGAACATCTTCGCAATGGAACTTTTTCGAGACCTGATCTGTCCTCGTTGTAATTCGCCAGATTCAGAGTGAGTAATTCACATAATAATAATTATTAAATTAATTTAATAATGCAGATCAATAAAATATTTAAAGACTGAAAAATATCAAAAGACTTATTCTTATTAAAAAGACATCATGGTCTTTTCGTTTGAATTTTTAACGCACTTTACTTGGCCAATAAAAATATTCCAGCGATTGAATCAAAAAAATAAAAACGAATTGTTTTTAAAACTCTGCTACTGGGCGTATTGATAAAATATTTTCGTTTTGAACTACTAGACCTACAGAAATGAAATTCAGTATTTGTTTCTTTTGTCGAATTGAAATCTTCTAAGAAGAGGTCTTAAGAAATCAATCCTCAAAGGTGGTTACTGGAGCTTATTGATAAAGAAAAATCCGTTTTTGAACTATTAGATTTTGACGGGAAATTTGGCGAACATTTTTATTTTATTTAGTAGAATAATGGGTTTGGGGGGGAATCCACTTAGGGAAGGGGTTACAAGAGTGTAAGAGATAATTCTTCAATTTCAGAGAAATTATTACTTACAAATTTTATTAAAAATATTTTCAATGCATTTGTATGTTTAATGCTAGGTCTTCAATATCAATTAATTATATAAAGGGTGTTTTTTTAGAGGTATAGAACTTTAAATTGCAATAAAACAACGATGTATTATTCGATTGACATGAATTTTTTTTTATTCGAAAGATAATCTTGTGGCATTACATTTTAAATATGATTTCTGGCATATGACTGCCACTGCTGGCTCGGATGTAGTCCAATCTGGACGTCCAGTTTTCAAAGACTTTTCCCAACATTTGTGGCCGTATATCGGCAATAACACGCCGAATGTTGTCTTACAAATGGTCAAGCGTTTGTGGCTTATCCGCATAGACCAATGACTTTACATAGCCCCACAGAAAATAGTCTAGCGGTGTTAAATCACAAGATCTTGGAGGCCAATTCACAGGTCCAAAACGTGAAATTAGGCGGTCACCAAACGTGTCTTTCAATAAATCGATTGTGGCACGAGCTGTATGACATATTGCGCCGTCTTGTTGGAACCACAGCTCCTGGACATCCTGATTGTTCAATTCAGGAATGAAAAGTTTGTAATCATGGCTCTATACCGATCACCATTGACTGTAACGTTGCGGCCTTCATCGTTTTTGAAGAAGTACGGACCAATGATTCCACCAGCCCATAAAGCGCACCAAACAGTGAGTTTTCTGGATGTAACGGTGTTTCGATATACACTTGTGGATTAGCTTCACTCCAAATGCGGCAGTTTTGTTTGTCGACGTAGCCATTCAACCAGAAGTGCGCTTCATCGCTAAACAAAATTCGCTTATGAAAATCGGGAACTACGGCAATCTCGTTTTGGGCCCATTTGACGAAACTACGTCTTGCTTGATCATATTTAAAATGTAATGCCACAAGATTATCTTTCGAATAAAAAAAATTCATGTCACTCGAATAATACATCGTTGTTTTATTGAAATTTAAAGTTCTATACCTCCAAATAAACATCCTATATATGTATATAAAAAGTATGTATTCATGCAACATCATGAAAAACCCAGCGAAGCTGCCGAGTAATGACCAGTGATTTATATTCAGTTAAATTTACATTTATATGGGAAAACATGTTAAAATACGAGAACCTTATTATATTAAATTAAAAGCTAACTATAAATTTATTATTCTGCATATCAAGATTATTTAAAAACCCCTATTGGATTATTCATTTTCAAATAATCAAGACGAAATATAATTATAAATTGTTTATTTATTTCATCTGCGCGCGAATAAAAAACTCATTTTAGAAGTGAGCATGATGGACTCATATATAATTCACAGACTATCTCTTTGGTAACCAAATGCTTATCTGAACCTCAAACAATCGCAAGTGGCTGACATTTATTGTGGAATAGGTTTGAATGTAGTGTGAGTTTTAGAGAATTTTTTTAATGAAACGAGAATAAGAGATTATTAATTTATTGAGACAATTTGGTGATTTTTTAACTTTTTTTAGAATACAAAAATTTCAAACTTTTAAAAGGAAAAATTATGCATAAATCGCGCGCGTTTGCAGATAATGTTTAAAATCACAACTAAAAGGATAATTGTGCTTCGTAAGAAAAGAAATAATCGCCAAGCATGGATGGAAAAAAGAGAGAAAATGCTAAATGCACCGGGAATATGGGGTATAACTAAAAAGAAAAGAAAAAAATATTCTGCATTTTGTCTAATGAATGAGTTTCGCGTATTTTTTACTCTATTTTACCTATTTGGAGCTGAAACGTTGAATCAATTTAAACGAAAAAAGTTTGATTCACTAAAAAATAGTCCAAATAAGATTGAAAAACTGTATAACGTTACTGATTATATCAAGCTCTGTCCAAAATATTTTATTTTCGGCATTTTATTTCTTAAGATTTTCGTTGGATTGCTACGCCTATTATTTTTATCGAATAAGCTCAGTTTGCTTACTGATGTTTTGATGACGATTTTGACAACGATGTTTCATGCATCAATGTGTCAAGAACGACATTCATTGGTCTGGATCATCCAAGATCTTAATGAGTTATTTAAAAAAGTACCAGAACATAATTTTAAATTGGAGAAAGTTTTAATCAACTCGTACGTTACTATTCATCTGATTTTAATTATTATTTGGTGCACCCTACACTGTTTTATTATACCTTTAGGGGAAAACAAATTGGAAAACTTCTTCGAGACAGTGGAGTTTTTGAAATGTCACGCCTACCATTTTTCCTTGGCATTTTATACTTTTGAATTTGTGTTCCTTTTCGTATCGGAAATGATTCTGATCACGTTTGTGATCTTTTACAGTCTTTTGACCAGGCTGATTCGAATTATTTTCAACCAAGTATCAAACTGCCTTAATAATGATCTTTCTACAGAACAATGGAAGAACGTCCTTTCTACATACAGAAATGTTATGGAAGCTTATTCCAATGTTGAAAAGTATTTTTCATTTCCTGCTTTTATCACTGTACTGATGAGTATGATGGGATTGTTTTGGAGTGGTTGCAAATTAGCGTTTACAAAATGCATGCCTTATGTGATTTTCATTTCTTTCATATTTATTGGAATTTCTTTTTTGCTATTTCAGTTGTTCATAATGATTTCTGGCACCTTTACTAATGAATTAGCGAATAAAGCTAGAAGCGCTGTGGGTAGGAAAGATCTAAATCTTAAGAAAGATTTTACAGAGGAAAATTTAACATTGTGGAAGATCTATACAATGGACAGATATCTTGTAATCACCAGCCTTGCTACTTTATTAACGTACGGAATCCTAGTAGGAACCTTGGGAAAGGAGCTGTAAAAGAAAAAGCAATATTTCTATTTTTTTAGCACTATTATTCTATTCACGTAAAAAAACATTTTGATTATTATGCATTCGATACTGTTTTCCTCACTCTAAGATTTATAAATATTAAAAAAGTTAATCTTTTTGATTTTTTGAAGAAAATGAATTTGATGTGAAATTTATCTCATTGTATGTATTGCATCATTACTGATTTGTGTTGTACTAACGCTGAGCTTTATAGTAGCTAGTAAATTAAATATAACATCTTTATAGTTTTCATTATCTTACATTACTTTTTGTGGTAAGCTTGTATATACAGTAGAACGTCGTTTATCCGAATCAATTGGGACCGGACAACGTTCAGATACGCGATTGCTCGGATAACCGAAAACAGACTGCGATCAATGCAGTACATGAAATAGGACACTATACGAACATTGAAAACCATCACACGCGGGAAACGTGTTTGAAGAAAAGGCAAAATAGGTGCAAAATGTCGCAATTTTACTTTTATTGTGGACAATAATCACTTTTTTTTCGCTGTACCATTGTACACATTTTTTTTTTGTTGCAAGGTCTCTGATTCTCTTGAGCAGTAGTAGTTGAGTAGCACAGCACCCCTCCATAGCTGTCTCTAACGCAGAAAACGCGTCAGCATTTTATGAACCCTTGCTACTTTCACACAAGAAGTTACAATCTCATCATCATTTCGCATTTGAAATCCACAGTCTGCTGCATCGCATGCCATCCAGGTTTCTACATCTTCTTCATCGCATTCTTGAAATCCTGGGATTGATTGGACAAAGTCGGTAATCTCCTCCATGTGCTCGTCATTGAATTCTTTTTCGCCTTCTAAATCTGACCACAGTTTATTCCATGTATTTTTAGGCTCTATCTTTCGAGCGGTAAAAATTGGTCCGGATATTTGACGCTACGAATAATAAACGTTCGGATAAACGAAGTTCTGCTGTATATGCAGTAATTCACATTAATTTTAACAGTTGAAAACTGTTTAGTTTTTAATGGTCCTGAACCTCTAGGACTTTCGCGTTAATAACTAACTGTTAGTTACCCGCATAATGGGATAATCGGGACTGTATATCTTATAAAGTATGTACTTAGCGCTTTTTCTGTTATTCGTTATGCAATAACCTCGTACGATATTTGTTCACAAATCAGAAGATTCATCCACGGAAGACCGAAGTTTGAGATCTTCCGGGCTGTGTTTCATATAGAAGCTCAAGGTTTTCTGGAAAATTCAGCCCACTTTTGTCTTCGTCCTCTTAGTACGCGCGTGAATCTTTTTTATGCCATTCATTTTTGTGTCATCCATATTTGTGCTTGCGTTTGTGTTTAAATGTACAATAAACTGGATTATCATCTAACAAAAGACTGCCCTCCTCCTCATCAATGCAACCATAACAACATCAAATATATAAATATGATCATTTGTGTAGAAAATAATACCACTCGCCACGACGTTATATAATGTTACGTATATCGAAGCTCGAGGATTTTATCCATTTTTCTAAAAGAATAAGACAATTCTTCAGGAATAATGGAAATGTATTGTCGAAAAACAATCTTGAGATACAGCAGCTATCTTCGCAGAAAGAAAACTTTCACACCTTCTACAGTGCAGAGATTGTACTATCAATATCCAAAATACAAGTACGTTTTAGGGTTATTCACAAGAACTTGCTCATCTTATTCAGAAGCTGAATTAATAACTAATCGTTGGTCGTCTCTTCATGGTCAAATTAATACTACGCTTCAAGTGTCAAAACAAGACTAAGCCAGTCTCATCGAGCGATTCCATATTTATAGGCCTCACGGATTTTTCTAGAAAAATGCACTTACGTCATAGATCGTGATATTAGTAGATTTCTCCAGTAATTTCCAAAAGAATTCATGCGGTCATGAACTCACCAACATGGTCACTAAAAATTATGCCAACTTGGTTCTATCGCCAAGCTTCAACTGCATCGCCACAATAATGTAAGGAACGGTGTTTTTGGCGAATATTACAATTTTGACATAAAATAAATACAACATAGAGTAATATAAACGTATTACACTTCCAGATATAAATTATTTACATTGTTTTAAATATTCGTTACACAAAATTCGTTACAATATATGCATCCATTTTTTAGTGAGATATACATGCATTTTTGTTTATTGATGCCATGGCCTCATTTCGGAACTAAACATTTTATGACGATCTTTTGAACCTCCCATATCCATGTGACACAGGACTCTTTAACTCTTGAATTCCTCACCTAAACGAGCTCCAGTTTCAATTGAACGCAACACGATCGGCTTGTAAGATAATTAAAGGAATATTACGGATCTCTTCCACCTTAAGCAATACATACATAATCACTCTGTAAAGAAAATGACTAGACTATAAATGATCTATTTCGTGAATTAATGCTGCTTAAATATCAGACATCAAACAGGTTGGGGCGAGGTGTTTTTCTTGTGTGTTTAATACACGATGCTGATTGTGTGGAGTTTCAATGTATTTGTATGTGGAAACAATACTAAGTTGAAGGATATGGATACTAAGTGAATTAAAATATTTTACTCACGATGATTCAACAACACACATTAAAATAATCATAGCATCTCATTCAATGCGCATTGGATTTTACAACACTTTTTAGTCCTTGTTCTTCTGTAATTTCAGGCGTAAATATTCAGTGACAAATAACTCTCACCATTAGTACAGAATATTGGATTTATTACCACTAAATAGATTTATTTTTTTCTTATTTACTTAACATGTTGGTTGGCATATTTTTTCTAAAGATTAAAAAATTTCTTTGGATATGACATTTAAGGATGGAAAACTGAATGGTTACTGTAACAGATTTACTTTTAAGATGCCTGAAGACAGTTGATTCGGCGCAAATTAATATTTTCAAAAAACGAATTCCAATATTTATATTTCTTAATAGTTAAGTCAACATGGTATGATTCATAAAAAAACTCACAATAATGAACGGATTTAAATTATTTAATTATTTATTTTTTGGTTGCTCTCTATGCATGTGTTTTACGTATAACAGATTTGTGCTCAAAATACTACAAAAAGCTAACTATTTATTTTTTTTAAAGATATATGAAGATGATTGATGATGAATGATTAAAAATGATTGAAAAAATGATTTAAAAGATTTAAAAAACCTACTTCTACAGTAATTGACAAACACACATAACATTTTATTTACAAATACATCGAACACTTTATAAAAAAAAAGTTGGCATATGTCTAATGATAACGTGGCTGATATACGTAAAATACTTGTTTAAGAATGCCTATTGAAAGTTCCTTAACAAATGTGTAAATTTTAATTTCAACTATTTTTTTTTAAAAAAAATGAGTATTTCTTTGATTTAAAAGTGCATACTAACGTTTGTTACATACATATTGATAGTAACAATAAAAAATGTTGAAAGCTTTGACACAATTGAAAATAAATTAGTTAATTTTTCTTTCTAAAATAAATCAATTTCAAGGGGTTTTTTTGTGATTTAGTTGTGGATAAAAACAAACAAAAGTTCTCAAACCTCTGATTTTTTTTAACTTAGAACTTTCAAAATTTGTGAGGTTAGTGAAATAAATATAAAGAATGATTTAAGCAAAAAATAAATTAATTCAATTTTTTTAAATTTGTACTGTAACCCCTTCAACGACTCCTTTTATTTTTCTATTAGCTAAAAATGTAACTTTAGTTAAAAACTCTTGAATAATCTGCATAATTATTTTTTTATTTATTCGCTTGCATATTATTTTACAGACCAGTTCTTCTCAAACTTTCAACATTTGTGACCCAATATTGAATCATAATATTCATCACCCCCCTACATACAATAACAATGTATTGAGTTCAATAATACTATACTTTTACGCTAAAGCTACAATAATATACGACTTGAACCTCTTAAGTGTCACCGGTGTTTATAAACGCCTTTGTCAGCCACATCGTTAATTTTACCGGACAAGTATATACGTCTTTCCGAAGTACGATCTTTTCTATGTACTGCAATCCATAAAATTATTCCAAAGGCTTTTGAGTACAATAAAAGAAGCTTGAGAGTGTTTGTTAAAGATTTTCTTATTTCGAAAGGTTTTACTTATTTATTCCTTTCCCCTCCCACCCTCATTGCATCGCATACGCGCGACTATGTGGAGAAAGATTCCATTGGGCAGAGGATCGCGTAACTTTTAATGATCACTTAAAGGATTAATTATAAGCATTATACAAATTATTCAGATAAGTTTTAATTTTTGTACATGATTTTATGTTTAACAAACCTGTGGAGTCACTGATAATTATTAAACTTAAATTAATTATAAAATACATTGTGCAGTACTGATATATTTATAAGTGTATTATATCAGCGTAAATGTTTATTTTATATTTTATGATGTCAGAATTTATTTTATTTGTTTACTTACAGCTAATAAAGGATTTTTTTAAAAAAATATTTTTGTTTTCATTTTTTTTAATTTGTTCGCGTGCCCCTCGTGGAGTTACCATGCCCCCCCTATGGGGTGCGCCCCACAGTTTGAAGAACAATGTTTTAGACATTTATACGATTTTTATTAATTTTAAAATCAAAAACTATTGTAAGAAAATGTGATATTTTTATCCAGAATTTTGTAATTTAAACATCTTTCTCATTTTCGGGAACGTAGGCAATATATAGGAAGTTTTGCTCGTTAACATCATAAAATGTATTTTTATTCACATCAGAATCCAAGCGAAGGAAAAATAAATTTCGTAAAAGGCTGGATATTACAAAAACTGTGCGTCTGGCAAAATATTTTCGATTGCAGGAAAAAGAATGAAACAAACCAATCTCCCACTGATTGCTTTTTTACGCGGAAGCCTCTCTGCCGCTATTTCTCTCGGCATTATTTGATTTGAATGTTTTCCACGAAAAATGAAATATACTATTCTCCTGTTTTGACAGAGAACGGCGCAAATGCAGATAAAATTAAGAGGCATTTTGTAATGTAAGCCAATTTGGTGTCCAATTGGGAAATATTGGAAAACGGAAGGACTGGATGGCTAGTATGAGGGAAATAAAAATAATTTATGTGAAAATAGGTTCCGTTTACTGAATATTCTTTATTTGCAAATCTAAGCAGTCTTTTGTCCCTCTTCTGTCACTTTTTGAAATTAAAAAAAAAATATTTTTCTCAAAAAAATAATAATAATTCACCGTATGATAAAATGAGGAGTAGTGTACAATATTTTCAAAAACATTTTTTCGAGAACTATAAATTTAATTCAATAAGAAGGCTGAAAAATATATTTAGTATTGATTATTCTTAAAAATTAGGAATTAAAGTTCAGTTACATACACACTGCTGGCCACACAAAATGCAACACCCTGAAGGAAGCATGCTAACCATGTGAAAATTACATCATACGTTGGGGTGACGATGGAATCTCGCCACACTGGTGTTGCTCCCGGTATCATGGTTTGGGCTAGTATTGGATTTCAATGCCACACTCCTCTAGTACGCATTGCTGATACACTGACCAGCCAGCGCTACATCTCTGAGGTGTTGAAGTCCTGGTCCACTCGTACACACAATGCTTTCCATCAGTCACATTCCAATAGGATAGTGCGCGACCACATGGGGCACGCAATGTTCAAGAGTTCATCTTTATCAATCAGATTGAATTGCTTCCTTGGCCTTGCTTGTTCTCCCAACCTTATGCCAATCGAAAGCGTGTGGTCCATGCTTGCAAAAGATCAGTTGTTCCCAAACTTATTTGTCTCATAGACCCCTTGCCATGTTTTCGGTTTTGAGTAGACCTCTGCTTACCTAATATTGAATTTTTGCAAATTTATCAACTCAAATTGTTTTTTTTGACAATTGGTACTACTACTTACTTTTAAAGAAGTGAAGTACAGCGTTTAAAACTTAAGTAGCACGTGTTAATGAATTAAATTCAATTTAAAATATATTATTTTAATACATGAAACAACTGTTGTATAAAACAGCTGATTAACAAACAAATTTTTTAAGGGAAGGGATAAATCTGATGCTTCAATAACAAATTTTCAATATTAAATACCAATTAATCAAGGTTTAAACCTAAATGTCCTTTGTTAGTAAGGGTCCTGGTTTTTTTTGTCTTATTTTTGAGATTGGCAAACGCCATGACTCCCTCTCATTGGGAAAAACAATTAAAAACTTTCTCATGATATTCTAGGATTCGTGACAAAAACCAAGATATGTATTTTTAAAGTCAAAATTGTGCTGATATTCGCGTTTTAAGATATTGTTAGGGCTTATTCTGATCAGTTCCTTTTTTTAGTATAGTACCTTTTTTCGATGTGAGTATATGAAATTGTCTACTGTGGTATTACTATGAAAAAAGCAATCTCGAATCTAATTTAAAGGTTTGAGTAAAGGACATTTAAATGCTGAACGTAGGTTAAAATTTCCCGAGAGATTGTCTGTGACAAATTGAGAAAATTCGAGACGTCCAATATTACATTTTTTTAAATTTAATTCTAGAAACAAATGCTGAAATTGTTCTTGTGTTAATAAAACTTTTACTGTCACTTAGAAACTACAAATTAAAGTCACTAAATTTACTAAATAAATCAGGTTAAATAGGTAAAATCTGGTTTCCACTAGATCATTTTTTTTAAAGATTAAAGTCATGATCTGGTTTAATGAGAGCCACTATCATAGACCTCTATTTACAGCTCATGGACCCCCAAATTACTTTTTCGTTGGCGTGGACCTCTTGCAGATCGTCATAGACCCCTGGGGTCTATATAGACTACTTTGGGAATCACTGAATTAGATTAAGGGAAACCCAACAGGAAACTTCTTTTTTGATATGTAAGTCTTCATGAATAATTTTGTGTAATTCTACAGATCCAATATTAAGTTCCTTCTATATCATTTGGTAGATACAGAGATTACCACCCATTAACATTTTTCGAATGGTAGACACATTATCCGGGATTACTGCCGACCGCCGCCTTCCAGTGTGTCATTCATCCTGAAGAGAATTGCGACCACTGCAAAATTCTGTAAACCATGGAAATTTAGTAGTACGACATAGATATTCATTACCAAATGTTGACTGAAGCTGTTGAAAGCATTTCTCTTGATTTAGTCCAGTTTTAAAATCATAGCTAGATAATGTTCTCGCATGAACTCCATTTTCTCCTCAGTCTAAAATTTATTTTACGCTGAACTACTTGAAGTAAGTCAATAAAAAGTCAGCTGCTGTGTTAAAATATCGGATGGGCAAAACGTCCGTATAAAATTTAAAAATTTATAAAACCTGAAAATTAAACAAAATAAAAAACACTTTGCAGGTTTAGCATTAATAAGATACGGGCTTTTTTAAGATAAGAAAAACAAATAATAATTCAATAAACAGCCGACAGATGACATAAGTACGAACGACTTAATTTCAAATATGCAAATGATACCGTATAAAACTGATAATCTTTATTCAAATCCTGTTCTCTGATTTAATCTGTCGTTACTGGATTTATGGCACGCCTGCAATGTGGTATACCCTGTGGTGATGGACATGTGGAACACGTTCTGCTGTAATAAATGATTTGGTAGCATTATTTTTTCTATTAGTGTATTTTCTTTCACATAGGTACGAAACGCAACCTATCAGCTGTTTTGTGAATTATTTTTTTTATTCTTAAAAAAGTCCCGTGATTTATTGATGCTAAACTTGCAAACCGTTTTTTTATCATCTTTAATTTTCCGGGTTTTATAAATTTTTAAAGTTTTTACGGACTTTTTGCCCATTTGGTACTTTGTATTTTCAGATTAAACTGTTAATTTTCTTTTCCTTAACTTCTCGTCTGCGCGTATCTCAAAAATTTCAGAGTTACCCTCGAAATTATTAAGTTAGTTGTGTGTGTGTGGCTATGTACTAAAAATATAATTTCGGATTAATATTTTTAGAAATAATTTTTAGTCAAAATATGTCACAACTAAGTGCACATTACACTTTAATTAACGTATATAGTTTTAAGTAATACATTTTATATATTTATATTGTGAGTCTTATATAAAATTAGTTACAGACATACATATGTAATAATGATTTCGAAACCATAACTCAATTAGCTAACAAATTATAAGCGGATCTTTATTATTATGTTAACTGTGCAGTATTTTTATGATTTATTTTTTTAGATTTAATTTTAAATATCAAGCTAAACAATATCAAGATGATTTACTTCTTTTAATATAATATAATAATTTATTTATTTTGATTTTTTATACATTATTGAACTTCTATTGTTTTTTACTAATATTTTACTTCTATAGCCTTATTTTTTTAAGTTTATACTTCAAAAACAACATATTTGATGTTTACTATCTGATAAAATAACTTCTAACGCTTCAATTAATACACAGGTACATGCTTTATTTTTAAGGGAAAAAAAGAATTCAAATTTTTCAAAGGATTATCGAGTTCTGCTAAAATGTTCCAACTGCTATATCAGCAGTTTTCTCTCTAGAACTCTTAAAGGGAAGATTTACTGCGTCAGCAAATGCTGAAATCATGTATTTTTATTGTATTTTCCCTCTAAAGCACCCGGACAAAAATGCCTAATACAATTCGAACAGCTAATCATTTTATTCCCTTTAAAGAAGTTTTAGTTTTTACGTGAACTGTGCACGATTTTCATGGCAAGCCATTTTATTTTGTTTTTATCTACTTAATTTTGTAGTTGTAGGAATTTAAGTCTTTTATTTGGAAACATTAAGATTTAAACTAAAAAAAATAATGTGCTGTTGAGAAAGCATGAAGCAACATTCAAAACATAGATGAGTATTTTCAACAAATGTAACTGGAAGAACAACTTTTAAAGTATTAACACATTTTACTCATGTGTGTAAATGCACTCATATCCATAAAATAAGACAAATTTGTTATAAGTTAGAGATACTCAAGACTAATCGGTTCATTGCTTACATTGCACTTCAAAGCAACACAAAGGCTAATGGCAACGACTCATTTCAAATCGTGGTCAAGTAACGTGGACATTTCATGTATTACCACTCCACAATCAAAACTTTCACACCACTCTAACATGAGGACTTTGAGCCTCAAAAATATAACTTAGACCCTCTGATCGAGGGTCTGATTAATAGTGTTCCTTTATTAAAGTGATACTATCCTAAATAAAACAAACAAACTCTACTCAGGGTTTTTTCCTACACAAACATCAAATTTCTATAAAAATTTCTGAGTTGAGATTTCGAAAAAATAACATAATATACATATTCGAAAATAGCCTAATATACATTTCCAGCACATCAAAGTTTTTAAATCTATAAAACTGTTGTGTTTTAAATCTCTATAAGTATTTCCTTCTCTATATAATATACAGACTTTCGGTCATTAAATATCGGTAATATTGTAGTAAGTACAAAATAATGGTGATATTATGCAAAATAAGCTTCGAATTTTTGTTGGACTGCATGCTTTTTAACCTCGTATTTTAACACTGATCAGACTTATTATCAAGAGACTGTGTGTGGCTTTGAACCTTAATCAAATGACGGGGACGATACTTGAGTCACACCCCCATAACTTCCTTACATCACTAACGTGAAGAATTCGAGCATCAAAAGATTTGACGTTTTGAAATGAGTCGCATGTGCTAACCATTATTTTACATTTTGTACATTCTTAAAACTACTTTTATCAATGAATATTGGATTTCCAAGAGTAAATATCTACAACAAATTAACATTTCCATTAAAAAAAACTTACATCATATAATTCGATATTTTAAGAGCTGTATGAAGTTTTAATAAATATGTAACAATTATTTTTTATATATTTATATTATACTCCATTACTTCAGACTATTCTATTTAACATCAGGGTTTAAAATTACACTTTTCATTTGTTCACAGCAACAGTTTTAATGTAAATTACGATTAAAAGCAACTTGTGCTAAATTTTAAGTCTTCAGTAAAACAAAGGTTTACAACAATAACTGTTGTGACAGTTGTAATTTTATACTTTAGGAAATTTCATTAACTTTTCATGACGTATTTATTTATAATATAACAAGTTTCTTTAGATTTGGACACAAACGACAATCATATGTCAAACTTTTGTTTGAGTAAGCTTCAAAGAAGTTGTCTTCTCCTAAAATAAGTTATTATATTTCTTCCAGAAACGGAAGATAAATAATTTTTGGAAAGCTTCTCATTCCATTTTGAAACAGTTCATGTGTTTCTTTCTAAAGAAAATTAACTTTGTTTTCAATAGATGAACAACTCCATTTCTTTGCAATATATATGAACAGTAAAAAATGCTGTTTGTCGTGTTCTCTTTTTACTTTTGTTAAGTCATCTTTAAGTCCCGAATTCCTAAAAAATGATCAAAAACTTACTATGTGCCAGAAAAAGCTCTGACAATTTAATTCATGTTGGTATAGTTGTAAAAAAATAGTTTCAAATGAAAGTTTTCATTTTGATCATCTACAATTAAAAAAGCCCCTTTTGTATCGTCAGTACTATAAATATGAAGTTGTATTGTTTTAAAGATTCAATCATTATGTTTTTAAATAGAAACACAGAAATGAGGATGTTTAAAAATATATTTACCATTGTATCTAATATAACAAAATAAGCTGTAGTATGATTACATAGGTAAAATTCGAATGGGCTCAACTCACGGCGGTCACATGATAAACACGTGTTCCCCATTGAATTCAAAAGAGGCGTAAAGCAAATCGTACTTGTAGTTCTATTTGTAAAACGTACAGTTAGAAAAAATTACAAAATTCATAATTGGGTTAAAATTTTTGAATGTTATAAAAAATATGTATTCAACGAGATTTTTTTTGAAACTAACAATAATGTTTTATTTTATGCATGTGCTTTTAGATAAAATGCACATATGTACTTTTTAAGAGAAAGTTTCTACAAAGAGCAAAAGTTGGCAACAACGAAGCGTAAGAACTGATTAACTGAAAGCACAATAAAGCTTTTGTCGTGTGACCATGACTTCACATGAGTTTTTGAACTGATTGGCTAGAATCACGTGGTTATCATTTTCAAGTGACTATGACGTCACATGGGTTGAGCCCATTCAAAACAGTCAAATATCTAAGCTCGTGAGAAACGCAGCATTTTGATGAAGTACTATTTCTTAACCACTATTATTGTTTGAACTTTGGAGCAATTAAATGTTTTTATGATTTTTTAAAATATTAACAATATAATGCGGTTGTAAATATTTAGCAGAGCTATTTCTGTCTAAAAGAATTAATGAATCGCATTAAGTAAGAATTCAATAAGTGTTTATTCAAATGTCAATTATAATTTTTCAAACAATTTTAAGGTTAAATTCCTTTTCTCTTGAATTAAATATAATTGTTCAGGAACTAAACCCAATTCATTCAAGTAATTCTACTTTCTTAATTATTTATGTAAAATAATCAATACGTTCACTGTAATTTACAAAAACTTTTCTTAAAAATAGTTTTTTTTCGGGTTGAAAGGAAAGTTCTGTCATATTTTAAAGAAAATATTTGAATGCATTTATAAAAATGTGTTTAATATTAATCAATTATACATGCTCCATTATTTGTTACAGTTTGTTTTGCCATCTTTCAGGTAACATATAAATTCCTATTTTGTAGAATTTATCGTGCTTGGAGTTAAAATAGTCAGCAACTGCCTTAGAAACACTTTCAAAAGACTTGAATTTTTTCCCGTTAGATAATTTTGCAGAGATATGAACAGGTAATAAATCAGATGGTACAATTTCAGGTGAATACGGTGGGTGACCAAGGACTACCCATCCTAACGCATTCAGTTTTTGTTGTGTCACCATTGCAGTACAGATCCGCGTTGATGGTTTTTCCCTGTTTCAGCAACTCGTAGTACACTGGACCTTTCCTGTCCCACCACAGACAAAGCAGTACTTTTCGTAGATGGATACTTGGTCTTAGAACTGTTGTTGATGATGTTCCTGGTTTGCAGTAAGATTTTTTCTCTTAATATTCTCGTAAAGAATTCATTTTTCATCTTCAGTAATCAGCTTGTCCAAAAACGGCTCCACATTGTGTCTAATCAGATGTGATGAATACATTCTTACACGATTAGACAAATTCTTTTCCGTTAATTCATGTGGAACCCAAACACTTCGCTTTAACACAAACCCAAGAGATTTAATGTGATCTCCAACTATTGTATGATGAATGCCAAACTCTTCTGCGATTTCTTGACTTGTTTGATATGAATTATTTTCCAACATGGATCGCAAAACCTCATTATCGATCTTGGATGGTCGTCCAGATCGATCACTTTTCTAGAGGCTCAGATCTCAGGAACAATATTTGTTAAACTATCTTTGACAAGTACAAACATGTACAATATCTTTTTCAAATACCGCACATAAATTTTTAAATGCAACCGATGCGTTGCTTTCTTTTTGAAATTCATACAAAATGCAGTGTCGTGAATGCACTTTATCTACTGACATGTTTTTCACTTTAAATATTACAAGTAAATGATGAACGGTAAAAAAGACTCCTTTTATATTATGCAGCAGCTAAAGAAATAAAAAAAATACGAATGATGATTCACTAGCCAGATGTTTTTTTTATCTACAACAAAAATCACCTGCCTATTTCAAATACGACAGAACTGTCCCTCCAACCCAATAATAGATTAGCTATCTGGATAGATATGTTCCAGTTTGCAACATCCAATTTATATTGATTAAAATTCACGTTTTCTACAATGAATGATTTCTTTAACGTAGCAAAAAGTTTCATTCCAACAAGTTATTTGAAGCATTTTCTAGTTTCAACTGAACACTTATCTTAAAATATCAAAGTAGTAGTGTTAATATTTACGATATCAGAGTGTATTTTTTAAAATTTGAAACTTGAGTGCAATACTGGGTGAACCGAATATAAGGTGACGAGACATCATACATTTCACCACTAGTAAGTGAAGCAAAAAACTTCTTACTGACACAAAATCTTTTGAATTTTCAAATTTAGGATAGAACATATATAATAGAACCTCTTTTATTTTGGTCCTTTTTTGAGCGATTTTATTTGAGCGATGTTTTCTTATGCGGTATATGAATTTCAACGGCTTTGACCCCCTGTAATGTTTCTGTGTAATTATGAAGACGGGCATGAAGAACCGGATTATTTGAGAGCAGATAAAATATATGCGGGGATCCAGCTTTTCAACAAATTGGAAAAGCATTTTTTAAAAGAAATACCAATCCTGAAAAGGGTTTGAAATTTTTAAAAGAGTTTCAATCATGCATATCTGGTTATCGTGACGTATACAAGCTACTGACCCACCGATCGTCGTCGCAAAAACTTATCATTTACTTTATGGTGCCAAAAAAAATCAGTTAAAATTGTATGTTCAAGTGACGAAATCGATTTTGAACAATTTATCACAGGTAGATGTGAGCTTTGGATTACAAAGAGTAGCAGTGAATTATGTATGTGCATTTTAAAAACTTCTCAAGTGTACGATGAGAAATTAAATAATTTTAAAAATTTTCCGCGTGTAATTTAATTATTTATTTTGTTTGTAAGTACTTTCTTATAAGTTTCATAAAAAATTGACGTATTTTTCAAATGAGACATTTTATGCGGACCCTCGCCGTTGCATAAAAAAAGGTTATGTAGCGTGTCGACAAAGTTGCTTGTTATATGTAAGTTTTTATGAAATTTTCAAATATTTTTTTTGTGGTTTCTGTTCATGGTGTCTCTTTCTACCAACCCAAAACAGGTTTTACTGTATTAAGTTTCAGCAATTAAAAAATGCTTTCTTTAGGTCGGAAACGAAAGAAAAAAAAATTCGATAAGCAAAAGGTAAAAACTAAAATGTACGTTTCAAAATCATAAAACAGTATAAACTACTCAAAGAAACTTAAAAACATATCTTGAGAAGGGTAACAAAATTTGCTGTCGACTATGGAACGCAATAAAAAAAAGACTTAAGAGACAACGGAGCAGAAGTACACGCGAAGTTGTGAAGGCATGGTTGAAGTTTTTGGTGGAAAAAACAAAAAGATAGATTTTTATTCCTGGCATACATTCTTCATGTGACAACACTTGTTTCGTGTAAGCTCCAATTCAATTCAGATTTAATTACAATCTAACTCCCTTTTATGTTAAAGCTTGAAAAAAAATCTTGAAAAAGAAACAACTGTAAAAGATGAGCTAAAAAAATTATACGTCGGCGGTAATCAAAGTTATATTAACATAGTTCTCCTGTTAATTAAATGTTGGAATGAACGCTTGGTTGTAACAGTCTTTTAATAAGTGTTTTTCTTCAGTCCTTATTTTTTTAGGGTTGACCCAAGACGTGCTAACAACTTATTTAATAAAGTTACTACAAGCGGAATGTTACTTTTGTTTTTTTAAGTTGTTCCTGCTTGAAAACTAATTTCGAAAAGCATTCGGAAAAGAATATTGCACGCAGACCAGAATTTCAAAAGAAAGTTGAGAGAGAATCCAACCAGTAATTTTTTAAAGTGTTATATATATATATATATATATATATATATATATATATATATATATATATATATATATATATATATATATATATATATATATATATATATATATATATATATATATATATATATATATATATATATATATATATATATATATATATATATATATATATATATATATATATATATATATATATATATATATATATATATATATATATATATATATATATATAGCAGATGTTTTTAGCAGTAACAGTGTGTGCGGTTCAATTATTGAATTTTTATTTAATAATTCTAATCTAAATTTAAGGTATACAACTGCGTTCGAAAACATGATTTCGCAAACGCGTACAAATGAATAATTTTTAAATATTTAGTGTCACTTATATTAGAATACACGTATAAATATTTTTAAGAATATTGTTACAAACCAAAAATTATTTAAATAAATGCAATATTTTGTAAAAAATTAACGTATGCTTATTTTCAAAATATTCTTTTATGAAAAATGATTTTATATTAATAATATTTAGATTATACTTCTACAGAGCCTGGACTAGGATTTTCTAAAATTTCATCCTTTTTTAAAATAAATTACTACTAATTAAAATAATTGTCTGTGTTTTTTGTTAAAATTTCTCCACTCCGAAGAATTAAAATATGCATAAATTCACTTCTGTGTTATATATAGCTCAAAAATACTAATTCAGGCTCTGTATAGAGATCTGAGCTATATATAGACTCAATATTACTGTTATGGAATTATTTTCCATAAAACGAAATGGTTTTGAAAATAAGTAATTCTATGTTCATCCATTGCCGCAATTTTGAATTAAAATAATTTTTCAATGCAATAATATTCTTCTAATACTAATCTAAGTGACACTTAATATTAAGAAAATATTCATTTCTACGCCACCTCCTAAGGTTGCGGGTTCGACCCGGCCCAAGTAAGTAGATTTTCATGATGCAGAAAATCGACAGAGGCCATGTCGTATGATTATGCAGCATGCAAATGATCCCTAGAATGTCCATTTGGCTTTGGGTGCTCTCAGCAAAATTAAATCCTAGTATAGGTTCGCATCGTCAGAGCTCAGGGTCTACCTCTGGGGAGAAAACTGGGAGTCAAAATTACTTGCGGTAATTGGTATCGCCTACATGGTGCCGCTCTAAAAAGTGATACCAGCTGCTGGGGAATCTACTTGGTCTACAAAGGATAAAATACCAATGCGCAGCCTCATTAAAAAATAATATATATTATACATAAAGTACTTTTAAATAAGTTTTCAAAAAAATCTCTTATTTTAAACATTTTTATATACTCTCGCCCCCCCACGTTGGGTTATCACCCCCTACCCACAGTTTAAGAACCTCTGATCTAGGATGATTATTAGAAGAGAAAATTCTAGGAGCTGTTAGAAAAATTAGTCCGACTTATAAGGATGATAACAGTGAAGTACAAGCTTGACAGTGAATGTGCGTTTCATACGATATAACGGCTATGGATTTTTATTCCTGTGTGAAATTTAAATTTGCGCAGATGTGTACTTCACTTTTTTTTAATTTTTTTTTCTGTTAAAAATAAATGCGTTGTTTTTTTATAGATTTCCAATAGAGCTTAGATTTTTTTTGTGATCTTAATAAAGATATTTTAATCATTCTACAAAAATACAAAAATACTTTTTTAGTTAAAGTTTTTCCTTCTGTTTAATATAAGTTGGACATAATTTTTGAGATCTCATAATACATTCTTATGTTTAGGTACCATTTTTTTTTAAATATATATTTTAAATATGTAAAATATTTTTGCCCACATATAAAAACAATACACCAAATGTATTAAGCCTATTTTTTCAGTACAACATTAAAACAGTTTATTTTAAAAGATTATAAAACTTTGTAATTCTGAAAGTCTCCCCCTTTTTTTTTCATAAATAAAACTATTTTTTTAAAAAACTATATGTACTATATATATATATATATATATATATATATAATTCAACTAAAAAAATAGGTTCACTACATGTAAAGATATCCTGTATAGACGGATAAATAATTTGGAATCATATAGTGAAATAGTTTCTTTTTTTATAAGTGTACCTAAAAGCAAAAAATTATGCTTTGGAGAAAGTGAAAACACTAAACATTTGTAAGCGCTTGTTTACATTTTTTGTCAATTACTTTTTCATATTGTAGGGTTATTTTATCAACGAACATAGAAGTGTTAAACATTTTATGTTCAAATAAATATGCACTATTTCTTAATACTAAAATTGAAAAATCGATTTCTTGAACGTGTATGACGTCCTAGTTACCTTAAGTAATATACAATTTTTTCCAGAACATGCATGTTAATAGCGTGGTTCTTTATTGCACTTAAAAGATGATTAACCTCAAAACAGTAAATAACGATCCTTCTGTATCAAAATTAAACTTTTTTAAAAATTACAATTTTTAAAATTATAATAATATGCATTGTGGCTCCCTTTGCAAAATACATTTTCACCTTGCAAGAGATATTAGTCTCTTAAAAGGCTAGAGTTCACGGTTTTCTCAAAGTTGCAGACTGATTCAATTACTTGCACGCGATGATAATTAGAGGAGTGATATGGGTCGAACACTCTGCTACCCTCCTCCTGAAATGAATATTTAATCAGTTGCAGAAAGAAGCGACATGACTGCAAAAGGTAAATTTCCTACACGAAGAAAAACTCTCACTCATAGCATTTCGGACAGATGCAACGCCTTTGTAATAGGATTTAATACATGCTAGACATTTGAAGTTATGTATGGGGGGAATTCCATATTTGTTGGTAAAAGTCAAGGTTTGTTGACAGATATGATTTGCGGAAATGAAATATATTTGCAAAATGAGCCTTAAAATAACATGTATTATTTAATAATTTACAAAAAGGGTAGTTTTCATTGTAACTGAAGATGGTACTTGGAAAATGAAAAGATGTGTGTGTTAGTAGCTAACTTCAATTTAGATAAATGTGAAAAACTCCGACGATCTAGTTAAAAACTTCAACCATTCGGTCTCCCTCTTCCTCCCTCTCTCTCTCTTAGTATCTCTCTCTATCGCCATTTTTTTCTCTCTTTCTCTTTCTTGCTCTTTTATCTCTACATTCCAATGTCTACATTTATCTTCCTCTTTCTCTGTATTTCTCTTTCTCACTCTCTTATTACCATTCTCTTTCAATGTCCACTTTTATCTTCCTCTTCCTCACTATTTTATCAATCTCTCTCTTTCAGTGTTTTCATTTATCTTCCCCCTCTTTCTCTTTCTCACTCTCTTTTAATTTATATTTCTCTATCCATGTCTATCTTTATCTTCCTTTTTCGCTTTCTCTTTTTCTCACTCTCTTATCTATCTTTATTTCTCACTTTCTCTCAATCTCTCTTCATTTTTCTTCTCTGCCTCTCTTTTTCCCTCACTCTTTTTATCTTTCTCACTCTCTCGCATACACTATCTCTTTCTCTTTATCCCTCTGTTTCCTTATCACTCTTTCTCTCTTTTTTTTTCTGTCTCTCAGTGTTATCAAATCGCTCTTAATAAATTTTAATTTTACACACAAGTATGGGAAAACATATCTTTATTCAACTATATCCTGACAAGTAAATGTTTTGATTCTGATATTCCAACCATATTTTAACATATAAAAAAAGGTTTTAAATAATGCATTTTTAAATGATCAGCTAGTTAAAATGCCAAAGAAACGTCATTGAACTATTCTATAGAATATTTCTAAGTCAAAGCCCTCATTATTTTAAACATTGTTATCATACAATTAAAGCAGCAGAAAAAAGACAGCTACCTATCATAGAAATCGCATCAAATTTACCCATTCACCATTATCCTATTGTATTTCACTCTTTGGAAAATAAGACATCCTTAAACAAGTGATTTTTCTAAAGAAATACTTCATTACCCATTAAATTGATCTAAATTGCAATTGCGTATGAATCCGATTGCCTTACAAGCACTGTACAATTTTTTTTCCATTACAGAAATTTAAATACAAAATGCTGCAGTACTATCAGATCATTTTGAAATAGGAACATCAAATATTCCCGGAAGAATCATTCATTTGGGTGTGCATTTATTCGAGAAATGTAAACGAAGCTTGTTTCGGGTTAAATTCTAGAATTCAAAATTAGGTACATTAATCTGTTGAAAATATGCCCACATACTGTCATTATTCGAGTTACTTTCTATTTTAAATAAATTTTCTAGTAGAGATGCTTTAAGCCAAAAATAGCTACTTAAAAATTTTTAAATATATTTGTTGATTATATTTAATGAATATCAAAGTTTAGATCTAGTTTCCTCGGTTTTAAATATATATATTATTCTACTATTTTTATAGGTGTCACTAAAGTATTGTAGTAACATTTTTGCTCAATAAATAATTCATTGAGAAAGAATTAGTAATTTATATATTACTTGATTTTAATTAATAATTTAATTATAATAAAATACATATTTTCTTATCATTCCTATCCTGATCAAAGAAAGCGTTGTCCAAATGAAAATGGACAGGTTCAACAAAAAAAAAATGATTTCATTAGAAATAAAAAAAAAAAATCCGCACTAGGGATTATCACAGGTCTCAACGTTTTGGCAGCATGTCTATATCCTCTCCCTAGAAAGAACGTGTTTAATTCTTGAGGAAGTCCTGTCCACCTTCCTTCATTTCAACACCGAAATACAAACGTAATGCCGTTTTAAGTTGCCTATAATGGCCTAGAAGTGACAGGGTGACAAACCTGGACTGTATGGTGGAGGTTCTAACTATTATTTTTTTTTTTTGGTTTCATCGGAGAATTGTGAACGGATATTGCCATGGAATCATTATCTTCTACTGCCCTTCTCGAAAACATTTACACCGACTGTTCCAAGATGTTTGTCCTAAACAGGGCTCGCCATAAACATTCACTATTCGTAAATAGATGTCCGCATTAAACTCACCTCCTGCAATCAGAAACCATATGTATATGACACGACTTTAGTTTTGATTAATTTCCTCTACCACTAACAGTTTCACTGTTAAACGTCGTATGCGGTGTGCACTTCCTACCGTCCTTCGTATCCCTGTTTGGTGGCTGTGCTATAGCTGCCTTCATTCTGACGCAATCGCATATGTCCACTTTTCATTTGGGCAACATATATAATGTAGTATAATAGCTAAATGAGACATGTTAGGATTAAATTTTTAACAAAAATGTAGCTACACATTAAATAACAATTAATATGTAATTTAATAAAAATAATAGGATGTTTTTTTTTTTAAATTTGCTTTTAGAGAAAGAAAATAAGATGTGTTTTAAACCAATCTGGAAGGTTTTCCCAGCAGCACATACACTTTAAGAATAAAATTACTAACATACGATTGGCTTTTTGTTCATTAATGCTTATTTCCCAAGCATTACTCATGTAAGTCAACAAACAAGTTTATTTCACAAAAAAAAAGAATGGAATACTAGTTATGAAGATTATTTCAGGTAACTAGGTCAGCAGTTTTTCCTTCATTTCAATTCCTACTATTAGTTCAAACACTCCCTAAATATATTTATTTATATCTGGTTCAAATTTTCAATCATTAATAAAATACTTTTTGTTCATACATTCAAGTTCAAATACATTTTTTAAAATTATAGAGAAAACAGTTTTTTTTTTCAAATATTAATTCATTCATTAAATTTAATTAATTAATTATAGTTTAGCGATATATTTCAGCCAAAATTATTCCTCTAGATGACAGAAACCTTAAGTAAAACAGCTTTTAGATCATTTGTGTTGAAGATTTAACTTAACCTAAACAATCATATGTTAGTTAGACGTCTTCATTTCCTTTACACGGGTTTTAAGATAAATTGTTACTTATTATATTCAACTTTTATTAAAAAATTAAGTACAAACTTAACGTGACTAAAAGCTTTGAATGCTAATTTTAAAGATGTTTTTCCATTTAATATTGTGATTCTGTCATCATATTGATATACATATTTGTATTAATTGTAATTATTTAATAAAAATAACTAAAATAAATTTATCTTTGCTGAACTAATTAGGAATTGACTTTAAAAAATATTCTTATAGTTTTATATAAGTTCAATACAGGGAATTTATCTTATTTCATAAAAGTAATTCAAGATTTTAAGAGATGCTCTAAAGTTTTTGCACTTAGAAAATTAAATGGTTTTTAGCTTTCTTTTCATGTCTAGGATTTTGACGAAATTTTTTCAATCGGAATTTTTGAATCTATTAGTTTTATAATATAAATTATATATTAGTTATATTATATAGTTAACTATAGATATTTAAAGAAATTTTATTGTTATTATAAATATGAAATCATTTGAAACCAGCATACGAAATATACTTCCGCCTTAAATAACTCGCCTTTGTGGAATAATTTTAAAACTTTTTTTATGTATTTATTTGTAAAATTCTACATATCATTTGGAATCTTTCAGATAAAAATACAATAACATTAAATAAATTACTTTAAAATGTTGCGAAGGTTTTTTATCTTCGTGTTTATTTGTTTTTTTTTGTTTTTAAGAGCTTTGTAAATAATTATCTAAAAATCGTGTCTAGACGTCTTTAAAAGTCGGTTATTTATTTAAAACTCAATATATTACACATTCTCTTTCTCCTTTAAATTATAATTCCGTTCCTAATCTATAATAAAAATACTTTCAAAGACGCATAGTTCTATTTCATCAAGCACCTCATTAAACTATGATAATCAAGTCTTTCTTACTAAAAGATATATATAGGGTTGTTGTAAAGTTTTAACTAATATGAAGAAAACAAAAAACATAAACAAAACAATTAAGGTAATTCCAACTTTGGTTACCAGAGAAAAATTTTATTTTAGTTACTTTTTATTAAATAGCTTCAATTCATATAAATATGTGTATACATATGACAGAATCACAATATTAAGTGACAAAAAATAGAAAGTGAGTTTCCTTATAATTTCCCCTTTTCTTTTCTATATATGGTGCTGGCCAATTGTTTCGTTTGTTACTATTTATCCATTAGTTAAATTTAATTATTCTAATAAAACAATTTCGTAAAAAAGAAATCACATTCTCATCCCAGGTCTTTTGGCTTAGAAGTCCAACGGAATATCTATTGCGCACAGGGACACAACGAGCGACTTTCCTATTTTATGTATGATTTTGGACTATTATTTTTGTTTGTAACTATTCATTCATTATTAAATAGAATTCATAAATTAATGTTTGAAAAGACTACATTAATATGAAATGTCATGTACTACAAGTTTAAAAAATGTATTTGAACTTGAATTGATGAATAGAATCTATTTTATTAACGATTGAAAATTTAAGAAAGATATCTATATATATCTTATTGTCTGTGGGCTCTGCATTTTTAAGCACAATTTTTAGGTAAGTTACCTCTATCTTGTAATGGATTTAGACATTCTATCCAATATTTTCAATAGGTTTTTGCTCAGTATTATTAACATGAAGGGGGAAGGTTGTGGGGTCACAAAACATGTTTTTAACCCCACTTTTATATAAATTATTTTATTTATAAGAGCTGTTCTAAGTCATCAATGTTTACTGTAATACTGCAGTATCCATTATATGTGTGTGTGTGTGTATAAACTTCAATTACTCGTATATACTTCAATGTATGGTTTTTTTAATATCTCTGTCTACTCGTGTTTCGATCTTAGTTGATAAATGTCTATCTCTCATTTGTAGAGAATTTAGACTACATATATACACAGGGAGATATATATATAGTAAAATAATAGTAGAAATTGAATAACTGTGAACATATAAATGAAGTTTATTCTTCTTCATATTAATTTGTTTTTATGTATACATAGTGTTGTGCCACCCATTCAGTACAGTGGTTAGAGACGCTGATTGCAGTATCGTATGACCTGGGTTTGAATCCCGGAAAAAGGTATGATTGTTTGGAAATGTACAGTGCCTGTACAGCATGGAGGCACTTTAAAGGTTGAGGAAAAAGAAATCCGTTTTATTTTTGCATGAAAATCAAGACTTTATTTAACATGCTTCCGATTGCCTGATTTGGGTCAAATATGCACCGTTTTGTTGTATAATTTGTTGCCTTTTAAATACAGCTTCATAATGCCTCTCTCATAGAAGTCTTGGTCCTCATTGGCGAAGACATCTAGTAATCGATTTTCACAATCTTCTCTTGATCCCAATTTCTTATCACTCAGGAAGTTTTGCAATGCGAGAAAAGTTGTCAAGTGCTTGGTGCCAGGTCCGGACTTCATGGTGAATGCATGAAAACTTCCCAACCAAGCTCCCAGAGATGCTGTCGAGTCACTACAAAAATATGTGGCCTGGCGTTGTCCTGATGGAACACAACACCTCTTCTGTTGGCCAATTCTGGCCATTTCTGGTCAATACCTAACTTCAAATGGTTCAGTTGTTGACATTAGAGATCTGAATTTAGTGTTTGGCCATGCGGAAGCAACTCCTAATAAATTATTCCTTTCCGGTCCCACCAAATAAACAGTAGAACCTTACTGACCGTTTGTCCTGGTTTGGCCACCATTTGAGCTGCTTCATCAAACTTTGACCTCGATCGTTTTCACACAATATTGTAGTAGGGGATCCATTTGTCATCCCCAGTCACTATCCGTTTAAGAAATGGGTCGATTTCATTCCGTTTGGACAAGGCTTCGCAGATGGAAATTCGATCCATCATGTTTTTTTGGTGTCAATTGGTGTGGCGCCCAAACATGGAGCTTCTTTTTTAATCCAACTTTGCGCAAATGGCTTAAAACTGTTTTATGGTCGATCTTTAGCTCCTGGGTGATGCTACGACTACTAACATGCCGGTTAACTTCGATTATTTCTGTGATTTTTTTTCAATATTCTCG
Source organism: Trichonephila clavipes (assembly GCA_019973935.1). Lineage (NCBI taxonomy): Eukaryota > Metazoa > Arthropoda > Arachnida > Araneae > Nephilidae > Trichonephila > Trichonephila clavipes. Next base: position 379,425 of record BMAU01002488.1, read on the forward strand.
ACGACAGGCCTGCCTTTTCTAGGTGCAGAATCAGAATCAGAAATACCTGAATTGAATCGTCGAAACCAAAATTGCACGTAATTAGCTGATTAAGTATCGGCACCAAAAACACCATTCGTAATTTCAGCCACCTGGCTTGCAATTTCACCTTTATCAAAGAAAAACTGTAAAAATAACCGAATTTTCTCTTTGTTGACTTTCATTTTTAACACCTTGTAGCTCACAACTGAATGGACCAAAGAGAAAAAACAAAATAATATTTTTAGTGTGAAATGTTCTCTTGACAAGGAGCATAAATTTGAATTGGTTTGAGCTATACCTCACGAGATATCGACACTACAGCCATCTACCGAAAAATAATGGATATCTTTTTTCCCCAACCTAATATTATTCAAGCCGCAAGTCCTCTCTTGAGGTTGGTAGAAAAAGTATAGAGGTGGGAGGCCCCTGTTCATCCCTAGGGTGTCCCCCCTTAAACTGGAAATTGAACCGAGCTAAATCATGCTGTCATCTGCATGGTGCTCAAGGCTACGGCTAACGATAAGCTTAAAACTATCCAATTTCCAAGAGGAATTTCGTGGTCCTCAATCTGTAAATCAGTGCAGATAATGTTGGCTTTTTTGGTTTCAGAAAGCAGTAAATTGCAATGTGGAGGGGAAAAAAATTGCACAGTGTCTTTATTTCAAAAGTTATAGTACTCGTAAATCCACAATGAAATAACAGTTGCTTAGTTGAGGTAGAAAATAAATTTCCAAACTTGCAACATGTTTTTCTTTCACAGGTGATCGAATAAGTAGACCATTACTCATGGACATTGAGGAAAATTGAGAACTTTTAGGAAAAATAATATAAATATTAAGAATAACAATTAAAAATAAGTTTCTATATTCCGGTGCGGCCAGATAACGTAGTTGGTTTGTCGCTGGCCTTCTGCACCCAAGGTTGTGGGTTCGACCACGGCCCAAGTCGCTCGATTTTTATGATGCAGAAAATTGACAATAGTCATGTCGTATGATTATGCGGCATGTAGAAAATCCCTTGGAGTGCCCGTCTGGCTTGGGTGCCCTCAGCAAAATTAAATTCCTAAGTTCAATTTTGCATCGTCAGAGCGCAGGTAACTCCCTAATGGTTAGGAAACTGGGCGTCAAAATTACTTGCGGCAATTGGTATCGCCTATATGGCCCGAAATACGAAGTAATGCTAACTCCAGGTGAATGAACTAGGTCTGCAAAGGTAAAAAATACCAGTACGCAGCCTGATTAGAGAAAATACATATATATAAATCGCGGAGTAGTTTTAATAATAATTAAAACTTTAAGGCTCTCTTTCGAACAGTGGTAGAGCAAAGAGTGTTAAGTATCAATTCAATAAAAAGGGAGGATTAAATTATGATATCATTATAATGAGTGCAAAGAAATAATTTCTTCAAATATTTGATATGTTGTTCTAAAACTTCAAAGTATGGATGTTTATCGATTTTTTTCAAAAATTACTAGATAAATAAAAAGTAACAACTAGCAACAATAGTAGAATACAGCACGGAATGATTGAAAAGAATCTAAATTGAAACTCATAATTGGATTAAGCTAAGTAAAAACAATTAAATTATAAATTTTGGCGTGATAAAAGCAATTATTTATTTTTTATGAAGTAAATTCTGAATAATGAGACAGGCATAGCAAAATACTGAATTAAAATTATGCTTCGAGAGGAAAAATTTCATTATATTTTTTTTAAAAAAAAAAAAGATGCATTATACATCATGAAAAGAAGGAAAATTACACATATCTTGTTCTCGTATATACAATCATATTTATGTAAATCATATTTATTTTAATTATTTTTGTGTTTTCAACAATCTTATTCAAAATGGAAATCATGCAGTTGTGTATTAATGTATAACTGGTATGGAAAATTATGTAGTATCACAATTATCTAGTTTTTTACAAAGATGATAGTGCTTACATTAAATTTATCCTTCAAATTAAATTATTTTTTAAAATCTCGTTTCTCGTCGAATGCGGGTGGATTTCCCTTTTTACGACACAGGTAATGCTTTTAAAACATGCTGAGAACTAAGGAGCAGTGGTATTACAAATATCATGGCATACATTTGTATCTAAATTGAGCATTCAAACTGAGAGAAAAAGGGCATACAGTTTCCCTCAAACGACTTTTTTTTAGTATATAGTTAAACCGAATAAATAACTGTCTTCGAATTTAATATCTAACAGTAAAGATTAAGTAGCCATCAGTTTTTTTAAAATAATATTCTGAGCAAAAATTTTTAAGCATGTTCCGATATTTATATACGAGTATTTTAAAACACAAAACTTCAGTCTTACACTTTCTATTTCTCAAATTATTCTCCAATTTAATACACTGTGTATTTTTACTGGTTATAAAAGTTCACCAAATATAATGGTGCAAATATTTAATATTGTATCCTTTTTATTTTGCTTTTTACAGACAAAAGCTGATTTTTTAAACTACGAGATTGCTTCATATAAAAAATCATCTTAAATAAAAAGGTTATTAAGTTCACAAATAAAATATTTAACGCCGAGTGTCTAAGGCTAATGTTAAAGCACTTTAAAAAGTTTTGTTTCACTCGTTGTCGTGACCAGGATAATTTTTGCTTTAAAAAAAACGATTACCATTAAAAATCCATTTAGAGTTCATACGCGTTCTATTCGATAGATTATCTTGTTCTCAACTTTCCTTGCCAACATTTGTCGCCAAACCAACGACATCCATTAAAAATTCATAATTCGTTTAACGCTTGCTGCAGTCCTTCTGAACTCCTCCTAGTGTAAATGGGTGTCAGAAAATAACCATTTATAACCATTAACTTCTCATTTTCCAGCTCACGTTCGTTGAGAAAACACACACTGTCTCTTTTTTTCTTAAATACAAAGAAATGTGTACTTAGGGCTTACCGTGTTTTAAAAGAATCCTATATCGAACTTATGGAGTGTCTATAGTCTCTGAGAATAGCCAATTAAAAAGCAGTTTAAGGTATCCGACTACGTTCGCGGAACCATGATTTTTGTAAAAAGTTATAAATGGATAATATTGATGATATTTAGTGTTACTTCGATTAGAATAGGTGTATAAAACTGTTTTAAGAATATTATTACAATAAAATATTATTTATATACAATATTTTGACAAAAAATGAACATAGAATGACCAGTTTTTAAAACATTCTCCTTTTATGAAAAATGCTTCGATAATATTAATATTTTGCCTGTATGTAGGTCAGACTTCTGTAGTACTGACTACGCTATCTACAAATAAATCTACCTTTCTCAAATAACTATTAACTTTATTTACAAACTTCTACTCACACCTTATTCATTACAAACTAAAATCTCACACCCTATACTACACAACTCTCACAATTCACGACACCTCAGCCAATTTACTCTAACTCTCCAACGCTTCACTTATCACTCCGTCTTCCCGGGGTTACAGTTACACAACGCCGCTGCTAAAACAGCGCCATCGATTTCCTTAACACATGGTATAGTGACGAGGACGCCACCTGACCCACACAACACCATTGGTAGAAAGTTTGAGATTCGACATATTTAACGTAGATAAGCCCCTTCTGCACATTGGGTCCCGAGCGGTATCTCTTATTAAGGTAAGGATCAAGTTTGATAGTCTTCTAATCATTAACATTTTACCGTCGTTGATCCATTTTTGCGGTTCACATTGAGACACATTCTTTATATTATTAGTTGAAATTATGTATGTCTAATGTGTGGTAAATAAATAGATTAATTGGATCATGTTGAGTATTTCTTCCCTCCCCCCCTCCCAAACACATCTAGATAACTCAGAGAGGTCCAGGCTTCTCACACAACTAACTCATGCAGTGTTCGATAGAGTTTAAATAGAACTTAAATTAAAAAATCCCGGTACCTACATGGGGAGTGATTTTGTGAACATGTAATAGTTACGAGTTTTTTTTCCCCAAAGGATTTGTCACAGACGCGGATAGGACTGGTCACAGGGTCAATACTGTATTTACGGGAATACTGGATTTCACTACCGGTATGTAGTGAGTGAGTGCTTACTGATGTCACATTATAAAGCAACATGAGAGTTATTGGTGATGGAATTCGTAATTTTGAACCACAAAGAAGATGTCGACGACAACTGTGCTAGCATTCACTCTTTTAAATACCGCATAACATCTAAGTCTTTGGGCCACGACAGATTTCGCATCAGACCCTTCTGCATGGAGAATCTTCAGTGGCATTATAGACTCGAACTCGTTGCACGCCTATAACCCAGCGTTTCTCAAACTGTGGGGTGCACCCCCTTAAGGGGGGTGATAAACCTACGAGGGGGCGCAAGCATATTGAAAAGTCGAAAAAAAAGATCATTTAAGAAAATTATTAATTTATGGAAAGTAAACAAACCAAATACATTCTGACATAATAAAAAATAAAATACACATTTACACTGATATAGCACTCTTATAAATGTATTTATTTTCTTATAAATGCATTTACACTCTTATAAATGTATTTACACTCTTATAAATGTATTTATACTCTTATAAATGTATTTGTACTCTTATAAATGTATATTTATACGCTTAAAAATGCATTTATACTCTTAAAAATGCATTTATACTCTTAAAAATGCATTTATACTCTTAAAAATGCATTTATACTCTTATAAATGTATTTATACTCTTATAAATGCATTTATACTCTTATAAATGTATTTATACTCTTATAAATATATTTATACTCTTAAAAATGTATTTATACTCTTAAAAATGTATTTATACTCTTATAAATGTATTTATACTCTTAAAAATGTATTTATACTCTTATAAATGTATTTATACTCTTAAAAATGTATTTATACTTTCATAAATGTATTTATACTCTTAAAATGTATATTTATACTCTTATAAATACATTTATACTCTTATGAATGCATTTATACTCTTATGAATGCATTTATACTCTTATGAATGCATTTATACTCTTATGAATGCATTTATACTCTTATGAATGCATTTATACTCTTATAAATGTAAATTATCAGTACTGCACAATGGGTTTTACAATTACTTTAACAGTACTAAGTTATGAACTAGTTTAAGCATTCCCAGTAATCCATGAACTTGTCATATAAAAAACTATCTCCAAAAATTAATATTCATTTTGGTAATTTGCACGGTTTAAAATTAATATCTTAACTGCCGATTAAGTGTTACGCGATTCGCTTCCCAATGCCACTGTTTCCTACGTAGGCGCGCGTATGGAATGTATTGGGGGTGGGGGAGAAAAAGAAAAATAAGGAAAAAGGCTCTGAAATAATGAAATCCTACGCAAACCCTGTCAATGTCCTTTTATTGCACTCCAAGCCTGCGGAATAATCGTATGGATAGCAGTGCACAGAAAAGATCGTACTTCGGAAAGACGTATATATGCGTCCCGGGCATATATCGCTTTGTTTGAGCGAGGCGTATATATCCGTCGGTGGCGATTAAGAGTTTAATGTCGTGCTGTAGCTTTATTGTGAAAGTGTAGTACAACTGAATTCAATACATTGTTAATGTGAAGAGGGGGAGGGCGATAAAAATAATGATTGAATATTGGGTCGCCAATAGTGAAAGGTTGAGAAGCACAGCTATAACCACCAGGCTACTGCAGCTGACTCACCATTAGTAAGAGTTCATCAAAAGTCAGAGTAGGTCTACTTAAAAAAACAGCATTTTTAATAATTTTCGTAGAAAATAATTTCTTAGAATGATTGGTATCAAAAAAATTAGTGTAGCGCACAGCCCCCAGTGACTCAAGTCATTTAGAAGAATGATTGAGGACCTTAAGATGATTGTCCATTCACCATGTTAGGCACAAATAAGACCAATTAATACTAATTCAAATTGCTGATGACATTGAAAAGCAATAATTAAAAAAAATGACAACACATTATGTAAAGCAAAGAACAGAAAATATAACGTACTTGTATTCTTTAAAAAATACCAAAATGTTTGCAAAACTTATGGGCAACTTATCCGTGAAAAATGAGTCTCGTCATCAACAATTGTATCTTACTATTAAACCAAATTTGTCTTCACATTTGTCTTCAATTCTTTATCATACACATACAGAAGAAGGAACAGGAAAAATATCTCAAACAATTAAGGTGTTCTTTCGTGGAACTCAAATAACCTAAACTAGAAGCACCGGAATTTAACAAAAAATTATTCATCAGTTGCATCTATGTGTATTCTAAAATTAACATTTTGAGGGATGTCTGTAATGGTCTTAGCCCTGAAGTCGCTTCCTCGTTATCTTGTCTACCTAAAGCTGTGGGAGGGAACGATGCATATATATATATATATGTGTGTGTATATATATAACGAAGACTCTCCATGATAAATCTAATTTATTATTATCAATTATGATATTCCGCAAGAAAGTAATCTATTAAAAGGAAGCCCTAGGAGTGACTTTAAGAAAGCAAATACCTTAAGTGAATAAGCGCACGAAATCAGCTTAGTTTAGCTTTAATCAATCCTATCCTTTTTATTCTCGATTCACTAATTTAGTCTAGTAGCGAAAATCCGTCCTTTAGTCAAGATGCGTAATTTTTAATTCTTACGATGGTAACATTGCAATCAAATGCGTCACTCCTTGTGACCTACGATTATTAATTTTTACATACTCTAACTAATTTGCATCTAAGGGTTTCTTTTTAAGATGGATGGCTGTGAAATAAACGTGAATGCTAGCCCAAAGATTCCACAAGAGGACTTGTTAGTAAAGGTTGCGTAAATACCCATCACATGAATACTCAATATTTATTAGTTTCCCCCACTTTTTTAAGGAAAAATTACCTTGTAGATGATAAATTATGATATAAATAACTTCTACTCATTCCACAACACTATAAATATGACAATCGCCTCATCTGCAAATGATCTATCTGACAGGTCGCCTCTTCACATTGGGCATTTCCTTTTCTTTTATATATTTTTAGATTTATCGTATAATGCAGTGACTCTTAAACTGTGGTCTACAAACTCCTGGGGATTCGCGAAGGTCTCTAATCTAATATTAAGATTTCCATCTCTCACAGACTTTGAAAGACCTTATGGAAAAATTGAAAGATGTGTCATCCTTAAAGTTATCAAGACATGCTCGAAAGAGTAAAATGGCAAAATAAAAACTCTTTGTTTATGAGGCATATATCTTTAAAAATTTCCAATAGAGCTTAGAGATTTCTTTATTTTTTTTCTAGTAAGATATTTTAATCATTCTGTAGAAATACATAATAATTTTTTTAGTTAAATTTTTTTTTCTTTCCGTTTAAGGGGTCATATATACCTTTTAAAATTTCCTTAAAATCGATTTTTTATTATTATTTTATTTTATAGAGCGAACTTTTCTGAGTGTTTTAAAAGAAACCGAATGTAGATATTCCCAATAGAACGGAAGTTATTAAGAACATAAAAAGAATAGAAAAGGTGATTTAAATATTGTTTACATTTTGGCTACAGGGTGACAGCTGTCATGTCGCTGGTGACAGCTACGTTTCTCTGTTTCTAATATTTTCATTCCAATTATTATCAAATGTTTTAATCTAAGCCTCAAATATTATTATTGCTGTTCTGAATATTAACTACAACTTCTACTAACTTTATAAACTTCTACTTCTACTTTGTTTTGATAAAGTGAATCTTGAATTTATACACACTCGTTTCTGATTTTCATACCGTATCTTATTCTAAGATAAGTTTTAGGAAAAATATTAATTTTTTATAAACTTTTGAATGATGAATTCGACTGAATCTGCCAAAAGACCATCTGGTAAACGTCCTAAGAAAAGGAAGTTTACTGGTAATATGCATATGAGATGCAAAGCTGTACACTGTGTGGATGAATCACTAAACAACAGTGCATCTGGAAAAAAAATTCAGTTGCAAGATGTTGATTCATCTTTTATTGAACATGATGGCGGTTTTGAGGGCTATAGAGTGTTTGATAAAACTATCATATTTACAAACATTCAAAACTTTGCTTGCAAAAAATGTTGTGGTGATATTAAACTAACAGAAAAATGTGTTAGAGGTTTGTCTAGTGTTTTTTCGATTGAATGCAAGAACTGTAAAGACTTGTGTTCGTTTAGAAATTCAAAAATCCTGGGTAAGAGAAAAAATATTCTAGAAATAAACAGACGCTTTGTATACGCAATGAGGACAATTGCACAGGGTCATGCAGCAATGACAACTTTCTGTGGTGTCATGGACTTTCCTCCTCCAGTTGCTGAAAAATCCTATAATAACATTTTAAACAAACTACAATTGTGTTGTAAAGAAGTTGCAGAAGCTTCAATGCAAAGTGCAGCTTTGGAAGAGGTAACGTTGACAAATTCTTCCGATATAATAATTAGTGGAGATGGAACGTGGAAAACCCGTGGCTATTCTTCTCGTGTTGGTGTGTGTGCTGTTATAGGAGACAAAACAGGAAAGTGTATTGAAGCGTAAGTGATGTCTTCTTTCTGTAAGGGATGTGATTCTTGGAAACGAAGAAAAAGGTCACCTACTTATAAAAAGTGGAAAATTCTTCACGTTAAAGAATGTTTGAAAAACCACAATGGCTCAGCTGGCATGATGGAGACTGTGGGAATGGTTCGTATATTTCAGTGTTCATTAAATCATCGTTCTGTGAGATATACATCTTACATCGGGGATGGCGATTCCAAAACATTCTCATCTATTACTGCACCCAATCCGTATGGAGAAGATATCACAGTTTCGAAAATTGAATGTGTTGGACATGTTCAAAAAAGAATGGGAACTCGTTTACGAAAATTAAAACAAATGAGCTCCAACCTCACTGGTGGGAAGTCAATTGAAGGAAAGGGAAGGTTGACCGACAGAATGATCGACTTAATTACAACGTACTATGGAAATGCAATCTGACAAAATAAAACTTGCGAAAAGCTGTTTGGGCTGTATATTTCCATATACGTTCCAGAGACGGAGAACCATTGCACAGTTTTTGTCCTGTAGGTCCTAATTCTTGGTGTAAATATCAAAATTAAGCATTAGAGGGCAGTGTGGAAACTTTTAGACACAGTAACTAATTTCCAGTGACAGTAATGGATGCCATAAAACCTGTGTTTAATGATCTATCACAATCTAAACTCCTACAAAAATATCTAGGGGGTAAAACCCAAAATAATAATGAATCCATTAACTCATTAATATGGAAATTATGCCCAAAAACTTTAGGTCGTGGTAGAAAGATTGTTGATATATCTACAAAAGAGGCAATTGTCATTTTTAATGATGGCAATCAAGGCAGACTAAAAATTATGCAATCGCTTGGTCTGACTGTTGGTCAATTTGCACAAAACTTTGTTACACTTGTAGATATAAAAATAATTCAGACTGCAGAACGCGCGACATTTTAATCTCCCCACAAAAGAAGTACGACAGGATAAAAGAATGTAATTTAAAACTACTTGTACAAAATTAACTGAAAAAGAGGGAACATCATATGCATGTGGCGAATTTTAGCATTTTAGAATCATAGTAATACACTGCATTCATATCACAAATGATTTAATATTTATATAATAAGTAGTTTTTAATTAAGATATTGATTTTTTAAAGTAATATTTATAAATTTTTAACTTTATATTTTGGAGAAATGAATCACTTTGTTGCATTTTGATTATTTTGTAGCTTTTGATATCGTTTCGATGCTTGTACTGCATTGGCATAATATATGTTTTTAGTTATAATAATTTTAATAAATTGAAGTTTATTGACTAAAAAAACTTCACATTAGTTTTAATTTAAATTTAGTTGTTGTTTGAGTAACCAGAATAATATATATATCAAACTGTGGTAAATTTTATGTTTGATGTCAATTTTCTCAGAACGTCATTTTTTCTCATTACGCGCATGATATTTTCAAAACGGTTCCATGGAAAATGATACAATTTTTCTGGAGATTCTGACCATATCTGTATTTAAAATAACGAACCAGTTTGAATTTTTAATGAAAAAATTTAAAATTACAAATAAGAAGTTGCGAATTTTTTTTTAATTTTATAGTTAAAATTTAAATTGTTATAGTTTACTAAAAATTTTAAATCAGTGTTTCATGCTTCGTCATTTTAAAGATAACACAATTTTCAACACTGAGCAAAAATTTCATCAAAAAATAATGGTAACTTTTTTTATAAAGCTGCGCGTAATGTGCGTATCACTTGCGAAAAGAAAACAAAAATTCTTTTTGTAATTATCTAATTAAAAGTTTATCCTAATTAGCAATGGGTTTGTTGGTTATGTTTTAAGTAAAGTAATATCTATTTGTTTATTCCTCCAAAATTTACATTCCAGGATACATTAATAAAAAAATTATAGAGCTTTAAAGAGCTCACTATTTTTAACCATTTTCAACTTTTTAAAAGTTATGTGACTCCTTAATATAAGTTGGACATAAGTTTTGAGATCTCAGACCATTTAGGTACCATTTTTTTAAAAAAGTATCTCTTAAATGCCTAAAATATTTTTGCACATATATAAAACAATACACAAACTATAGTGAACCTATTTTTTTAATAGAATATTAAGATAGTTACTTGAAAAAAATTATAAAATTCTGCAATTTCGAAAATTTCTATTTTTCCGCTTTCCCATTCATAAAACCATTTTTTAAAAAATTATGCACTACTTCGACTAAAAAAATAGTTTCACTATATGCACAGGTATCCTGTATAGAAATATAAAAGATTTGGAGCCATATAGAGCAATAGTTTTTTTTAAAGTGTTCCTATAAAAGCAAAAAAATATGCTTTGGAGAAAAAGTTAAAAAACTATATATTTGTAACTATTTGCTAACATTTTTGTCAAATACTTTTTTTCATATCTTAAGGTCATTTTATCAACGAGCATGTAAGTGTTATACATATATAGATTCAGAAAAATATACATTTTTTAATACTAAAATTGAAAAATTTAACTATCTCCTATTAAGACATTTGTTAAAGCATGTATTTTGATCAAGAATATTATTTCAGATTTTTTGTACCTTTCAAATCTAGAGTTATTACTAAAAAGTAATATTTTCAAAAATTATATAGTAGAATCACAAGCACAAAGATTAAGTACTAAGCTCACATTGTGCGTCAATACAATAACGTTTTCATCCATTTTGATTTCCTAATCGAATTGCGTCTGTATTAACTACTTATTTGTGCCTACATTATTTATTTATTTGAAAAACTAGTACTTTGAAATAATTTTGGGCACATATATATAATTAGAGTCTTACTAATTTTTAAAAGCAAAAAAAAAGTTTTTTTTAAATTTATATGATTGGTCAGAGGCAGTCTTATGACTATTAAAGGACCTTTAAATCACTCAGTCGTGTTTTGGGAATCAGGATGTTCAAAATTTTGGGTTCTGCGATGTGAGGCTGATATATAAAGAGGGGCCGTTGCGATCAAAAGTTTAAGAATCACTGGTATAACGATTAAAATATTTTTATAGGGTTTTTAAAATCAATATAGTTAAATGTATATAAAAACTAGCTGGTATACCCGTTCTTCGCACGGGTGAATTTAAAAATTAAAAAATACAGACTGAAGGATAAAGAAGTTTTTAATGAGTTAAATTTACGTGAATTGTATAAATTAAACAAAAAAAGCTTACATTACCCAACTGAACAAAAAAACCATGTTTGCTAAATTTTAAGTCTTTAGATATAATTGCTGATTTTTTTATTATTATTTATGACGCCCCGTAACTTTCTTGTGGGTCGATTTTTGAAAACACCTACCTGCTCAGCAAAAGTAACACATTGTTACAAATTTTCTGTGATAAACGCTAAAAATAGTGTAAATGTTTTTTATCTGGATGTGTAATACGTTAATATTACTTTCTGATGCATTTATTTATGTTAAATAGCTGATACCCCCGCTACTTCATCCACGTGGAGTTTAACAAAAAAGTGTTTATTCACTTCGCAGTGTTTACGAAAACTTTTCTTCTACTTTGTGAATCTATGTTTCTTTTTTTGTTTTATTTTTTTCTTTGCTTTTTGTTGAGCAAGGGGTGAAAGGGACGCATGATCTTTGATACTGTCGATGGGGTGAGGACTAAAATCTTTAGAATCAAAATAGGTCTAAGTAGCAAGTAGGGTGAAAGGGACACATGACCTTTGACAATGCAGATAAGGACTATACAATCATTAGGATCAAGACATGAATGGGAAATGTCTCGCGAATTGCAGCAACCTAATCAAACAGAATGTTTGATATAACTGCTACAAATTGTTGAGACAGAAGGCTCGCGAAATAAAATAATCCCTATTAAGCAAATATAATCCCTATTCAATAAAAATAGTCCCTATTGAATAAAAATAGTCCCTACTGAAATAAATAATCCCTATTTGAATCTGATATTGCTCACTATTTGATTGGTTTTAATTTTATTTTGTCGGAATTCTAATTGTTTTTATAAAATAAAAGTAGTCTAAGTTAATCCTTATAAAATTAGCTATCTGCAGTGAAGGTTTCGTCAAAATTGGTCGAGCCGTTTCAGAGATTAACCGAAACAGACAGACAGAAAGAAAGATAGGCAGACAGACAAAAATTTTAAAAATTGATTTTTTCATGTAAGTACTGTATATACTTTTAAATGCATTTAGTAAAAAACTATTAATTTCAAATTACAAGCAGACACTTCATTTTTATTTATATATATAGATAAAAACATGATCATGCAAAAATTTCAAGATTTTAGTGAGTAAAACTCAACTTGTTAAAATTAAACTCAGTTTTCTCACCTGTATATGGAAGGAGTTTTCTTCCCTAAGTAAATTTAAAATAGAGCAAAGAATCCTCTTAAATCGTTAAACTCAATCCAATCAAGCAAAATAGATTCCTGTTAGAATTCGTTTACAGTCGTAATTGAACCTTGTTTCAAAAATGCATTTCGAAATTCAAATTTGAGTTAGTTTGTGTGAGAAGTAATGCTACGCAATAAAAGACTACGCGTTTCGGGTCCTTAGTAAAATATAGTAGCCTACGAGAAAATGCGTTGCTGAAATTAGAAAAAACTGTTCGTAAGAATTAGAATATATCTTTATGGTTGCATTTAATAGAATATCCCTTTATTTTCGGACAAATTTCGTCTCTTGAAAAATATCGATAGTTTTTAAAAATACTTTTTTCAATTACTACTCTTTTCAACAGTTAAAATTTTAAACTTGTTCAAAAAGCAATTTTTTTTTAAATTTTCATTTGTATTTTACTTATTTGTATTCTTTGGGTTTCATTTAAATTATTTTAAAAAAATTCGATGTAAGAGGAAAGTTGTATTTTAAACAAATAATTAGAATAATTTTGATTACATGCTTTAGTTCAAAATGCGTAGGAATTATACATTCAAGGTGTCAGGATGGAAGATACTTTTGTCAGGTTGATACTTAAGAATTGGAAAACAATAAATATTCCCAAGTTTGTTTACTTTTCTGAAAAGTACTTATTTGAAATAATTTAAATAGAAAAAGCCTCTGATTTACTTAAGAAGAATCAAGGACTTCAAATTTTTTGAAGAAAATAAATGTGCGTTAAAGCTTCAAATTTTCTGAGCATTTCCATACCAACAGTTTGTTGATACTGCGAAAACTTCCGAAGTTATTGAGAAATAACTATTGAAACTTAAACAAAAACCCTATCTCATTCTTATCTTTAACTTCATTTTTCTCAAAACAAAAAATTTTAGCTTAAGCGCAAGATTTCTCAGAAACTATTTATATCAATTTCAAATTTCATACACGTTTTCAAAATAAGGCTCTTCATAACTTGTACAGCCGTTTTCAAATAAAAATTCATAGAATTTTTTTATTTAAATTTTAACTAATTTTTTTTCTTAAAATTTTAAAAATTGCTTTATAATTGCATTTAAAAAATATTTTTTTTCTCTAAATTTCTTAAAAATTAGTACTTCAAAAGGGAACATTTTTATACCAAGTAAAATTAATTTTGTAAATATTGATCAATTTTGTACTTTAGAATCCTGCGCGGTGTAAAAAACTATTAACCATATTTTTATAAATTGTCCGCAATTTATATTTATAACTGTTTTAATTTTTCCTCAAATTCACTGAAAATTAGAGAACTAATGTAAATATATATGATTAACATGTGATAATGATTTCAAATTATTATTTTGTTTTATTGCTAAGTTACATTGGTTTGATGAAGGATGTTTGCACGGATATCTGTTAAGAGTCCTGAGACAATAAATTAACCCAAAAAATCTGTATAGTGGCTGGACAATCTTAATTATGGAGAGTTATTAAGAGCAACGTATTAAATCAATGCGCGCGCATACAGTCCAACCTCTATATAACAAGCCTCTATATTGTAAAATTGTCTATATAGCGAACTTTTTCCTGGAACCTTGAACGTTTCACGATTTTCTTCGTAAAATAACCTCTCTATAGCGAAGTGCATTTTCTATATAAATAACTTTTTCTTTTATGACTCAATTTTTTCCCTCCCTTTTTTTAAAGTACTTCTGAAAAATTTCAAGTTATTCTCTCTTTAAAAACATTTTATGGTGGTCATACATCTTGAACTGGTTTTATTAGATCCTAACTCGCCGACAACATCAGAGTTCTGGACGTTTCATCTAAGAAGTTCAATATTTAACCCCCATTGTCAAGTTCACTAGAAACATCTTCGATATCCTCGTTCATCCTCAGTGGAGTTGTCCCGTGTCTCCGTGTTCTAGTTATAAAATATGGTATGTTTAATATTACTTGAATGCTTAAATTAGAAAATGTCCTTAAAATTCATCAACTTTAATGCAAAATTATTTTTTAATATTAAAAATGCAGTGTATTCTTCTACATTCTTTTTCTTGCAGTTTCTTTCTCATTTTTTGATGGGTAAGATATATAAAATTAACATGTATTAATTTTAAAAAGGTGTGAACAAATTCCTTTTTTAATATGTAGTGTCTATGAATTTAAAATTTGTTTTATGTGGTTTATAAAGTATATTAAAAGATGAACCTTTATATAATGAATTTTCTGTATAACGAACTTTTTTCCGGGATTTAGTGACTTCGTTAATTAGAGGTCCGGTTGTAATTGAATTCCTAATTATTATTTATAAATGAGCATACGGACGTTTTTAAATATTCACGTTTTACGGGTGTAGATTTGGTTTGGAATACTTCTTAAACTTTTCACACCGACGTAGTGATCAACAGAAAACATTCTAGAGACGGGTGTGTCCTATATGCATCATCCTCAAATGACCTCAATAGCCGAGTGATGCACTGGTAAATCGTGTTTCGTACTGTCTCTATAGGTTTAATTCTACGCACGGAAGAGTGCATTGGACCGCCTGCAGTCCGATAAGGGGTTTTAGAATACTGCATATATGACACACCCGTCACGACAAGGTTAATCTTAGGTAAATGAGTGAGTGTTTAGTTACGTCGCAATGTAATGCAATACAAAGGCTTTTTAACTGTCCTCTTATTTTGATGCTCGGTCAAGTGACGAGGACGACACCTCTCTCCAAACTACCACACCATCCCATACAGGAAGACTTTCAGCTATGACAGATTTAGCATACCTCTCTACACGACAGGTTTTCAGTTGCACTACGGCTTCAACTTATGACCACCACCAACGAAGTCTTGACCATGACTCCCAGAATACCTTGGTCACTCTTAATCATTGGAGAGTGTGAGAGGTTCTCACCTCTCTCTTGGGCACCTAGATATGTAGAAGGTAGGGAAGAAACACTAGCCCTGATCCAGTTAATCTATTTATTGTTCATACAATATAACGATATAAATTCAATTAATAACAGTAAGAGAATGTCTCGGGGCTAACCACGAAAGTGGAACAACGACGAAATACACGAATGATTAGGGGACAATGAAACTCGATCCATACTTTATATAGGATCTAATCTAATATTAGTTTAACCACAGTGATCAATTGTCGCTTTTAAATCTTTCCCCTAATAAGTATTTAATCACAATAACTCAATAATGATATCTGTCAGTAACAATCTGACATGACTTCTGGTTTACATCCACTCCTATTCTTATTCTAGTTAAAAATCTCGATTATATATACTAAACTTAATCTACATATCACGATTTCTTCTTCAGAAGGGTGAGTGAGTGAATATTAACATCGCACTGTTCAGCTACACGAGGTCTTTTGACGACGGACCACGTAGTTTTGAACCATGGTAAAGTGACGTGGATGACACCTGAGCATCTTCAGAAAGGTTGGTTGTGAATATCGCGATTTAATATCCCAAAATTTTCCCAAGAGGGTTAGAGAAAGGTACACGAATAGATCCCCATCACAAGAGAATTGCATGTAGTTTAGAGGTTTTATAAGAAGATCTATATATATATATATATATATATATATTTAACTATGACATATTTAGGAATATTGAATTTTTTTTCTTTACTAGGATATAATACACATTTAAATAATTTTATAAGAATTTTAATTTTTTTTCCTCTCTTCTACAATTTAAAGCATTATTAAGTCTCGATTAGTTGAAAAATTGCAAAACGTAATGCATAAAATGTTCAGAAATCTGTATTGTCATCAGGAGGTTATTTTTTAAATCTCTTTTCGAAAATCCAAATTTTAGTTCATTTTGAGAAAAAAAGTTAAGCAAAAAGAAAGGAAAGAAGAAAAAGGATTGACTATTAGAAGATTTCTTTAGAAATTTGTTAAGTATGCTAACTAATTCATCAACTTCAAATCGACTTTATTTTAAATCATTAAATACGATGCTAATTTTGTCCTAGCACGATAAAATTGAGTTAAAATTTTCTGTGTTTTGATGTGTGGACAATATCTATACAATTATAACAAAATTAATTCTTTCTCAGAGTTCTTTCCGTTTCGACAATGATTGTAAGTATTACTTTCTTCTTTCGCTTTCATAATGCAAAGAGTGTAACTTAAAATTCAAATACTCCTTAAAATCCCCTTATCAAGTGAATTTTTCAATTCCTGTCACAATCAGACAACTTCTAGGAAATTTTATTACTTCCGTTACTCCCCGACTTACCCAAAATAAATTCATTCTCCACTTCAAGGAAGGATATTCAATAACTGTTTCTACACAGAGCATTAGTATTAAAACAGAGGGAAGGAAGTCCCCTTGGAGTTGAGAAGCTGCATCGACAATCGATCTTCTGGAAAATCTCAATAAATACCATGTGAGAAGAAAACGTCGCCCATGACAACTCCTCATGCAGTAAAGAGGAGGCTTTAAAATAGATTGATCTTGCGTTTCTATCTGGTTATTTTCTTCAAGGATGTCGAAAACAAGGCGATTAGAAAAGTTATGCAACAGTTCTTACAAGTAAATGGGAAAAAGTTTACTCTTTAAAAACAAATAGAGTTCAGTAAGGATGATTTATTGAGGAGTTGTCGGTTTATATCGAATCAAGTTTAACTCTGAAAATGTCTGAAGTCTTAAGAAAGAAAAGTTATATACTTATTTTCTTCTAAAAATTTTGATTACAATGTGAAAGATCCTTTATACAGTAATAAATATGAATAAATTAGATTTTGATTAATGAAATAGACCTTTATAAAGTACAAAAGTTTAATTTGTGCCCAATCAGTTATATTCCAAATTTTGTTTTGTATTTTGAATAAAAAAATATTACTTTTAATCATGTGTAATAATTTAATTTAAAAAAAAAAGTTTACTAAAATTATTTAGTTTAAATGGTAAGAAATTGATTTATAAGGGTCACCCAAAAGAAAATGTCGATTTGATAAATGGTTTAATGCTATTTATATACAAATTAGTATACAAAGAAAAGAAGTAATACATACGTAACAGGTACGCTAGACCAGGAGTCCCTCATATTATTCAAGAGGTCCGTGAAAAATTAAAATTGATTTGGGGGTTCGTTAACAATGTCAGGGGATCGCACAAGGTTTGATGTAAAATAAAAATTTGATCCATTTTTATTTTAATGGAAATTTAAATACATAATAACAATTCACTTGAATATTTCCGACTGGGTTTCAAGCCCTTTTGCGAGTGGACTAACTCAGATTCTAAGCACAGATGAATCCATACCCCAATACAGGAGCATCTTATTAAAATATACCCAAATGAGAGACTTAAACCAATGTTTGAACAAGGATACTACAAATTCTGGTTACAAAAACAGATCCTAATTTTATATCCTTCATTATGGGTTATAGTACAGAAGTTGTTGACTACTTTCCTGTCTTCCAATTTGGTAGAATGTGGATTCAAAGCCGTAAGAAACCTCATCACAAAAAAAAGGAAGCCGACTAAAAACTAGTGATCGGGGAGTATGCGATTTCTACTCACAAACATTGAGACAGGCAAAAATGCACTCATAACACCTCAAATTCAGCCAAATTATTATTTTTTTGAATTTTACTTTAAAAAAAAGTTAAATAATTCAATTAATGATTCTTCAATAAAACATTTTTTTAAATTTGTTTTTTATACTATGCATTTATATAGCTCTTTCGAGAAGAAAGTTTTGACTTTTAACCCATTGATGGTTATGAACAAGTTCAACTTGCAATCGAATCGTGCTTTATAATGCGTGCAAACGAGTTCCACTCGGGAGCAAGAGTTTGACCGAAATGGTTAGAAACGAGCTCTACTCGCTTAGTAAAATTTTTTCCCAATGTGCGTTGACGAGCTGAGCTCGTTCGCCGTTATTATTCTGCATTGATTATGTTACAAACGAATCCTACTCACTACCATAGTTAGTTTTACCGTCTACAGATAGCAGTACGGGTTCCGTGAATTTCTTTTCATAATAAAGGAGGATTTTTTTTAACCTTGTTCTTTTTATGCGTAATTTGGCGCGTTTTTTTAGGGTGTTTGTAAAGTAAAATGGCTCAAAAGCGAAAGATAATTATGCTGATGATTATGATTGTGATACAGAAAGCTTATCAAGTTTTGAGTCTGTTGAAGATTTTGTTCACAGTATATCAAGCTCAGAAGACGATTCAAAACGTATCAGAAGACGTATTTATTTAGTCCTTTCAATTTAATATTTGTCTTATAATTATAATTAACTATTATTACTTATATAATTGATTATAATTATTTATAATTTACTCTATTTAATAATTGTCATTTATTAATTATTTTAAAGTACGTAAAAACTGTTATTTACGTACTACAAATACTTTAAGAAATTTTTAAAACGCGTGAGGTGAGCTGCCTTCGGCAACGCCAGAGATGGGTGATATTTTTGGAAGAACGACGGGGGAAAACAGCTGCCACTTTTTACTCGTAATGCTGAGGGAATTAAGTAAACAAAAATTGCTCATTTTTCTAACCGTCAAAGAATTAAAAATGGATCCGTGGGAAGGGTTTGTCCTGAAAAAAAAAAGTCCGTGGGAAGGTTTTGTCCTGAAAAAGTCCGTGGGCAGGTTTTGGCTGTAAAAAGGGGGTCTTTGGACAAGGTTTGATTATAAAAGGGGGGCATGGATTAAAAAAGTTTGGGAACCACTGGGCTAGGCAAAGTTACTTTGTAGGTTGAAAGAATTGCCTTAGTGGTCAATAATATTCCCGTCATTCGTTGTGGTCCCTTCAGATCTTTCTGGAGTGATCCGCAGAAGTGTTATTTACACGGCGAGATGTCCGGGATCTAAGGGTTCGAAAACCTCTTAGCGAAGTTGCCGTAACAATGTTTGGCGTGCCACAGCCACATAAGGACATGCATTATCATGCAAGATGATTACCCAACCGGACAGCATGCCACGCCAGTGGTTCTTGATATTTTTCTCAGTTCATGCAATGGGGCACAGTACGTGCTGGCAGTGACAGTCGTACCATCTGGAGGGCCTCCATGTGGCGAATGGTGTCTTTAAACATGCTTCCAAGCTATCATACACGCATCTTACGATATCGCATGCAATGCTACTTTCATTTGATGGTCCCTTATATTGTAATGCTGTAAAAAGCATTATATGTTAGATTCAAACAAAGGATTCAAGAATGATAATATTGTAAAGTTTTTATTTATAATTACCAATTACACACTCACTTCGCAAGGTATTTTATGATGATGTATGACTAAATATTTTTAAGTTGCTGATGTCTAAGTTCAGAACTATAGCCCTCACCCTGTGATTACAAAAAGATAGGACTTTAATTTATAAAATGAAAGCATAAGTATTTTGTACCCACATGTAACCCCACAACACTACATATTAAACCTTCTACAAAATCCCTTTTTAACGGATCTTTGCTTAACAAAAGAAACTTATTTTCAAATTTTCAAGTCTGTAGGACTAAGAGTTCAAAAAAAAAAATGTTTGTCTATTTTGTCCCTACACTTTCCTATGGAGTCTATTTCCTCAAACCCCCTTCTTAGTGGATTTCTGCCCAATAAAGAAACTGTTTTGCGAGCTTTCAAGTAAGTATGTGTAATAGCTCAAAAATGGAAATTTTTCTCTATAACGATCCTACAACTTCCCTTTCACAAATCTTGTTCTTAGTGGGTCTCTACAAAATGTACGGTATGCTTAGGGAAAAGATCATTTTGCTTTACTTGAAAGCTTGTTGAGACGTGCCTGAACTATTCCAAAATCTCATTTCATCATATAGGTGGAGAAAATACAATACTCTCTGTACCGTATCATTTTGTTCCTGTTTTTTAAAGATTCAATGTCGTGGTTAGCACTAAGACGAGAATGACAACATCGAAACAGTCGTGGTGAAGTGCGCTGCGGTCACCAGCAAATTACCTATTTATTGTAAGGGAACTAATGACTTCCCAACGGTAAAGTAGTTTCGCGTAGGAAAGTACCCAAAACAGTACAATACGGACACTTCTGTCATAAGGAAAGTAAACCTATAATCTCCCTTTATCCAGCCGTTTGAGATATGACCGGCGCAATTCCCACTCTGGCTTCAAAATCCACCGCACGAGGGGTGACAAAGACCAATGACTTCAAAGTTATCCTGGCTACGTCCAAACAGAAATTATTCTGTCTCATGTATTTCCTTGGAAGGCGTGATATATTCCACCTTTAAAGAGACGAAAACAGAAAACTCAGACGCTCCAACACACTCTCTCAGACTCTCTATCAATTTCACTTCCAGATGCGCTTGGACTCTCTCAAACCTGCTATTGGGCATTTCAAGGCTCCAGCATAACTAGCATCATGTCGTCCTAGTACAGCCTTTACATCAGTAATCCAGCCTGAACAGACCATCATCAAGTGTTTCTTAAACCAGGTGGCAAATTTCCAAGAAGAGAAAGTGATTGATCATACAATATGAAAAGTGCCGGAATATTGGGGAAAGTTATATTGAAAGTAAGTTAAAAATAAAATTGCTGTGATAAGAATTGCCTTTATGTGGTGGCGGGGTGAGTGAGTGAGTGAAGATTAACGTCGCACTGTTCAGCTGCACGAGGGCTTTTGGCGACTGACCACGTAATTTTGAACCATGGTCAAGTGACGTAGACGACACCTGAGCTGGCACCCCCTCTCCTAACTACCACACCACACCAACGGGAGGACTTTTCAGCTCTCGACAGATTTAGCGTGCATCGCTGCCCTACACGGCGGGTCTTTAGTGGTACTGGGCTCGAACTCGTGACAAAGCCAGCCACGATCCGATGCCTATACCACTCGGCTACCGCGGCCATGTGGTGGCGGGGGGAGAGGAGTATTAAAAATTATTTTTACTACACTGCAAACCAAAAACAAATAATTTCACTGCAATCCATATTTCTTATAAGTAAGTTGAGTTTCTCTCATTTAATTAGCTTTTAATCTTTTTCGTGTTATTGCCTTCTTATACATAGCAAAATACAAAATAAGGTTTTAAAGAATAAATTGAAGTAATTCGTCAAAAATATTAAAGTCTAGATCGTTCTAGAAATCTTTTTTTTCGTTAAAAAAGAAAAAAGGAAAGTGAAAGGTGGTGGTATGTTTATTGCGATAAAACATTCACCTAAAAAAAAAAGGGACGAATTTTTTCCTGTCGCCCCATCATCTTAGTCCCGTGGTGAAACCTCAAGAATTAATTTTCCAGAACATCAATATAACCTTAATATTACATATATATACTTTCCCCTTTGGTACCTTTGAAAGCGCATCCATCAATGTCACGCGTTCATTTTGTCGCATATTCGCTTTTTACACGAGCAGAAGACATTTAACATTTGATCCACATGTAAGAAGTAAGAGTATCCGCATATTTCCTTATTATAATAATTTTTATCCAGGTTTTATTTTTTACTATGTAAATGATACTGTGTAACAGTTTGGTTGTTAATGGGCTTAGACACTTGAAATTTAAAAAATTAACGCGTTTTTTGTTCAAAATTAAGAATAATATCAAGCAGCGGTACTCAACCTGTGGCTCGGTCATGGCCCATTGATCTGAAAAATTCATTTATTTATGAAAAGTTGGTGGGAAATTCTTTGTTAAAAGACAAATATGTCAATTTTGTTTTTTTGCACTCGATGTCGGCTAATTGATATTTTTTTTCTGATTAGTGATAATAGACAACAGTGGAGTAGCGACCATTTTATGGGTGGAACCAAGTTTTAACTGTCTGCCACATATCTTGCAAGCGAAAAATATTAAAAAAAATATTTTTTGAATACGATCGGGAAGTTGACTATTTTGTAGTGAAAAACAAGCATGGTTTAGTAATTGTTGATTTGTCAAGAAAGTGTTGTATTTAAAAAATACCAATAAACAGGAATCATTCAATGACACTTTTTCTGGGATATCTATTTCAAGAGGTGATAAATAGGCTTTCTTGAATAATCTTTACAACAGCAAAAAAGTGTTTTGTCAGTGGTAATGTCTCAGCGGTAACAAAGGAATGAAACAACTGTGAAATTTTGTTATATTATTGGTAATCATATGAACCCGTTAATTGATGTAGAAATTGTGTAAGAGTGATTCTTAAATGCTTCCAATTTAGAAACATTTAGTGACAGAAATAAAAAAAATATATAAAAAAATAATAATTAAAAAAAATCAAAATAGCAGTTTTAATATATTGAACAATTTCTACATTTTGAAATTTCTGTTATCTGGATCTTGAAGCATTTCCCCCCCATCCTCAATTAATTCTCATGTTGGTGCCCCCGCGTGAAATAACCATCATACGTATGTGGCCCTCGTGAAATTTCTGACATATGTATGAGGCCCGCCAGAAAAAAAGGTTGAGTACCCCTTATATAGAGAGTAAACATAAGAAGCTTCTGAAATTGATTAAAATAAAACGCTGGACTGTGTGCGAGATTTTTTTTTTTAACTATTAAGTGCCAAAGTAAATAAATAGTACCAATTGCTATGTCGTTAAAACTGATATACTTCTTCAATGCTCCTTAGCACTGAATGCTAACAAGACTTTTAGGTGAAATATAAAATTTTATAAATTACCTCGAATATAGTTGAATGTGTCACGTAAGTGTTTTACCGAAGTATTCATTTCTACATTCATGAAATGTCAGAGTACGTTTGTTTTTTATCAAAGTACTAAACATTATTTTATAACTGTATTCAGAAATCAAAACTAGATTTAAAGAATGTTTTGACCTATTAAACATAATAATGGTTTTAAATTGAATTTGATCTACATAGCTGTATATATATATATATATATATATATATATATATATATATATATATATATATATATATATATATATATATATATAAGGAAAGTATATATTTCCAAAGATTCTCAAAATTTGATGAATTATAATCATCATCAGATTAAAAAAAAGGACTTCCTTTGTATTGGATTCAAGAGAATTATAGTAGATTCCCGTTTAAAGAAACACAATCTATAGTCATTATTATTATATAAGGGACTCATTTACACATTTAAATAAAGCTACAGAATACAATCTCTTAAAAATACAATTTTTCATGATACATTAAAGAGTTTATATAGCCGTTTGTTTTCACTGCCAACTTTTAATAGTTCTTTTTCTTAATTAATTTTTATTCGTAACATTAAATCTCCACCCTCAATCTATTTTCAATGTTTTGGGGTGTCAACTTATACTTGTTTTTAGGGAAATGAATTAAAGTAATTTACAATGGTAGAATTCTGTACTTTAGTTTTATTTTATGCATTACAGGTGGGAGCACCATCTTCACTCCTAATGGCTGATCTATCCCCATTATACAAATGATACAATTCTGTTCATACTCATTGCTCAAATGGTAAAACTGTAATTTAAATGTATTGTGTAGCTCAAAAGTATTCTTAGCCACGAATTAATTTATTTCAAAAAACATCCTGCCGCCATTTCTTGCAGCTAATCTTAGCTACTTCAAAATTTTGTTACACCATCATGGAAAACTTTTTATTTTGAGAGAGATAATAATCAGATTCAATTTTAATGATTTTTTAGTGTTTTTCTTTGCAAAATAATTCCTAATACAGGAAAAAATTATTTTCGTATTTTACACAAAAATTTGTTGCTGACTTCCTTCCCCCATTAAATTTGTTTTTGGAACAAACCCTGCAATTGCTCCCCACCCTTAAATTGAATTGATAAAATAAGTAATGAACCATCAAATCGATTCCCAAAACCTGATGTTGTTGGTCAAACACGCTTTTTCTTTTGCTGCTCTTATCTGGAGCTCCCACTGAAGAAAAAACTAATTTACATATAAATAGGAGATGTATTAGGGGTACTATACTATCATGCAATTTTGCACGTCTATATTAAATTCGAATTCAATGTCACTATCCTACATGTTTTTATAAATCATTTTTGATCGAAAAATTAATGTATGTACACTACTTACCATTAAAATTGCCAAACCAGGAAGAAATGCACATAACAAAATGATATTTATTGAACAAATATAATATACTGAAAATAATCGTTAAGTGATTATATTTTCAAGAAATTTCGGTGCATAAATCCTGAAAAACCAGGACCCAGAACAACCCCCTCTGGCAGTAATAACAGCACTTACATGCCTGGACATCGAGTCAAACAGAGATTGGATAGCATGTACACACTCAAATGCCAATTCAGCTTCAACACGATGCCACAGCTCATCAACCATAAGGACTGACGAATGGTGATGAGCCATACCATACGCACGGCAACGATGGACCAGACGTTTACTATTGGTGAGAGATCTGGTACATGTCCTGGCCAGGGCAAAAGCTGAACATTTTCCGTATTAAGAAAGGTCCGTTCAATACCGGCAACATGCGATTGAGTATTATCCTGCTGAAATGTTGGGTTCCGCAGGGTTTGAATAAAGGGTAAATCCACGGGTCGTAACACAGCAGAAATGTAACGTGCACTGTTCAATAGGCTGCCAGTGCGAACGAAGGATGACCAAGACGTGTATACAATAGCATCCCACACCATCACGCAGAATAATTTACCAGTATGGCGACGATGCCGAATGCACGCTGCCAATACGCGTTCACTCTCATGCAACTAAACACATATGCGACCATCTTGATACTGTAAAAAGAGCATAGATTCATCTGAAAAAATGACGTCTCACCATTCGTGCACCCAAATTTGTCATTGACCACACGCCTTGAAGACGCTTCTGTCTGTTATGCAGAGTTAAGTGTAGCCGAAGCCATGATATCCGAGCTGAGAGTCCATGCTGCTGCAAACGAGGTCGAACTGTTCGTGCAGACACTTGTTGTCTAGCAAATGACCCTAATTCTTGTCTCACAACTCGTGACGTAGTTGCATGATCCATGAGGATAACATGCCTGTCTTCTCGGCTGCTATGGATAGGGGGCCATTGAGGACAGCACGGCGTTCCGTTTTAACGTCCTGAACCTATGGATTCCAAATTCAACTAACAGTCATTGGGTCTCGACCCACGCGAGCAGCAATACTGCGATACGATAAATCGCAATCCCCGTACGCTTAAATTCATCCTTTATCAAAGTCATAAACGTGCTGGTACGCATTCCTGTTTCTTACACGAGGAATCACAACAACTTTTCACCAGTCAACTACGTTCAAATGCAATTTGTATATGAGAAACCAGCTGAGCAATTTCCTCATTTAAACACATTGTAAATGTCGCTACCGGCGTCTACTTTGCCTGAATGCGCTGAAAAGCTAATAATTTGCATATCACAGCTCCTTCTTACTGTCGTTTAAATTTCACGTCTGTAGCATGTCACTTTCTTGGTGTAGCAATTTTATTGGCGAGTAGTGTACATACCTAATTGGACCAGAGAAAAAAATCACATTGACTATTTGTAATCACAGTTTGCACTTATGATTTAACAAAGCTTGACAAATTACAGCTGAATGTGACCCCAAATGCTCCACAGTGACTTAAATTGTCTTAATTCTGCCATCTACATCAAGTTTCAGAGCAAATTAATGTTATCTCCAGACAGAAAAAGAGCATGGCGTACTAGTACAAAGGAATAATACAGTTTGGACAAAACAAAACGCTGAAAAATACAGAGAGAAACGATTTTATGCAGATATTGGAAAAGAAGCAATTTTATCATTTTGCATTTGTTCAGAGACGTTACAATTTACAATTCACCTCCTTTTCAGCATAATGAACATGAAGGTAGATTAGAACTAGGTACCTTCCGATCAGAAAACGAAAATCTTAGCTATCATGCCAAAACAATCGTCATCGCATGTAGACTATTACTGGTTTATATAGATATTACACCGCCACAAACATTTTAAAGGCATCAGAACACGTTGGAATTGCCAAATTCAGTCAAATCATATTTATTGTTTTTTATTTATTTTATCGAACAAAAATATCTTTTGGCATTACAAAGCATACTTTTTGTTTCTTCCCTACCTAGCGGTTAAGTTACAATCTATTTTATGAAATTAGAATAACCAGAAGTGGTTCCTTAACTAATAACAGAAGTGGGTATTTAAATTGTTTAAAATCAATGATGGCTGGCCCGATAATTCAAAGCGTTGTAAATGAATTTCTAAAAAACTTTTTGAAACTTCTATTAATATTATTTTCTACAAGTACTAAACTATCTCTTATTGTAAAAATATTTCTTGAGTTATAGCCTGTTATTTAAGTAATGGTCTTTCAAATAATGTCTCATTTCTTACAATAATTAGTCGATCCGCTCTAAAATTTTTAAATTTTCATAAAGTATTAAAATTTTAGTTTGTTTTTTAGATAAATGCCTTTAATTTGCTTTATAAATATTATTACTGATACAAGTTTAATATTTTTTTCTCTAATTGCTTTGAAGGTTTTCAAAAATATTGCTAAAATTTCACTTATAGTCGGGGTTTGTAAAATTTATTTCGTGTTTTAACATTGTTAGTTAAATATTAATAATTATTGGAATTGATTCCTAAAAATGTATTTATAATGTTTTAGTATGCCATTTTTTAAAAAATAATCCGAACGTGTTCGGATACCTTAAGCTTTTCGAATTTATAACTTTAAAAATTTTGGTTAGAGATATAAATATACATAAAAAAACTCATTTTACTCATTAAAAAAATTAATTGCTATTATTTTTAGTGCGGATATATGCACTTTTATTAAGATATTTTACGTGATGTAATCAATTAATTCCATGCAGTTCTTGAGGATTTAGTGCTCTTGATATACTTAAACCAACATCTTTATATATAAAAATCTTCTGTGTGTGTGTTTGTCACTAAACTCCTCCTAAACGGCTGGACCGATTTCGATGAAATTTTTTGTGTGAGTTCAAGTAAATTCGAGAATGGTTTAGATTAACAATTCGGTCCGATATCGCAATTAGTTCAAAATATATTAATTAAAAGCACTAAAAAATACAAATCAACATTCACCTGCATTGTTGTAACAACGCTATTTTTATAAACATACATGTAATATAAAAAAAAATTTAAAATCAAATCCTACTTAGATCAACCAAGAAAAAAATATTTTAGCTTATTTTTATTATAAATATGTATATTGCAATTAATATATAAATATGTACATACATATGACAGAAACACAACATTAAGTGGTAACTAATTTTTATTAATTATCATTAAAGTATCGTACTGTCATCCGAAACAATCGTGTATATAAAATTTCCTTTCAACTGAATGCTTTAACACGTGAGAAAAAACCTTTTCAAATGTTGACATAAGTCGCCAAAAGTGTCGCTAAGTTGCCAACATGGCTGTATTTGTAATTTTTAAATAATTAGTTTTAATCAATTAATTTTTATTAATTATAAATTAAAATTATTGTATTGTCATCCAAAATAATCATGTACATTACATTTCAGCTCAATTGAGCGCTTTAAAATGTATTTTATTTACGATTGAAAAGTCCACCAAGATAAATAAACAAACAAACAAATAAAATATGTATAGAGATCGTGAGCTAATAGTAGGAATTGAAAAAGACGTAAGTTGGCGTCGGAAAATGATTTTCAGCCAAACTGGCCAAACCCAGTCTTTATTGCTACGAAAATGCAGACAATTCACGCCTTTTTTAGCGTTTTTAATTAATATATTTTCAAATAATCTTTACATATGTAATTCTTCTGTGCGTGTGTATGAAACTGAACTCCTCCTAAACGGCTGGACCGATTTTGATGAAAGTTTTTGTCTTTGCCAATGGACTCGAGAATGGTTTAGATTTATAATTCGGTTTAGAAATGTTTATTTAGTTAATTTTTTATTTATAAATTGTTGATCTTAGAATGTTTTATATTGTATCCGGCAGACTGCGCTACTATCGCAGTATCGAATATTCAAAATCTTTTATTGTAATTCAAGTTAGTCCTGTGATCATTTCAGGAAAATATTTTGTCACTTCGTGTTATTATTTTGTTGAAATAAATCGTGTGTTAATTAAATTATTACATTCAGATGTAATTAATGTTTGAAATTTTACTCAATTTTTTTCAAATTTTACTTAAAACGGTCCAGACTGTTAAAGTTTATTCATAAAAATTTGGAATTTTTGAATTTAAGATGTGTGTACAGGACAAAGTCTGTCGGGTCCTCTAGTTTATTAATATTATGTTATGTAAAAAAAAAACCCACTCATATTCAATCAGTAACACACAATGCAAGACATTAATCCGCACGTTTTACATAACGTTCATAAAAGCAGCCATTACATAGATCTCGTCCATTTATAGAGATGCTCAACCGAAAGCTATTAAAATCACATAATCTCTGGTAAAGGTTTTTCTAATTGCTTCGATACGCGAGTGATGCAAGAATGCCTCATCCTCATTTAAAAACACTGAATTTTCAGTTTTGGGCAGATAAGGTGATGGTTATTTCCCCATTAGGCAGGTGAACTACAAATGAACTATCACGCAGAGGGCTCAAGACGAATATGAATTATAATATTTAAAGGTAAAATTTATATGAATTATTACAATACAGCCGACTTTCGCTAATCAGAACCTTTGATAATACGAACCTCTCACTAATTCGAGAAGTATATGCTCAGCTCCAGAAAAACTCTTGATATTTCGAAATAAAGTAATACGTTTTGGTACACTCAATATTTCGAAGTGAAATCAGTGACTGGCTAGACTACAACACTCAATAATTCGAAGTTATCTTTTTAGTTTTAAACAATTCGAACACTCACTATCATGTAGAATCCTGTAGCAAACAGGATGTAATTTACACGTTTTGGATTGGATTGTATCTGCGTGTCTCTCCTGTAAACGAGCCCATTTTTGATGACCATCTGTCTGCCATCTTCTCTTTGTGTTTTCCGGTTCCTCAAGCAAAAAGAACAATTTTAATGATTTCCTTCTTCAAGTGGACAATAAACCAGCCGAACATGTTGTCAGCCGTCCATATCCTTCGTTTAACAGGTAGCCTTGCTACACATGTGTTCAGAAAGTATTGCTCACTATTGTGAAGAATAGATGCGTAGGATTGTGTATTTGGTGTCGGAGTGACATGACGATTTATGACTCATATGTGTGAATTATGGCATGTGGCACAAAATATGGCAAGAGCCGGACTGAACCCTGGACAGATTTTTTTTTCGTCAGAAACGATTAATTATGTACAGCATGTATTCTTTTAATAATTGTATTTAATACATAAATATATTTTAACACATGATTTATAATTTCTGTATAATATATATATATTGTACAATATGTTATTTTTAAAAACAATTTAAAATAATTTTATACATATGTACAATTGTTGTTTTATTACATCGTTTCAAATTTAAATTAGTTAAAAGATTCTCTTCGTGTATTTTGGGAGAATTTTCCTACCCTCTTGATGATTCGAAGTTTTTAATTGGTCCCTCCAACTTCGAATTATCGGGAATCGACTGTATATACGAGGGTTGAGACAAAAGTCATGGCAACTATTTTTTTCTTGAAGATACCAGTCCGGTTGGAATATGTGACATATACAGACGAAAGGACAAGATGTTAACTACATGTGTGGACAATGAATAGCACTGAAATATCGTAACACACTAATTAATTATGGTAGTATACAGGGCAATATGGCCTTCAGTGTGCAAAAGAATGACAACACAATACACTTAAAGTTGACATGACAAACCTGGGCCTAAAAACCCTCAATGTAGTCCCCTGCTACTGTCACCACAACGATGTGGGAGGCACTGAATACTATCAGCGTCAGCATTTGCCGCAGCACGTTGCTCATTAGTGGTTGACACACGCCCTTGTTGAGACTTGCCTACCCACCGTGCTATTGTATGGTATGATAGGGCATTATCCCCAAGGGCTTCCACTAATTAATTGTGACAGGCCATCACATTTCTCCCTCGGAGAACGGCTAGTTTGGTGTAAGCGCGTTGCTCAACACGGGTTACTTCCATCTCACATGACACTCACCAACTTACTAATTTCACAGCCCTCGTTGCGCTACTACCAGCTATCAAAGAGACATCGGTTGTTCTGCATGCACACTATGCTGCAAAGATTCCACACGACGCATATACATTTGTGATTCTTCACATATGTGCAAGGAAAAAAAATAGTTGCCATTACTTATAAACCCCAACCCTCGTACATTTCTTTATACATCATTTTAACAAAGAACATTTTGAGTCAGTTCAATTTTACTTGCTAGCCCATTAAAAATGGTAAATTATTTTAAGATAAATAGGGGGTGAGTATGTTCTCCACATTAATATTATCTAGAATGCTTAAATTTCAACTCAAAGAAGCATGCGTCGACAACCCATCTTTTCTGTATCATCTAATGCTGTAACGTCAATCGCTCATTGTTCTTGAGAGATAACATAGGAGAAAGAATCTTTTTACAATGAGGAGGAGAAAGGGGAAGTTTAATTTTTTTTTAAAAAATTCTTTCGTGGTTACAAGAATAGAAGAATCACTCGAGAGTTCCATTGCTATTGAGAGAGGGAGATCTGTTCGTTCTCGTTGAGAACAAGGGTGCATTTTTTTCTTTATCTGTAAGAAAGAAATCTGGTGCTTTTGAAAATGGGAACATAGCTATTCAGATTACTCTTCTATTACCTAAAGTAGAATTTCCCTTGAAAGAGAGTAATTCACGCGATCAAAAAAAAGTCGACTATGGGGGAGGAGTGAAAGGCTTTCAATCGAACCTTTTTTTTCCTGATGAGTGAAGAATTTCCGGAATTTTATGTTTCCGAATCTTTGCATGGGCTGAGAATTTGTCACCAAGATGAAATGTCAGAGGGTTGGGGGAAAAAGTGTAGAAAGAGGAGAATGAAGCACTCTCAAGGAATGGAAGATAATCTAACTGACAAGAACTTTTTTGAAGTTTTCCTTTTATATCTCAAAGGAAGGAAGACAAATTCTTAATGCAAAGGAAGCTGTGTTCATTATTTGAGAAGAATTTTGCTCTCGAAAGAGAATGTGATTATAGAGTGGTACAAAGCTTTAAAGTTCCTATCACTCGAAGGATTTTAAGAACACATCAAATAAAAATAAAAACACAATATCATAGGAAGGGTTTCTTCAGTAAAGCCACTTACACATTAATCCCCATCTAGGCTTAGTAACTCTCTTAAGATATTTCCAATTGTTTTAATGCACTATTTCTTAGATGAAAATACAAGACAAGTAGCGCATATAATCCTGTGATTTGGGAATCGGAATTTTTTTGTTAAAGTTTTGCTAATGCAAGGGAAAAATTAAGAGATGGGAATCTTTTGAGATTTTTGTTGAGCTAAGTCAAAATCTTGCATGTGTGGGAGGTGAAAGACTAGGAAAAAAAGAATTATTTATTCTTTTTCTCTTCTAGAATGATAATTACTAGAATGTTTATATCAATAAAGCCATTATTTTCTTCCTCATTGCACAATTGACACTTTCTAAAAGTTATAAAATATTTTTAATCTGCTTCCCTACTTGAGTGAGTTAATTACTTGCACACGTATGGATATCAGTCGCGAGTACAGGGAGTTTACAATTAAAGCCTCACATTCAAAATGATGTTAAAAAAGAACCCCTGGTCAGGAAGACATCAAAGTTGAACTGAAAAATACTTGATACAAAGTATAATGGTATAACATAACATAAAAGTTCCACAATTGGCATTTTGAATCAAATTACGACAGCTATGACATAAAATGCACGTAAAACCAACTGTATAGAATCTATACAATTAGAATCTATGTAGAATCAATTACCTAGAGTGCTTTGAAAATGTATCTGAAAATTATTGCGAATAAACTTCCTCACTTGATACTGTATCAAATAATTCTAAAGTATGAGAAATAATCCGCTTTTATAGGGGTTTTCTTGCATAATAAACAAGAAAAAAATATACATTACTTTTCAAAATTTCTGATTTAGATATCACCCCCCCCATGAATTATCTCTCAATATTTTTCCAACATTAATTTTTAATTTCATACTTTATTCATTCAATTACTGCGACACATTTTTCAGCCATATATATTTTTGACAAGTTCACACTGAATTGCTAAATTTTACAATGCCATTTTCATTGGGCATTTAATGTGTCTTCGGTTCAAAGAATTTTATAAATGACTATTATACAACATTTTATGGTGTTATGACTGAGATATTATGCTTGGGTCGTTTTTAAGTCCTTACTAGTGCTAAATCAATCTTCCTATAAATACAAAATACTTTCTCTTCTCTTCAGAGTCACGTCACTCAATTATAGAATCTAGTTGTCGCTCAGCAGTCTCGAAGTCTCGGCGTAAAGTAGAGCAAAGGTTAACCGAGTTTGTGAAAATACCGGGCTTTAAGGAAAGGGATTAAAAGGAGTAGTACGAGTGTTTCCTCAGAAAATATTGAGCTGCACTTGTTTGTATAGTGTGCTTGAGAATATAACAGATAATAAAATGCCCAAAATACACTCAAACAAAGGAAAAGAACGTACTTTATGAAGGCATACAGCCCATTTGCAAGATGAAAATGAAAATTGACGGATGAATAGTGTACAGTAATTTATCTGATCAAACATAGCTAAGGAAAAATACTTAATTAATGAAGGCATAAGGCTGTCTATAATGAAAATTAAGTAGCGGAATTTGCAAAAACTGACTACTTTTTTATAGTAATGCGTAACGCCTTGTGTTGTCTTCCGTACTGCACCTTATGTTTGCTGCTTCATCATGAAGATAACGAAGGGGAACAGTAAGTCCGTTATTGACGCACCCAGTTAAAAATAAGGCCGGTTCGAACAGTTTTTAGTCCCCTCACTATGTGATATTTTTAGGGTTGGCATGGTGTCCTCGACATTAAATTCATCACATTTTCCGTTATTATATCATTATTTAAGGGGTGTTTTCGATCTAAAACGGTGAGGCTCAGTTATCTGGACTACCGGGTTATTGAGACCCGAGTTTCTTGGACTCTACTGTTTATAGATAGGTGTGGGAGATCTCCCAATAAAAAGACTCTTCAGATAGCGGGGTCTTAGTGGCAAGGTGTCTAGGGAATTTTTAGAATTTACGGGTTAAGTTTGAATAAATCGAATCAAAATACTTCAAACCAAGATGCGTTTCTTGGAAGCAAAAAATTTATTACGTTATAGGGAAAAGTTTACAGGGGGCACTATTTAAAGAGCAATAGTAATTAAAGGATGTAAATATTACAGAAATAGAAATATGGATAATACTTTCTAGGACGACGTTAGAAATCTAGAAAAAGCTCATTACCTGACTGAAAATTACCGCCTGATTAGCGAGCGAGCGCGGATGCGCAAAAGAATACGCCTTTGTCGGTGGTTAGTGGGCCTCTACCGGAATATTACTTGTGTCGGTGTTTCGTAAGCCCGACAGATAGAGTTGATGTGGAATGTGGTTTTAGTTCAAGTTACTGTCCTCTATAAAGGGATATAATCCAACATTTACAAAGGTAGTTAAACGGAATACCCTTCATACAAACTATAACAAAAAAAACGACGCACCAAGAACAAGTTGTACGATAGAGACAAAATTTGCGGGTAGAAAGATTAAGCACAGAATAGAAAATGATAAAGAATTCAGAAAAATTGATTGATTGATTTCAGAGTTACATAGTTACAAAGTAACAAGTTCAATAAGATGTTGACCCACCTCTAGAAGGGATAAAAGCTGCCACACGACGTGGCGTGAAGTGATAAAGCACCATGATGGCCTCTTGTGGTATTTTTTGTCAGATTTGCTCCAATTGTCGAGCCAGGTGATCAACATTCCCTGGTAGACGCAGTCTCCTTCCCTTCATATCAAAGACATACTCTATTGGAAAGATATCTGGTGATCTGGCTGGTCAAAGAAAGTGTTTGACAAGCTGTAAGACAGTTCATAGTAACACGTGGCGTATGTGGTTTGGCATTATCTTGCTAAAAATAAGGCCAAGGTACTTCAAAAGGAACGGTAGCAAAACAGCTCTCAGATTGTCGTCTAGGAACCTCTGTGCTGTAAGTGTTCCTTTAATGACGCCAAAAGTGCTGTCAAAAGAAATGGCATCCCAGACCATAAATCCTATTTGAGGGCTTGTGTGGTATGCAATAGTAAAAACAGGATCGACAAGCTGCCCTATGCGTCTCCAGACATGTCTTCGATGATTGTCAGGACACAGTTAGAAGTGGGATTCGTCACTAAACACTATACGTCCTCAGTTAACATGATTCCAACCTGATCGAGTCAAGAACCACCGTAATCTGGTTCGACAGTGTGCAGACGTGAGTGGCAGGTTGCGTAGTGGTCAGTATGAGCGTAAATTCGCTCTGTCAGCCGTCTGTGAATGGTCATGGTGGATACTGGTGTGCGGGTCACACGTCTGATGGTTGATAACGATGAATCAAGCGCTGTGACAGCTGATCTGTCGACCAATATGTCCTCTCGATCTGTGGCCTTAGGTTGACAACTACATCATAACGCTGAAGTCTGCCATTGTCCACCCATTCTTGCCAGCATCTTCTAATGTCCACATCACTTCGACCCATATGGCAATCAATTCTCCAATTTGCCCAACCTCGCTCTTTCATTCCAATGATACAACCTCTTTCAAACTCTGACATTTTCTTGTAATGAGCTCGAATTCTGCGGCGAGGCATTTTTCAGTCGTTGAAAGGTATTCTAAATCGCAATGCAAACAAAATTTTAACCATCAGATTGAGAATCACTTCTTAGTGCCACGTATGATCACACAGTTCCAGTGCGCTGTAGCTCCCGCTATTCATTCATTGGACATCCAATTTTAATCATTTGCATGTTCGGTACAAATAGCTTTGGATACGAAATATCATTATAATTGGGTAATTTCTTCTTGGTGCGTCGTTTTTGTTGTTGTTGTTATAGAGTGTATATAAAAAACTTTTAATGTCTGATGCATTGCAATATTCTAAAAGCAATAAAATTTATAAATTTGAAAACTTGTGTTATCAAATATGGTAAATTTTGGTGTATATGGGAAATTCGTACCATTAATAAATATTAAAAGAACAAAATTTCTTCTCATGAAAATTTAACTCACTGATTAGTGTACATAATTTACACATAATTTAAGTCATGCATCATTTCATACACTTTATAATAAATGAGCAATTCAAAAACCATGATCTGAGAAAAAAAATTATTTGCTGATTTTGATTTTTCGTTGGATTTGTCACATAATTGAAAGAGAGGCTTTTGAAAAATATTCTCATAATCCTGAGGAATTTTTCAGAAAAGAATAAATATAATGGCCTGAATATTTATTTGAAATTTCTTAAATAGTAACATAAATAATAAATAGAGTACAAAATACAGAATTGTTTTAGATCAAACATGAATTTACAAACGTATAAAACTTGAAATCATATTAATTTTCAAAAAACAACAAACAATAAATTAGATGCGACTTTTACACACCTTCATTTCTCAGTCAAAATCATTCTTAATATATAACCTCATTATTTTCAAACCATTCACTTCTCACACGCTTTAATGCTCGATTCAAAAATCCATTCTTCAAACAAGCCACATAGTTAGGCAATCTTTTTAAACTTTTCATTTACTTTCAGAAAATAATTTCCATCGCGATTCATTAGTGGATAAATTTCTGAGTTTTAAAAACAGTTTTCGATGCAGATCCTCCATCGATTTCTCATCAACAATCGCTTCCCTAAGAGTTAATATTCAGTTTTCTTTAATTGTCCGTCGCTTTATCCCATCTTTATTAAAGTTCACCCATGCCGTGTCACTAGACCTTTCTGCCAACATTTTTAAAACCGCACTTAAGGACTTTTTTACATCCAGACATTAAAAATTTTAATTAATACCGTTATGGTTGGGATAATAAATGAATTGTGATACTGAATGTCGGGATAATTAACAGTGAAAGTTTAAAAATACCATGTAATGCATTTGGAAGTAAATGTTTTTAAGTTAACCAGTTAACTGTGATTGACGAGTGTACTCGTCATGGAGAAGTTGCAAGATTTTGTGTATTGACGAATATACTCATCATTTGCAAAAAGTAGTGACCATTGGCTATTTAAATTGTAATTTTTTTAAAAAAAAACATATTCTCAAATGTCAAGATTTTTAGAATATTTTCAGGCCAGTCTGGAGTAAAATAAATAAATAAAAAGTGTGACAAATTTAAGATGATTCATACGTCACATAATGCACTGGCTGGTTTGCTACAAGTTCGCATAATGAATTTATTTATATGCGATGATAATGTTTTTTAGATGTTAGCCTAAACAGGGCAAAAGAAAAAGTCGGAAGGTTGATTGGAACAGGGTTCCTTCGGTTATGGTCAGCCATGGGACAAATGCGTGATGCCGACCAGGAGCTGAGCCCATTAATAGTTGTTGACATGAAACACCTAGCTATCGAGGAGTGTAAATGCCAATTATTTGATGTTAGAACCATGTTCTGACATTAGAGCTCAATGCCATGCTAACTATAGAACAATTTTTTACTGAGGCGGGAAAAGGAAAAATGGTTTGTGGTAATAAGACCATGATCAACGCTACAGCACCCCTCCAGAATTTCCTTAGTGTCAAGACAAGTAGAAAATACCATGTCAGTGAAGGAGGAAGTAAATCTGTGTGCTTAGGATTCAGTCCGAGAATTATAATGGTTTCAAAAATTCACACAGATATCCGTAAAAAGTTAAGGTCGGAAGAATCATCTGTCTCAGGAACCCACAACCAAGCTAAATTGCTTTATAGCCTCATATACATCCCCCATAGTATAATAAGTACTAGTAACAAAATTGGAAATTTTATATAACAAATCCATTTTTTATCCAATATTTTAACAGTGCAACTTACTCTGTGATTGACGAGTATACTCGTCATCGCTTGCGTTTTTCGTGACACACAATTGCGCATTCTCAAACTGGAGCGCCACAGTTAACTGGTTAAGGAATAATGTTTCCATTTAACCTGAATAATTCGATTTTAATAATTCTTTGAAGAAGTCTAGCTAAACGTCAAACTTTCTATATTTGCGACCCAATCATGAGTCATAATTTCCATCTCTCCCTCCCTTCATACAATAATAAATGTATTGAATGCAATAATAATTTACTTAAAATTTAAAGCTA
The DNA here is from genome assembly GCA_019973935.1 of Trichonephila clavipes. Classification (NCBI taxonomy): domain Eukaryota; kingdom Metazoa; phylum Arthropoda; class Arachnida; order Araneae; family Nephilidae; genus Trichonephila; species Trichonephila clavipes. The sequence goes on from BMAU01002488.1 coordinate 417,478, forward strand.
CGATACGATTTTAGTCATAAACCGTACAAATTATCAAGATAAGTATTAATGTATATGACATATTGTATACAAGTATTGTCTATGAAAAACTCATAGTAGTCACTAGTGATTATTAAACTTGCTGTTAACTTAATATATTGAGAGATAAACTATCAAACACATTGTGAAGTACTAATGGTTTTATAAGTAAATTATACAGTGTAAATGTGTATTTTACTTTTTTATTGTGTCAGAATGTATTTTTTGCTTTGCTTCCCTTCAGTAAATATTCAAAATATGTACCTTTCAGTGAATATGTAGCTTATTTTCGACTTTTCGATATCTTTGCTTCATCCTGGTAGGGTTATCACGCCCCCTAGGGGGGGGCTCCTCACAGTTTGAAAACCGCTGGTCTATTAAGTTGAATTTTAGAGTAAATTTGGAAACACGAGTATAATGCTCTTAAAGAATACTGAGTTGATAAAGTAATTATATTTTTAGTGGGAAATAAAAACTTATTTTTTTCTATATTGTCGCGAATCCTCGCCTCAAACATTCGAAACTTGTATTCTTTTAATTTAATTATTTCTATTATTTATTTTGGTTTTATTATGTCTCACGGGGAGACACGAGAAAGTTTTTTTTATTTGTCAGTAAAGCTACTAATTGAATTTTAAGGATTTGGCTTGATCTTTATTTAAGAATGGTTTTTCTTCTCTGAAATTTTTATTTGAATTATATCAGTGGTTCCCAAACTTTTTTACCTCATGGAACCCCTAGAACTTAAAGGTGCTTTCCCGGAACCCCTAGAACTAGAAACTGTTTTCGTAGAACTTTATTTCATACACATACTTCGAAGAATAAATCTCAAAATAGTACTTAAAATAGATTAACATGTTACTAGCATTTTGTGTAGAGGCAAATAAAAAAGTATTGCATTTATTATAAAAAAAATTATAATCTAATTTTTTTAATATAATTGTACTCATTAATAATACTAATTTGTGATCCAAGTGTCACTTATCCCTGTATTATTTAATTACAGGGATACGCTTACTTTTTTTTCCACACAAAGTGTCGAAGTCTAGGTTTATTAAGATTAAATACAACCGCATTACTTATTCAGAGCTTAATTTGTTTTATACTTTATTTTTGTAGCCACTCACGTTGAGAAATATATTTCACTTAAACACAATGCTGTGAATGGCATTAAAATGCTTATAGCTGTTGAAAGAACCCGTGTATTTCGTATGAATTTTCAACCTAAAACTTAGATGCTAAACTCTTGCTAAATTTAGATTATGACATCAAATATGTTGATATGCTGATAAGTTATTTCTTCTCCTTCATTATAGGTGTTTTTACGGTAAATAAAAAAAGGTGAAGTTTCCATTAAAATACTATTTAGTTTTTCAAGGCATTTTGTTAACTAACGAGTAGAAATTATCTCGTGGAACTCGAAATATTAAACAATAGACGTCGATCAATCCAGTAGGAAGTATACATATATATAATATAAAGATAAAGCGTTCTAATATTAATTTATTATCTTATAATAAAAGTTTAAAAAGTGTTACATAAAAGGGTTATTATATATGAATAAAATTTTCAGTTTTAATGAGTAGGACGAATTATATAGGTACTTGTAACTATATAAACTTGATAGAGAACGGGAATCCATTTTGAATACATATTTATTCCTTCTCGACTTTTTCATTGTGACTCGGGGAGCCCCTGGGTATGCCTCATGGAACCCCAAGGTTCCGTGGAACACAATTTTGGAACCCCGAATTAGATAAATCAACCGGACTCTCAAAATAGCTCTTGGCCTGTGGTGAGTTAAGGTAAGCTTGGCTAATTTAAAATGAATAGAAGTTAAACTTACGAATAAGAACTGATTTATACAAAAAATGAACATTAATCAGTCAAACACCTTCAATTATGTTCTGCTACCTTATGCAATCTTTCGTGTAACTTCATTGCTCGCTCAACAAACGTATGGTCTTTACCAGCAAAACAACAACCAAGTGATGAATTATCTTATTAAGTTTTGTAATTTCAAAAAAATTATAATTCAAAAGTGTTATCTGAATCATTAAAAAATGAGTCATCTATAATATTAATCCGAAAACATCATGCTTCAAATGTGATGCGCCTTTATTATGTAGCTTTAGTAACACATACTAAATTATTGGGGTTTGAATGTTAAGTGATGCGACATCACCCATGTAGTATTTTATTTTTAATTCACATGTAGTCTTTAATCCTGGTTTATCTTTTACTTCAAAATCTACAAGATAAAAATTCAGTTCTAACAATGACCTCAAACCATACTTGGTAGAGTTTTTTGCTGATTCAGGACCAAAAATTATATTACGGAATCATGAAGTTACCAGAAGAATAACAAAAAGTCATCGAATAGAACGAAAGATGTTTAAAAAAAATTGTTTGTGTAGAAAAATATTCTATTTACCATCATAAAAAAGAAATTAATTTTTAACCAACTCAAATTATAATTTTTGAGAAACTATAACTATCAATATAACATAATGGCAATAATTTCTAACAATGTGGATTGATTGATTGAATATTAACGTCGCCCTGTTCAGCTACACGAGGACTTTTGCCGACGGACCACGTAATTTTGAACCATGGCCAAGTGACGTGGACGACACCTGATCTGGCACCCCCCTCTCCTAACTACCACACCACACCAACGGGAGGATGTTTCAGCTCTCGACAGATTTAACGTGCATCGCTGCCCTACACGGTGGGTCTTAAGTGGTACTGGGCTCGAAATGGCATACCTGCCATGGTCCGATACCCTAACCACTGAGCTACCGCAGCCCCCAAACAATGTGTAAATTCAATAAAATTATTAATTATTATTAATTTTTTAAATTTTTAATTATTTTTTTTATTAATTTTAATAATAAATTTTTAATTATTTATTAATTATTTATTTTAATTTTTTCCCGAATAGATGCACATATGAACAATAAATTAGATTACCAACGTAAGTGTTCTTTTATTTGTCAGAAGAGTTTAAGGCTCTCAACAAGTAATATAAAATTTAAGTCAATTCCTACTTAGATCAACAAAGAAAAATTTTATTTTAGCTACTTTTTATTAAACTGTTACAATTAATATAAATGTGTATATATATAGGACAGAATCCACAACAATAAGTGGTAATTAATTTTATTAGTTATCATTAAAGTATCGTATTGTCATCCGAAACAATCGTGTACATAAATTTCTGTTCAACTGAATACTTTAACACGTGAGAAAAAAACATTTTACAAGTTTTAACACCAGTCGCCAAAAATTATGCCAACGTGGCTGTATTTGCAATTCTTCGAATAATTAGTTTTAATCAATTAATTTTTATTAATTATAATTAAATTACTGTATTGCCATCCAAAATAACCATGCATATAAAATTTCAGCTCAATGGAGCGCTTTAAAATGTATTTTATTAACGATTGAAAATTCGACTAATATAATTAAATATATAGAAAGTATGAGCTAATAGTGTAGGAATTGAAAAATGAGCCTCAATTTGATATGAACAGAATGGGTTAGTTATAAATAGAGAAATTATCTCCGCGACAGAGGCTAATCTCTATGTCTAGACTCAAATTACCAACATAAAGTAAAATGAAACAGAAGGGCAATTCCCGATTGTAATCTCATCTCAGTCATTTACCCCCTTCCAAGTCTCTCGCTACTTTTGTTGAGATAGCTTGTGAATTTGTATAGTAAAATTAGGCAATTAAAGTTATCTTAAAAGCTTACTGGAAAAAGTAGAATTTAAAAAGTGAAAACAGTATAGTTAAAAAAATAAAGTAAACTAAAAAAATACGCTTTTATACTGAATCGAACTAAAAAGTAAAAAAATAATTCTTAATATAAGAATAAAATGATTAACGAGAAAATTAATGTCATTGATGTAAAAGCGTGGGGTGCTCTATATTGTTATAATTCTTACTAGTTCAATTCCCAAATGCTGAGATAGTATAAAAATGTAGTACAAGCCCCCAACACGCATTATAAATATATTTTATGGTTAATCATTTTATTCATTGTTAAGAATTATTTTTCTATTTTTTAGTTCAATTCATTATGAAAGCGTGTTTTTTAGTTTTTTTTAAACTATAATTTATTTATTTATTTTTTAGTTAGATCTACAAGTAAAACGTAACTTATGTTTTGTTTTTATAGTTTTTTAAACTACCATTTATTCATTGTTGAATGTGTGTGTATCCTTGAGTTTGATATTTGGAGCCGGAATTACGTGGTTGCTGGAACTAGTCTTGCTCTTTAATGGATATTAATTAACGGGTCTGAAGTTTATTTATTCTATCCGTTAACGGAACCATGGATGAACCCCGTATCGTTATATTTCAAAGATTCCGTCTCTATAGATACAGTTCAAACCAATAAAAGGGCGTTAAGGAACAAAAATTAAATTTCAACCGTATTATCACTTTTCAAACGTATTGTTTATAAAAAATAAAAAAATACTTAGCAGTTAGAGCCTGAATTATTTTTTTCACGCGTACGAGTCATTTTTATCTCTATTTCTAGAAAAACTGGAGAATTATTTATATTATACGTATTGCTGTAATGCTAATTCTTATATCTTCACTTCTAAATGTATTTCTTCATAAAAACAAAAAAATATTTAGCAGTTAGAACATAATACTTTTTCACATGCACGAGTCCTTTTTATTTCCATTTTCAGAAACACTAGACAATTGTTCATATTATGTTAAGAAATTGCTGACGCCTCCACCATCCTTTTTCTTGCATAGAGAACACTTAAATTTTGTTTTATTTGTACTAACCATACGACTATTTGCTCTTGAAGGTTGCACCTTAATCTTTTAGTCGCTAAATCTGGAAATCAATATTCCTGTGTGAATATCCTGATCAAGACAATGGAACAAAATTATGAAATTATTGCATTGTCATTGGTCCTTGACACATGTCACACACATTTTATTCCAATAAAAAAGTTATTCACAGAACAGCAATTAAGAACATTATTTACCTTTTATCTTGTTGAGTAGTTCATATACTACTTTTCCAAACGATTATAGTTTTACATTTAATCTTGCTGAATAGTTCATGAACTACTTCGCCAAACGATAATAGTTTATTAACATTTAATCTTGACACGTACAAGTTTCATCTTTTCTCAAGAAATCATTTTTATTCAGCCTGGAAAGAATAAATTGGTCTGAACTATTTCAATATCTTTTTAGTTTCACATTAGAATATATTATTTCTTTAGATTTATCATAATTTGATTTCATTCAACCTTGATTTAAACTTGAAATCTCACCTCTGATAAGAAAATCGTTGTATTTACAAAATCCAAGTCCAGTAATTATTCGAAGCAAGAAAGATGTCAGGCAATAGTCAGTTTCGATGATAAACTATTAAATAGTAGCGAAGTGGATAAATATTCAAAAACTTCAACGAGTTAAAAAAATAATTTTCGACAAAACTAGAGCAAATTTCATTTAATTAATAGTAATTAAGTAAGAAAAAATATCAGATTATGGCAGACAAAGATAAGGTTACCGAGAAAATGCTCTTCAGTATGTCAAACCAATACACTAACCCTTGGGATATAAGTATGTGTCTTAGCCATTCAAGATGAAATTCTTTTCAAAATATGGTGAAAGCCAAGTGTATAGGTTTTTCATGGATTACATCGTTTTTTCTTCAGAGTACTGAATATATTTATTCTGTTCCTAAGAAACAAAATTATTAACAAAATCAATTTACTTGAAACAAATATATGTAAGTATCTACTGTTGTAATTAAAAATTTATTCCGTCTGTTACCTCACCTTAAGTAAACAAGATTAGAAAAGAGCTAATACTATTTTCACAAAATTAATTGCCTGCACTATACATAATTTATAGGAAAATGAATTGCAAAATTCATGAAAGAAAGGTTGTGTATATATATATAAAATAGCAAAAAAAATTAATTTAAATTATTTCTTAATGTATAGCCAGAGCTCTTCGAAAATTTAATTTGTTCGCACTTATTGTTCTACAACATGATTTTTTCCAATAATTCAATTAAACAAAAAAAAAGTAAAATAACAAAACGAGACATTACAAGGATCTCAAAACTTAATTTATTCCATTTTAGGGGTAGAACAGCTTTTCGTAATGACAAGATATTATGTTTTATTTGTTCAGGACGTTAGATGCATATATATAAATAACATGGTGTGGACGGCCCTTCAAATGGCTTGGTGAGTAATTTGGTATGTATTTGCTCACTTCGTGAGCAAATGCATCCACCAATTGTAGTTTCAGTTCATTATGCTCGAGTTAGATCCACAACTTATCTTTAATTACTCCAAGCCATGATTAAAACACTCCAAGGCTCACACACCATATGCAACAGGAGCTTACAGAGAGTTAAGTGGAAGTGAATAAACGTGGGTAAATAGGGGAGAATTTCTGGCCTTCTGTTAATGGCAGAGTTAAAGTAAAAATACTTGTGTTGATGTCTTTCAAATGGTTTTATTTTAACAATATTTATAAAACAATATCACTAACATTGAGCGAATGGCCCGCACAGCCTCTTTCAATTTCTTGTTTTTACATTATCATAAAACACTATATATAAAAAAGAATCGCTAACATAGAGCGAATGGCCAGTGTACCGCCTCCTTCCAATCGTTGTTTTTTACTTCTCTGCGTAAACAATACACACCTTATAATTTAAATAGCGCCATCTAGTGGCATACATGAACCCTAGCATACTCCCCCATCAAGAAGTTATTCTTGATGTAGAGGAAGTTTACAAAGGTTATGAATTGGTCTTTGAAATAGACCTTTAACAGTTCTAAGAGTTACTACTCTTACCACACCATCCTTACCTGGATGCGTTTCAATTAATTTACCTAAAGGCCAGGTTGCTGGAGGAATGTTATCCTACTTATTAATTACAATTTCTCCAACCTTAAAATTATTGTTAGGATATTTCCATTTAGTTCTGTTTTGCAAATTACTCAGATAATCAATTTTCCACTTTCTCCAAAAACCTAACTTCACTTTTTGGACGATATCCCAACGGGAGCGAAGAGAAAGTTTATCATCATTGGTATGCTCAGACGAAGAGGTAATAACCTCAACTATGAGAAAATGAGAATGAGTTAAAATATTTAAACTGTCTGGATCATTGTCACAATCCAAAGAGACTAGAGGTCTTGAGTTCAGAATTGCCTCTACTTGTGTTAACAAAGTGCTGAACTCCTCAAAAGTTAAATTTGTGTTTCCAATTACCCTTTTTAAATGGTACTTAATACTCTTAACTCCTGCTTCCCATAATTCTCCAAAATGAGGACTCACTGGAGGGCTAAAATGCCACTCTATATTCATTTGAGATAGAAAGTAGCAAAAGTGTCCATTTTCATTCAGTTTTGATACAAATTTAAATATTTCTTGCAATTTTCTTCTGGCACCAACAAAAGTGGTACCATTATCACAATAAATGTGCTTAAATGCTCCTCTTCTAGCCCAAAAGCGTTTCAAGGAGGCAATAAAAGCCTCAGAAGTGAGATCACTCACTAGTTCTAAATGTAGAGCTTTGGTAGCAAAATACACAAAAATAGCTATATATCCCTTAGTAGTCTTGGCTCCTCTACCTCTATATCTTAAAATATTGATGGGGCCAGCATAATCTTCGCCACAAACAGAAAATGGCCTACTGGGAGTAACCCTATGAGTTGGTAGATCACCCATCAATTCCTTGGATGTAGTTGCTCGATACCTACAACATATTATACATTTATGAATACATTTTATTACAATATTTTTTAAACCAATAATCCAATAAGTTTGCTTAATAATACCTAATAATACAGTACATCCAGAATGCAAATACAAAATATGATACATATTTACAATTAACCCTCTAACCGGATAGCACGGAAAATTCCGTCAGTGTAAAGATGCTTCGAAAATGGACTGCACTGATTTTTCTGCCTTCAAGTAACGTTTTCAAAAGCGGATTAGCCCTCACTTTTCTGAAATCCTTTCCCCATTTTAAGGTTTAACATCTTGAAAGATAATGAGGGACGGAGGAAGCAACACAGCAGGAGTTTTATGGCTCGCAGGGAACCCCGTGTTTTGACCCTGGGTCAATCGTAAAAAATCGGGGGGAAATTTCTTTAGAACCCAAGAAGTGTTTGTTTGCTAGCTTGTATTTTAAAAGTTTTCAAAAGTCCCAACGCATAAGTAAAATATGTTACAATTCCCTTTTGGTTTCATATTAATTTCAAACTGTAACAAGTTGGGGCGTGTCAGGGCAATCTGCTATTTTATATAGTTAGACAAATTATCTTTTTTAAAGTATATTCTTTCGCTTCATTTTTCTTATCTTAATCAATGCTTTCGGTTTTTGAAACATGATTATATCATTATAAGATGCCCCCCCCAAAAAAAATAATAAAACACCAAACACTTTAAAATTTGAAATCTTTTCAACTTTCCAACCACTAAAAATAAATAAATTTAAACTTCATCAAATAACTTGAAACATTTTCTTACGCTTTGATAAAAATAATAACAAAAAAAACTAATTAAGATCTATTAATTTTTTTTAGATTTCAAAGCCCAAGTGTTCAGGGAAGTTTACGTACAGTGCCTAGTTATATATTGTTAAAATACACTGAACTATATTTGAATTTTAAGTGCTTGAACTTCAGTTTACATCAAAGACAACATGAATGAAGATTTTCCCACATTTTTTTTATAACTTGAATGTTTGAATAAATGGTAATCAAAAATATACGGAAACATTTACAGTAGACATTTATGCATGTAAATAAAAAAAAATAAATTTTAAATTCGAGCTATTCAAAAACATTCGAATTATTCTTCAAAAATATCTATTTATGCAAAATACCTCAACATTTATCTTTTTTTTTTCAAGGCTAACTGAATAAGTAATTAAAATCTGGATATTTTTTGAAATCTCGACCAAATAAAGCTAGAAATTTTATGTTAGAAATTCCATTTGAAATTTCGAAAAAAAAATGTATCGCAAAGTTAAAAATTAATTACCATAAGTTCTAGCAACTCTTTGAGTATAATATAAATTTCAAATTTTATTATATAGCTTCTTTGGTATTTTTTAATATATTTTGAAGATTTCATATAATTCAGTTGAAAACTGCATGCCAAGAGCAAAAAATATACCAAAAAAACCGAGGAATATACAATAAAGTTTTACATAGAAGCAAAACTGAGAAGCTAAAGGGTAGGAATGAAAAATTTTGAGTATATCTGAAGTAGTTTTCGAAATATTTATTTTAAAGTTCAGAAAATTTGTGTGCGTTATGTTATACTTAATATTAATTAAATGGTTAAAATAATATGTTAATGACAGTCATGTAATCGTGTGATGACACATTCATATACTAATAAAAATTATAATGGTCATTGATGCGAATGTCAAGAATTTTATGTAATTTTAAATTCAGACATTAAGATATTGATGTAGAAAATATAAAACGACCATCTAAAATACATGAAAAATGCAGTCTGCTATAAAATGATCTTGACAAACAAAATCAGGCATTTTCACTTACTATGGCAGAGCCGGATTAGTCAGGGGCGATCTGGAAAAACAGAGAGAGAACCACGGTTTTGATGGATGCTGATCTAGCTTTTAAAGTTCCCAGGAAAAATTATATATATATATAAATTACAAATGCAAAAATAAATCTTGTAATGTTCCATACATCTTTATAACAACGAATTGTGGAATTGGCTTCCAATACATTGTTGTTTTTGACAATATGTAAGGTAACCAACCCTACTTTAGATAGATTTGTACTACTTTTTCGTAACCGTATTCCTTTTAAAATTAATTCGTGCAGCCGAAATACACCTTTTGCACCCTTAAAAATTTATGTAAACTATAACGGTTAATTTTAATTTATGCAACTTGTGAAATGTTCATCATTAACCATTTCCGTCTAAACAGTTTACATGAAAAAAAAGTTTGGACTCCCTCATTCATTAGGGAATTATATAAGATTCTAACAATAAGTTTTATTTTTCACCGAATAGGGTCGAGTGGTAGTGTATCGTGCTGCCATACCACAGGTCTTGGGTTCCATTAACGGGCTGGGCAAGGTCGACTCTGCCTTTCATCCCTGCTACATTGGGTCGATAAATGAGTACCAAGCTTGCTTCGGGTCTTAAAGACTGAAGGTCTCTCTTCAGACAGTCCACCAAATCTAGACATCTGTTCATGCATCTCAGCGTCCAATGGTCACGTGTATTATGATGGGCACAGTAGTTCCTGGCCCTCATGGGATGTTGTGCCTCCGAGTTTGAGTTTTAAGTTTGAGGATTACCTCACTTTGGGGATACCCATTAGATAAACATGTATTTCCACTCATTTGCAATTAAACATTTTTTCTTTCAATAACGTTTATTTCAGAAGGAAGTTTTATTTTTCAAATGTATTTGCTTAATAACATGTATATTTGTGTATTATATTAAAAATTTGATCAATTCAAAATTACATGTTTTTAGCTCCTCTAAAAGCTTTTAGGATTTTACAACTGATCTTACAATCCATATACGTTTTATAGTAGTATATTTAAAAATGATAAAGACATTTTTACGAGTGTGTGAGCTGTTATGCCTCGTTTATAAATATAAAAATTGCATTCAGCTACAATTTTTAAAATGTACAGAAATAAGTGGAGAAATAGGATACATACATATTATGAATATTTTTGACTGTAGTAAGATATATTTATATTTCAGTTTCTTTAAAATTTGAATAGAAGTTGTAAGCCATTTTGCAAATAGTTTGATATTGAGTATAATTCCATAGGCTGTTTAATATTGTAAAGTGTTTTACTTTGATACCAGCACACATTAAAATAAGGCTCATTTGCAGTTATATGATCAGCTTCAGTGATATTTAAATTTTCAAAAATAGTCTACACGTACAAAAAGATTATTTCACAACCGCACACCACATCTCATAATATATCTTCCCTACAGCAGGAAATATTTGTGTATACTGAAAAATATAATACTGGATACATTTCCAAGTGTTAAATTTGTTTTTAAAATTTGGTATGAATACATTGTGGAACTGTCGGTTAACTTCACTGAACAAAATTGTTTTAAGTGTACTGTTTTGAAAGACAAAATTAATTAGGGAGAACTTTTCTCACAATAGAATTTGTAATGACTGAATTGTGTGAAAATGTAGTGATCGATGTGTGACATTTTTCCTTGTAATAAAAGAAACATAAAGATAAGAAATTTAACTTGAGTAGAAAATGGTTAGAAGTACTGTCATGAGCATTTGAAGAAGTATATCCCCCATTAAAATTAAAAATTATTGACTGAATGTGTGTTATGTCCATCACAAATGCCGATGTAGAAAAGCTACTTTTATTTAATACAAGGAGTTCGAAAAGGAGAGTACTAGGAATGAAAATTTAGATTTTTTCCGAAAAATATTCAGTTAACATAAAAATATCATTTATATGATTTAAATTAAAATAAATTAAAAGTATTGAAATCATTTTTTATGTTATTCTAAATTAAAAATATAATTGAATAGAAAAAGATCTGTTTTATTTCATAAATATGCACCATTTATGTCTTATTGTTTAAAAAAAAGATAGGGCCTTTACTCTTTTTACCTCATAACTTTTTTTAAAAACAGGAAAGTGAGCGCGTTTTCTTACTCTAATATTCAAAAATGAATACAGGATGCTTTTTTCTGGTTCAAATCGCAATACCAAAATATTTTTTTTTAATTTTTAAAAAATGACAGAAAAATAAATTTTGTTTGAAGAAAATATAACTATTTTTCAACTTTTAACACGCCATTTATTTCATGTTTTTTTTAACCCTGCGTTTTGTTTTAATTTTACTGTAACTGAATCTATGGGGAAAACGACAGAGTAGAAAGAACTACGGTTTTCATACAAGATTGCCCAAGGCAACTTAACAGCTAGCTGTAAACGATTGCTATCCTGGTTCTCAATGATCAAATACGCCGAACCAAGTCATAAAGTTGTCCCCTTTCGACCTCCCTAGTTTTAAAAGGGGGAAAGAATTGAAGTCCGTTGCATTTTTGAAGGAAATAGCAATATAAAAGTAAAAAGCTTTCAGAATAACTTTTCAGGAGGAAGGTATCCATTTAGAGGGTTAATTTACAAATTTCATGCTGATTTGGCAAGATGATTGGGTGCTTAGCACCATATTGGAGTGTCGAATTTCGAAGTCGACCTCCTACTCGAAAAAAAAAATTAAACCGTCTTTTTCAATGAAAGGACAAAGAGCAAATAGTATACTTTTTTTTACTACAGACTTATTAGCTTTAATACAACTGATTTCCTCTTTAGTAAATAAATTTTGAATATACAAGAAAATTTGATTACTTGCCTGCCTCCTTTCATATGTGGTTAAAGGAGGGACATGGTATTTACCTTTGGAATCTAAATTTTTCATCTTGCCAAATCTAGCTTTACAGTGTGTGATGTATCTAAAACAAAAAGCAAAAATATCTATAATCTTAATAAATGATGAAATTCTTAAAAACAAAGAGTCAATAAAGTCACAGTTGACAGCCACAGGGAAGTTAAAAGCTGTTCATTTTCTTTCCTTTTACACTGAACTAGTCTGATCATTTCTCTTGGGTTGCTTAGGCCAAGAGTCCATCTCACAGGAAAGCTATTGGGAGCCTTCCCACCATAGAACACATGTGGGAAGTTCTTTAGGGGATAAACATCTGCATGCAATGTCAACAAGATTCATCTTGGTGGGCACGTAACGCCAACTATCTGCTGGAACAAAGTCCCAAATTTCGGATGTTCTATTGGCAATGTAAGGCTTCCGGTTCCTTGGATGAGAAGACCGTCAAGATAAAACCACTTGGGAATCAGTCCAAGCATGGAAGTAAACATCATATTCCTTCAAGATGTTCTTGCAGGTTGCATAAAGGCGTGCAAGTAACAGTGCACTGTTGAGCTCCAATCTTGGAATTGATACAGACTTTAGAGGTGCCACCCTCGATTTAGCCACCAAAAGAGTCACATTGTTATTACCATCGGGTTGTGGCTGCGCAGTATAGATGACCGATGCATAGGCCAACTCAGACGCATCACAAAAACCATGCAGAGTTATTTGTTGGCTAGCAGTGTGGATCCACCTGGGAATGTGAATTGAACAAACTTGTTCAAACTCCTTCTGGAATGTTTTCCATTTCGTTGCAAGCGCTTCTCGAAGAGGACTGTCCCAATCTAATTTCAACAGCCATAACTGTTGATAAAAAATCTTAACCGACACGGTACAGGGAGTCAGGAAACCGAGAGGATCGAACAATCTTGCCGATTGTGACAGGAAAGAACGCTTAGTGATATTGTCCGGAAAATTTACTTTTAAATTGAAAATGAAGATATCCTTCATAGAATTTCAGGTAAGTCCTAGGGCCTTGTAGCATTCATCAGGATGCATTTCCAAATTGGAACTTTCTCCTACCCATTTTGAGGAAATACAAGAAAGTACTTCTGATGAATTGGACCGCCACTTCCTTAAATGAAATCCTTTTGCTTCTAGTAGGCTAGAAAGTGTTTTTATCAAGGAGATTGCTTCCTCACTCGAAGGGGCTCCTGCCATTAAGTCATCGATGTAGAAAGATTCTTTTATAAGGGATGAAACAGCAGGATCATCTCTTTCTAGATCTCACCCCGTTTGAAACAAGCGGCGAGTAGCTGATGCTGTACCGTACACAGTTTATATTCCCGTATGGGAGAGTCCTTTGGTTCTCTCCACACAATGCGCTGAAAATTTTGATCTTCTTGATCAATTAGTATTTGCCTATACATCTGTTGGATGTCAGCGGAAAAAGCAATTTCATTCAATCTAAATTTCACTAAAATCGTGAAGAGGTCAGGCTGTAACATTTTACCTATTCCCAAAATTGAATTAAGAGAATTTCCATTTGAAGGTTTACAAGTGCCATCAAATACAACACGTAATTTCGTTGAAACACTGTCAACTTTCATAAGAGCATGATGAGGAAGAAAATAAATTTTTGAGTCAATAGATTTCACAATGTTTTCCACGGGTATCATATGCCCCAATGATTCATGTGCTATCATAAAATGTTTATACTGCCTTTCAAAGTCCTTATCTACTTGAAATCTCTCCATTGCAAGCAACCGAGAAATTGCTATTCCTTTAGTGTTACCCAACCGTGAGGTGTCTCTGTATATCGGTAATTTTACTACAAATCTACCCTCATCATTATATTTAAAATTTGATTTAAAATGGTTTTCACAAAATTGTTCCTCTTTGGATAGAAATTATTTTTTAACGGATAATTCCTCCGTTTCCCAAAATCTCTGAAGAAGCGAATCGGTATTTAATTCGTTTTCAGTACTTAAAAAATGAGAATATAATTCATGTGGTTCCTTATTTTTAACATTATGTTTTCCTGCAACAACCCATCCAAACATAGTTCTTTGTGCAATGGATTCATTTTTAGAACCAACAATTTTTCCACTGCGAAGAATATATAAAAAAAAACAGATTCTAAAAGTATATCACATTCTTTAGGACTCATAAATTCCTCATCTAAAAGAGGAATTTGATTTCAAGTAATCTAAATCCTTCACATCCAAAAACTCCGAAGGAATTTGTGAAGTGACTTTATTTATAATGAAAGCGTTCACTTCCAAACGCTCATTCGAAGACTGTGATCCGATAACCAAATCAACGCAGCCTTTAGTTTGACCTGCAGTAACCCCCGCGATCCCGCGAAGAGAAATTTTACTGCTTTTTCTTTATAATCCTAAAATATTTACAACTTTTTCTGAGATAAAACAACATTCAAACCCAGAATCTAATAATGCTCGGCAGATAAATAATTAATTAGAATTATTATTTTAAAATATCTCTTTACATTTACTGTGGGCAGAAAAGAAAGATTTAATTCACTGTTCACCGAAGCCCCAGAATAATTCGCAATTCTCCCACTTGACCTTTGAACTCACTCGCTTCGTTGCGAGTCCCTACGTTAGCTCCCTCCCCCTGTGAAGTTTCATTTCTCTGTAACGAATTTGTAAACAACGCGGTTCCGTTAGGCCTTTTTTCATGTAAAAGAGTATTGTGGAACTTAGAAGGAGCATAGAGAACACTTTAAATGGTTATTTGGGCAAGATTTATATTTATGATTATTTAAACATAACAAGCACAATTAAAAACGTCTTACAAAATTTTTTCTACAATTAACATCCATGCTCTTAAATTGAATACACTTAAATAAAGGGTGTGTTCCTTTATACAATTCAAACATTTTAAGATCTTATCATTTTCTATATTAAAATTTTCATTATTACTTCTTATCGGAATTTTACATTCAGATTCATTATTTAACATTAATTCTAACGAAGAACACCTCACCTTTAAGAAATCAAGGAAAGATTTCATGTTTGGAAATTCTTCTTCAGATGGTTTAATAGCCCATAAACGTCTACTTTCTGGATCAATTTTTTGTAATAATAAATAACTTAACCAGCAGTCTTTACTAGAAGCTTGCTCACCTAAAGCATTAAGCCCTCATAGGCATTCATCACTCGTGTCCAATAATTTACGTAAATTAAAACAATTGGCTTCGGAAATAGGTTTTTGATCCAAAAACGTTTTAATTAATGACTGAACAATTTGTTTTTTGTTGCCATACCTATATCTAACAATTTTTGCCAAGCTTCTTCATACGAATCATTAGATATAGGCATATGCTTAATTAACGAAGCTGGCTCATTAGTAAGTAGACCTTTCAAATACTGGAATTTTTCAACGTTCGATATTGACACTTGTGAATGCACAGTAGAGACAAATAAATCCTTAAAATTTATCCAGTCCTTAAAATGACCATTAAACTGTGGTATACTCAATTTTGGTAACCTAAAATTACCAACATTTGAGTTCGAAGTAATTGAACTCGCTACTGAATTTTGTGTTCTACCTTGTTTCTGAACATTTAATTCATCTAATTTATCATTAAATTTTGCATTCAAATAAAAGTATCTCTTTTCGAACTCTTGGAGGTCAGATTCCTCTAAACTCAAATTCGAATCTAATTGTTCGAATTCCTTGAATAAGTCATCCAATCTGGATAACCGAATAGAAATTTCATTTCGTGTATTTATCTCATCAAAAGTATTTTCTAGCCTGGTCAAAGATGTCTTTACGCGACCTCTGGCTGCTCGAATTTCAGCAATTTGAGCTCTCTCTCTTTCTCTGTTTCACTCATATAAAAAATTTATTCACCAAAATATCCAAATCAATAATAAAAAATATGCAGTAAAATCATGAAATCAAAGATAATTCAGTTCTTTCATTCAAATTAGTTCTAGGCACTTAAATGCACTATAAGTCCTAATAACAGTTTCAAATATCAATTATCAAAAATATTATTCAAAATGACTTATCTCTTTGTATCTCGTCCTGGTGCCTCCACTTTTTATGTTGATGTCTTTCAAATGGTTTTATTTTAACAATATTTATAAAACAATATCGCTAACATTGAGCGAATGGTCCGCACAGCATCTTTCAATTTCTTGTTTTTACATTATTATAAAACACTATACATAAAAAAGTATCGCTAACATAGAGCGAATGGCCAGTGTACCACCTCCTTCCAATCGTTTTTTACTTCTTTGCGTAAACAATAATACACACCTTATAATTTAAATAGCGCCATCTAGTGGCGTACATGAACCCTAACAACTTGATATGATAGAGGCGGTTTATTTGAGATAGTATTTGGTTGCGCTTTAACAAAAATAACTTATAAGGTGATGTGGATTCTTCATCATGTATAGATATCGTGTTTTTCCCTGAATATAAAACTTAATCCAAACCTATATAAGCCTTAGTAAAATTTTTCAGAAGGATTACAGGTAAGTCAACTCGCTAAAAGAATCTCTAATTAAGGTATTCAGCCAATGAGCCGGTTCACATTACCAAACGACCAACCCAAATGCAGATACAGCACTTATGTATTTTTTCATAACTAACGAACTTCGTTTGCAGAACTTCTTGCACTATGGACATTCGAAGTGCAGACGCAAAAGCACATGTGGTAACTAACGAACCGAATAGAATATTTGGCATCTAATATGTCATAAATCACAATGGATTATCAGCGCTTGATTGAATAATAGACGTAAAGGAAAAGTTATATATATATATATATATATATATATATATATATATATATATATATATATATATATATATATATATTATTCTTCAGTTAAAATGAGTGCTGAAAGAAATAGATATTCCATAGCGTACAAAAAGACTAATGCTATATTCTAGAGGTTTCACTAATACAAGAAAAGAATCATGGGGGATTTCAAAGGTAAGAGTCTAGCAGTTCTGAACAAAAAAAAGTTGTATTTATTAACGTTGCTGGAGAGCTCCATAATCTAAATTTAGAGGTAGAAGTTGTTTTTTTCTTTTCTATAATGGGGTTGCGTACTGGTATTTCTAGCTTTGCAGACCTAGTACGTTCTCCAGGAGCTGGTATCCCATTTTAGTGCGGCACCGTTTACGTGTTACCAACTACCGCAAGTAATTTTGTCACCTAGTTTCTTCCCCAGAGTAAGGCACCCGAGCTCTGCCTATGCGAAAGTTGTACTTAGGAATTCAATTTTTCCAAAAGCATCCAAGCCAAATGGACACTCAAGGGATCTTTCTCATGCCGTATTTTCATACTACATAGCCGCTTCCGATTTTCTGTATCAGGAAAATCCACCGACTTGGGTCGGGGCCGAACCCGCAACCTTGCGTACAGAAGGCCAACGATAAACCAACTATGCCACCCAGCCGGCTTCGACGTAGAAGTGTAAATGCATATTATATCATCAACCGTTATCTTTTGAAATAATTCCTAAAAATGTCCTAAAAACAACGATGATCATGGTTTCAGAAATGGTGATACTAACTGTAATAAGCTTTATGTTAGGAGAGAGAGACTAGACACATGAAAGGAGATTAGACACATGGCTGTTCCTGAATTGATGTAATCTTTAGAACGTGAATTTTTAGATAAATAATAAAAATAACATATATATATATATATATATATATATATATATATATATATATATATATAAACTTTTTTGTAATATAAACATAAAGTATATTAATGCCCTTGAAAAATAAACCCTCGTATGTCTTGTGCAGCAAAAAATTAGGACCACATCTGATTTTCAGGGGAAAAAAGGGTTATAGATACATAGATAGATGAAAAAATTATAAAAAAATGATCGGTCAGAATAGAAGGAAGTCAACAATTCGAAAAAGGATGGTGAAGTAAAAAAAACTAAAAAATAAAGGGTTCTTGTTACAATAAATCATTTGCCAAGGAAAGAGTGGGAAATTTCTCCTCTCAACCTCTTCATCTTGATCACGTGGTAAATACCACAAGAATTATATTTCGAAAAACATCAACATCACAAAAGACATTTTTTTAGAGGAGTGGTTTTTTTTTCTTTAACCTGAAATGGAAGCTCATCTATCAATGCCATGCGCATTTTGTCACTGTTTTGATTCTTACGTGAACAAAAAACGTTTTACTCTAGAGTCGAAATCAAAATGTGAGTTTCTCCGAGTTTTTTTTTTATCTGATCATAAATTTGAATTATTGAAAGAAGAGTAAACATCTTTTAGCAATTATATTTAGAACGGTCATAATTTTTTCCGAAGACTGATAGGTCATTAATGCAAAAAGTGCTGTTCATTTCCGTGCAAAAGCGGAGAATTTTTGGAACTTTTTAAAGTTAAAAAAAAGAGGGTCGGCATATATATATATGGATTCTCTAATCTTGCAAAAGACGTAGTTTAGGCACCACGACACACTTTATGTTAACCATGTGAAACAGTTTTTATCTTTTATCTTTTCAGATGTTTTGAATGGAACTTTTTTAAAAAAGTCATATAAATCCTTCAAAATCCGCGTCTAAACCTGAGTTTCCAAATGATTTGTAAAATACACATACTTCCTTGAAATGTCTGAATACATAAATTCATTCAGAAAAGTATTCCTCCAGCATGAAGCATAGGTCGATAATCACAAAAACAAATTCTTCTAACTCATTTTCCAATCAAAAGAAAAAATGGCACAGAAAGTATCCCCTGCACAAATTATACACAGGATAACAGATGAATGGAAAAAATTTGTGGGTTACAACAAAAAAACTTTCGTCATTGGAGTCGGGTGTTTTACTTCACAACATTCTGATTAGTTTACTTTTCAACTTTATAACCCGTTTGATAAGCTTTTCACTCTCATGGTGACATGTTTGAAAATCACAAGATTATTTTCTAATTCGTTTTGAATTTGGGGTAAATGTTTGAAGAAAAAAAAATATATTCTCGGTTAATATTCGGAAATATGCGATGTATAATTAATCCTGTCAAATTATACACATCGCATATTCCCGAATATTAGCCAATCCAAATATTAACCTGTGTGTGTGTGAATATATTTTTTTCTTCAAACATTTACTCAAAATTTAATTTTTAATAGCTATTAGTTAAAAATTAATGGAGGTTAGATGTTTGTGCTAAAGCAATAATAGGTGTTTATCCGAGATTTTATTTTTATAACCAGTCAATGCATACATTAAACATCTTCTCTGGCCAGCAGTTCTTCTACAATCAATAATAAATAAGATTGTCTTTCATGAAGATGAGCTGAGAACCACACATATTATACCTATAAAGACAAATGATAGAAGGATGAACCTCTTAATAATAATGAGGGCCACACACACACAGTAACTCAACCTCCTTGGAATATAAGAATAACATGAAAATAAGACGACACCTGAGCTGGAAACCTCCTCTCTTAACTACCCCACCACACCAACGGGGGACGTTTCAGCTCTCGACGGATTTAACGTGCATCGCTGCCCTACACCGTGGGTCTTTAATGGTACTGGGCTCGAACTCATGACATGCCTGCCATGATCCGATACCTTGACGACTGGGTTACCGCCGTTCTTCCCCAAACAAGAACTCCACTACTTCCCTACTGGTCCCTTTCAAAGATATTGAAGGGGTTATTTCGTGTTTCCAACTTTATCCACCTGCATATATATCCAGAATCCTGGTCAGTTTAAATTTGCTCTCTGATCCGTACAAAGAAATTGACTCCATTGATAATCTCTTCAGTTTTCGTTCCCTGGACCACAGAAAACTCCATCTCCTATGACGGGAAATTGATACTACTCATGGTACTAATTATCGTGAAAATAGGTTACCATTGCACAGCCTCTTGGTCTCCGTAAAACGTGAAACTGTTCCACTAGCCCAGCCGCATCATGAGGATAAAGGGGGAAGATGTTTAATGTGTAGAAAATTGGTCAAAATATTTAAATTCCTGTTTTTTTTTTTAAAATTAATATTACTTTATATTTTTTATTTTTGTCACTAACACTGAATTAGCAGCATTTAAGAAACATTCCTTCACAATTTCCGCGTCAGTAAACGGTTTTATATGATTACCAATAATATAACAAACTTCAGAATATATCTTTGTTATCGCTGTGGCATTACCACTGACAAAACACTTTGTTGCTGTTGCAAAGATTATTCAAGAAAGCCTATTCATGACCTCTTGATAGAGATTTTACAGGAAAAGTGCCATTAAAGGATTCCTGTTTATTGGTATTTTTTAAGTACAGCACTTTCGTGACAAATCAAACAATTACTAATCCAGATGTTTTATTCACCCCCAAATAGTCAACCTCCCAATCGTCTGGAAACTATATATTTTTTCGAATATTTTTCGCTTGCAAGATTTGAAAGAGTGTTCAAAATTAGTTCCACCCATAAAATTGTTGTCTGTTATCACTAACCGTAACCGTTAAAAATAAAAAAAAAAGAATATCAATTCGCAATTGTACGACATCGACAGCAAAAAAAGCAAAATTGATGTACTTGATTTCTGGACACCAAATTTTTAATATATTGTTCTTAAATAAGTGAATTTTTCAGAGCAGTGGGTACTAACCGGACCACTTAAAAAGGTTTGGTGCGCCGCAAGTTGAGTATCTCTGTTCTAGTTCCTAATAGCCGGTTACATTTATCTTGTGATTTCTTTGTCTTCCTGCTATTGAAGAACATATACGCCCCACCCCCCTGCCGTAGATGTGCATCCATGGTCATTAAATTTCGCGGTCAATTATTCCTGGAGTTTGAAATGCTCTCTTAACTCATTAAAGAATATTACGAGTGAACTCGTACTCCATAGCCACAAAAATCTTACTTCAATCTTCCCATGTCTTCTCAATGTTTCAATCACGGAAAAAGCCATCCATGTGTTATATACAAATAGCTTGTTGGGCATATTACCTTGAGGTAACAACTAGACGTTATTTGAATTGATGTACGCCGTGCACTAGTTTTCACATAAATAATAAGCATATATCACCAGGATGCTTTATACATTTTTGACCATCGCCTAGTATGACAAACAGTATGAATAAGAGGTCCCGGCCGTAACAAACCTTGGTCTCCTGATTCATCTGTTGGTCCGTTTTGTGCCATCGCTCCGATAATTTCTCAATTTCATCCTTAAATCACGCCAGTGATTGCGACTTGCTATTTTATGCGTTTTTACAACCAAATAATTATAGCTCATAAATAAATTTCAATAACCTTGCGGTTTCTGGTGAATTGTGAGACACCAAACGATCAGCCATTTTTACAAAAAAAACCCTAAGTTTATTGATCTTTCAATTTCCTATTAAAAATGTTATAAACCGCGAAGGGGCAGAAAGATAAATAATTATGCACCTATGTGCGTGGGATCCAATGTAACTGCACTTGACCAATTTCATCCGGTACAACATTTCCCCGACTATAGGTTCTCCTCAAGAACTCCGAAGACTTCAGAAAGTGGCGGGTGATGCAAAATGTGTGGGTCCAATTTTAAAAGCATATAACTATGAATGGCAAATTTGTATCGCTTTGCAGCCAGTTATATTTTAAAATTCAAACATTTAAATCATCAGTCTAACTATTTTTTATTAGTGGGAGTAAAATATGGGCCTGAAATTAGATCTTCAAACCCGAAACGAAATTTCAAAGTTTTTGAAGGATGTTTGCTCAAATTCTGCTATAAACAAAGCATTTGAAAATCAGAAAAGACATTTTGCTACTGGATTACTATCTAAATTTCAAGAAGAAATAAAATTTGGCTAGTAATCAAAAGCCCCAGGAAAAAAATGGGGACAAAGGAATTCCTTAAGGATAAAGAAAAGAAGCTGAAAAGACTTATCGCTTTAGAAAATTCTCTGTCTCAAAGAACGCCAGCAAAGAAACTACAGGTATCGCAATCGACAATTTATTGTCAGATGAAGATAATTAAGCTGTAAAAAAGCGAATAAGCCAGTTTTTCATCAAATGTATGCAAAGACCGTTGAAAAAGGAAGAAATTGTTGCTGGCCTCAATATTTAATGCTACTCAAAAGTACATGCAAAACACAGGTAACCTGGGATTAAGCACTTCTTCGTCTGTTGTTTATTTCTAGCAAAAGTAAGATATATCTTACGCGATAAACATCGCGAATGCGCAGCTGTTTTGCAAAATGCAAGTTGACCGTCAAGTGTTATTGTATGGATGGGAATGGCCTCTCGAGGCTTAACAAAACTACTTTTTGTAGAAACAAAGGCCACAATTGAGGTTAAATAATATCAGAATAAAGTTTTGAAACGCATGATCATCTGCCTCCAGAGAAAGAACTAGTACCATCCCCTGACTGTGTTCATTGCGATTATTTTTTTATGAGGATTCTAAAAAAAGCAACTAAACAGACATAAAGTAAGAAATCTCCAAGGGCTTCAAAAAGCAATCAGGGAGGAAGTTGGAAAAATACCCCCAAAAATGGTCAAAAGCCCTTTTGGTTTGAAGGAAATGCTTACACAAAGTATACACTATGCCAAGGAAAACCCCATTGAAACTCTCAAGTAAATACCTTAATTCGATAAATATTTATGATGCGCAGAAATTGGTCACATTATTTTTGTATCAACGAGTACTTTGCTAATCTAACTAAAGAGCCCCCAAAGTATAAACTCTTGCAGTGCACTTCGGTAGTTAAAATAGCTTTCAAATTTACATAAATCATGTTTTCTCCAGGAGAAGCAATTTTATAAACATACAAGAAATATTTTTCCCTAGAGGATTAATGAAAGGCCTGGACAGGACCCTTCATAAACTATATTTAGTTTTACTTCAGCAATACCTCACGTTACGTCTGCAACGTTGAATAATCAAATAATCTAATGGTATACCTAAACATTAAAAAAATAAAGTATAGATCCTCTTTATGCGGCAGTGAGCGTTATGCTCTGGATGTTACGGTATTTGTCAGACGTACATACTTTGATTACAAATCCGCTAAGAACGGGTTTTTCGGTTATCGAGACCCAAGGAGGGTAGGTTTACATGTGCATAAAAGATAAATATACTTCCCTATTTTAAATCGCAAGTCCTGTCCATTTTAAATCAAGAAATAAGAATAAAAACCCTTTTGAGTACAATCGAACGCTTAATCTATGAATATAATTATGGATGTTTGTATATATGAAATAGCATCACTCCAACAACGTTCAACCGATCACTATGAAAATTGGCATGCATATATATTTTTTGTGGAGAAGGTTTTGTTCTACCCTTTATATATGTTGCAGCTTCCCGCCAGGTGACGCTAAAGCATATCAACAACGTCTGTGCCATTCAATCAATCACCAATATGATCGCCAAAAATGATGCCAACTTGGCTCTATCTCCAACATTTCGTTACGTTTCTATTAAATCGCCATTATAATGTAAGAAAAGGTGTAGCTTGTGAATATTACAACTTTAACATAAAAAAATACAACATAAAGCAGTATTAACGTATTACACATCTAGAAATAATTTATTTACACTATTTTATGCATTTATTACACAAAATGTGTAACAATGTTACTTTTGCTGAGCAGAGATCAGCTTAGGAAGGTGTTATAAATAAAAAAAAAATCCTTTATATCTGCTATTAAACCCACAGATTTAAAATTTAACAAATATGTTTTAGCTGAGGTATGCAAAAGCTTTTTTTCCTTAATTACAATTTACGTAAAATTAACTCATTAAAAACTTCTTTATCCTCTCTCTTCAATTTGTATTATTTAATGTTTTTATTCAACCGAGTGAAGAACGGTTATACCAGCTGATGCTATATATATGTATATAAGTACATATTTATATAGGGGGAGGATTACAATATAAATGAATTAAAAAAATATATATAATCAGTCATACACACACACAATAACAGGAGATATTCAGCGAAATGGGGTCTACATTATACGAGTAATTTTAGTTCGAAATATTCTTAAGCGAATAAAATTATTCAAAACCTTCTTTTAGATAATCTCTTCTTTGATTAATTTTTAAAAGCAATATACTTCACGAATTCATTAATAAGGAAAATTAAAAACAGCTTTGGGTCTAAAACCCTTCATTGATTTCTCATCAAGAATCATTTCCTAAACACCAAGAATGATTTCTTAAAGAGTTAAAATCCGTTGTTCTTTAATTATCCATGACACCTTAATCATTTTCTTTGTGAATTCTTTATTCCCACCAACATCATTAGACACACCATACACCCTTTAAAGCCACAATTAAGGCCAAGGTCTGCTTAAGTATTCGGGCAGAAAAATTCAAATTACTGCCATGATGGTTAAGATAATAAATGAAAGACATCTCAAAAAACGTTTCTTTTCCCTTTCCTTTCATATTAAGAAGATGTTTAACAAGTACAGAAACAAATGATTTTTGGTTTATAATATTGTTGCGTAGATTGAGGACCGTGTATTTTATGCTATTAGTCCCAAATAGCAAAACAATTCTTTAAGAGCCATGAAATTCATTATAGAAAAGCCATCTTTAAAATGCAGAATAAAGCAGTAAAATTTGCACAACATGTTCCAGAATGTTCTTATCTTTCTCCAACACTCAGAAACATCTACCAGTGACTAGCGTAATAATAAGATTTATTCGCACAAGCAACCACTTGCAAGTAAATTCTTCCACAGCTGAAGTAATACTGATCCAGTTTTGACAAGCGACTGTCATTTATAGTCTGCGTGGCTACCTGCCAGCGCTTTCTTGAAAAATCCGCTACGTCGCAGATTGTGATGACAAATCTCTTACAGTGTTTTCCAATGTGAGTGAGTGAATATTAACGTCACGATATTCAGCCACTCGAAGGCTTTTGGCGATGGACCTTGTGATTTTGAGCCCCGGTCAAGGGGCGAGGACGATTCCTGAGCTGGCAGCCCACTATCATTTCTTCCCATGCCACACCAACGGGAGGATGTTTGAACTTCGACAGATTTGAAGCACATCTCACCCCTACACTTTGAATATTCTGTGGTACTCGCTCGAATTCATGACATGCCGGTCACAAGTCCTTGACCACTAGACTACAATGGCCACCCCCAGTAATTTCCAGAATCTATATAGTTGCCAAAAATGGTTGACAATATGGTCCCCACGTCCCCAATTCAGTAGCCAATAACGATGGCAACTTAGGAGTATCATTAATATTTCGCCAAGTTTGCATTGAAACGCCGTTACAGGAGACAGGCGTTGCTCGCAAATACGAGACTATTTTTATCAAAAAATGAATAAATAAATACAACAGAAAGCAATATTAACGTATAAATTAATTACTTCAAAACAACAAGATTTGAAAGTCATTACTTTGCTTAAATCTTTTTTTTTTTTGGTATCCAATTACGTTCGAAAACATGATTCTGCAAAATGTATGTAAATGAATACTTATTTTAATATTTAGTGTCACTTGAACTAGAATATACAAGTAAAAATGTTTTAACAACATTATTACAATGAAAAAATTATTTAACAACAATTTTTTGACAACAAATGATGAGAAACAAGGACATATTTTCAAAACATTCTATTTTTATGAAAAGTGATCCTATAATAATAATAATAATAATTTTCCCTATCTATAGCTTAGACTTCTGTACGTTTTGAACTAAAATATTTTAATATTTAAAGCATAATATAGAAATCCATTTATTCATATTTTTATGTATTAAAATAGAGAAATTTTGACAAAAGCAACTGTTATTATTTCAGTTGATGGTAAGTATGAAAAAAGCAATTTTTCAAAAATTCTAGTATAGGTTTTGAACAAAATTCTTAGCTTTATAAAGTCAAAATATTATTATTATAGAAACATTTTCCATGAAGGGATAGTGCTTTGAACATACAGCATTTATTAGAATCTGATCCACTCTTCCTTTTTCAATGCTAATGATAGCAAAATCGGGTGTGGCTTAGAATCGAAGATGAAAAAATTCATGGCATAGAAAAACTGTACATAATACTGGCGGTTAAAGCAATTACATGTTCATGTACTTAAAAGTATTTACTATTTGTAAAATAAATTAACTCTAAACGCTTCTTATTAATTCTCATTTTATTTATTTATTTTAATTTCGCAAATTTTGAATATCAATAAATCACATTTCTCAATATTTTTCTTCTGAATTTTTATTTTCCCAAAAGAATAGAGAATTTGGTGCGCGGCTTTGATTCGAATAAATATGGTATTTGCCATTTTTTGCCAAATAATTTTATTTTAAATAATTTCTTTTTGTAATTATATTAAGACAATTTTATGTATATATTCAAATTCAAGTGACACTAAATATCAAAAACAAAATCTATTTATAAGCTTTTTTTCAAAATCACGGTTCCGAACATAGTTGTGTACCTCAACTTAAATTTTTTTTAAAAAAAATTACCCCATCCACTTCTTCACATTTTCTATTTTCAAATCCGATTTAAAAATCCTTCTAAAAATATTGAAGACATTAAGAAATCATTTTAATTCCTGCCGAAAACAAACTTTTCCGAGAAAAAGATCAACTCTTTCTGTTTCTGTTATACATCCAAAATAAATTACTTCAATTCCTCGCCAAAAGATATTCAATAACCATTCCTAAGGACATTCAAAACCATCGAACAAAAGTGGGAGGAGGTGCCCAGAGGGTTCGAAAAGTCCGCATTGGCAATCGATCTTCGTGGAAATCTCAATAAATATCGTCTGAGAGCAACGTCACCCGTGACAACCCCTTTCCGAGATAAACAAGAAGTAGCTTCAAGAGAGATTGATCTTTTGTTCGTCTGGTTCTTTTCGAAAAGAACGGTGGAAAATATTACAACAGAAAAGTTAGACAACTGTTCCTGCGAACCAATTCGAAAGTTTGCTTTCTAAACTCGCTTTCAGATCCAATAGAGTCTCTAATATATTTTAAATGCTTCTCTGGTTATATTCCCTACTAACTTTATTTCCTTGACATATCGTTTTTATGTAGTTTGAATTTTATTTCGTAATATATATATATATATATATATATATATATATATATATATATATATATATATGTATATATTAACTGTAATACTTCTATTTGGTTTTTATGTATATTCTTTATTACTACTATTAGTTCACTCTCTCCCTATATATATATATATATATATCATTAACAAAATACTTTCTATTCATCCATTTAAAATAGGAATTGACTTAAAAAGATTTTTTATATTACTTGTGTTTCTGTATTAAGAAATTAAAATTCCCTCAGTAATGATTATTTAATTTCATTTATCAAAAAAGTTTTATTTATGGGGGGAGGACTATTTTCCACTAGAATGTTTCCGATTAGATATTAGGGGTTTGTTGCAGGTTCAACCCTTTCAAGACAAAAAGAAACATTTTTCCCAATTTAAAATTGAAGGTGCATTCAACCCATTCACTGCCAGGAAAATTTAGAGTATGTTGTCCAGGGTGTCATGATTTTATTTCAAAGAAAAAGCATGACATTTTACTAAATATAAAAACATTAAGTAACTGATACAATTTGTACTGGCGTGTACAGTAATTTTTATTGAAAAAAGAAAGCTCCGAGATAACTCGCAGCTGGCGTTATTGAATAAGATTCCTTTGCTGTGAGTGCCCTTTACGAGTACCTTAAAGTTCTTCAATGTTTAATGCTTAATAAGAAATGTTAAAATGTTTTAATGCTTAAAATGTTTTAATAAAAATCTTCATATACAAAGAGTGGTAACGTGTATTATATTTGGGTTCCTACTAATCCTCTTCGGGAAAATATTCTTTAGCTGGGATTTCAGTTTAAAAACCTCTTTCCGTAGAGATGACTTAATGTTATGCAAATGTAACTACTATTTAAGTGCCTGCTGTTGAGTATGTGAGTTAATGGTAAATCGCTTATCATTAAGCGTAAAATATAATTATTAGAAAAGGTGAAGAGCAATTGGGTGGTAGCGCGACTTGAGATTAATAGTCGGCGCAGAATCGACCAGGAATTGTGTGGAAGTAAACAAATTTGAGATGACAGAGCTATCGAAATTCGAGAAAGATCATAAAAAGGAGCTCCAACTCAAAATAAGTGAAATTCAGTGATCTAGTATATCGTTAACGGTTAGGATTTCATTTTGCTCCCAGAGTTAAGCTATAAAGTTTTATATTTCGTAAAGTGTTGTGACGCATCTATTTGCGATCCTTTAACTAATCCTCTTGGGAAATATTTTGGCTATAAATTCGCGTTATTCACAAGCAACCCTTCGGAAGAAGAAAAACGTGATATTCAAATTAACTTACTACATATAGTCGACGTTTTCTGGCTGAAGAGAGAGTAGGAGAGGAAATAATCCAAAATCCACAGGTGAGACTGTTATTGAAGGTATCATATTTGAATTATTGTGATTAACCCGTTATATAACTCTGGCGCTCCTTTTTAAAAATGCGCAATAGTGCGTGTCACAAAAAAAACCAAGCGATGACGAGAATACTCGTCAATCATACAGTAAGTTGCGCTGTTGAAACATTGGATAAAAAGATGAATTTGTTTTATAAAATTGTCAATTTTGTTACTAATCCTTATTACACTATGGGGGGCTGTGGACGGGACTATAAAGCAATTTAGCTTTGCCGTGGATTCCTGAGACCGATGGTCCTTTCGACCTTAAATTTCTACGAATATCTACGAATTTTAGAGACCATGAAAATTCTCTAACTGAAAACTAAGCACACAGATTTACTTCCTCCTTCACTGACATGGTATTTTCTACTTGTCTTGACTCTAAGAAAGTTCTGGAGAGGTGCTGTAGCGTTGATCATGGTCTTCTTACCACAAACCATTCTTCCTTTTCTCACCTCAATAAAAAAAATGTTCTTTAGTTATCACGGCATTGGGCTCTAATGTCAGCATATGGTTGCAATATCAAGCAATTGGCATTTACACCTATAAATAGCTAGGTAACTTCAGGCCAATAGCTATCAATGGGCTCAGCTCCTGATTGGCATCACGTATTTGTTCCATGGCTGACCATACCTGACGGAAGCCTATCTCAATCAACTTTCCGACGTTTGCTCTTGCCCTTCATAGGCTAACATCTAAAAAAACATTATCATCGCACATAAATAAATTCATTCTGTGAACTTATAGCTAACTTCAGCCAGTGTTTTACGGAGATGCTTGAGTCATCTTAAGTTTTTCATAAAGAGTGTTTTTTTTCCAGGTATAGAAGTTTAAGTTGGCATTACTTTCCAAGATGGCGAACAATTTAACAGCTGTCAAGGTATTTATTCTCAGTTTGGTTTGGCAATTCATCATGAATAGACTCTCACGCCTGAACAACGCATTCCCGATTTCCATAAGCGAATTTTGTTTAGCGATGAAGCGCACTTCTGGTTGAATGGCTACGTCAACAAACAAAACTGCCGCATTTGAAGTGAAGCTAATCCACAAGTGTATGTCGAAACACCGTTACATCCAGAAAAACTGACTGTTTGGTGCGCTTTATGGGCTGGTGGAATCATTGGTCCGTACTTCTTCAAAAACGATGAAGGCCACAACGTTACAGTCAATGGTGATCGGTATAGAGCCATGATTACTAACTTTTTCATTCCTGAATTGAACAATCATAATGTCTAGGAGCTGTGGTTCCAACAAGACGGTGCAACATGTCACACAGCTCGTGCCACAATCGATTTATTGACCGCCTAATTTCACGTTTTGGACCTGTGAATTGGCCTCCAAGATCTTGTGATTTAACACCGCTAGACTATTTTCTGTGGGGCTATGTAAAGTCATTGGTCCATGCGGATAAGCCACAAACGCCTGATCATTTGGAAGACAACATTCGCCGTGTTATTGCCGATATACGGCCACAAATGTTGGAAAAAGTCATCGAAAATTGGACGTCCAGATTGGACTACATCCGAGCCAGCCGTGACAGTCCTATGCCAGAAATCATATTTAAAATGTAATGCCACAAGATTATCTTTCGAATAAAAAAAATTCATGTCAATCGAAATAATACATCGTTGTTTTATTGCAATTTAAAGTTCTATACCTCTAAAAAACACCCTTTATGATTGATAGAGCTCAAAATTTGATCTTTTTTGCCATGTACCATTTTCCTAAATTCCTCAAAAATTAAATCTTAAAAATCTTCCTTTCGTAGATACTTATCACATTCTCATTCGTTCGAGACATGGACCAAGCTCACATGCATAATTTAATACTGATCTTAAAAGATTTCTATACATTAGAACTTTTTTTTGTTTTAATAAAGTTTGATTTCATATATTTTCTTATTCCATTAAGACATCTATTAGCCATGGTAATTCTCCTTTGGATTTCAGTTGTATAATCGTTTCTATTGTTAATTTCCGAACCTATTGTAACGTCGTGTGTAGCTATCCATCAATAAAATAACGTTTACAGCTTCACATGGAAATAAAAAAAAATATTGTTTATTTGATAAACAATTCTTAATGAAGTAATATTGCCAAGCCGGGGTGTAGTCAGTTCCTATTCCCATTCTCAACGCCACCAGCGTTCATCGTCTTTTTCACTCCAATTTCCGGACTCAGCCCTTTTCTCCATTCAAGGCGGGCTTCACTCTCTTTCTCCCCGACTTTCTTTCCGTCTCCTCTCTCTCTCTTTCGTCTCTCCTCCTCCTTCCATCCTTTCTCTCTCCCGGACTTTCTTGTCCTCTTTTTTCTCTTCTTTCTCTTTTCCTCAAAAAGAATCCTTTTAAACACCAGGGGTGTGTTCACAACACGCCCCTCGCTCCTTCTTTTTGGCAGGTCACCAAAGTCTCTCTTGACATCCCTCGTCCTATTGGCGCATAACACGCCAAAACACACCCGAGCCGTCTGGCCCAAGGCGCCATAGTTCCTTGACCACATCTGGATACACTTGTCCAACGCCAAGACATACCCGAGCTGGCTGGCCCAAGGTGTCATAGTTCTTTGTCCATATCTGGACACACTTGTCCATCACGCCACCTGTTTCTAGTATCCCCTTCACAAAACCGTAGAAAAGAGGACATGATTATTTTAAGATAGGCTTCGCCTATTGTCAATGGGGCGCCGGCTCTACTTTACTATTATGGCGACCCGTCTGTCTCTCTTCACTCCCTGAGTTCAGACAATAAACAATGGCCCCTATGGCCACGTGCACTGGTCATTCCACAGCTGGTGGATCATAAAAATGCAGGGACAATCGATGACGTCGAACATGTCCCTTGACCAGCTGGTGAAACCATAACACCTTATCGAAAGATGGGAATTCACAAAATAGAGATGTCACAACTCCTTCCCCTGAAAAAGGTCCATTTCACTGGACTGATCTGGCCTCAGTTTGGTTCAGTTCGTAACATTTCACACCAAAGGGTCGTCTTATCAATGAGACCGATCAGAACAGCAATCCAAGAAACACATACAATCACAAGTAAAATAAACAAATAAACCCAAAAGTCTATAAAACTTACACTTTAAAAAAAAAAAACTTAAATTCGAATCTTGGACCATTTTTTCCATTTCAAACAGTTACATCACACTTCAAAATTTAGGTTTTAAAGAAATTAACTCAAATTATAATATTTCTATATTTTTAATACATCAATCGCTCATTCAATTGTGTTAAACATCTGTGAGCGTACACAGTCCTAAGAGACACAAAATATTTATCATAACACATAATTTCCTTCCACCTTACACCACCAACACATAACATCATACAAATATTAATTTCCAACGTACTCATTCCCATCTACTTATTGTTTCCCAACGATATTAAATAAACAAAATAAACATTTATAAATTCCAAGCTTTGCAAAAATTATTAAAAACCAAATTTTTAAATTAAGAAGTTTAAACTAAGACTTTTAAATTTAATTAAATTATGGCTATCAGCAAGCATTATCACAACCATCATAACAGGTTATTCACAATTCATGGTATTGTCTTCCATTACGTTAGTTTTATTGAGGAAACACTTTAATTGGGAATATAATTAACAAACCTCAGTAGCTCATGCAATGAATTTCACTATATCTACATTATATCTACACGGAACAAATTTGCCCATGTCTCTAATTTACCTTTAGTCGGTCCGACTTCCGACCCAACCCTACTCAACCATTTTAACACAAAGTCTATTTTCTTTACACGGTTTTTCCAAATTTGTATCAGAATGTCTATATCGACCATTCGCGATACATCAATCTGCTCTAACAACCTCAAAATCAGAGTCGTTAAATTACATCCGTCATAAGCACAAAGAAACTTAAACTCGATTTTTAATAATGTACATGCCAACTGTCATAACGCATGTGGTGTGCTTCGGATAATTCATCATTAGAGAACGACGAAAATACCACTTCCACAAATCCAATACAGTCACCCACGATGCCGCGTTGATCTTTTCTACCAAACTTTCCCTTTTTAACAAAAGATAAATCTCGGCTCGCGTCACCTGGTTCAAATTCCTATACTTCATACATTTGATACGCGGGTACGGGTATCGGTTCACTCTTCCTAACCAAACAACAGGCAGAGTACGGTTTGACTGCCCCATCCCGTTTACACCTAAATCTAAAAGATACTCTGTATCCTCTCGTAGTGAATTAATTAACATCTGGGATGAACAACAAGTTTTGATCCTAAATGGCTTTCCCGTAACCAAATTAATATCCTTCTGCCTTAAAACAATCGTCCCAGGATCTGGTAGAAACCTTTCTTTCTTTTTAGCGTTAATCATCCTTAAGTAGCTACTTCGATCAGGCGGTAATTTAAAATACAATTGACTTTTCCTTAAATTACCCTGAAAACCAAAATCCATAAATAGCTTTACCGAATAGAGAGTTTCGGAATCTATTCCTTCTGAGCTATTCTCCATAACCAAATTTGCCAATTCCGGCTTTCTACGGTACAATTTTATTAAATTAAGACGATAAATGGTACTGCGATCTCTTTTTCCGGGTAAATCTATCTCGAAACTAAATTCTGAACCAATGTTAGACCCATTATCCGTCTCTAAACTATCCTTATAAATCTCCCTTGGTTCTGAGAGAGGCAATCGCATTGCTAACCCGTCTTCCAAGCATTTCCGCACATCTGCTTTACACGTGTTTTCTTTCCCCCTTGTAACTGCCCTGCTATCTTAGCTATTGTATGATTTCGAAAACTTTCCCGATTCACTGTTATCTGCTTTTCACAGCCCATTAACGTCCCAATGGTATATTTTTCCTCGCAGATATTCTCACAAATCAATCCTTCAGGGTTCGCCACTCCCTTATCTCTTTTCAATTCAAAAGAGCCACTCCAATATTATCCGTATTTATTACCCGCTGTGCACCCATCGCCACAGTTTTGACCCTTCCTTCACATACCCCTACTTTCATTTTCACGTCACAATCACTACTCCTATTCACGTTGAATTCTTTCCCTCCTACTTCAGACGGGTGGGAAACGTTCGTACATCTCACTGGGGGGTCACAATTTTTCTTTTCAAAATCACAAGACGTAGCGTTCTCCACGCTTTCATTAACTACCGGGTTAATTAGCCTGCACTTATTAACCGGTTCACTAACTTCTGTGGCACGATTTTCTGACAAAATACAAACATTTGCGAGATCGTTAATCCTATTCCCTGCCTTCAATTTATTTCCATTTAACTTATTTCTGAGTTGAGCTCTCAATCGTTCTAACTCAAGTTCTCTAGCTAATTTACGTTCTTCACGTTCTTCCCGTTTTTCTTCCAAAATACCCTCCAACAAACATTTAACTGACTCTTCGTCATAGTATTTACTTTGACAGATTCTTTTCTTGAATTCTATCTTGGGTAAAGTAATATCAATTTCTACCCTTAATTCCTTCGCAACCTCTAACAATACGTCTTTTCTTTCTCTTAACAGAAACGTCATGATGCACTAATACACACAAAATCAAATCTAAACTTAATCCTTACAAAAATTATACAAAGACTCAAGGTGACCTAACAATACACTAGACCTAGACTTAACTATATTTTACCCATATGCGCAAATCTAAACACAAATAAGCTACACATCAGTGTTCTCCAATTCAACAAGTATAACTACCGTATACTAAAAATTTCACAAATCTATAACCACAACAATACCCTCAATACTGTGTCAACAAAACAAGTATAACTACTGTATACTACGCGCGTTTCACAAATCTATAACCACAACAATACCCTTCACAATACTGTGCCAACAAAACAAGTATAACTACTGTATACTAAGAGAGAGTTTCACAAATCTATAACCACAACAATACCTTCACAATACTGTGCCAACAAAACAAGTATAACTACTGTATACTAAATTTTACAAATCTATAACCACTACAATACTCTACACAATACTGTGCCAACAAAACAAGTATAACTACTGTATACTAAATTTCACAAATCTAAAACCACAACACTAATATTGCACATTTATACACTTCATACAAAACTTAAAATCTTTCTAGTCTCTTATTGTTTACCAACGTTACCTAGTCTTTATATTCCTTATTTAAAACATTTTACATACAAAATCAATACTCAGTTGCTGCCCCGAAAATAATCTCAATGAAAAGACTCACCTTCAAATTTGTAGAGGACACACAGGAACACATCTCATAACTGGCAATTCCAAAAATCTGGCGGGCACACTTCATCACTTGCAGGAACGGGAGACACTTGCATCCAACACTTCTCACAGCTGGGGACACCACCAAAACATCTCATAGCAAGCAATTTCGAAAACAAATCAGGCGGGCACACTTCATCACTAGCAGGAACGGGAGACACTTGCATCCAGCACTTCTCACAGCTGGGAACTTCAGGAATTAGGCGTCATTAAACTCGCTTCATCACAATCGCACACGGCTGGCATTTTTTTTCTCTTCACTTAAAACTGAGGAGTCGGGCATCTGTTTACTTAAATGCCGGATCAACACCGCTGCCACCAATTTCATATATATATATATTAGCTGTAACGTCGTGTGTAGCTATCCATCAATAAAATAACGTTTACAGCTTCACATAGAAATAAAAAAATATTGTTTATTTGATAAACAATTCTTAATGAAGTAATATTGCCAAGCCGGTGTATTCAGTTCCTATTCCCATTCTCAACGCCACCGGCGTTCATCGTCTTTTTCACTCCAATTTCCGGACTCAGCCCTTTTCTCCATTCAAGGCGGGCTTCACTCTCTTTCTCCCCGACTTTCTTTCCGTCTCCTCTCTCTCTTTTCCGTCTCTCCTCCTCCTTCCGTCCGTTCTCTCTCCCGGACTTTCTTGTCCTCTTTTTTCTGCTCTTTCTCTTTTCCTCAAAAAGAACCCTTTTAAACACCAGGGGTGTGTTCACAACACGCCCCTCGCTCCTTCTTTTTGGCAGGTCACCAAAGTCTCTCTTGACCTCCCTCGTCCTATTGGCGCATAACACGCCAAAAACACGAGCCGTCTGGCCCAAGGCGCCATAGTTCCTTGTCTTGTCCAACGCCAAAACACACCCGAGCCGCGCCATAGTTCCTTGTCCATATCTGGACACACTTGTCCATCACGCCACCTGTTTCTAGTATCCCCTTCACAAAACCCTAGAAAAGATGACATGATTATTTTAAGATAGGCTTCGCCTATTGTCAATGGGGTGCCGGCTCTACTTTACTATTACGGTGACCCGTCTGTCTCTCTTCACTCCCTGAGTTCAGATAATAAACAATGGCCCCATGGCCACGTGCACTGGTCATTCCACAGCTGGTGGATCATAAAAATGCAGGGACAATCGATGACGTCGTACATGTCCTTGACCAGCTGGTGAAACCATAACACTTATCGAAAGATGGGGATTCACGACAATAGACGTTGTCACAGTTTGTGTGTGTGTGTGTGATTTCATATATTTTCTTATTCCATTAAGACATCTATTAGCCATAGTAATTCTCCTTTGGATTTCAGTTGTATAATCGTTTCTATTGTTAATTTCCGAACCTATACAAGTGAAACTGAAGATAACTTCAAAGCTATACTCTTCCATTTTAAAATGTTAATTGTTAAAACATGATTTAGTGCAAGGCATGCACTGGGTCTTAATCTCATTGATTATAGATCCCATCCTGAGGGCCTGTGCGGTGGGTGTCACGAATATAGGAGGGAAAAAAAGAGAACGAACATATTTTTTTTATTTCAATATAATTTTCTGTTAGACTACGTTCTCATTATTTCATTTTTCAGATAAATTTAGAGCATTTTGTAAAAAATTTTCGTAAGTATTATTATAAAAGAAACTCTCTCCTTACTATAAATTTTGAAAAAAAAAAACGTTTTAAGTTTCTAAAAATCAAGAAATTCAGCACTGTAGAACTTTTTAAGTATCATAAATAACAAAAGCAAAAATTTCATTCTTGCTTCTAAGGTTCTTGTATAAATCGGGGCATTTTTCTTATGCCGAAGAGCTCGCTAGATTCATTTTCTACAAATTTGTAAGGAAAAAATATCAAAATTAATATTTTTTGTTTCGAAGACTCAACTTTTATACATTAATTGTCATGATAAAAAGTGTCGAAATTTGTTTCTTGAATTTTATAAATAAATTCGAAAAACTAAAAAAAAAATGGATAGTTTTAAAAATCTGTAACAACTATTTTTCAGTAATTTTTTTTGTTACAGATATTTTTTTCGTTTTTTGTTTAAACACGATTAAAAAATGTTTTTTTAATGTTTCGGTATAAAAATTTTAAAAAAATGTTTTTTTTAATGTTTCGGTATAAAATTTTAAAAAAATGTTTTTTACAAAGTCTAACGTAAGATAGCAGTCACAATACGTTTCTGTACAGCAATGCGTTGTGCAGTTATGCACAAATTTTCATCAAAAACAGAACGCCAAAATTGCTTTTAATTCTCTACAAACATTTTGAAGTAGTTTTACAGGTGTAAAAATTAATAAAAATGTAAATTGAAGTATTTTTAAATCCGGCTGATACGTGTATTACTAAAAAAACTTGCATTATGAAAACATAAAAATAAAATTTAAAAAAAATAAAATTAAAATCATAAAAAAAAATCACCCGTTAAATTTATAACACTTTTTTGAGTAAACTTTGAAAATAAAATTTTTACGCATATAGCGTATATTTCTTAATAATACTAATACATATTATTATTTGTGATTAATAAAGTATAAAGAGGAACACATATTAGAAAATAAATATTTATTTCCAAATAATTAAATATTGTTTAAGTTCAACACATATTAATCTAATAATTTCCTAGTTTAACAACATAATAAAAATTTTATTCTAGGTTAGACATTTTTGTACAATAA
Source organism: Trichonephila clavipes (assembly GCA_019973935.1). Lineage (NCBI taxonomy): Eukaryota > Metazoa > Arthropoda > Arachnida > Araneae > Nephilidae > Trichonephila > Trichonephila clavipes. The sequence goes on from BMAU01002488.1 coordinate 455,299, forward strand.
AAATTGAGTTTACAGAATTCATTTATTAGAAAAAAGGAATAAGGTTATGCAATATAAGCAAAATTATTTTAAAAAGGTGAATTAGTATAATGATTTTACAGATTTTTTTTACAGTTCTTATGCTTACTAATGTAAGCAACTCAAGTATAAAGAGGAACACATATTAGAAAATAAATATTTATTTCCAAATAATTAAATATTGTTTAAGTTCAACATATTAATCTAATAATTTCCTAGTTTAACAACATATAATAAAAATTTTATTCTAGGTTAGACATTTTTGTACAATAAAAATTGAGTTTACAGAATTCATTTATTAGAAAAAAGGAATAAGGTTATGCAATATAAGCAAAATTATTTTAAAAAGGTGAATTAGTATAATGATTTTACAGATTTTTTTACAGTTCTTATGCTTACGAATGTAAGCAACTCAAAATAACAGGGGCGTAGCTACCACCGTATCAATGATAAGGGTCCCCAACATACGTAACTTCAGTCCCATTAACTGGGCTCCTATATCTAATAAAGGGCCCAACGGAATTTTGATACGGGGTCCCCTCAAAGCTAGCTACACCAGTCTAAAATAATAAAGATGATCTAATTGAAACAAAAATAATATATTTGGGAAATATGTAATGTACTTTAACGATTTTAATGAGTGTGGGACTTTTTGAAAATAATGATTTAATTATTTTCTATTACGAAATACTCAAAAATATAGAAGAAAGTTGTTCATTTCATTAGTTTTCATAACACATAAAATAAGGAAAGACTCAAAATTTACAAATACTGTTTTTGGATATAAAACAAATTTTTAAAAAGTACATAACCTAGAAATGAGCTCCTGCAAATCAGGAATCTATTTCAATTCACCCTACATTGATATTATTTTACATATGATATTCTTCAAAACAGTTTACACACAATCCTACATTACACAATTGACACGAAACAGAAGGGCGTCTCCTTACCATACAACAAACGTTTTTAAATTAAGGCCAATGATGATGTTCAAGTCTATTGCTTCTGAAATTTTCTTATGGGCTGCTAAAAACTGTTTGATTCTTTTCATTCGGGGAAAGCTACTATATTCAATTGAATCGGAATATCTTATGGCTTATGAGTTTTCCCGTTTTTATTTTGAACAATATAAATACATTTAATACCGTCAAATCTATTAAATGAAAAAAAAAGGTTTGGGGGTCCATTTTAGTGTCCAATGTACACCTGTTTGCCATATGATCACTCATATCTACAAAACCAATATTTGACTTATAGCTTAATATTAAATCGGACTTTTCACACATTGAACAAAGTTTTTTCTGGATCTTGCATGTTGCTTAGCATGAACCCCCTCCCCCCATCTTATCGTACCAACACATGACTGTCATGCCGCTGCCAAATCTCCTTTTTCCATTTTTTGAAAAGCTAATTTTTTTTTAACTTATTGGAACGCATGGTGCGACAGGAATTCATTTTGCATTATATTGCTGGAACAATAACGGGGATGAAAAAAAAATGGCCCATGAACAATTTGCGCCCTTTATTGTTTGCACTTTCGTCGCAACCCAGTATTATGCGTTCATCCTTGCTTTAAAGCTTATTATACACAACAAAATCAATAAAAACATGTTTTTTTCATTTTTGGAATACATTCATATAAATATATAATTATTATGCTAATCTAAACGTGTAAGTCTTAATAATAAAAATTAATGATTTTATATATTTTTTGACTGTTTAAGTTTTTCATTCATCTTTTTGAATATTTCCTCAAATGGAGATGTGTAATCAATCTAAAATTGCAGCTTAAACTATGAGATATCTCGTAGCTGGCAGTTTTGATACACATGCTTACTATTAGATACCTAGCTGATGACAGCGAATAGGTTATTTATAAATTTACTGGACTTTTTTAATACAAAATGTCAAAATAGAATGTATACCACACGCAATTACGTAAATTGAAATGATTAGCCAAAAAAGAACAGCCAAATCACTTGGCCCAAGGGTTAGAACATTTGTATAAGCAGTATTCCAATTATTTATTTCTATTTATTGAGTCCTATAGCAACATACTGTGTGTTTTCTCATATGCTTTATGTAATTAATTAAGTGTTATTTTGTGCAAAACCTAAGTATATATGAAAAAATAAAAACGAATGTCTGTGTGTGCGCGTGCGTGTGGTAATGACAAATAATCCTATTCCATTCCGATAAAACTCAAAAAAAGTACACATTAATATTCATTTTTTCTATGATTTTTATTTGTTTTACGTCTAAAACTAAAAACAGTTGCATACTAATATTTAATCTTAGCACGCAGCCTTGTGGTCCTGCAAGGGTTAAATATGCTTAGGAACAGACATAAAAAATGGCGCGCCATCTTGTCACAGTTTATGAGTATGATTTGTTTTTCATTTAGTTTGCGGTATTAATTCAAGACCATATTCATCAAATTCAATTTTATGTTTTATTTTTAATTTCTGCAGTTCCCCCCCCTCTCCATTCTTTCTAAAAGTTTTCAGGATAATCAATATTTTCTTAGTATTTCTCTAAATCAAACGGTTTCTGCTTTAAATTCAAAATTTTGCTAATTTCCCTCACTTTTAAATAATACATTTTCTAAACTGCTTAAGTCGAAATACATATATATTTTTAAAAAAACAATATATATATATATATATATATATATATATATATATATATATATATATATATATATTACTTTAAATCTTTATTAATCGAAGTATCTTTATAAAATCTTTACTATAAATATAATTTTTAATCTTTTATTAAACACATAAAAAAAGGTATTTACAATACAGTCGACCAATTCCTCAAATGTAAAGATGTCGCCAAATATTGTGATATGCAGCCAATATTGAAAGCTGTTCACACACACGTAAAAGCACAATTATCTTGTTCACGCATAAGATGACAGTATTTGGCGATGTTTTTTTTATTGGGCTCAATTGATCGACGGTAAAATACTTTTGTACCAAAAAAATAACATTCATTTAGCAGGTTTAAGAATTCAAGCGAAAGAAAGAAAATAAGATAACGCTCAAATTATGCATCCATCTTAAACTTTCATGACTTTTTTCCCATTCAACAATTTTTGCCGTATTTAATAATTCTGCTTCATCACGCACAGAATAAACTTTACAAAATAAGTCCAATGTGACAAATAAATTAAGAAAACAATCGATTGAAACGATGAAAATCAAATTTTGAAGATTTTTTCACAAGACGAAAAAGAGATCTCAGAGGGTTGAAGGGTGCGCTTCTTGTAATAAATCATTCGAAAAAAAAGCAACGGGAATTTCTTTTTTCCTCTGGTGACGCTTTTTGGATGCATGGGGAAGCCATGAGAATTAGTTTTCAAAAAACTTAAATACTACTTGAAATTTTTTCCTTCGTGGATGGAAACGCATTTATCAATGCCATGAACATTTTGTCACCTACATGAGTAAAAGTCATTTAATCTTTGTCTTACGCGAAACATGTTACTACTTAAAACATTTTTTTTTAAATTTTTGATTATCTTAATTTTAGTTTCGTTGACACATTGACTGCTGGGCATATAAGTTTGTGTTAAAAGTTATTGTGTGTGACTCAGGACGTAGTAGTATGTTATTCTCAAAGATAGAATCAATTTTATGACAAAAAACAATTTATAAAACTTAATAATTGTTAACCAGGAGCATCGTAGTTCCTATTTATAGGAATTATAAAACCTTTTTCTGCTACATACGTATTATATGGTAAACAAATTACGTCAAGTCGAAAAACGTCGCCAAATGCCACGATATGTATTTACTAGATCAAACAGTGGAAAACTATTCCATGCGTGTGCTATCACCTTCTAAGATTCAGCACTGTTGAGGTCGCTGTTTTAAGGAAGGATCACTCCTCTGAAAGATTGTGTTGGGACGAATTACTCTTAGGTGTGAACCTTGATAAGTCACAGTAAGTGGGAGAGAATTCAAGCGCAAGAGAAAGAATCTGGAAGTCAATTGGATAGAGTCCGTTGGGGTGTCGTAGTGTGCTGAAGCATGTTTAAAAACGTCAAAGCTTGTAGAAATAGCGTCTGTGAAGCTTCTTGGATTTCCATTCTCGTGTCTCTTTAAAGATCGAATTTATCACACCTTTCCAAGCCTCACATGATGCAGAATCACTTTTGGTAGACGAGTTGAGATTACTAAGTGGTGATTGGCCCCAGCTACCTCTCACGTGGTGGACTTTGAAGCCAGAGATTAGCGTTTGAACTGCGCCGGTCACCTCTCTGTTGACTGGATAAAGGAAGGTCAAAGGTTGACTTGTCTTAGAACATAAGCGTCCCTAAAAGGAAATGGGTCTTTTGGTGGAGACCACCGCACATGTTCAAAAGAAATAACACTGATCACGAATGTTCGAATATAATAACAATATTTATAATTTGTAATATTTTTCTCTCATTTTGTTGTAAAAAAATAATGAATTAGGGACCTATTTTCCACAAATGTGAATGCAGCAAAGTATTTTTAAAAATAAGCTCTAATACATAATTACTCGAAAGACTCTCTGTTGGGTTTTACAAATTGGCCAAATAAGGAACAGGGGATCTGCAAGGTGTCATTAAGATCCTTACTTATGAAATTTCTGTGACAGTGACAACATAAAGTTTATGAATTTGACTCTATTTTAAATGTAATTTATGACGTTTTGGTTATCTAAATATCGTAGTTATTATATCTAAATATCTTATTGTTTTTATTATCTGCTAAGCACGTGTTTTGTAAAAGTTGACTTCTGGAAGGTGGGGGAGGGGGCGTTACAGGCAACAAAATCCCGTTTTTATACAATTAGATGTCGGAATATGAAACAGGACAGGTATGTTTCGTTTTTGAGTAGAGATCTGTTAAGAACGAATTTTTGAAAATAAGTATCCAAAAAAGGAATTAAACAGTATAAAAGATAAATACTACAGGACACAATTAATTAACCGGAGTGGTCTTAAATATTAGCTTTATTAAAAATAATGTCCAAATTCTTTTTAATCCCTTTCAACATACTCCCTTTCCTTATCAATACATAGCTGCATACGTGTTTTTCACCGTTAAAAGCAGTGGTACGGGTAATAATTAAGTGTCACCATCTTCCGTAAGTCTGCCTTTTTTGCCTTCACCTCTTTTACAGACGGAATATGGGTTTCTATCGGAGCATTTTTCCCTTTAAGAAGCAAATAAAAGTCGTGTGGTGCGAGATCTGGTTTGTACGGTAAATCCCCGAATGCATTTGTTCGCCCTTAACTGTTTTACAGAGAGCGCAATGTGCACCGGACGGGATTTTTTTGGAGCAAAATCCACGTGATATTGCTCTGCAGATTTGGCCTTTTCTTCCTAAATCTTTCCCTAGTTTTCTCAGTACCCCAGTGTAGTACTGCTGGTTTAACGTTTGACCTTGAGGTATCCTTTCAGTCACGATGAGGTCATTAATACCGAACAAAAACGATTAACATGACCGGCTCTTGATGTCCCAGATCCACCAGAATGTTCATTACCTTCAGTAACTTCCCGATCTCCCGAAAGTCATCTGTGTCATTCAAACGTTTGACTTTGGACTGTGCAATTATTTCTATAAACACCTTTTTTAACAATACAAAACATTAAGATGGATTTTTTTTAATTTCACGAGGAATTACAAATTTATGCGCAGCCTGATTTTTAAGTTTATCATGATCGCGGCACTTTGGCACAACAACGTCTTACTCAAATAAGGATGAAACAAACTGAATTAGATAGAGAGATGGAATAACGTGCCACCAGGCCTGGAAAGATCAAGTTCAACTATATTCGATTTCTACTCCTTTACATCAAGCCTAACATCTAGGGCATGCGCAGAGCGGGAATTTAATAGTCACACTTTGTATACTTCCATTTTAGAAAGTCAAGTAATGTTCTTTTAAAATAAAGAGGAGAGGTCTAAAGACAATATATGAAGATGATCTAAATCAGTGATTCCCAAAGTAGTCTATATTGACTCCCAGGGGTCTATGACGACCTGCAAGGGGTCCACGTCAGTGAAACAAAATTGCGGGTCCATGATGTGTAAATAGAGGTCTATGATGGTGGCTCTCATTAAACCAAATCATGATTTTAAGTTTAAAAGAAAATTTTGTCAAGTGGAGACCAGATTTTATCTATTTAATAGATTTATTTACTAATTTTAATGTTAATTTGCAGTTACAAGGTGACAGCATTGATTTTATTAAAACAAGGACCATGTCCATAATTTCGGCTTTAAAAAGACCTGCCTGTTATTTATCACACATTATGGAATATCGTGAGAAAATTTTTAATTACTTTTCCCAGCGAGAAGGAGCTTCAGCGTGGTTGCCAATCTCCAAAACAAAAAAGGAAAGGGGGAAACAAGGTCTGGACACTACTAACCAATGAGATTTAGGGTTAAACCTGACACGATTGATTTCAAATGTTGAAAAATTGCTATTGAAGACCAGATTTATTCCTCCTTTTAAAAGGCTGTGTTTGTTAATCGGTTATTTTATGAATTAATTAAATTTTTATTAATTAACATATTTTCTTAAGTTTTAAACACTATACTTTACTTTAGTTACAAATTTAAATCGTTTAAATTAAGATCCATACCAGCTGTCAAAAAGATATTTAAGTTGGAAAATTTGCAAAAACTCAATTTTAGGTAAGCAGGGGTCTACTCCAAACGTAAAAACATGACAAGAGGTCTATGAGACAAAAAAGTTTGGGATCCTCTGATATAAATTTTAACATACTGATCCTTAGATATTAATGAAATGGGAATAATCAATATATAATCATACAACGTCATTATGAAATACCAAGCGAACCAGTTGCTAAAGATATTTTCTTTAGTTTGTTTTTTATTTAGTGGAATGATTAACAATGTTAAATTCAAAAATGTTAATTTATTGTGTCACAAAAAACTTAAATATAACAAAGACCATATTTAAAAAAATGTTTAAAATAAAGATTTTTAGCAAACAAATATTTAAAAATAAAAGCATTGATTTTTCAGAATGAATCCCAGAGGTGAAGTTTCAAAACCAAAGAGCATACATCGGCAATCAATTTTTATTTTCCGGATAATCGCAACTTATAATAGTTGTCATACAACTGTTTTTAAGTGGAATATCTAGGAAAAAAGAACATTTTTTCAGAATAGTGATAAGAGTTAAAAGGATTTTTTTCTTCCAATGGGAATGACAGAACCACTTGAGTTTCAGAGCCACGGAAAGTGGAAAGTGTCATCGTCGTCATTTTGTACAAAGGTACTTTTTTGTGCTATGAAAAAAAAATCAGCTCTTCTTTAAAAAGTGAACAAGGACATTTAAATTACTCTTTCATGGCAAACAGTTGAAAGGGTTGTTTTTTTCTTTTTGCAGGAGATGTATCACGTAATGAAAAGAAGGAACAGGAGGAGAGAGAATACTTTCACAATCGCGCCATTTTCCTGATGGTAGGAATTTTATGTTCCTGATTCATCTTTCAATGGGTTGAAAATTAGACACCAGGATGAAATTTCAGGGATTTTGAATACAGCAGTTGAACAAGAAAACGATAAATGTAACGAAATGGGATGCTGATATAGTTGAGAAGAGTGTTTTTAAACTTTTATAAGAAAAGAAAATGCTTAGAATTAAAAGCAAACTGGGTTTTTTTAGAGAGATTTTTTTTCTATGAAAAAGATTGCAATTACTAACAGGTACAAAGTATAAAAGCTTCCAACATTAAGGTGGTTGACTAACTTCGGAACTGTGATTTTGAAAAGCAGTATAAAGAAATGTAAATATTGAAGAAATATTTTTGTATATTACCTATCTACCGCACAAATAAATGTTTTGCTGCATAAAAGTTCTTTCTAAATCAAAAAATAAATAATGACTTTTGGCATATCAACTTTAAAAGCCTCAATCACTTCTTATTTGTTTTGATAATGTATTTAAAAGTTCTCTGACTAACTAATCCTTTCCAATTCTCCTTTTTTAATAATCCTTTAGAAGCTTTCATTTACTCTTAGAAAATATCTTCCATTCCGATTCATTAAGGGATGAAAATAACCGGTTTCAGCACGAATCCGCCATTGATTTTACATTAGCAATCATTTCCCAAGCATTTAATATTCAGTGATCTTTAAATGTCCATGGATTTATCAAACCTTTGTTAATAACGTGTGACATCACCGTATCACTAGAATTAAACATTACCTTCTTTAAAAAGCATAAGGAACAATGTTTTGTTTCATTTCAAAACAGAACAAAAAAATTATAGCACTATTAATAGGGTTCGCTAAGAAATAAGATCATTTTAATTTAGGGAATTTTGAAATTAATAAATTTAATTCAAAAAAATGTTTAGGCTCATGAAAATATGCTACACTGCTACATGTTTATTATAATTACGATTCAACAATAATTGAGTTTGAATACTTCAAAAATGGATTAATTAAAATGAGATTAGAAACAAATGAAAAATACTATGCTGTAAGACAGCTTATCTGAAATGCAATAAAATATAAAAATTAACATAATATTGCACCTCATTTTTTCCATAAAAATCTCCAGCGATGTTTTTTAAAAAAAGTGAAAGGTACAATTAAAGAAATATCGTGCCATCCTTTTGTGATGGCTGCTTTCCGCTTTTTGGCAGATAAAAACTGCTTACTGTCCTGTGAATCATCTAGTTGGCACCTCTTAAAAAATTTATAAGAAATAAGCAACGAAAATATGCCAAAAAATAAGAAACAGACAGTAAAATTAGCATAACTCGAGAAGAAAGGTTACAGCAAATGTACCTTTCAGCGAAATGCAAAAGCAGTTCTGTAGTGAAATATTTCTATAACACCCAGAGCTGCGTAATGTACAAAACATTAAAAAAAGGTTCATTTCAGCAATAAAACTGTTTCTGTTACCAGTGCTTCTCAATTTTTCAATATGTACTGCCCAATTTTGAATCATAATTTTCATCGTGCTAACCCTTATACAATAATAACAATAATATAAAGCACATTTATTCTTAATAATAAAGGTCATCTCATAGATTTATGAGAAATCTATGACCTTAATTATTAATATTATAAATTATCAAGACTTTCTTATATAATAACAATGTATTGCACGCAAAAATAATTCACTTTGACGCTAAATCTACGAAACGACCTTAATTATTAATCGTATAAATTTTCCAAAATAAATATTAAATTTTTATATGTTATTTTTAAGTAATAGATATTTAGAGTAAGTTATTTTTAAGTTACAAGACAAGTATGTTGCTTTCCTGTTCTAATTTTTAAATTGGAACAGATTTGTAAATAATTTCTGATTAAAGGAGATGTCAAGTACTCGAGTACCTTGAAACTGAAAGGTTCTCAACTGCCGAAGAAGAAATCTCCATAGATTTCACGTCAAGTGTCAAAATCAAAAGGCAATTTAGTAATAAATTACTTTTTGAATATTGGGCATGGGTAGATGATGAATTTTCTGCATCGAAAACAAAAATATTTCGTATACAATTACCATTTCTAGCTCTAGAACTCTTATTGATAAATTAATTATCAAATACACTGTGCACTTTTGATACATTTATAAGTAAATTATATCTGGGTAAATGTGCATTTTATGTTTTATTATGTCAGAATGTATTTTGCTTTCTTTCAGTAAAATAATAATTTTTAAAATTACCTTTTAAATTAGACTTTTCAATATGCTCGCACCTTCCCTTTGAGGGCACGCCGCACAGTTTGAGAACCACTGCTGTTACGTTTCGTTGTTGCTCATTTCTTCGAGTGAAAACATACGCTAGTAAGCAATTGGAAAGATTCATTCTGGAGATTGCCCCAGTCTAAAATGTCAACCGTTTGATCATTAATTGCTTGTTGAATCGCTATCAAAAAGAACATATTTTGTCACGAAGATCTGAAAATGAACATTCTACGGTAACAACCTCCGGCGTTTACCGTTATCTGTGTTGGAAAACTCGACATCATCGGACAGGTTCAACCCGTCAACTTTCTTCGTGCGTTGCGCAATCATCAGAATTAGGGATACACTGACAAAATGCATGATAGTCATTTGTATTCCAAACGATTATCAGTACGACTGCCATTGAGGTCGTCCCTTAGAAGACCGCGATTGCAGTGGTCTCTGGATCTCATCCTTTGGACACAATAGCGATGCTTCAAGGAATTGTTCGCTGATGAGTCTCAATTCTGTAAAAACAATGATTCACGATGGATACGGATCTGCAGAATGCCAAAAACTCGATCTCAAGCTCACAGCTTCACCGAAGAATTCAACTACAATCGCACTGGTGTCAAGTTTTGGGCAGAAGTCAGTCTGTGACCTACCTGGTTTCTACATCTTTCATCTGAGCTTAGTGACAGCAGTTATATATTGGGATGCATATCAACATGATTATTCATATCCGGCAACCATAGGTCCTGATGCCATGTTTATGGACGATGACGCAAGAAGAGGGTTCACATTGTCAACCAATACGTGAAACACTACTTCAAATTTCAAATGGACAGCGCGTTCCCCCGCTTTGAACCCAACCGAAGATTCTGGTCATGAGATGACTTTCGGTTATGTGCAATCCATGACGAAAGAGGTTTGAAGCTCTACTTCCAGCTTTGTGCACTCCACTATTCAGAATAACATCTCCAATAGCCCTCTTGCTGCTTCGGAATGCATTACTAATTAAAAATTACTAAATCAATTACTGTCAATCAGTTACTGTTCTAAATGCCACATCATTGCACAGAAAAGAACATGGGAAAGACGAACGTGAGGAACAAAACATTGAAAACAATGATTAAGATTGAAAACAATGATTTCTTATTGTAAAATAAATAAACCCAAGTTGCCGAAAAGAAATTGCTCCTAAGTCAATATTATGTTCCAGTTTCAAGAGTTTAACTTACAGAAGAAATCACTTCAGAAAAATCAATATCCCTTTCATAAAATTATAATAAACATCGAGTGTATGAAGAGAGACAAAGTCAAACTTATTACATGAGCCACAATGAAGATGAAATACCGAAATTTAACTGCATTTGAGAACTCACAATTATTCTAGCATTATAGTATTAACATGCAAATGTTCAAGAAGTCAAGGCAGCACACGAAATCCTTACCATATTTTAAATACAGTAGGCAAGAGTCGCATGTACGTCTCCGTTCAGAACCCAACACGAAAGCAACATTTGTTAGAAATGAAAAGCCCCCTACACGCAACCCTCTTCTACGAGTGATTAAATATTCACTTAAAAGAGTGGCAGATGGTGACCCGGGTAATTCCAGAAATTGTCTCAACGTTCTGATTATATTAAGAGTAGATTAAGATGAGAGTTAAGTTGAAGTTCTACCTGAAAGCAGTTTGGTTTCTGACTCTTGGAAAAACCGTAATTTAAGCTTCAACAGAGAGCTTAGAAAATAATGATTAAAAAAGATGCTTGTGTACACACCTTTTGTTTTGTTTCAATGTCCTTCGTAAATTATTATTTTTGCAAAAATTAAATGGCTTAAGATATTATTAAAAATGTTTCGTCTAAGAAAACCTTCAGAGGTACTCGTTACAAGATACCTTATCATAATAAAATCATCTGTGGAAAAGGACTTTAAACTTTATTATATTAACTTACAAAGAATTTATTACAAATAAAAAGTTAATATAAAACATAAGATACGTTAAATTCATTAGTTTCGTAAATATTATAGCATTCGTTTAAACTTTCGTCAAATCCTTTACATGTACTCATTAACAGCCGTTTTGAAGGTTCGTTGGGGGTTTCTATTATTTATTTTTCAATGTATATAAATCGAGAAATTTGAGATTTCTCATAGATATGTGTTATCTATAAATGCTTCAAAATTTTAATACATTAGAAAAAATTACATTATTTCAGATACGACAAAAATATACTCGTGTTTCCTTAAACTGACTTTATTGAAGTGATTTTGGTGTACACTTTGCATTTTGTCACGACAAAAAATAAAGTCATTCAAGGGTCGTTTTTTGAGTACTATCATCAAAAAGATGAAAAATAAATAAAAACAGCTAATGATTTTTTAATTAAAATACTCGCAAGGTTCCCCTCGAATTTCCCCCAAAATTTTTTCTAGTTTAAAAATTAAATGAGAGTAGGAACTAAATTTAACAATGAAATAAGTACGAATGTAACTCAGTAATTAAAGTAATTTTGTAACCACTCTTGTCATAATTACTGTAACTGACTTTTCAATCAACAGAAACGTCATCTAGTGAGCATTCATTTTTAGAACAGGTCGAGTCAGAGAAGAATGTGGTTGTCATAAAAGACCACCTACGTTGATTGTCCTTAACTTTTGTAAATGATACTTATTATCTTAATTTTATTTTAACCTAAATTGATAAGTAATATTGATAAATAATTGTTGTTGTTACACTAAAGAGATACTTGATTGTACATAGCGTCAATTTTACCACATTTAGTTTTATCTTTAACACCCACCACTATACAAATCTGACTACTCAGATAAGCAGTTTCCAGAAACCAGCAATTAGCTGTAATCTTCTTATCTCTGAATTCAATACGATATAGATACGCAAATTAAAATACTTTGAAACATTCTAAGATGATAGGATTTGATAGCAATAGTTACAAAAGCATACCATAAGAATAAAATGACGAACTATCTATCCACAGTTAATTTATGTGTTTCGTATTATATCAATAATTGTTGAATAATTAATGATTCAGGTTTGATCTGTCAATACAACACTCGCACAACGTATTCCTCTAACACAACTGCCACGTAGCACTACTGGTAGAAGACCGCCGTATTTGGCGTATGGCTTGTATCGCGTCTGCTGCAGAAATTTGAGCTGCAGTTGGCACCACAGTGACACAACAAACTGTTAGAAATCGGTTACTTCAAAGACAGCTAAGAGCCATGTGCCCTGGAGCGTGTATTCCCCTTACTCCAAGCTACTGGTGTTTACGAAGCCTGTGGGATCAAGCCAGAGCTCATTAGAGGATGGAGAGGATATCTGTTGTTTTTTCTGATGAAAGCAGTTTCTGCCTTGGTACCAGTGATGGCTGCGTGTTGGTCAGAAGGATGCTTGGGAAGCGTCTGCGGCCTAGACACACTGGACCTACACCTGAAGTCATGATCTAGGGAGAAATTTCCTATATATATATATATATATATATATATATATATATATATATATATATATATATATATATATATATATATATATATATATATATGACAGCAGAAACACTCTCGTGGTTATCCCAAACACACTGACTACTAATTTGTAGGTCAGTCTGGTAATTCAACCTATAGGACTGCCATTCATCAACAGTATTCAGGTGAAGTTTTCCAACAGGATAACGCTTGCACTCACACCGCTGTTGTAACGCTACGTACTCTACTGAGTGTTGACATGTTACCATGGCGTGCGCTATCTCCAGATCTGTTTCCAATTGATCACGTATGCGATATCATTGTACGATTACTCCAGCGCCATCCACTGCCAACTTTGACAGTCGCATTACTTACACAACAAGTATTGAACTCCATACCACAAAATGACATTCGGCACCTGTATGACACAATGCATGCAGCCTTGCATTCAAAATTCTGGAAGTTATGCCGGCTATTAATATAAAAGCATTTCACATTCAAAGTTAATTTTCTTGAGCTTAAATTAATCTTTGATCTTGAAAATTTAATCAATTAAGCATATTAACTAGACAATCGCATTGTCCAAATTTAATTTCTCTACAATATTTTTTTTTTGAAGTTGGGATTATTTTCCCATTAGTTTATCAAGTTTAAGTATTTTCTTAAGATACAGAATAACTAACAGTTTAATAGAATGAAAAGGAAGATGTTGTTTAATGTGTTGTACTATCAAGGCTCTATTAGAATGTAAAAAAGCAGGCCTCCTTCTGGAGCACCCTAGTTAACACTAAATCGCTAATGCTTTGTCGTTCTTTCCAGTCAAGTAATATTGGTCAAACATATTAAACTAGATTTATAAAAAAAATTCCCTTAAGAAACCATGTATATGCATAAATTAAGTACATCTAGAAGAAAAATTATTATTATATTTTGATAAAATATTAGAAACACAATTTAACTCAATCAAACATAAACTAAATCAAATAAAAGGAAAGGTAATGTCAGTATCCAGTTCTTCATTATCATTTCGAGTCTAGTACTCTCAATAATTTAATTTACAAATTAACTTCTGACTTTCAGAATAGCCCATTTAATTATTGTTTTGATTAAAACAAATATATATTTTTTTAATTTTGGATTTTTACTTCGTTTTATTTCATTTTTCTCGGTTATTTTATTTCGAACTTGCGTGTACTCCAATTTATTTTTATAATTAAACACTTTATTTATAACAGTTATTTATTCCTTTCTTAATCAATGTTAACTGCATCGTTAGCTGAATCAAATATACAGGGGCAGAGAACGAATTTAATTCAATGTTAGATATATAATTCCAAATCGACCCTAGAATTAAACATTACCTACCCAAATTCAGAATCAATTACGAATTTAATCATCCACATACAGAATTAAATGCTGAATGAAACATGATCTTCTCTACGGATGATGGTAACAGATTAATGGTTTAAAACTATTCGAAAGCTTTATTGTTTTGAATCAAACACAGAGATACATTCATTAATCTTAGGAGAAACTGCATACGCACACACACAGTTTAATTTTTAATTGAAAAGGTAGGGAAACAAAGAGTAGATTTTAATTTAGCTTGATTTAGTTTCTTTAAGATAACATATCTTTCTAGAGCTGTTTAATTTAAGTAATAGAATGAACTAGAAGTGGAAACTCATAAAGAATCTAAGAAATGAATCTGAGATTAGAATGCTAAATAAAATATTCCAGCTTATCTCAAATACTTAGATAAATTTTTGGAATGTATATTTCTAACAAATTACTAAAACATTAATTCAATTTGCTTTCGGTCCATAAAGGGCAGATGATGTAACATATCTTATTCATGCCAACAAAATAATGATAATAGAAAGAACAAGACCTGCCCAGAAACTACGTAACATTTCGTTCTACCGTAGTTATATGGTTTAACACGGGTTTCTGGTATATTGTAAATCCAGCGCCGCCATTAGAGCGAGATTGCTCTCACACGCGTTAGTGAGCGTTCAAAATTCTTAAGACGAATGCTGATCCCGCCGACTGTGAATTGTGTTCTGTAATTCACTTTTTGAATGCAAGGAAATTTAAGCCTGTTGAAATTAATTTGAAGTATATGTTCAGTTAAGATTTAATTATGATGCATTTGGATAAAACTTAACGGCTTTATTGGAGACATATATTGATAATCATCAGTGTGCTGACAACTACTTTGGTATCCGGTTCCACATTAAATAAGCATGAGCACAGCAGTAATATATCCTGCGAACCTAGTGGAGAAAACTGGTACTATTCCAAAAATGCACTCCTTTAAAATACACTATCTAGTGAGACAAAATATAGGATGAACTACTATCGACAGGTTGTAGAGGTTTATAGTAAAAATTAAATAAATGAATGAATAGTGAGTTCGACAATTCAATGATGAGCAATCCAATGTTCATGATGAAGCACAGAGAGAATGGCCTTCTGTTGACAATGATGGTTGGGTTGAAAAACTAAATCAGAAAACTCGTAAAAACAGGCGATTTACTATAAGATTGTTTTAAAATAAGTTTCCACAAATTTAAAAAACTATTCCCTGACGTCATCTCACTTTAGAGAGGATATAGATCAGTTGGTCTCCTGATAAGAAAAAGGCCTGAACAATGGTGGTAACTATGTAGAAAAATAGTTTCCAACATGCTCTTTTATGTATGTAAACTTAATTCTGTTTTGAAAATATGCTTTTTTTTGCGAGTTTTTCCGAAACTGCAATCAGTTTCAAAATTGAATAGTATGTAATAGTACATAAATAATGATATAGTTAAAAGACACTAAAATAGACTTCTAGAAATAATAACAACATAATAAAATTAAAATTAAATTTACATGATTTTTTTTATTTCAGGGAGTGTAAAATTTCATTGCCTATAAATACTATTTCTGTAGAGGGAAGTATAATTTATAGTGCGGTATCAAAATTATACCATATGTATTATGTTCCCACCTTCACATAATTCCTTGATATACAGGGTATCCCCAAAATAGTGCCCAAACTCTGAACAGCCAGATTCCTTGTTGGGAGCACATCAAAATTCCCAAGTTGTGCCTCCATTATTGACGAGAAAAATACTGTTACGTTGATCAGGGTTCGAGGGTTTTATGCCAATCAGTCGCAAAGAGCAAAACAGTTCTTTAAGTGTGATGAGAATTTATTGTCGAAAATTCAATCCTTGAAATACAGGATTCAGCAGCAATATTCGCAGAATACATCTCAGAAGGTCTTTAGAATCTCAACTGTAAGACACAATTATCGGTGTCTAAAATACACGTATATAAAAGATTATCCATAAGCAATCGCTCATTCAACAGCCGAAGTAATCATTAATCACTTCAACAATCAGAACAATACTAACTGATCGCTAGTCAAAACCAGACTGACTGACTTTCACCGACCATCTCTCTATATCTCTCCCGGATAATTCGAGAAAGTCCCGCTTGCGTCATAGAACATGAAATTAGTGTATTTCTCCACTAATTTCTAGAAGAATCCAGGGGGTCCCGAACTCGCAACAAATGATACCCAACATGATCGCCAATTCGCCAAAATGGTCACTAAATTGTTCGCCAAGAATAACACCAACTTGGCTCTATCGTCAAGATTTCGCCGTTCCTATTGAATCACCATTATAACGTAAGGGGCGGCGTTGCTTGTGAATAGTAAAATCTTAACGTAAATTAAATCTTATTTAAAGGCATTGCGCATCCAAATACAAATTATTTACACTAATTTTACACAAAATTCGGAACAATATGGTAAATCATGTTGAATGAATGATGATTTTTGTACTCCCGTTCGTGATTCGCATACTCCGGCCGCTACATCGGATGTGGGGGCCAGTAATACAGCCATTATCACTAGTTCTCACACCGTTGGATTTTTTCTGTAGGGCAATCCCATGGTGAATTGAGACGTAGCGGCAACACAAAAGGACTTAGCTGCTCGTCTGCATGGTGGTTGTACTTCGATGTACACCGCGCTACTGCGACATGTACACTCATGCATTCTATGATGTACTCAAGCATACCAAGATATGTACGGTGGACGCTTTGAACATCTGCCTCTATATCAAATACTGCTATTGAAGTGTCCAGTATGGCAGTGTTTCTCAAACTGGGGGATGCACTCCCATAGGGGGCGTGATAACCCTTAAAAGGGGGCACGAGTATATCGAAAAAAAAAGTTTAAAAAAAATTAATTTACTGGAATGAAGTAAAACAAAATAATTTTTGATAGATAAAAAAATACAGATTTGCATTGTTATGATTTATATATATCATCTGGTGAAAAAACATCAAAAATAAAAGATTCTACTTTGAACACTAATTAGCTATGTTTGATCCTATAACTAAATAAAAAAATTATTTTGTTTGATTTGCTGTAATCCTACAGTGAGAGAATTTTTTACTACGTTTCTTTTAACCTAAAATATTACTTTTGCTGACCTTCGAACTTACTGGTATGGTTATCTGCGTCCGTTTTTTTAGTTAAGTTGTAAATTATATAATTCTGTTGCGCATTTTTCAATGTGAAAGAGTTTTATGATATACTAGATGTTATACCCGTTCTTCGCACGAGTGAACTGAAAAATTAGCACAGATTGAAGGATAAAGAAGTTTTTAATGAGTTAATTTTACGTGAATTACAAATTAAACAAAAAGAGCTTTTTGCATATCTCAGCTAAACAAAAAATAAGGGAAAAAAACTTTTGTTAAATTTTAAGTATGTGGATCTAATAGCTGATAAAAAGAATTTTTTTTTATTTATAACTCCCCGTAACACTCTTGAGGGTCAATTTTTGAAAATACCTCCCTAAGCAGATCTCTGCTCAGCAAAAGTAACACATTGCTAAAAGTTTTGTGTAATGAACGCTTAAAATAGTGTAAATTTATATCTGAAAGTGTAATACATTAGTATTACATTCTGTTGTATTTATATTATGTTAAAATTGTAATATTCGCAAGTAATGCCGTTTCTTAAATTATAATAGTGATTCAATGAAAAGCATAGCGAAATGTTAACGATAGAGTCAAGTTGGCAAATGTCTAGCTACTTTCATAGCTGGAGCTTTATTAGAGCTTTGTAAGACCCGCCGTGTAGGGGGATGCACGTTAATACTTTATCCGCCGCATTATGATTTACTGCAGCTTTTTTCATACAATATTTTTTTTGGATAACTACATTGAAAATAAAGGGATATACATAAACAAAGTACTCCACTTTGGGCAATTTAATCCGTTAGAGGTGATAAACTAATTAAAGATATTCCACTGTAAAATTAATTATATACACCGTTCACTTAAAATAAATAGTCAGATAGTTTTCTAAGGTCTTCATTAACGTACAAAAGCATAGACACTTAAATTATTTCATAAACTATTTTTAGGGACAAAAATAATAATCTTTGCAATCCGCTGAAAACGCAATATCTGCTACAAAACTCTTCGCTCTTTCCCCGCTAAAATACTCATCATAGAATCCGTGCTGCCATATATCTTGGAAGAGTGGATTTCGAAGAATATCCCTTCTAAGTTAGTGTGGTGTGGTAGTTAGGAGAAGGGGGTGCCAGCACAGGTGTCGTCCACGTCACTTGACCATGGTTCAAAATTACGTGCTCCGTTGCCAAAAGCCCTCGTGTATCTGAACAGTGCGACGTTAATATTCACTCGCTCCAAAAAATACAGTACAGTAGTTATAATTACACTCAGGAACATTGGTAATAGCATCCCAAGAAGGAAGCTAATTACAATTGCGAAACTTTGCAAATAAGTTCAGCGTAATGTGATATGCAAATGATCCAAGTTTTGTGCCAATACGCATGCTCATACACGCCGAGGTGGCGCTACAATCAGGAAGAGGGTGCTATATAAGCCAGCGCAAATTCGAAGATTCATAAACGTGACGATTACCCGCCGATTGTAGGAAGACTTTGGTAAGCTAAACATATCGGCTAAACGTGTTAATAGACATTTCTCAGTTAAGTGAGTTTGAGAGAGGCGTGATCATCGGGATGAAAACTGCAGGCTGGTCGACGCACCGTGTTGCTGGCCAGGTGGATCGTTCGGAGTGTGCCATTAGAAATTGTTGGGAGCAGTGGACACGAGAAGGTACCCACGCGTGGAAAACCGGATCTGGAGGGACCAGGAAGACCACAAGGAAAGAAGATCGAAGGATCGTGCGGCAAGCTCTTGTGGACCCCACACTGACTCGTTCAACGATACGAGCAGACGTAGGCGTAGCAATTGTTCAATAAACAATTTCCAGACACCTTTCAGAAGCAAATCTTAAATCCAAGCGCCCTTTCCGTGCACTCCCTTTAACACCGGAACATCGGCAACTGCGTCTACAGTGGTGTAAAGCCAGATCAATGTGGAATGTCACAGATTGCAAAAGGTTGTGTTTAGTGATGAATCCCGATTTGGTTTGGGGACAGATGATAACCGTGTACGGGTGTGGATGGGCCCTGGTGAGCGGTACAATTCCCCCTATACTGTTCTCCGTCACACTGCCTGCACAGCTAGAGTACTGGACTTGGGGGGGGAGCATATCCTATGATAGTCGGTCCACTTTAATTGTGATGCGTGGAACCTTAACGGGCCAACGTTACGTTGATGATATTCTTCGACCTCATGTAGGACCTTTCCTAAATGGTCTTCCAGGGGCAATTTTCCAGCAAGATAATGCTCGTCCGCATACAGCAAGAGTTGCTCAAGAATTCCTACATCATTTTCAGACTCTTCCATGGCCGTCCCACTCCCCCGATTTGTGCCCTGTAGAGCACGTGTGAGATCAGCTAAAACGGCAGATGCCATCGTGTCTCTCTGTACATGATTTAGAATTGGCTGCTCAAGATTTGTGGGTCCATCTCCCTCAGGACAACATAAGGTGTCTAATCAACTCAATGCCGGACCGCGTGGCGGCATGTATTGCAGCTTGAGATGGTCCAACGCGCTATTGAATTTGCCCAATATTTGTGTCGCTGCACACCCTGTGTTCGTTTAATTGCCTTGTTTTTTAGATCAAGTGAATATCTCCTCTGTGTCATTATGTGTATTAAATTTCATTTCAATCCGATGCTTTCTTCTTGGGTCGCTATTTTCAATGTGTTCCTGAGTGTATTTTTATACTTAAAAATGCAATATTTACCTATTCAATTAAAATTATAGCATTATAATTAACTACTAACCACAAACAAATTCTGAAAATTTCTCCAAATGATGTAATGTGAAAGAGAAAGTTTATTTACTTTAAGTACCAGAACCGATAAAAGCATTTATTTTGAAAAAAGATCAATTTCTTACTACCAAATATGCATAATAAAACCACACAAAAAAACTTTCATATAAAGAGATTTATAACAACCTCTCCCTTCAAAACTTATTTTTATTCTGAAATTTAAAAAAAATTAGGGATTATGTTGATTACAGGAATTAATTAGAAGCGAGTGCATTGTGAAGACAAAATCAAAAGAGCTTTTCACAAACAAAAGATGGATATAAGCTGTCGTTGGATTTTTTGCTGCGCACGCCAGAATTGCTTGCAGATGGCAGAATTTTTTCGTACTTACTTGACAAATATCGTTATATTTTGGACACATCACACAGTGTCTTTATAAATTATTGTCTATACTAAAAACTATAGCCTATGTGTTATTTTCTGATGCTATAAGCTATATTACTGTAAATTTTCTTTAAAACCCATTCAGTTGTTTTTGCGGAAAAGACGTCCAAACATCCTCACAAACTTTCGCATTTATAATATATATCTAGATGGATAAGCATGCTGAGCACTTTGAAGCTTTTTTTGACCAAGATTTATTTTTATAAGTATTCTGAAACATATAATACAAAATGAAAAACGTTTTATGCGATTCTTTTTTTGAATTTTTTCCCATTTTTTATATTGAATACACTTTAAACACGAAAGCGATGCGCATAGTCGTCCCAGAATCACGAAAGCGTTAATTCAGGAAAAAAGGTTTATTTGTTACCAATGATCTTCACAGAGAATCCTTTAATATGACAGGCTTAATGGGAACTAAATAGAATTGATGAAATATCTTCTTTTTTGGGAATGGCAAACGTTTTTTAGAATCTTCAGGTACTTGTTTTGACCGAGTTTCTGGCACGACCACTTTTGTTCAAAAATATTTTCTTTTGATCATGCTGCATTCTCCCTTATGAATAAATTAGTGGTTTTAATTGTGATGTTGTACGACTGATTATGATTTATAAATGTAAATGAACCGAGTATTAAAATATGGGCATCTGTGATCTCTGTGAAAGGAAATTGAAACTGATCAAACAAGGAAAACACTTGCTGAAATAATGAATATTATTAATCATGATAGCGAAAGTAAATTTGAGAAAAGCAATGAACATGAAAAGGAAAATTTTCAATAGTTACATTAAGAACTCTATCAAGAAAAAATTAAGCTATAAGTGTACCGCAAGATGTACTTCGCCCTGACAAAAAGACACAAGCAATAAAAAGTTTAACACGATATTTGTCACACACACACACAATCATCAAATTATATTAAAACTACAATAACGTGAACAAAATGTGACAGTAAGCTTGCAAATAACTTTCCTGTAATGTTAGTGAAAAGTGTCTGTGATTTGTGTCCTTTATTAAGGTCACGCACATTTGGAACAATTTAGTTCAGTTTTATTGAATTTTTTCTCAGATTATCAAAGAAAATTTGACACAAATCCTTCAAATAGGTAAGTATATTTTCTCTTATTTAAAGTATTCACCAAAATTGTGATTTTTATCGTGTGTATTAAAAATAATTATAAAAAAAGAATTGGGGTGAGTCAATCCGCGCGACCATTAACGTTAGTATAATGTGCACACCTGATCCCGGGCTACAACATTTTGAAGTTTTCTCGCTTTAAATATTAAAAATAACACAATTGTTATTCATTGGAATTTTACATTCTTTTTTTATTATTTAACATTAATTCTAAATGCTAATTCTGTGAGGCTTAAAATTACAGTTCGTTCAAAACCATTAATATTAGCATTCATTTCAAAAATTCATTTTACATTTTTGTATACATTGCCATGCACTTGGTTTTACTCTCCTTACAATTAAGCTATTATGTCAAGAACAATGTATTATCATTTCTAAAAAAATACACTCGTGTTAAGGGTGGGTACCTCAGTCAGTATAAGAACAAGTTTAATAATTAGTAGGGACTTCCATGGGTTTCTCTTGTAGAGCAAAGTTTTTTAATAGAAGGCTAAAAATTAAAAATTGACACTCTGAGTTATTTTTTTTATATATTTAGCTGAGATCTACATTTTGTCTTCAAAGTAATCTTCGCAGAAAATCCGGATTCACAAAGGTATGATGTTGAAAATGGTAATAGTATACGAAAAGCTTTTGTTTTCAGTGCAGAAAATTCAGCATCCACCTATATACATAATTCAAATAGTGATTATTACAAAATTGCTCTTTAGTTTCGTTACTGGATGTGAAATCTATGAAGATATCTTTTTCGGCAATTAAGAGTCCTTCTGAAGTATTTTGAAATGGACCTCTAACCCATTCGTAACTTGCTATTAATTTGCCCTCGTCTGTGTACTTGTTGTTGCTTTATTATTGTCGAATGCTCGCTGCGATTTAAAAATATATCTGATTTTGTTTTAGTCCTCTGCCTTAAATACTTAATACCGTGAATTACAACAAACGCGTGAATTATGAGACGTACATTCAAGAGAGATTCGGTAGCTAATCGACTCGGCCAAGACTGACTGGAATTGTACGAGGTACAGCATTTTTTCATGTTTTTTGCAGACGTCCGTCAGGTTGCCCAGACTCACGTGAACGTTTGCGAGAATGCCAGATGTAATATAGATATGATAGAGAGCAACACATAGATTAGACTCTATTTTTTAAAGACATTTATACATTTAGAAATGGATGATGAAGGAAATAAATATTTAATTAAATATCATTTATCAATCTGTTTCAATTTAAAAATTAAAGAAAAATAACATAATTAAACTATCACTTAAAAGTAAAATTTACTTAAAATATATATTACTTAAGAGTAACATATATAAAACATTTAGTACTTATCTTATTAATTTGTACGGTTTATAATTATGATCGTATTGAAGCTTTAGCGCCAAAGTGCATTATTATTGCCTTCAATACATTATTATTTTAGGGGGTCGAGATACAAATTACGATTGAAAATTGGGTCGCCAGTATTCAAAGTTTGAGAAGCACTGCAGTATGGTGTTCATCGCTTGCATCTGCCATAACTTCCTATTCTTTTTTTTCGTTAACTTCGGATTGTACCTTCACGGTTCTTTGGGTTTCTTTTATGTACTCCGAAAGAGAAATCTGCATGCGCAGAATGTAGGCACTATTTATGGGATGAACTGTATGTGCCTGATAAATCTACTGAATCTTGAAAACCCCTTATCTTCCGAAGGTACTTCTAAGTGCCACTCACTTTAAAATAACATAGAATAACCATTTTTACGAATACACTGACGATACTTAGCAGGGATATTCCTTTAAACCCACTCTTCCAAGATAAATGTCAGCACGGGTGTTATTATGAGAATTTTAATAGGGAAGGCGAATAGCTTTATAGCAGAAATTGCGTTTTCAGATAACGGCGTTTTAAGCGGATTGCGAAGATTGTCATTTTTGTTCCGAAAAAGTAGTTAATGTCAAAAGGTAAATGTCTTATATTTTTGTATATTAATGAAACGATTAGACATGATTAGAAAACGATTTGACTATTTATTTTAAGTGAACAGTGTATATAATTAATTTTACAGTTGAATATCTTTAATTAATTAATTAATTAACTCTAACGGTTTAAATTTTCGAAAGTTGAGTATTTTTTATGTATATCCATTAATTTTTATTTTAGTGATTAAAAAAAATATTGCGTCAACAAAGTTGCAGTAAATCATAATGTGGTAGATAAAGGGTTAAAAGCATGAAGTCTATTGATGAAAAGACTACGTAATTTTTATTTACGATCAATCAGCAAGGATAATACCTGGGCCGGCATCACACTCTTCTAATTTCCACTCAACATCACGTTAGGATTCTGAGCCTCGAGAATCCTTCCATCCCTCTATATAACCAGTTACTTGGTTTGATATTAATTAACATTTAAACTAATTTTCTAAAATCAAAAATATCTTTTGGAACCAAATTAACTGCGAGAATATATTTTTGCTTGATGTCTTGAGAAATGAATACTTCAATGTTTATTATGCTTTTTTTACAAAAGTAATTGTTAAAACCAAAACATTAAATAATCAAAATATTAGCTTTTTTAGCTATTGGGCTTTAAAGAAACTCAATTGCTTACATTCAACTTAAATAATTAAATTTTTAACTTTAAATATCATATTACATATATATCATTTTGGTTTGAAAATACAGCATCTTTGTTAGAAAAAGAAGCATTCAGAGATTTAGAGAGTGGATTTTGAAAATAAACCAATTTGTTGAACGATAAGATTATAAAGAAAACAGAATTTCTATCAAGTACAATCCTTCAAAATGTCCTTTAGAGAATTTTATATTCCAAGCAATAGTACCTTTCTTTTGCTTCAGAAGCTATTATTTATATTTCTGCTCTTTTCTCTTTTTTTATCTTAACTTCTCTTTTAATGGCGGGTATTTTTGTTGTGGTGAGTTCTCTTAGATTAATGCATCCAATTTCGTATTCCTGAATTATTTAATCCCAAGCAAGATTCATTTTTAACTCTAATAATCACACATTCTCATCAAACGGAATTTATCCGAGGTCATAAATTGAGTTAAGCAAGGTAATGAGACGTTATTGTCTTTAAAGTTGTAAGTCGAAATGTTCGATTTTTTTTATTCCTGTTGTCTTCTTTTTTTCTTATATTTAACATGTAATATACTGATTTAATAATGTATAATTAATGTATAATTTTGCACGTTAAACGTATTTCACCGTATTACAAAAAGAGTAAACAATTGAACAGGATATTATGTTTGAAACATAATTAGCTAAGACTGTTGAGGGAAAAGGCAATTTTTTTTTTCATAAGCTGAAGCGAATTATTAAGAATATTCGTATTCAAAGTAAACATAAAATTTATCTATTTACTCTGAGAGAAAATAATTTATAAATGATAGAAATATACTCTTTCCACAAGTGTGGCACGTGTTTAAAACACTGTGCATTTCGCTAACTTCATGATGGTCACATGATATATGCAGTCACGTGTTCTCCATTGAATTCAAAGTTGCGATTACACTTGTACTTATTGTTCTAGTCGTAATATTTAGATAAAATTTCGTATTTGGTAATTGTGGATTAAAGTGTTCACATATAAAAACGCTTCAAAATGTTTTTTAAAATTACAAAATAAAAAATCTCGCATTATACATGTATTTTTATATCACTTGTAACTTGTTCACACTTATATGAATCATTATTTTTGACAATTATGTACTTTTTGAAAGAAGTTTCTGTAAAAAGCAAAAGTTGGTAGCAGCACAGTGCTTGAATCGATTCCAGGAAACACGTGATGATGTGACTATAATGTCCCTTGAAACATAACATTAAAATATATTTCCCCCATGTCAATATCTAAAGAAATGAATTGGCCGACACTATTGCAAAGGAGCGACTAGACCACCCTGTCTTTCCCATCTCAGAACTCACATATTTAGAATTATGCTCAAGGTAAAAGGCCCAAAATAAGGAAATATGGTTAAAATCTCCTTTTGCTTAAATGATATAAAGGGCTTTCTTTATCTCTTCCTTGTGACAGACATTCCAGCAACTTGTCTGCCCCGAATTTCTAGAGGGCACTTAAAAAGTATTAGTTTTTATTGGGGCAATAAGTTTCATATTTGCCCTAATTGCCAGTTAAAATAGGCTTCACCTCAGCACATCTCGGTCAGCTTTGGAGTGGACTGGGAAGATATCCACGATAGTCCACTTCTATAATATCGGGCTTCATTAAAGTCAATGGTTTCAGTGATCTGGTCAGACGAAGTCTGACCAGACGGGAGATTAGTAACAACAACTACAACATATATTTTCAAATTTCTTTACAAAAAGATCTAATTAGAAAGAATGAAACATATTGGTCTCCATGTTTGTTTATTTACATATTTCACTCTTAATTACAAAATCCTAACGACTTCCTGATGATTCTGAACATTTTAATGATTATTCTTAACAATCCTTCTAATTTCCTAATGATTACTCTGAAATCTTTCTAAAGTTTTTCTTAATGACTATTACAAATGCTTAATGTACATCTATAACAATTTTAAAAAATAACAAACATTCTTAATCTTGCCATTATATCTACTCTATCTCTTTAATTACTATTTCAATTAAATTTAAATAACATAGTCTCTCGAGCGTTTATATTTAGCAATCTTCTAAAACTAATCCTTTAAGTAATATTATTTTACCAATGGAAACGTATTACTTTACTGTTTTATTTTTCTTGAATTAAATCTTTTTTCAAAGCGGGGTTTTCTCCTTTTAATAAAAAAAATTAATAGAAAATGCTGTGCCTGCTCTAAAATTCGTTTTTCTGCTTCTGGATGATAAATAATTCTACAAGATGCATACTAGAACATACGCAAAAACAAACGACAATGTAAAGAAACTCCCGCGGAGAATGTAACTTTCTGTGATGTATTCTTCCGCAGAAAGCGTGTGTGCCAATATTTTTCTTTATTTTTTTTCTCTCTAGAAAGTGAAAAAAAACGAGTATCACTTTCGTACGGGATTGTATATTTTTTTTTATTTCTTGCCCGTGATTTTTTTCCCTCGTAGGAAATATATTACTTATTCATTTCTTTGCTGCAGCATCCTAAAAACTATTTTTTCCACTCTCAACCTGCGAGATATAGGTGGCTTTTTTTGTTTACTGTACATAGATTAGTTTGTATTATTTTTTCATTTATATTTGAAAATAAGATACTTTTCATTAATTAACTTTTAGAATTTTAAATTTTTCTACACACATACGCATAGAGCCTCTTTGTTAAGTATATTATTAAAATCCCACATGCGAATCATAATGTGAAAACGCTTAGGATGAAATGCCAGTTAACACGAGATAATACAACGGTCTCGACAAACTACAGGGTGTTTATAAATGAATATCGGAGTTTTAACGCTTTACAGTATTTATTACATATAACTTATAAGTATAGCTCAAGCATCGAATGAAAGTCCAACTGAAACAGTTTTTTTTCTGACATGTGTGCGTATGCGCGTGAAACGTATGTTAATTTTCCCCCTTCCACGTCAATCAGCGCGCTAGTAGAAAAATGGCAACTAGTACACAGAAACTTTTTGTGCTCTCCAGTTTGCAAAGACAGAATCTGCTATTACTGTGCAACGAGCGTTCCGGTGGGCACCTCAGTTGACATGTGAGCACTCACAATGCGTACATCTGGAGCTTAGCAAATTCTCACGAGGAGCTAGAATCGCAACGAGACTCGTGAAAATTGATTGTTTTTTATGCCATATCTCGGCGGTATTGGTGTTTAGTTTTTGGAGAACCAAAGGTAACTGGTTCTGCCTATCTTGATGCTCAGCAACTAGGTTTATTTTTTCGATTGGACAAAAGTGAACCAGATAAATTAATTTGGCAGCAAGGTGGTACACCGCTTCACTGACATCTCTCAATACGCGATTGGTTGAACATCACCGTACTCGACCAATGGATCTTCCGCAAAGGGCCTCACGATAAAGCTTGTTTCGCATGGTCTCTACATTCACTCGATCAGACGCCATATGATTTTTATCTGTGGTGGTTCATTAAGGATTATGTGTAAGGATTATTCATTAAGGACCTCCGCTACCAGCTGACCTTCCAGACTTTAGACACAGGATTGAAACTGCAAGAATTACCTCGGATACACTGAACAAAGTTTGAGATGAGTTCGCCTATGGACTTGATGTGTGCCGTTTGATGAATGGAGCTCACATTGAATATTTGTAAGCTTGTAGGTTAAACTGTTTCAGTTACTCTTTCATGAAATGTATGAATTGTACTTGTAAGTTATATGTAATAAATACTGTAAAGCGTTAAAAATCCGATATTCATTTAAAAACACCCATTACTATGTATTTTCATGCGTTTTTCTCTTAACACGAAACGGAAATATCTTATCATGAAAAGATTTCCCTTCTGGTAATGAACAAAATACGGTAAACACCATAGATTTAAAAGGGGTGTGAAATAAAAGAGGTAGTTTCGCATTATTTTTATGTATCATTGGACTTTCTGACTGTATCATCGGAAGAATTAGTTGCAGTAGATGATGATAATGTGTATAGCCCAAATTAAAGCATACTATTACGCCTTGGAGTTTGTTCACAGCTCAAAAAATATCATTCATACAAATCCCGACGGTGAAAATGAAATGAATAATGCGATCCCACAGTTCCCATGTTATTCGACATGAGGAATACAATGAAATGTATGCGCAGGTATTTAGACACACATTTAAATGGTGAAACTAATAACAAAATGGACGGCATCGAACAATTTGTTGAAAATTGGAAGCTAAAAAAGACAATGCACAAAATTTTCAGATTATCTTCCAAAAACTCAATAAATGTTTTGTTTTTCAAAAAACTTGAAAATTTTGTCTTAAATTTCTTTAAGCTCTTGGGAATGTTTTTGTTTCATTGAACTTTATTAAATACATTTATAAATATGTAAAAAATATCTATGTACATATTTATGTAAAAACATATCTATGTAAATAAAATTTAACTCTAATAAACAGAAATTTGTTAAATGTATTTTTTGTGTGTGTGCAATATCCTTTAAGATGAAAAAATATGTCAGTCCCGTCAATTTCATCTTAAACGATTTCCACTGTATATACCTTAGTTAAATTTTTCCCCTCTCAAAGTTTTGTGCTTAAACATTCAATAATAATTTAGAAATTAATAACCATGTAATATAAACGATATATTTAATTTTTTTTATATATTAAAAATCCCAACAACTTCATGGCTCAAAAATTAATGATTGAAAGAAGTGTAACATCAGATCAGATATTTTTAATCAACAGATATTTTTAAAAATTTTAAGAAGATGCAATTAGTAATAGCGTATAAAATCATTGAACACGTTTTTTTATATTAATCACTTCTATTTAATAAGAATACGAATAAGCAAATTTGAAATTGCATTATTTATACATATTTTTAAATTTTCTCGATATATAGAATGTCAAGTGCATGCTCATTTACATGAAATGTATCTTATTTAAAAAACTACAAGCTTTTATTTAACTTGCGATGTAGTTTGTTCGGGTGGAATCTTGCAACTCAATTTTGAAGAGAGAGAGAGAGAGAGCTGACGTCTTCAACCGATTGAGCTGAAATTTTGTATACACGTTTAGTTTGGATGACAATGCATGTTTTGACCATTTATATTCCGATATAGCAATTAGATACAAATATATTAACTAAAACCTTAAAAAGCATAATTGTTTCCCCCCTGTTTGCTTTTTAATGCCGAGAAGCTTATCGGATTGAGCTTAGAGGTTCCGATTTTTCGACTTTCTTTTAAAAACAATCTTATTCTCTCTATCAAACTGAGACTAAAAGTAATTGCATAATAGGAAAGATCATTTATTTCGCCACTACATGGTATAATTTTTTTTATAAAAAAAAGGATATTTTCTACTTTTTACTATTTTTTCTAAAATGAGTCAAGAACGTTGCGTTTTCATGAAAATGATTTCTAAGTCGTTCCGTATGAATTTTGTTTTCGCGTTAATGAATCTATATTCTAACCTAAAAAATTTCAGGCTTTTCTCTTTTAGAGAATCAGTCATTTATAAAATAAAATGAGGAAAACATTTTTTTTTATAATTTTTCAAAAGAATACTGAAATTTTTAATATAAAATTTAAAAACTTCGTCATTTTTAAAGATAATTGCCCGGAACATTTTTTTTCGTTCGTACAATAGTATTATCCAAATTCTGCACAACGATTTAAAAAATTGGCTTAAAAGTACAGATTTAAAAAAAAAATGTGTTTTTCGTTTTTAATATACTATTATAGTAAAAGCAAAAAAAATGAATTTTAATATTTTGATTAATTTTGCTTTCTCTAATGTTGTTTTGGTCTTTACAGTGTTTATCCCGGCCCCCCACTATCCTCTTGTTGCGGCTCGAGTGAAATATCTATCATATGTACGTGGCCTGGCGGAAAAAAGATTGAGTACCTTGCGGTAGATGTTCAAAATTAACCGGCAAATAACTTTGCAACAATGATACGTTGAATGAGATGAACAGACTGAGAAACCTCTCCAGCGATAACTAAAAAGTAAAAAATAAATTAAAAGTAAGAAAACTTTAAAATCAAGCTTTTATTTAAATGCTCCAAAAAGGATAAATTAAACTTTTCTTTTAAAACATTTTTATCAACTTTTAACGTCATTACACAATTTCTGATATAAAAGCTTATCACGAGATTTACCTGTGTAGATAAACAATCAAATGAAAGAACTTGATCTGATTGATTTTAATTTTAAAATTTTCAAACTAAATAAATACAAGTACTTAAATCTCGAGACAAGCTTTTATATCATAAATTGTGTAATGATGTTAAAAGTTGATAGCAAAAAAGTTTTAAAAGAAAAGTTTATTTTATTATTTTAGAGCATTTATAAATAAAAGCTCGTTTTTAAAAAAAAAGTTTTTTTAATTTTAATTTATTTTAAATTGAGTTATGCACTTGTAGTTTTTAAGCAATTCAAAACAAAATATTTTTATTCTCTCTAAATGTTCCCTGCATTTTATAATTTTATTGTAGTTATTTAGAAACTTTTACTAGATCTTCTTTCAAATATTTTGTTAAGCTTATATATATATATGATAAAAGACTTACTACACACATAACACTTACTCAGAACGAGATCTTCTGAGCTATAACAAACTTTAAATCGTATAAGCATTGCTTATCGTATAAGCTTGTTGTATCGTATAAGCATCGTATAAGCTTGTTGTTGTTACTGATGCCACCTATTCGGCCAAGGCTAGATCAAGTCCCACGAAATTCATCATGGCAGAGGGCTAAGTGACGCGCGCGCGCCTGTCGTTATCCGTAGCTTTGAATTTCATGCAGTTTACAGTACGATTTAGCTCCGTTTCTCCCCAAATTTGAGGGAGAACACCCTGGGGGTGGTCAGGGGTCTCCCACCTCTCTTCCCCTTCCACCAATCTCACAAGAGGGCTTGCACTCGACGGCTATTTAAAGTAACCTCATGCCGCGAAGGCACTATACATTTATAAGCATCCATGTCTTCTCCGGGATCCGAACCCAAACCCAACGGCACAGAAGTCAGCGTCGCTAACCACTATTCCGGATGGGTGATTATAAGTATGTTTCTTTTGTTGAGTAGAGATCCTCTAAAAGAGGTTTGCACACACACACACACACACAGAAATCCACTCCTAAAAGGAGTTTCGGGACATAATAAAAAAATTTCCATTTTTCAACTACTAGGCCATTAGTTTTGAAACATGTCAAACATGTTTATTTTGATGACTTTAGATCCACTTAAAAGGGTTTGACTGCCAAGGAAGTTGCGGGAATTTACTGAGATGTACAGTCAAAACCATTTCCCGTCTTAGACCTATTAAACGTTTAAACTTAGGATCTTTTAAGCCTGCTTTTGTTTAGCTTAAAAATCCGCTAAGTACAGGTTTTGCGGATATCGACTCCCATAGGCAGAGGGGTATAAGGGTGTTAAACCAGGTGGGATCACGAGGGGCATAAAGCCACCTCGAGCTCACGACAGCTTTAACTTGGGGGAAATTGTTTATTTGTTACCAATGACCTTGTAATTGGTAAATGCATATATATAACAGAATCACACCATTAAGTGGTAATTAATTTTTATTAATTATTATTAAAGTCTCGTATTGCCACCCAAAACAATCGTGTCTATAAAACTTCAGTTCAACTGAATGCTTTAAAACGTGAGAAAAAAAAATATCCTTGTAACGTTTTGCCCAAGTCGCTGAAAATGAAACCAAAGTGGCTGTACCTGTAATTCTTTAAATAATTCGTTTCAGTCAATTAATTATAATTAAATTATCGGGCTTTTACCTAGAACAATAGTGTATAGAAAATTTCACCTCAAACGAGCGCTTTAAAATGTGAGAAAAAAACCTTTTCAAGTTTTGACACGTCGTCAAAAGGGTCGCTAAGTCACCAATATGGCTGTATTTGTAATTCTTTGAATAATTGGTTTCAATCAATTATTTTTATTAATTATAATTAATTTACTGTATTGTCATATAAAATATTCATGTATACAATTCGTTAGTTCAATGGAGCGCTTTAAAATGTATTTTATTAACGATTGAAAATTCCACCAAAATAAATATATAGAGAGTGTGAACTAATAGTAGAAATTGAAAAAAGTGATGAGAACGTGAAACGTTTGAGTTGAAAAGAATGTCTTCAAATGGTATCTAAAAAACTCCCTCAAAAAAGATATGAATCTACAAGCGCACCTTAGGACACTGCACCCTGTCAAGCACGAAAAGTTCAATTTGCCATTTGTCTATCCTCAAAGGGCAATAAAACTAAAATAACTTGAGCAAAATATGACAGTTTTGCGTACAAATATGATTACTGTATTATTGGTGAAAATTATCTGTGATTTTTGTTCTTTATTATAATCCCGCATGGCTGAAACATCAAATTGAACATCTAGTTCAGTTTGATTGGATTTTTTCTCAAGTTATCAAAGAAAAATTAAAAATTCCGTAAAAGTAAGTAAATATACTTTCTCTTAATTAAACTATTCAGTGGAATTATGATTTTTATGGCGTACAATAAAAATAATTATAAAAAAAAGAATTCGATTGACTTTGTCACCCCGCGTGACCACTAACTTTACTATCGAGTGTGTGCCCTTTCCGGGTTAAAGTATCTGACAACGTTCCAAACTGTTGTTTTGCAAAAGCGTATAAATGGATAATTTGTATGATATTTAGTGTCATTTATATTAAAATACATCTATAAAATTGTTTTAAGAACATTATTAGAGTAAAAATTATTTAAATGCAATATTTTGTCAAAAACTGAACACATAACTACATACTTTCAAAACATTCTCCTTTTATATGGAAAACGCTTCTATAACATTTATATTTTGCTTAGATATGGCTTTTTTTGTGCAGAGTCTGAACTAGGATTTTTAAAACGTATAACTTAGAAGTGGATTTATCTATATTTTAACACAGCAGAGTAGAAAAATTTTTAAGAAAAGTACACCGATAAATATTTTAATCGGTATCAACTCTGAAAATAACGTGATTTTCTTAAAATCATACTTCAGGCTCTCTGGAGAAATCTTTACTTTATATAAGCAAAATATTATCAATATAGATGCATTTTTCATCAAAGAAGAATGTTTTGAAAACAGGTACTTCAACTACATAAGTTTTTATTTTAATAATACTCTTAAAACTGTTTTATACATATATTCTAATCCATGTGACACTAAATATCATGAATAGTATTCATTTGTAAGCTTATTTTAAATCACTGTTCCGAACGTAGTCGAATACCTTAAAAAGGTAATTATTCCGTTTTAAAAATTCAAGTCCTGCCCTTTTTAAGATGTGAGGGCTATATACATTTTTCAATACCACCGGAACGTGATAGGATTAAGATTTCAATAACTTAAGGACACTATATTTTCATTCAAGATCATAAAATATTTAGAAAAGAGGTGTTTATTTTTAAAATAATTATTTTTAAATTTTCATAAATATAGTTTTATTTACATTTTTCTCCAATCCATTTTTTTCTTTGAACATTAACTCTATATATGAACTTAAAAAAACAAGAAAAAATTTCTGCACAAATAGAAAGCAACGCTTAGTTGCTTGGTGCCGTGATCAGGACAATTTCAGACAAAAGAGCGCGATTTGCATACAAAATCCATTACAGAAACGCATCGCTACTTTTGTGGGCAGAATATATAATATTACATGTCCTCCGGCCCTCACTTGTCAACATTTATCTTAGAATCAACACTATTTATGAAAAATTTATTAATGTTTTAACGGCTTTTTAAGGCTTTTGTTTGCGCCTTATATTTATGCGAGTGTCCTCAGTGTAAGAATTCATTTGTCATTTTTAACCAAGCATTTATATTGAGGTGCAATCTTCTTTGAATTGCTTAAGATTTTTCCTCGGTTTTAGCCGGGTTTTTTATTCGTAAAGAAAGGATATATACTCAAAGAGATTGGGTACACATTTCCACGTCTGCTATTTTTTCGTCCACGTGTCTGTTTCTTTGTTTTCCAGCCGAACGTTTTTTTTTTATGTTGAAGCGATACCCGTGTTTTGCCTCTTAAGGTGTTTGCTCAACATATTGATTTCTTTGGAGCATATTTTTATATTATTTCATTCGGATGGCTAGAAAATTGGATGAGTTCTGCGTGTAGATTTTCTCATGTATGGATTAATATTCTGCTGCGAAATAGTTTGATTATAATTCCTTTGAATATTAGCTAGATCCATGAAACACATTGATAAAATCAGGAACTTTTAAAGAGAAAACTAAGGAAAAGAAAGAGTTTTTAAAAAAATCTAATATTTCAAGTATAAATTTTCGATCCAAATGAAATAACCGCTATATATTTTTAATTATTTGCTTTAAGGGTTTCCTCGCATCATCTTGATATAGACTGAAAAAAAACTCCCATAAACTTCAAAAGTGGTATCATTAAATAATCAACCTTAATTCTACTAGTCTTCTAAGTGTATCTATTTTCCCACCAAATTAGCTGACTTGGTGATATTTGACAATCAAATTTCTCGCCAAAACCACTTTTAATTCTTTTACCATTAATGAAGGAGTATTATCACGTTTGCATACAAACCATCACTTTAGACACAATTCCTTTTTGTCAGGGAATAAATAACCTCCAAAATTTCCCTAACAATGTATTTTAGTTACCATTACTGACCGTAAATAAAAATCATAAAACTTTAATACAAATTTTTGTAAACAATTTCATATTTAATTAAAAGTATGTAAATAAAGTTATACCTAGGCCATTTCCAGTTCTCCTAAATTCATTGAGAGGCATTCATTAATTTTATTATTGCAGTCATTTTGCGTAGCTATGGCAACACAACTGAGAAGATAAAAAAAAATTCCGATTTAAAACCTAAATGTTTGGGACGATTTTAATATTACATATTAAATATGAAATAAATAATAAAACATGTGTCGAAAACAAAGACAAATTTTAAAAATATCTTCGATTCTTTATTACTTAATTTTTGTTCAGCAAAAGAATAAAGGTAAGTTATCTAATTCCAATTATTCATTTTCAAAATAAGCAGAATAATTTATGTTTTTGTCATCCTATAATGGTGAGTACTATATTGTGAAAAGGAAACGCAGTCGTATCTTTATATATATAACTACAACTTATATTTTATCCTTGAAATCAAACTTTTTTTTGTCTCCAACTTAGCATTTCATAAATATAAAACCGAGAACACACTAACACAAGCATCACTTTCAGAAAGTAAGCACGTTTTGCAATAATGTATTTTGTAATAAAATTGCCAAACTCCCAGACATTCAAAAGTATCATAGCCCATCATTCTTCCTTTTATCGTAAATTCAACAAATAGCTCTTTTAATATTTGTAATAAAGAAACGTTACTTTTCAAATGCTGCACCAATTATGGAGTCTAGACGATAAGTGTAATAATCGTGAAATTTCAAAGAGCTGGATTATATTTGTATACTCCCTTAGGTCTCGTATATATAATGATAGTGTTACGAATGTGTATAAAATAAGGTTTAATTTCAACTTAAAATCATGTGAATAACTTATATTTAGATGTTTAATACGTTAACATACATATTAGCGCATGCGCAGGGCAATGTAATGTCCTTGTGTTGCAAGTGAAGAAACTTGATTGATATTTTGAGCGTTTATTTTCAAACACAAAGGATAATACATGGACACAAAAATTTACATTATTTACACGTTTTAAATGAAAATGGAAAATAATCCGAGTTATGACACTTGTAGAAAAATATAGCAAATAAGTAGGTCGGTGTGGCCTCCAACCCATTTACCTCAAACAGATGCAAGAACTTTAACTCAAAGCTCGTTAGTAGATTTCCCAAATCCAACCTATGCTCGCTGGTGGAGCCAAAATGCAATCTCTCTCGTCGAGAGGAAATCCTCTCTCCAAATCTCCACACTACGCTCACTGGCGGAGCACAAAAAATCGACCTCTCTCGTCGAGAGGTAATCACTGAATGACTCTGGTGTGGCACTCGAGCATGCGCAGTGTTTCGGATCAGTCCGTGTTGCCACCTAGAGTTTCATAAAGGTCTAGAATTCGTTACAGCACACAGTAACCCTAGGCTCACGAAATCGTAAATTCTGGGAAAACTGTTTGTTACCAATGACTTTGTCAGTATCCTTCTGTATGACAGTCTTTATGGGATCTAAAATGTATTTGTCACATATTTCACACCTTTTTTGGAAGTAGCAAACATTTTTTTTTTACTTGCGGTGACCAAGTTGGACGCTAAAACCACTTTTGATCCAAAATATTTTCTATGTACAGGCTACATTTTCCCCCTGTGAATGACTTAGGTCTTAATTTCTGTGTTGTATGACTCAGCATAGTTTATAAATGTAAATGAACAGAATATAAATGAATTATAGGAAGTTGAAACTGCAGAAAAAGAAATTGATCAAACAAGGGAATAACCTAATGAAATAATGGATATTAATCATGATAGCGAAAGTAAATTTCAGAAAAGTGATGAGCATGAAACGTTTAATTCGAAAGAAAGATCTACAAATGCTACCAAAAGAACTATCAAAAAATATAAGCCACAAGACTGACTGAGTCCTGACAAAAACACACAAGCAAGATAAAGCTCAAGATGCTATTTGTCGATCATCAAAGGACAACAAAACTACAATAACTTGAATAAAATAAGACAGAATTGCCTGAAAATATCATTGTTGTAGTGTTAGCAAAAAGTGCATGTGATTTGTGAATTTTATTAAAACTACGCACATTGGAAACATTTTAGTTCAGTTCGATTGAATTTTTTCTCAAATTATGAAATGAAATTTGAAAAGTCCTTAAAATTAGGTAATTATACTTTCTCTTAGTTAAGTTATTCTCTGGGATTAAGATTTGTATCGTATGCAAAAAGAAAACAATTATAAAATAAATGATTGCGGTAACTCCGTCCCCTCGCGTGACCACTAGCGTTACTATCGAGCGCGTGAATGTTCCCGGGTTAATATTAATTTGTAGTTTTTATTTTATAGAAAAAAATTGTAAAATTCGCAAGCAACACCGTAGCTACAATATAATGGTAATTCAATGGAAATATTGGCGATACAGGCAAATTGGCATCATTTTTGGTCAGCAAATTTAGGCCTTTTGCAGACTATTTCGGCAACTTGGCTATCATATGTATACTTCTGGAAATTACTGGAGAAATCAATTAACATCACGGTCTATGGCATAAACGGATATTTTTAGAAAGAGCTGGAGGGCAGCCTAGCCTACTATAAATAACAATCTCTTGTTGAAACTGAGTCAGTATTACTTTGGCTGTTTAAGAGTCCGCTAACGAAAAGTCGCTTGTGAATAAACTTCGCATACTTTTACTTTTAGGCACTGATAATTATGTCTGACCACTATAGAGAGAGCGAAAACCTTTTTTTTCTTCTTATCTAATTAATCTCTGCCGTTCGTTGACGAGGAGCCTAATAAAGCAATGATGAAGCATTAACAGAATTAAATTAACATCCGTATAGTTGTCTTATACAGCCGAATTCTTTATTCCAAGCGTTTTAAATGCTTCTGGAAATAATCATCTTGGTGCTAGTTTGATATCAAGGGGTATGACACCAAGCGCTATTTGGCGCGATAAAGGAATCACGTCAAGCAGCGCTTGTTGTCGCTGCTAGAATCCAAGATGGCTGCCTAGCTGTATCAAATCGCCAGGAAGATAGCTTTAAAATAATTTAAATATATTTCAAAAGAAGAATAGAGGAACAGATTGAGAATAACCAAGATCAATCGATAAGTAATGAATAACAATATAATCTAATGAAAAGTTACATGTACTATGATTATGCAGTATATAATAATAATTTTATAAGATAATTCAACAGTAATAATAAAAAAATTCATATTATAATATTCATCTAGTATTATTTAATAATAATTAGTACATATAATAATAATAATTTAATAGAAATTATAAAAAAGAATAATCATCGTATTGTAATATAAAAATTATACATTGTTGTTGTTGTTACTTATGCCACCTGATCGGCAAAGGCCAGATCAAGGCCCACGAAATTCATCATGGCAAAGTACTAAGTGACGCCAGTCGTTAGCCGTAGCTTTGAACATCATGCAGGTGATAGGTCCCCCCTCAATTTTAAGGGAGAACACCCTGGGGTGGTCAGGGGCCTCTCGTCTCTCTCTTCCCCTTCCACCAACCTCACGAGAAGACTTGCGTCTCGACGGCTATTTAAAGCATGCCCATGCAGCGAAGGCACTATACATTTACAAACATCCATGTCTTCTTCAGGATTTGAACCTAGGCTCAACAGTCAGCGTCGCTAACTATACCGGATTGGCAACAAAAATCATACATAAGAATACTCATATAACGTAATATTATAAATAAAAAACATACGAATTATAAGTGAACAAAATAATAATAATAATTAATAAAGGACATAATGTCATATTTATAAATAAAGATAATAAAAAACAATTATAAATAGCGAATATATGATTATACATACAATAATAATTGCATTTTGTATATTGTTAATAAAATAATTACATAATGTATATTAACATTAATAATGAATATGAATTAAAAAGTACTGAAAACTTTCACTCTTTCAAAAACTGCAAAAATATCAAGGTAACCATATTGTAATGTTATCGCCCATCTTGGCGAACATAAACAACAACTTGGTGTGTGCCCCATGATATCAAACTAGTTCCATCATCTCAAGTAAGCAAACAAAAGCAACTCCAACAGATCGAGGGGAGGGAACTGAAGACCACTACTTTTGCTGAGCCAGACATCCCACATTTTACTCACAACTGCATCACCATACAAGGAGGCTCTATTTTCAATTTAATGTAAATGATTCTTCTAATGTTTCGCAGAGGCAAAGAAGATTCAGGTTGAACATGAGGGATCCCGCTTTAGCAAGCCTATTTCCAGAAATGTCACAACGGCTGGAAACCCAATGGAGGGCAACGCTTTATTTAGACTTCCCAAGTTCAATTACCTTCTTTCTACAGAAATGAACTTGAGCGTTTTCATTGTGCCTTGAACTTATTAGAGATAAAATGACAGCTTGAGAATCGACAAAAGACACAATATTCTGCTCAGAACAGCTTTCCAATTTATCGATCTCAAATCATATTTTCGTTATCTCACCGTCAAAATTATCACAATACTTCCCAACAGAATAATTAAGAAAATAAAAGTTTTTCCAGTACGCGTTTTAATTGGTATACTTTATTAATGTTAATATATATTATGCAATTATTTTATTAATAATATAAAAATACATTATATGAAATAATATAATATTCGTTATTTATAATAATTGTTTTTTTATTACATTTATTTATAAATATTATTACATCTTATGTTATTTATTTATAATTTTTATGTTACACAATACGATGATTTTATTCTTTTTTATAATTACTATTGAATTATATTATATGATTATTATACATAATAAATATTATTAAATCATACTATATAAATATTATGTATAATTATTATTAAATTATAAGATTATTTTATATACTGCATAATGTTATTAGTACATGTAACTTTTTATTAAATTATTTTGTTATTCATTATTTATTGATTGATCTTGGTTGTTCTTAATCTCTTCCTATATTCTTCTTTTGAAATGCATTTCAATATATTTTAAAACAATTTTTTAAAATTATCATCCCGACGATTTAATACCACTAGGCCGCCATCTTGAGTCCCATTCCAGCGACAACAAGCGCTGCTTGGCGTGATTCCTTTATCGCGCCAAACAGCACTTGCCGTCATGCCTCGTGATATCAAACCATAATTTATAGTGAAAACTTTTTGGGAGTTATTGTGCGAATGTTACGGCTGTTTTCGATGAATGTTAAAAAATAGGACCCGAATTTGGTACATTTTTTCAGATATAAAAGAAATGAAACATTAATATGATATTCTGGCTTCAATATCCTTTAGAGAGTAGCATTTTTTAACATATATCTTATTTTAAACCGAATTGATCCATTTTTTCTGGTATGAAATGTGTTTCGCGTTTTTCTCCTATGCCGTAATGTTAAATGGGCTATGCCTTCACGTATTAAAACGAAAAAAATATTCATGGAATAATTTGAAATTTTTAAAAACACTATATTGTTAACAGATGTTTGAGTTATAATATCGCAAATTTCCATAGAAATTGAGGCATTTTTTCTGTCTGAAAATGTGCTTCGCGTTTAGTTAGAGCTCTCGTACTTTTACTGTAGACAGCCTTACAGATTGTTTTTCCACAATAAATTTTCATCGCTCTTGAAGAACTGTTTTGCTCTTTGAGACAAACAGTATAAAATCTATCAAACCAGATCTACGTAATAATATATATTCCTCATTTATTTAACATTCTCAGCTTCAGAAATCAGTTTAGAATATGCCTAGTCATAACATGAATAGATATTTAAAATACATAATATTTTAAGCATTTGCTCTTTTTCTTCTCGTCTATACAATGTTCTCGAATTTAATTACAACTGCAATGTTAAGGCATCCGACAACGTTCGGAACCG
Organism: Trichonephila clavipes; assembly: GCA_019973935.1. NCBI lineage: Eukaryota > Metazoa > Arthropoda > Arachnida > Araneae > Nephilidae > Trichonephila > Trichonephila clavipes. The sequence goes on from BMAU01002488.1 coordinate 496,473, forward strand.
TGATCTTGCAAAAGCGCATAAATTGATAATTTTTATAATATTTAGTGTTACTTAGATTAGAATATACGCATAAAATTATTTTAAGGACATTTTGACAACAAAATTTATTTAAATACAATATTTTGGCAAAAAATTAACTTAGAATAATCTTTTTTCCAAATGTTCTCCTTTTGTGAAAAATGCTTCTATTATAATAATATTTTGCCTGTATGTAGCTCAGATCTCTCTTCAGAGACCCAACTAGAATTTTTGAAGTATATAACTTAGAAGTGGGTTTATTCATATTTTCCGATAACAGAGGGGAGCAATTTTAAGAAAAAAAACGCCAATAATTATTTCAATGGGTGGTAACTCATAAAATAATGTGAATTTTTCAAAATTTCTAGTTGAGCCTCTGTAGAGAGGTCTGAGCTATATAGAGGCAAAATATTTTTATAATAGAAGCTTTTTTCACAAAAGGAGAATATTTGGAAAAAAGATTATTCTAAGTTAATTTTTTTGCCAAAATATTATATTTAAATACAGTTTTTTGTCAAAATGTCCTTAAAACAATTTCATGCATGTATTCTAATCTGAATGATACTAATTATCAAGAAAATTATCCATTTATGCGCTTTTGCAAAATCACGGTTCCGAACGTAGTCGGATACCTTAAAGTCATAATTAAACTCTTCGTCTATTCAACCTTCAAGAATAATTATAATGTTTCAAATTTAATGCCCTCTTTCATCAGCCTGATTTAATGGGGAATAATCTCACAATGCTTCAAATTTACAACTTAATGTGAAAGTTCAAGAACTGTCTGTGAGCACCAGACCATGAAGCAAGACAATATCTTCTCCGCTTAAATTTATCATAATACTGTTGTTAATGACTGCTTATGAAATTTATCTACCTAAATAATCCTTAACATAGATTTTCTGACGCATTAAAATAGCTCGGATTTCAGTGGATAACAATATATAAATGTTCTATATTAAAATAATGAATATATATTATTTTTAACACTATTTCGATCAATTATAACGAGTCTTTAACAGTTACAAAGAAATTAAATTTATCACAAACTCAATTTTGAGGATTTCAATAGAGTTAGAAAGAACATTCAAGAACTGGAAAATAATAGCAAACAGCAATGGAACGCTTTCTGTTTTGTTAGTAAAGAACACTATGAGGACTGTTGTTAGCACTTGAAGGTAAAAAAATGGTTCAATTAACTATATACAATTTAATATATTTTGATAACTCCTTTACAACCATAACTTGGTACTGAATCCGTGTAGGATAGTGATAATTATACAGAAAAGAACAAAATTAAATTTTTGAGTTTGTTTTCTGAATTTATTTGTAAATAAATTCAGAATCAATAAATTCACAAATAATTTGTAATCTTGCTTAACCTGAGAGACGGCACGTACTAAATACTAACGTTAGTGGTCACGCGAGGTGATCCCCCCCTCCAATCCTTTTTTTTTCTAAATAATGTATTTTGTACAAGATAAAAATCGTAATTAAAAGAAATAATTTAACTAAGAGAAATTATACTTACCTGTTTTAGAGACTTAATTTTTCTTTAATAATTTGAGGACAAAATCTAATTAAACTTAGCTAAAATGTTTCAAATGTACGTTACTTTAAAAGAAGACACAAATCAGACACTTTTCGCTAACATTATAAGAATAATATTTCTAAGCAAAACTGTCATATTTTGTTCAAACTATTGTAGATTTGTCATTTGAGGATCGACAAATAGCATGTGGAACTTTTTTTTGCTACTCTTTTTGACAGGGTGCAGTGTGTCTCGTGCGCACTAGTGGCTTGACTTATATTTTTTGATGGAGTTCTTCAAGTAGCATTTGAAAATCTTCCTTCGACTCAAATGTTTTATGTTCATTGCTGTCATCAAATTTATTTCACCGTGAGGATTAACATCCATTATTTCATTAGGTTCTTTCCTTGCTTGATCAATTTCTTTTTCCGAAGTTTCAACTTCATCCAACAAAAATTGCAGATGTCCATTTCTTTTTTTATTTATATACAGTCAAACCCCCATATTACGAACCTTTCTATATAGAGAAATTTGTCCTGGAACCAAGATCATTTCACGATTCTCTTCGTAAAATAATGTATAATATATATATATATATATATATATATATATATATACACGTCTCTCCGAAATACGATCCTTTTCTTTGTGGTGCTATCAGTAAAACTATTCTGAAAACTTTTAAGTACAATAAAATGACCTTGACAGTGTTTACGAAGGATTTACTGATTTCAGAGAAATATTTGCTTACTTGTGCCTTTACTTTTCGCCGCAATGCATCGCATACGCATGCCTATGTGAAATACGGTGGCTCTGAAGGTCGAATCGCGTTACTTTCGATTGGCACTTGACGAGTTAATATTTTATCACAAAATGGAAACACTCTCATGACATGTTTTATATTCATAGAACAGAGAATTTATAGAATTTGAGTTGAGATATGTCAGGAAACATGTGATATATCAAACCGTTACCTAAGTTCGTTGGGAGTTCATTTATTTTTATCCAAACATTTCCCACGTTAAATTCTTTAATTCTGAAGAAAGTATTTATACCTACTTTTACCAGTAATGAACTTTATTTTCAAAACCCACTCTGTGCAACATTTTCAAATCATAGTTTTAACCATCCGAGGGACTTATATTATCGAATTAATATATCAAACATAAATTTACGATAAAATTTTTAAAGCGGTATATTGATTTTATGCAGAGATTAAAACATAATCGTTTTAACCCTCCTCCCTCTAATAGGCAAAAAAATATCGTGTCCATTCTTTGGGAACAAAAACGAACAAGTAGACATAATTATGACACGAATACAGAAAAATCTTATACATGTGATCATTAAGTAAAATGGAAAATATTTAACGACAAAATAAATATGAAAAATCAATAGAGATGATAGTAACATGAGTTAAATGAGTAACATAACATAAAAATTAACTAAAAATTAATTTCTACAGAAAAAGCAGAAAACTCTTGTACTAATTAAGCTATTATAACTTTTTAAATGTATACACCATAAATCTTGATCTTTCAAGGTTTATGTGGTGTATACATTACCAATTAGATTACATGAAAAATAGTGTTTTACTTCTATTTCTTAAAAAAGAACTTCGGAATTCCATATAAAGTGTATACAGACGCCTCCATAACACAAATCCATCATAATAACTCAATAGAAGACTCAAGAAAAGTATTCCATTTTTAATCTGTCAGCTTTTGATACAGATCCCGAATATTACTTGCCCATCAGGAAACTGATATGTTAACGAAAAAAAACAGAGGATGCAAAATGTGAGAAACCAATCTTTAAGTATAAATATTTTTCACTCATCAGAAAATCTCACGGTTAAAACCGAGAAAAAACGTAGGAGAGATTTAAAAAGATAATCCCGCTATGAATGCTCAGTTGAGAATAAAAAATGAAAAGTTATCATTAGCATACGATGACACCCAGATGTAGAAACAGATAACTCAAAAAGCGCTAACACGCACATAAATTTTTAATAAAGGCTGCTGACACAAATAAAAATAATGACAAATGGCAGTAGAAGACGAGATTGGTATACTAAAATTTCGGCCTAGTGGTGAAATAAGGCATTTTTAAAATGAAATTTTAATGCACACACAAATCGCGTTTTTTTCTCCTTCCCTCACCAGAAGTCGTTCTGGTCACGACAATAAGCAAAATGAAACAAAATGAGTCTTAGAAAAGGATTTTTTATTCATGAATATATTTTAATGTGGTCGTAATTACATCGTAAATGTAGCACGCTACGGTATATTTTATTTCTATGTAGAAAATACATATAACAATCTATTTATATTAAATTTTAAAGCTATATCTATGTGTATTATAGTAAGATTAATGAAATTTGAAAGCGAATTTCTGAAAATTATCAACAAAAAAATTGATATTGGGGTGGATAGTAATAAACCTTGTTTTACATTGAAATATTTAATGGTTTGCAAAAATGTAATTTCAAAGGAGGTGAGTAAAGCTTTGCCTTTTCTCGCCCATCCTAGTCATGAAAATTCAAAGTATTTATTGAAGCTCTATTATATTTATGTGAACTTTAGGTATTGATCTTTACTTTTATTCTAAAATGGTGAGATGAAAAATAGCAAGTCCCTTAAAAAAGTCATCAAACTCGGCAAATTCTTTGAGTTTTGTTATTTTAAGTACTTTTTCTAACTTTCATTTTTAAAAAACTGCTAAGAGCTTTAAGCGCCACGATATTTTTTGTCTCTCAAGTACTAGAATAATAAGGCTTTTAAACTGACATTCATTTGGTTTGGTGCATCGAGTGCGTTGATGTGATATGAAAGAAAATAGCTTGTCCGGGAATCGGTCAAACTCATTCGTCACGTGCGCGTTCAAACGTGTCTTCACCTCACGCATGTCATATTATAATACAAATATTACTTTTGTATTGTGGCCATTATTTTATGTAGTATTATATGAGTTTTGTGTATTTTATTAAAAGCAATGCCCTCCCGACCTCCGTAAGCAATGGGGCCTGTACTCTCTTTCCGTAAATCGAGAAGATTCCTCAGTTGTTCGACTCCAGTTGAGATCACGACACACAAGTTCAAAAGTATATAACATATGGATAAGAGCAAGTATAGGTCCTAATTCAAACATGGAATGGCATTGTCAGAGCAAAGTTGGTGCTAGAGTTATTGGCTACTGTGCTTATGTTGCATCTATACTTTTGTTCTTGGGATACGGGCGCCAAAATCACACTCAAACAAAAACACCAAGTCTTGGATATGCCGATACACTTCAAGACGCTGCTACTGGATGGTGCAGTGTCGATAAGTCAGTGAAAGCGAGCAGGAAATATAATCGAAGACATTTGTTACAAATAAAGGGTGTTTTTTTAGAGGTATAGAACTTTAAATTGCAATAAAACAACGATGTATTATTCGATTGACATAAATTTTTTTTATTCGAAAGATAATCTTGTGGCATTACATTTTAAATATGATTTCTGGCATATAACTGCCACGGCTGGCTCGGATGTAGTCCAATCTGGACGTCCAATTTTCGATGACTTTTTCCAACATTTGTGGCCGTATATCGGCAATAACACGCCGAATGTTGTCTTCCAAATGATCAGGCGTTTGTGGCTTATCCGCATAGACCAATGACTTTACATAGCCCCACAGAAAATAGTCTAGCGGTGTTAAATCACAAGATCTTGGAGGCCAATTCACAGGTCCAAAGCGTGAAATTAGGCGGTCACCAAACGTGTCTTTCAATAAATCGATTGTGGCACGAGCTGTGTGACATGTTGCGCCGTCTTGTTGGATCAACAGCTCCTCGACATCATGATTGTTCAATTCAGGAATGAAAAAGTTAGTAATCATGGCTCTATACCGATCACCATTGACTGTAACGTTATGGCCTTCATCGTTTTTGAAGAAGTACGGACCAATGATTTCACCAGCCCATAAAGTGCACCAAACAGTCAGTTTTTCTGGATGTAACGGTGTTTCGATACACTCTTGTGGATTAGCTTCACTCCAAATGCGGCAGTTTTGTTTGTTGACGTAGCCATTCAACCAGAAGTGCGCTTCATCGCTAAACAAAATTCGCTTATGAAAATCGGGAACAACGGCAATCTCGTTTTGGGCCTATTCGACGAATCTACGCCTTGCTTGATGATCGTTTTGATGAATTGCCAAACCAAACTGAGAATAAATCACTTGACAGCTGTTAAATCGGTCGCCATCTTGGAAAGTAATGCCAACTTAAACTTCTATACCTGGAAAAAAAACTCTTTAGTTTAACATTTTTCCTCTTTTCTCTTTTTAAAAAGTTTTTTTTCTATTGAAAAGACCTATCATGTTCATTTCGACTGACTATCAGTGTTAAAAAATATATATAATATGAATTTACCCATGGGCGAAAGAAGGCTCTCATTTTTACCCACCTCCTTTCTCAAACCATTTTTTTTTTTTTTTTGGAAATATACGTTCAGTTAGTATTTTTTCAGTATGAATTGATTAATTTTACGAGCAAACACAAATACGAAGATACAATAAGTAACATTTATGTAATTACTTATTGCACGTTACAGTTACCGTTCTGGGCATTATGGGATATGAAACAACAAAGCGTTATTATCGCTAGCACGGACAACAACACGAATCTCCTTATTACACGTTAAATGATATTTCTACAACGTGATACTTGTATTACGGTACTTGGATGAAACGGAGGTTATATAATTTATTTTCTTTTAATACACAAAGTGTTAGTTATCACGAGATATGATGAAATTAAATTCTTGTATTCTAGCTTATCTCGTATTTCTCCTTCGAAAACACCAAAATTCATTCCTTTTTTGAGTTAGTAGTTACAGAGCTCTGCTTGCAATACCACGATGAAGCAGAAGGGATCATGGTCACGAACTCAAGTAAAACGTTGTAGAATCGCGTTTTCGAGTTCCGATGCCCACCGTGTAGATGGGTTCATTCCCTCTAAATCTGCCGCTCGAATCGTCCTCGTTCATTTGACCTCGGTTCAGAATGACGAGGTCTATCGCAAATATATTGATATCGCATTGCTTTAAAATGCGACACTACAGAATACTCATGCAACACCATGATGTTTGAATCAAAATCTGAAGATACTGCTGTGGAGAGAGATGAAGCCTATTGCCTTCTGAATTGAAATACTGGTTCTGCACCTGGAAGTATGGTACGGGTTTTTGTGGGATTCGACTCCCTTATCCTCAAGTACGTGTAGGAAGGTTAGAACCGAGTACCTTCCGATCCGAAAACGAGTATCTTAGCCACCACGCCGTCGCGTGCTGGCTATTACTGGTTTATCTAGATATCACACCACCCAACCATGCCCATGTTATTGATTCGGCGAACAAGCGAACGAATGATACAGTATTCGTGGTGAGAGTGTGAGCAGTTGCGTCACTTTGAGTGCGACGGCTTTGTGGGTTGTGTCATTCGTGCGTGATGGCTTTGTGGGTTGCGTCATTCGTGCGTGATGGCTTTGTAGGTTGCATCGACATGTGTTACGTCTGAATTGCGTCATGTGTCTGATGGCTTGGTAGTATTTGTGGTGGATAGATTGCGCCACAACTGCGGTCCTTTTACACGGCCAGGGTCACCAGTGAATGGAGGATTCAATATGGATACTTTCCGTTCCAAAAACGAGTATCTTAGCCAACTCGCAGAAATGATAGTCGTCGCGTGGTGGCTGTTACTGGTTTATCTAGATATCACACCACCACAGACTCTTTCCCTCATTCTCCTCATTTTGCACTGTTACAAATTTGAGTGTGTGTAAAGTGGAAAATAACGTATTTACTTAAGGACAAGAATGAACAGATGATTACATGAAAACAAATCGAAGTATTTAAACAAAAAAATTACATTATAACTGAGCCTTTACAATAAAGAAAAAAGCTTTGTGACGTTCCAAAAACAATTCTCTAAACCAGCGTTTCTCAAACTGTGAGGCGCCCCCCCTAGGGGCACGTGATAACCCTGCGAGGGAAACGCGAGCATATTGAAAAGAAAAGGTTTAAAAAAATAATATTTTGGAATGAAGTAAAACAAAATGCTTTCCGACATAAAAAATACACATTTACACTGATATAATTTATATATTATCTGGTGATCATCAAAAATAAAAGATTCCACTTCAAACACTCATTAGTTATCTTTGATACTATAACCAAATAAAAATTGACATTTGGTTTGCTTTGCTGTAATCCCATGACGAGAGATTTTTTTATTGCGTTCCATTTAACCCCTAAAATTCTACACTTTAGGTTATATATTTGACCTTCAAACATCTTGGTATGTTTCACTGTCTCTTTTTCTTTTAGGAAAGTTGTAAATAATATTTTTCTGTTACTTTTTCCCCATGTTAATGAGTTTTATGATATATGGATAAGCATATTGAGCACTTTGAAAGATTATTTGCCCAATATGTATTTTTATTAGTATTCTGAAACATATAATACATAATGAAAAATGTTTTACACAATTATTTTTTTAGAATTGGCATCGATATTTTTATAATGAATTCACTTTTAACATGGGAGCGGTCGCATGAAGCGCAGAGTCAACCCAGGCTCACGAAATTGTTAATTCTCTGGGAAAACTCTTTATTCGTTAACAGTGACCTTGACACTATCCTCCTATTAGACAGTCTTAATGGGAACTAAAATGAGTGTGTCACACAAATATGCCTCTTTTTTGAGATTGGCACATGTTTTTTTTTCAATCAAGGTACTTGTTTTGATCGAGTTCCCTGCGCGACCACTTTTGTCGAAAAATATTTTCAATGAACATGCTGCACTTTCCCCTGTGAACAACTTTGTGATTTTGATGGCTGTGTTGTACGACTTATTATGGTTTATAAATGTAAATGAGCAGAAAATAAAAAAAAAATAGACATCTGCGATCCCTATTGAAGGAAGTTGAAACTAATCAAGCAATTGAAAAACCTGCTGAAATAATGCACATTAATCAAGATAGCGAAATTAAGTATGAGAAAAGCGATAGAGACATGAAACGTATCATTAGAATTGAAATTTTCAAATGCTGCCTAAAGAACTCTATGAAGAAAACTATGAAGCCATAAATGTAGCCCTTCGTCTTGTCAAAAAGACACAAGGAAGAAAAGTTCAAAACGACAAAAGTTCAAAGTCATCAAACGACAACAAAACTACAATAACGTGAAAAAACGCAGTCTTGCTGGAAAATAACATTTCTGTATTGTTAGCGAAAAGCGCCTGTGATTTATGTCTTTTATTAAGGTCACGCAAATTTGGAACCTTTTCTTTAGTTCTATTGGATTTTTTTTCTCAAATTATCAAAGAAAAATTGGAAAGTCCTAGAAAGTAGGTAAGTATATTTTCTCTTAGTTAAATTATTCACTGGAATTGTGTGATTTTTATGGTGTATAGTAAAAATAATTATAAAACAAATTACAGTTTAAAAACAAACTAAAAAACACGCTTTTATAGTGAATCGAATTAAAAAGTAAAAAAATAAAAATATATTTTACTTAAAAGCAACATATACAAAATTTAATACTTATCTTGTTAATTTGTACGGTTTATAATTAAGATCTCGTATTGTAGCTTTAGCGCCAAAGTGCATTATTATTACACTCAATATATTATTATTTTTGCGGGGGGGGGGGTGATAAAAATTATGATTGAAAGTTGGGTTGCTAGTAGTGGAAGTTTGAGAACCACTGCTCTAAACAGTGTAACAAGCAGAAACTCAGACAAATTCTTTCTCTTTTATCACAGTAAACGCCCACGACTGAACTCTGCTCGATTCAAATCCAAGATTTACTCGCTTTGTGATTCAAAGATTCCTTTTTTTTGTCTCATGTAAATTTCCAGAACAATTTATCCCAGAAACTTCTCGATTTTCCTTGGAGATATCATTTGTCGCCAAGAGCGATAAAGTTGCCAATCTGGTAACCTTGATATCTTCTAGGGTTGTCGAATCTTATTTTTCAAGTTTATGCTGGGAAGCAACACAAGCAGATAGCATTCTAGAATTAAGCTTTCACCACAAGCAGAATATCACTGCAGGGAAAATTACACATATGCTGCGTTTGAGTAAGCTCAATGATTTCCCCTATGGAGTGCTTTGGCTTTCCTATTTCTTGTCCTTCTTGGTGTTGCGTTTTGGATAATCAGCAGTGTATGAAATAGAAAGATTTAGCTTATAATTGAGGACTTACAGTTCATGGATTTAAAATTCGTTCAAAAAATAATTAAAAAAACCAATTAATTCCTAATTTTGTAATTACTTCATTTATTTTCAACAATTTTATTGTAATATTTTGCAATGGACTATAATTTAAAATTATTTTAATAATATAATCTAAAAAACTCATCAATTACTTTAAACACTGCTGGCTTCAAAACCTTTGTCTTTTGAAAAAGTTTATCATGTAGGCTTAATCATAAATTTCGTAAAAAAGAAACCAATTGACTAAATTAAGCTTAATTGTCTCATAATAACTCAAACTCAAAAGTTAAAAAAAGAAAAATTCACAACAAAACTAACCTTATGCAAAGCACTGAGCGACAGAATGTCTTTTATTCACGAATAGGCGACAAAACTGTGCGTGACAATGATGAATGCGCTTCCAACCCTACGTGAGAAAAAGTTTCAAAAAAGAAAAAAAGAATTGAGAGCGCGATATTGATGTTCTTTCAAAACTAATTCCGTGGTCTCGCCACGTGATCGAAAAGAAAAGATGTAAGACGAAAATTCCGGACTCTCTCAGAAGAGAATGATTTATTGCACTGAGCTCCCTTCTGTAAGTAGAGAGGGAAAAAAATCGATAAAGATTTTGACTTTTCGCTGTTTGATCGATCATTACTTTTATTTCATTTTATATATTCCTCATTCCTCGTATTTTTTTTAAAATACATGAAATCCGAACTTTTATTATTTTTAATGAAGAAAAAATGTTAAATACCTATTAACCCATGAAAAACCTCTCAATATGAGGGAAATTAAATCATACATTAAGTGTATTAGGATGTATACCTCTTCCAAACGCTCTTTACCACTTTATTGACTTATAAATTCAAACTATATTGTAAATCTAATGATTCTAATAAAATTCATATGATAAATTTAGGATAATAATCGTGAATTACAAGAAAAATGAGTCAAATGAAAATGGATTATAAGAAAATGGGTTTTATAAGTCATTTTGGAGAATGCATGCGAATTTTTCCCTCTCACTTTTTTTTACAAATCTTCATGTAATATAAAATAATAGGACATAAAATGCAAGAAATAGAAAAATACTCAACTTTAATATTGCATTTTGACTTCGTAATAGTATCCCATTTTTTTTAAATAAATCTAATTCCTTTTTTTCTGATGTAAAATGTTTTCTTTATTTTCGTCTCATTATATCGCAATTTTTAAATATATTTGCCTCTTAAATATTAAAGAATTAAAAAATAGTAAGTGACAATTTATTTAAGTTTATTTGCACGTAAAATAAATAAAAAAGGAGTAATATAAAAAAATAAGTCAATTCCTATTTTGATCAACAAAGAAAATTTTTATTTTAGCTACTTTTAATTAAATAGTTACAATTAATATAAATATGTATATACATAGGGCAGAATCACAACTTTAAATGGTAATTTATTTTTATTCATTATCATTATAGTATCGTATTGTGATCCAAAACAATTTCGTGTATACAAAATTTCAGTTCAACTGAATGCTTTAAAGCGTGAAAAAAAAAGATCTTTTAAAGTTTTGACCTAAGTCGCTAAAAATGAAACCAACGTGGCTGTGTATCTGTAATTAATTAGTTTCAGTCCATTAATTTTAATTAATTATAACTAAATTATTACATATTTTTACCCAAAACAATAGTGTATAGAAAATTTAAGCTCAAATAAGCGCTTTAAAATATGAGAAAAGAACCTTTTCAAATTTTGACACAAGTCACCAAAAATTATGCCAACGTGGCTGTATTTGTAATTTTTGAATAATCAAATTTAATCAATTAATTTTTATTAATTACAATTAAGTTACTGTATTGCCATCCAAAACAATTATGTATATACAGTTTCAGCTCAATTGAGCGCTTTAAAATGTATTTTGTAAACTATTGAAAATTCCACCAAGATAAAAAAGAGAGAGAGAGAGTGAAGTAATAGTGGGAATTGATAAACATAAGAAAATACATAACAATGGAATTCAATTTGGATTAATGTCTAGTTTTATCGAGCATTTAGTTTCGTTTGTTCAAACATAATTCATCATTGCACAAAATTATACTTAATGAATAATATAAAAAACATGTGAGAAACAATATTTCCTTACACATCACGCGACTAACTGAAACAATAGCAGCGTATAGCTTGCGAATATTTTGTCGTTAGTGCTCAGTTTGACAGTTTACTGTTGATTTTTTAAAAGCTCCCGTTTTCGAAATTTTTTCGACATATGTTCTATTTTTACATTTGTGTAAAAAATGCAGAGCATTTACATTTGTCTGACAATGGTTTTTTTTTTCTTGAATATTACCTTTTACGCAGTAGCGTTCAGCATGCTTTGACATTCTGCATAAAAAAATTCACACACACACAAATGGAGTTATAATTAAAAGAGACAATTTCCAATATTAAGATGGGGAGACATGTTTGTCTAAGTTCTGAAAGAGTTAATATGTTAAAGAGATAGATTGATTGAATGTTTATTAATGTCGAACTACAAAGTTATACAAGAGTAGTTGGCAACAAACTTCGAAATTTTGAGCCAAGGTCAAGTGACGTGGATAACACCAAAGTCGACTCTCTCTCTCGCCACTCTTGAAACTTTCACATAATGTCAAAATGAGGACTTAAAGCCTAAGTAGACTCAACATGCACCAGCCCCTTTACAAAGGGGCACTTAGAGACACCAGGATTCAAACCTATAACTCCACAGAAGAAGCATCCCTACTTCAAGATCATGACCGTGGTCAGTCTTGGCTACCGCTGTCATTTGAATAAAAGGGGGAAATGTGTATGTATGGAATATTTCTAATATTTAAATACCGTAAATCATGATTCAAAATGTAAAATAGTGCATTTTTCTCACTGATAATACTTCTTAAGTTCATTGATATGTTAAGACTAGAGAATTATATGAAATTACATCACGGTTATTGCTTCAAAAATTCCTTGAAAGAAAAACAGAAATTATAAATCAAGGGTCGGAAACCTTTTAGCGGTGACGTGCCAAACCAATCTACCAATATGACACACAGTAGAACATTTTTAAACAATTCGATTCCCGCTATAATGCATGTCAAATAAGAGATTAAAATCAATAACATAGATTTACAGTTAATTCTGCGTCATTTATAGATATTTCTTAACATAAAAATAAGCAGCAAAAATTATAACTATTTCTTTACAAAAAAATTTTTAATTGTACATATATTATGTATTTTCAGCATATTTGTTAAAAATAAGAAACAGACAAAATAAAATATAAGTATTTCCCTTCATTATATAGTTAAATGAACATTTTAGTATGAACCTATAGTGCTTGCACCGTTCAACTTTCTTATCGCAAAATCAGAGGCATAATTTGTGACTTTACATTTGACACGATTCTAAGCATTTGGTTGTTAAATAATTTCTTTGTGGACTCAAAATATTTTTCGTATGAGAAAAGATTTTTTTACTTAAATTTGTAGAACCAAAAACGGAAAGCAGCATACACATGCAATTTTCTCTCTTCAAACAATTAAAACTCTCCAGTGATGACATTCAATAATTTGCAAAATAGCTGTAAATTTATCTTTAGAGTTAGCTTTCACATTTTTTTTTTGCAATTCCGTATGTATCCATAATTTTGAAATTGTTTGTCAAATAAGGTCCATTACACAAATTTATCAAGTTCCACCCACTCAAAAATTCACAAATTTGTTGCGTAGTGGAATGTGCCACAACTGTTGTGCCACAACTGTTGTGCCACAGTTGTACAGCATAACACATGTGACACGCGTGCCATAGGTTGGCTGTTATAAATCATGGCCTCTCTTTCTGTTGTAGCCATTTTATATAAAATAATATAAACAAGTTTTCCTTATCTACACTAGGAATATACGTATTACACTTACAGAAAAAGCAAAAAAGAAAACTACATTTGTCTGAATTTAGAATAGTTTTCCGGCGGTTCTTCATTATTTTTGAGTGCCAAAAGCTGAATAACAAATATTCTACTATTCGAAGCAAAGATAGCTTTGCTTTGTCTGTACATAACAAACTTCTCGCTAACTTTTAAATTTAATAAACATGAATAGTGAATTGCTCATTATACTTCACATTGAAAATTATTATTAAAAAATATTGAAATCTTGTTCAATTATATTTTTAAAAAATGCTGAAAGCAGCTTTTAGAAATTCATCTCTATGAAAAATTGAAAGCATCCATTTCTTCCCGTGTGAGACTTCTGCCACGAACAATCAAAATGAATCTTGCACACAATATATAATATAAACAGTAAACTTCAAAACTAATCAGACAATATATTGGATTCGCTCGAGTCTGGATTCACTAAATAAATATTCAACTTTGTTGCAGGAGCAGTTTGCCTGAGTTTTCCCATTGTTTCGTTTCCTTCTTCTTTGCCTCTTGAAAAGGACCGGAGATCAATCTTTCTGAAAGACCCTTGTTTGTCGCACCAGGAGATGTCCCGGGTGACGCAGTACTCAGGTGATATTTATTGAGATTTCCATGAAGATGGATTGCCGATGAAAGCTTCTCAACCCTCCTGAAACTTTTCGCCCCTTTTCTGCTCGATACTTTTAAATGTTTCATGTAGAAATAATATTGAATCCCTTTCATTGTAAGGGATGTGAACGTTTATGTCAGACATGCGACAAGAGAAAAAGCAATAAAATTTCTTGGAAAGAATTTAACTTAAGAACAGAATTTTTCGTATTCATATACTATATGTATTTATATATGTATAGTATTAAACCAACGCGAGAATCTTGTGAAATCAGTGCTTAACTTCATCTTAAAATAGTGTAAATAATTTAAATCTCTGAAGGTTTAAAATGTTAATATTACTTTCTGTTGTACTTATCTTATAATAACATTGTAATATTTGCAAGCACCGTTCCTTACATCTTTTTTCTCAAAAGGGGATGTGGATTGGTATTTTATTATTCAGCGGGCACTCCTAACTACAACACCACACCAACGGACGTTTAAGTTCTCCATAGATTTAACATACATAGCACCTCTACACAGCGTGTCCTCAGTGGTACTGGGCTCGAACTCGGGACATGTCAGCCACGATTCGATACCTTGACTCCTAGGCTATCGTGGCCACTCGACAGTTGGTTGGTCAGTTACTTTTAAACGCCACAATAACCAGATTTGCATGATCGAAACTCTTTTTGGAATTTCTAACTTCTTTCGGAATTGGTATTTATTTTAAGAAAATGTTTTTCCGATTTGTTAGAAAGCGGGATGTCAGCATATGTTTTATCCACTGTCAAATAATCCTGTTCTTACAATCTGTTTTTAAAATTGTTGATAATATCACTGTCATTTACAGTTTCGTCTTCATTCAAGCGCTTGCTGCTAGCACGGTGAAAGAAAGCAATTGAACGTGCATTGTCGGGAGACTGTTTATAGCAAATGAACAAAGGATCT
This sequence comes from Trichonephila clavipes, assembly GCA_019973935.1. Lineage (NCBI taxonomy): Eukaryota > Metazoa > Arthropoda > Arachnida > Araneae > Nephilidae > Trichonephila > Trichonephila clavipes. Next base: position 511,725 of record BMAU01002488.1, read on the forward strand.
TGAAGTGTATAGAAGTACATTGATAAAAAGCGTATTCGTGGTGCCAAAGCTGTTGAAATTTATAAGCTGAACAAAAATAAAATCAGAAAAAAGGTCCACAGAAAAATATGTTCTACTGTATATATTTATATTGCTAGAAGTTTAGAGAACATTCATCTTTGAGTTTATCCAATGAATAGATTTTCTAGACTTGAGCCTGGAACATCTATTGATAGCATGACTAGTAGTTAATTGATAGATTGTGTCCTCTTTGTTTTCATAACAATCATCAATGCTAAATCACATTAGATTGTAACTGTGTAAAAATTAATAATCCTTCTTGAATCCTTTTATTAAAGGAAATGTTAAAAAGGAGTTGAATGTAGAGGTTTATAATTTTACTCGCACGTTTTTGAACTACTACAAACACTCTTTTTTTCAATTCTGATGTAGAAACGAAGATTTATATTACAAAATGGATTGTGCTTTATACCAAATTTGCACTGGCTTCTTTCAAACTGGTAAATCATGAAATATTTCCTTTATGGAACACTCGAATCAAATAAGGCGGGTAAGAATAAAGCCAAGTATTCCGGGGAACAAAACGCAATCACTGCCGAATTGTTTTTGTTTTTCTTTACTCCGTTCCTTTCTCCTACAGAGAAAGCAATCGAAAATGTTTTGTTATGTATATGGTTTTTGTAATATCCGGCTATGTGGAAAATTTATGTTCCATTCGTGAGGCTTCCTCTGCGAGCAGAAATAAACTTCGATGTGTTTGCGAGAAAACCCAGTCCTGCATTCATCATTCGAGAATGCCCTGTTCGCGAGATTAGAATAGCCTCGGATCCACTACGTTCTAAACTTTAAATTTTCAAAATGCGGTATCTTTTATTTATTGAAGAAAGCTTACATTAGGGAAGTTGAAGATTAAAAGAAATAAATCGGAAGGTTTAATCGTTTAGTAACATCTTATCTAGTACCAATTCAGGGAAGTGCTTATACAGTCTTGTTTCAAGTATGTGTTTCTGTGAATTGAATTCAATATTTCATTCTATCTAAACATTCTTAAAATAAAATGAAGTGGTACTTATGGCATTTTCTCTCATTTTTTTATATAAATCATTGTAATTTTAATATAAAGGCTTTTATTTGAATCAAACTTCCGCTTGTGAAGCTCAGTTTTTATATCTAACCATTAGTTCTGCTTATAATTCTGATTAAAAAAAAAGATTTGTAATTAAGGCTTGTACACATATTCGTTAAGAATTATTTATTTATATTATTAACTCGAAATAATAATTAAATTATGAATATATAACAATGATTCAAAGTAATTCTACACAACGATGATAATGTAATTAATGGTTTTAACCAGTGATAACGTAGTTAAAATAGTCAATGATAATGTAACCACTGGTTTTAATCAATGATAAAGCTAGGTACCAAACAAGTATAAAAACATTCAAATTTATACATATATATGGTGCAATATGTTTGAAATGCACACATCAATTTTCTTATTGATTTACAAAATTTGTGTTACATGAAATTCAATATTTATATAAAGTTGGAAAAATATCTATTTTTTAAAATGCATTTAATATATTGAAAATTCTGCATAGAAAATTTAATTTTACATGCACGCATGCCAAAAGCTCTATTTATTGTTTTCAAAAAATAAATTTTACACTTAATATAGCTTCAAAAGATGAAATTTTGCCTTATTTTATAATATAGATAAAATACTAAAAAAACGCACAAGCAATAAATAAAGTATATTCCTTTTTTTATCAAAATAGTATTTTAATAAAGATTGGGAAAATGGAAAAACTTTACTTATATTCAAAGCTATGGTACGAGTTATTTCAAGAGAAAAATATATACAAGTTTAAGATATGTAATGTTTTTATGAATACTAGGGAAGAAAGTTCTTCGGATAAGTGAAGTAGTTGTACTGTAAAAGCATATAATTAACTCGCCTTTAAATAAAATAGTCTAAATATTTTATTAAACATATATAAAATATAATACATATATTTTACATATTATGTTTGTAAACATATTTTGTTTCCCCAGAATGAAATATTTGAAAGATTGTGAGAAATGAATATATATATATTCACATAATCTCAATAATAAAGGGTGTTTTTTAGAGGTATAGAAATTTAAATTGCAATAAAACAACGATGTATTATTCGATTGACATGAATTTTTTTTATTCGAAAGATAATCTTGTGGCATTACATTTTAAATATGATTTCTGGCATATAACTGCCACGGCTGGCTCGGATGTAGTCCAATCTGACGTCCAATTTTCGATGACTTTTTCCAACATTTGTGGCCGTATATCGGCAATAACACGGCGAATGTCTTCCAAATGATCAGGCGTTTGTGGCTTATCCGCATAGACCAATGACTTTACATAGCCCCACAGAAAATAGTCTAGCGGTGTTAAATCACAAGATCTTGGAGGCCAATTCACAGGTCCAAAACGTGAAATTAAGCGGTCACCAAACGTGTCTTTCAATAAATCGATTGTGGCACGAGCTGTGTGATATGTTGCGCCGTCTTGTTGGAACCACAGCTCCTGGACATCATGATTGTTCAATTCAGGAATGAAAAATTTAGTAATCATGGCTCTATACCGATCACTATTGACTGTAACGTTGTGGCCTTCATCATTTTGAAGAAGGATTCCACCAGCCCATAAAGCGCACCAAACAGTCAGTTTTTCTGGATGTAACGGTGTTTCGACATACACTTGTGGATTAGCTTCACTCCAAATGCGGCAGTTTTGTTTGTTGACGTAGCCATTCAACCAGAAGTGCGCTTCATCGCTAAACAAAATTCACTTATGAAAATCGGGAACAACGGCAATCTCGTTTTGGGCCCATTCGAAGAATCTACGCCTTGCTTGATCCTATTTAAAATATAATGCCACAAGATTATCTTTCGAATAAAAAAAATTATGTCAATCGAATAATACATCGTTGTTTTATTGCAATTTAAAGTTCTATACCTCTAAAAAACACCCTTTACATATTAGATCAGTATACATATAAAGAAACGACACAAAAATAGAATTATAGCAAGAATATATATAGGTCAAAAATAATAGACCGTATATTCCGGCGGGTAATGCGCACTTTTAACACGCAAAATAGACCGAAAAATGATAAAGAGAGATGGGCATGAATAAATGACAGTTTTAAAAAAAACTGAGGAACACCCTTTCATAGTTAATCAAACTATGTTGTAACAATCTTTTAGTTAAGCAATCTGGAAGTAGTCACCAAACCTGGAAATGGGATCTGAAATTAGTCGCCAGATGCGAAATTGGGTCTGAAAATTAGAAATCGTTAGTCCTGATGATCCTGATCAGGATAATGGAACAAAATTATTAAATTAGTTGTATTGTCATCGCTCGGACATGGAAAAGTGAGAAAATTTAGAATTAATCTGACTTTTTTTTAAGGTATCCGACTACGTTCGGAACCGTAATTTTGCAAAAGCGCATAAATGGATAATATTTATAATATTTACTGTCACTTAGATTAGAAAATGTATATAAAATTGTTTTAAGAATAGTATTACAATAAAAAATTATTTAAGTACAATATTTTGACAAAAAATGAATATAAAATGACCCATTTTCAAAATGTTCTCCTTTTGTGAAAAATGCTTCTATTAGAATAATATTTTGCCTGTATATAGCTTAGACCTCTCTACAGAGGCTCAATATATAACTTAGAAGGGAGTTTATACATGTTTTACGACAACAGAGGGTAGAAACTTTAAGAAAAAAACGCCGATAATTATTTCAATTGGAGCAACTCTGAAAATAATGTGAAATTTTCAAAAAATTCTTACTTCAGACTCTCTGCAGAAATCTTTATATAAAAAATATATTATTATAGATTCAGTTTTAAGAAAGGAGAAAATTTTTAAAAAAGACTATTCTAAGTTAATTTTTCGCCAAAATATTATATTTAAATATTTTTTTTTCAAAATGTCCTTATAACAGTTTTATACATATATTCTAATCTAAGTGACACTAAATATAATGAAAATTATCCATTTATGCGCTTTTTTAAAATCACGGTACCGAACGTAGTCGGATACCTTAAAGTGGGTAAAAATTGAGTTCAAAGATTCCGTTACATACAAATAAAACTTATAAAAGCATGTTACAAAAGATTAGAAATCTACATATATCAAAATAATCTTTATTTAAAATAAGGGGAAAACATAATGAACTTAAAAGTTGCAGTTCTAGAAGTATGCATGATTTTCAAAAGTCTAGGGTAATATCATAAATAAATGATTTTAAAACATAACAGATACTGCATACATACTTTTCAGGGGGTTGTAAAAAAGGGGAAGGTGCTCGTTATGCTGCGAAAGTGCCTAAAAAATAAAAAATGCTGCTTGAAAGTATAGATGCACGTTTTACACCGAAATTTACAGTAATATAATATACCTGCTTATTTGATCCACATTTCGTAGCATTTTTTCAAAATTACTGTTAAATCAATTTCAGCAAAATACTTTAGTGTTTTCTGGATTTGGTATGCAAATGTGATGCAATTTTGTCGTGAGGTTAGTGTATATAAATGCTCGTGCCATTATTACTTTCCTTTTATTCAAACAGGACGTAAGCTTATCATGCGAAACACAAACAGAACGCAGAACTTACAAATCTAATTTTAAGCAATTCCACAACAAGGTCAAGTTTCAATTACAAAATAGTTAAGTAATGCAGAGGCGTAAAACAAATGAGCACAAGACTCCACAAATGCAGAACATTTAACCGATGAATGAAAGGAGGGGTGTTAACGTCACCATTGTAGCAACACGAGGGCTGTTGGTGACAGACCTTGTAATTTCGAACCAAGAGATTAAGGTAAAGAGATGAGAACGTAACTTGAGCCAGGACCCCACTCTTCTAACTTCCAGTCCACATCTACAGGAGAATTAAGCCATAATAGAAGTAACATACATCAGCCCCTCTGCGTAAGTGAATGAGCGAATATTGACATCGCACTATTCAGCTACTTGAGGGCTTTTGGCGACGCACATCGTAATTTTGAACCATGGGCAGGTGACGAGTACGACACCTGAACTGGCATCCCTTGTCCTAACTTTCACACCACACCAACGGGAGGATGTTTGATCCTCGGCATATTTAACGTGCATCGACCTCCCTCTGGAAACTGGGTCTTCAGCGGTATAGGCTCGAATCATGAAACGCCGGCCGTTACCTAAACCACTTGGCTACCACAGCCACATCATCCCCTCCGCACTGAGAGACTTCAGTGACATCAGTACTAGAACCTTCTAATCCACATCGCAGGCCACAAGTTTATGACCATGACCACTAGGCTACCGTGGCCTCAAGATTTAACCGGGTAGCGTATTTTTAATTTTTCTTTCTTGGAGACTTATCAATGAAAATGTATACAACAAAAATTATATGCAACCAAAGAATTAAATAACCACCTAAAATTTAAGCGTACAATAATCTTTGATGAATAAAATCTGTTTTTTTCTGGAAATTTTTAAATATTTTAATAAATAATAAAAAAACAGTACTATGTTACCTACACATACTCATGCAAAAGATTTTCTCATAAATTTAAGAAATATTTTTAAAGTTATTAAAGGCAAGAAAAAGACAATTTTATTTTACTCAATAGAAGCTAAGTAACTAATAAAAATGTTGTAAAAAGTGAATAAAAATCTTGGAACATTACAATGACGTTGTTGTTGTTGACAATAATTTTGAAAAATAAAAAACATTGATTCATCGAGTTTTATGTCTTAAATGAAAGAAAATTTTCATTTTGCTGTAATTATTTTCCATAACGGTTTTAACGAAAAATAATAAGATTAACAAACATATTCGTTTACTAAATATTATAATATGTTGTTTTATATACATTAATATACATATAACTATTATTATCTTTATTAAACTTGAAAATATGCAAGTAACTTTTCCCCTTTAGACTTGCATCTTCTAAAAGTTTATGCAAAACATTTTATTAGGACTTCACACAATATGCACACATATTTATAATTACATGTTACACAAGTACCAAATATACATAGTATAGTTAACATATTTACTTTTCTTACTACACTAACACACACACATTGCACACAACGTTAAATTCTCAAAGTATCTGAACCACGATAGATAGCTGCTCTTTGTGTTTTTGAGAAACCAGGATATATATAAACCAAGAATTATAAGGACAACTATATATATATATATATATATATATATATATATATATCCATTCCTATATATATAACCCCTATACCCAATTAACTTAATTAATAGTTATTTGAATAAAGAAATTCTAAATAGTAAGGATTAAAATTCATTAGAATAATAATAGTTTATTATTCAGTTTGTTCCTCAGTTTTCCCAGATATGGTTACTTCCATATTCTAATATTAGATAAAATTACTTATTATTTTTTTATTTCATAAATAATCCTAGCAACCCTAAAGTAATGGTATAGTATGTAAACTCTTTTTAATTTTTTATTTCTATTTTTTTCATACTTTTGCTAAGTGCTACAATTCAGCCATTTTAATGCTTTGAATTTGCATTAGGGTCCAGAATCTGGCAATAGCTTGTTTATTGTACTCAGATTTAGCGTGGGCTTTGCATTTTTTAATGCAATTTTTAAGTAAGTTATTTTATGTTTCAATGGATTTAGATATTTTATCCATTATTTTTAATGGGTTTTGCTCAGTATTATTAACATTAAGGGGGAATGTTGGCTGGCCACAAAACACGTTCAACCACCCCTTCTTTTATATAAACTATTTTATTTATAAGAGCTGTTCTTAGTCATCAATGTTTATAATACTATAGCATCATTTTTTATAGTTTAAACTCCGTTATGTTTTTAATTTTTCATATCCTTCAATGTCTGGTTATCTTGCAATTTAATTTTTTTTTCAGTTTTGCTTTTTGAATATTCATCTCTATTTAGTAGAGAATTTTGACTTATATATATATATATATATATATATATATATATATATATATCCCTATAATTAATATATATATACGCTATAGTTAAAGTTATACATAAATGTTAGATAATAGTAAACAAGTCATCATTCTATCTTTACGAAATTTAACATTTTCAATCTTCATAATGAAAAGTTTTTGATTTTGTGAAGCTTTTAAATTTTTATAATATATTATGAGTAATAATTTTAGCAAAACAAAAATAAAAAAGGCAACAAATATTTGTTTTTTCTCCATACAACTGAAATTTTTTTAGATAAAAGTTCAAATGAAGGGATTAGTTATATTCTGTGAATAATGGCATGTACGCAACATAAAAGTTTTTATTTAAAATTATTTATATTACAGAATTATTAAACAACATAAGTTCGTCTTTTGCATGTTTTTAACAGTTTTAAACTTGCCAATATGGTTTTAGATTGCTTTAAGATGTGTTTCTAAAATATGCTAATGCCTGAAAAATATTTATCGCTTTTAAGATGTTTTTGAAAGGAAATTTAGAGAACTTACTGTTTTATCTGTTACAATTAATTTTCATTACTTTCTTTTGTCCTTTGAATTTATACAGTATTTTCTCAGATTAGAAAATTTGGCGTGAAATTATTTAAAGCATAATTTCTTACCGTTCTTCACTTTCTCATCTCAACATGTTCTTGTAATAAAAGAAAAAATCGGTGTTATTTTTATTGAAAAGAAATAATATTGACACTCAACAAGGTAAATATTGTTGAAGTAAAAAAAAAAAAAATTAATATTATAACTTTTTTGTGATAATTAATATCATTGTTGATTTAGAAAGTGAACATTGTTGAAATATGAAATTTTCAGATTCCTTATAAAAGCAGAGAGAGTTGTAAGGGCGCCCCCTCGGGTGCCCTTCTCCGTGATTATCTGCGTGACCTAGAGGTGTAGGAATAAATGAAGAACCAGAAGCTGCCATAATCTTAATAGGACTTTATTCAGATCTTTGACTTAAACTTCTAACAAATTAGATAATATATGTGAGAGAATTTACGGTGGCTTAACACACAATATATATAATAACGAAATAGCGTAACCTAGACCACTATCAATACTAACTCGTCTAAGCTCAATTACTAGACTATAACGGATCCGAATATTAAATAGTCACTCCTACCTCAATGTAGACGGAAGTAGCGATCAATGTAATCCTAGTTGAAGTTGCGATTCACAGGAGTGCAATGGTATGCCCCTTGACCTAAGGGCTCTCTGTCACGGATGACTTCTGTTAATTGTCACTTAACCTTTCCAAAACCTCTTCATGTTTGAATCACAGATTATTATAACATTCCTCGAATTGCCACACCGCTTACTCTAACTTCTGATATTTAAAAGCTTCCTAATTTGCATCTTTCCTTCACGCTTCACTTCTTGAGTTTGGTTGGAAAAGAGGTGCCATTAATTCTGGTCCCAAAGACCCCCAAAGGACATGTTAATGAAAAGACGTGTGAGCCCGTCACTGAGTGGTTTTCACTGTGCTCAAAACAAAAGTGGAAAATTGCAAAATAAATAGTTTTGTTAACCTTATTGGCCACTGTAATGTGTGTGAATCAGAAATACTTTAATTAGAAGCCACAATTCATCTTTGGGCTAATATGGTTTGTTTTATGTACATAGGAACTCTTCAAAAGAATAAACTCTATGCAATTCTAGGCATTCTACAACTTTAGGAGGGATCTCTGAGCGACGGTGTACACTAGAGTTTTAACAGCCTGATTGATTTATTCAATTGGCTTCCGTTCCACCACCAAAGGGAAGCGGCACAAGTAGTGTCTGGTGACGCCACCTATCAGTTATATTAATAAAAGATAGTATAAATATAGCCTCTTATTACAACCTCACAAGTACTTTGATTGAATAAATGGAAGCATAAAACTCTTACTTGTGAATAAAATAACTAAAATCTGTAATACAGAATAGTAGCAATTAAATAAAAGGCTTTCTAAGTTATTGATATATCCCCAACTATTTACATTTTGTGATACTAAAATTAGTATTAGAATTTTAAGGTATGGTGGTATAGCCAGCGCTTTGAACGAAAAATCTAATGGGAGAACATGAGTGTGGACAAAACTGCAGGGACTTTCATAGGACATGGCCGATAATATCATTCACACGTCTTGTACACTCATGTCCATAAATTAAGGATAATGTCTGCTCCGGGGGAAAAAGGTTCAAGAACAAAACAAACGGGACTTATTCATTAAGATCATTTTTTAAACAAAAGATAAAGAACAAAAAAAATGGCATATGGGGAATACTATTCATAAAAAAATATATTTTTCCTCATTGATCAATTACAAAAAGAAATTCTCCTTACAAAAATTTAATATTACACGGTTGGAATGATAACTAATACATTGTACTTCTCCAATGTGATGAAATACAATACGTACAACTTCTAGGTATGCTCAGTATCAAATTATCAAGTTGATTGTGAGGAAGATTACTGCCCTCAGCAAGCATTGCTCTCCGAAGTTTCGGTACACATGTGAGATGTGGGTGAAGGGCTTAAACTCATTGGTTAAGCATGTGCCAGGCAAGCTGTGCCGAGTTTAAGCCAGGTGATAATGCTAGCCATTCTACTGGGATAATAAACTCAATTTGAAGGTATTCGCTTACGATGTTTGCTTGGTGAAGACGACGTTGCCATATCTATAAACACAATATCTGTGTGTGTGCTCATGGTACTCCTAAACAAACGTAGATGTTATTTCAGAATGATTTCGCTATAAATTTGGCCTGCCATGATTCCTATTTGAACAGGCAGATCTATTCTCGAGCCCTGTAAACTTTCTCCCAAACGAGCAGTCTTACACCACCATAACTGTGCAGTTCGATGATATTGCCTTGGAGTAGATGGGTACCTGGCTTTCTCCATATGAAAGTCCTGACGGAAATCAGATTTCAAGAAAAACCTAGAATCGTCGGTAAACATCACACATGCTCACTGTGATGATGTCTACACATACACACACACACACACACACACATTGAATGTTCTCTACTTCAGGATAACCACTGAAGACAGTGAGTTGCCGTGAGTCGGACACAACTGAGAAGCCTGCGAATATATAGACCAATATAGCACAAAAGTCTGTCCACGATTTGCTTTGAAAGTATCGTACCTGTAGCTGCATATAGCTGATGAGACAGGTCGGATGTTTTACTAAGTCGGCTTTTTTTGGAGTTACTTCCTAACATCGGTCTTCATTCGGCGTTGTAAATAGCAGGCGATCTGTATTGTAACGACTACTGACGCGTTTCCGTCATCTTGGAATCGTCCCCAATGCATAGAGATAACACTTTGGGTAGTTCCAGGTGCATCTGATAATTCAATCTGAGTACGCTATATTCCAATTTGTCGATAATTTTACTACGTAAAAAAAATACTCATGTTTCTCTGTGCCATAACTATTTGCTTATGTCACTGTGAGGCTTACAAAACGCATGTGAACAATTTCCTGTAATTTGTATGTTATTGTTGAAGACGTGTGATAATTCTACAAGTGAAAATTTTAGTCTAGAGCTCGATTTCAATGTGAATCTGAATTATGTTAATTTATGAAGGTGAGTGTGTATGGCCGAGGATTGGCTCTGCAAGCACGGCAGCAACTAGACGTGTTAGTTTAATCATTTATTAACATGTTTATTAAAACATACACACAAAAAAGATGCTGGATAAAACTATTAAATATTTTAGCTCTTTTTACTTTTAAAAAATTAAAAAGTAACGCATTTACTAAATCAGAATATGAAAAACTGGGGGCTAATGATCAATTGATTGATTGAATAAACGTCATTAAAAAGTAACCATGGTCATTGGACGACATCTGGCACCCCCCTCTCCTAACTACCACACCACACCAAAATAGACAAAACGTGCATCGCTGCCCTACACGGCGGGTCTTTAGTGGTACTGGGCTCGAACCTGTGACAAAGCAAGCCACAGTCCGATACCTATACCACTCGGCTAACGCGGCCGATTTTCTAATGATCAAAGGAAATTCAAAAATTCAACAAAATCGCTTTTCAAAACTATCGATATAAATGCTTTTGTTGTTGAATTTAAAAAGAAACATTTTGAAACCTAATTTTTTCGAATTTCTTTTATCTAATAAGTTTGAATAAATCTGATGAAAATCAAAGTCAGTTTCCAATTTCCCGCAAACTTCCAAAGCGTTATTCAAATATTACTCACACCTTACTCATTTCATTCAAGAAAAGGGAAAGTAATGTGACAATAGGAATAGTTGAAATCCAATCTATCTTTATCTCTCTTACTGACGTTGATCACAAAAGAGATTACAGAAAACCAACAGAGACTCAAAAGCCACAACTTAATCGGTTAGTTCTTCCTGAACAGACAATGGGAAAACATTTCTCTTTCGGCAATAAAATTCCCCAACTCCATTTACTATTTTCCTTCAACAGACGACCTCATTAAATTGTGACGATTACGAAAAAGAAAAATATGATGTTTTAATAACTCCCCAGGGATATTTTCTCGCCAAATGTTTTATGCTTTTGCAGTCTCCGTCAATAATGATGATCGCCTGTTCCTTGGAAATTATGTGATACTTTTTTGTGATAAGATGGGAAAAGCTTTAATTGTAGTTGGTCTGTGGAGGGATACAAGTTATGTTTTTTCGGAACGTTCACGAAGTAGATAGGTGATTTTTTTTATATCATATGAGCGTTGGCAATTTCGTAGTGTCGTTTAATAATGAGTAAACTTCTTGACATTTTCTTAATTTAGAAATTATTTTAAAGTCTCCCATGGGCCCCTGTATATAACAGTAAACTTTCAAAATTAAATCTAGAATGATCCATTTATCAGGAAAACAAGTATATATAAAGGTTTTTAACTTATAAAGAGCAAATTAACTTCAAACACGTGCATAGATATAAGCTATGAAAATAAAAATTTCATAAGAATATACAAGGAGTATTCATAATGGAGGAGTGAGAATATTAACGTCGAGGGCTTTTAGTGACAGACCTCGTCTCCTTTTGAACTATGGTTAAGTGACGAGGACTATGCCTGAGCTCGCAAACACCTCTCCTAACTTCCCCCAACAACCAACGGGAGGATATATGAGCCATGATATATTTAACATGCATCGCCTCTCCACACGACGGGCCTTCAATGGTAATAGGCTCGAACTCATGACACGCCAGCCACGAGGCTGCCGCGTCCATGTATTTAATAATGGAAACAAGTCTATTATTTATTTTTAAAGTAGAGAAAAATTTAGAAAAATTTAAGTATAGGATATATTAGAATATGAATGAAAAATAATAAAAGAGTTCCTAACTTAAATACAAAACAAATTCCTAAAAATAAAAGTATGCCTTCAACATTAAAATTGACGCTCAAAGAAGGAATTACCGAATCGAACTTTTCGTGTACCAACCTGCAATAGACTGTGCAAACGTTCCACTTTTGACGCTTATGACTGAATACCTTGAACATTAGCCCATTCCAATGGGCAAACAGGTGAATCATAAAATAATCATATTATAAGGCATAACCCATGCAAATATAGTTCCGTCGACAAGAATTCGCCAACATTATGAACAGAAGTCTGAATTAAATCAAATAAGTGGGGAGGTGAAATCGCAAAATCATTTGATATACGGACTGGAGGATGCTGCTATTCGATGATACTGTTAGGAATAGGTGCGAATAACGTCCTTATAACGTCCCGGTCTTAAATAACGTCAAGATGGCAATGATCAGCTAAATGACGTCCACAGTGCTTAATGTAACCTTGTTAAAAAATCTGATGAGCAAATAAGACATCAGTGACCATCGATAGTCAAGGATGCTGAACTCAAAATACCGTTGCACACCACCATGCGTCTTTATAATATTCATTTGACCAGGAATATTACAGATAAGAATAAAATTACTTTCCAACTTAGAATTTAGCCCCAATAATTGCTGCATGTGACAGCGGTGGAATATTTACCTGATTATCGTCCCCCGTATACCCACCCCAATGAAGATAAATAACAACAGCTCAAGCCCTTTCATGCAGCTAAGCCCTGTTGGTTGATATCCGGGAAACCTATATAGCACAGCAATGCGTAGACGAGATTATACGCCCCGTATTTCCGCCCCCCCCCCTTTCGATGACCTTTAGGCGTACATTTTATTGTGAACCGAGAACATAAAAGCATTGTGAAATGAATGATCGATATATATTATAACCAATAAAACTTATTAATTTAAGTACATCACAAAGATAAGTAATGCGACGTTACTGATAGAAAAATCTAGCAAATTATTTAAATTCCAAGTCAGACTGTTCCAAGGGAAAACTAGCCGTTTAAACCTTTCATGCTGTTGTGTTGTTGCTGTTACTTATACCATCTAAACAACAGTAACATCATATCAAGGCTCCCGAAATTCATTGAGGCAAAATGCTACATTTAAGCCTGTTGTTAGACATAGCTTTGAGCACCATACAAGTGACAGTGGGATGTGGCTCAGTTCCACCCCAATTTTGAGGAAGAACACCCTGGGCCTCTATAATAATCTTCCACCAGCTTCACGAAAGTACATGCGGCTCAACGGCAATTTAGTGTACCCTCGTGCCGAAAAGGTATTATACATTTTCAAACATACATGTCTTCTCTGGGAGTCGATCCCAGGCCCAACGGCATAGCAGTCAGCGTCGTCACCAACTAAACCGGGATAGGTGGTAAACCTTTCATGCAACTAAAATTCATGGAAAATTAAGGTCTAAATTCATGGAAAACAAAGCTTAGCATACAAAAAACTAAGTTTAGCTCCATTGAATACTTTGATTTACAATTAATCTTGTTTTCTCGCTTCAGATCGCAAATAGCAATGCTTATTTGCATACACCATGGTTCCTTCACAAAGTGAGTTTCTCAACGCCATACAAAACTCGCAAAGGTTAATGGAAGAGAAATGCGCTTGAGAACTCGACACTATTTCAATAGCACCATACCCAATCGCACAATCCGCCTTTCTATTACTTGGTTTAGTGCTTGTTCAACACTTTTCTATCAGGCATGATCTTCAGACCTCTCCCTAATAGATCATGCTTCAGCCCTGATGACTGAAAGTGAAAAAACGTGCGTTACAAACAATCTCGCAAAAGGACATTTTCCGGCGTGGTGATAATTGAGGATTAAATTTGCTAACATGTTTACTCTATTTGCTTTATTGAAAGAATATTTTTCCTTGACTATAATAAACGATCTTTCCGGCTATAATGCCCTTTCGGCAGAGAAGCAAACAGAGTCCAAACCATCCGTAACCCCACTCTACCGGTTGATTCATAAATGGTGTGACCCATTTCAGAGGATTATAAATTTTTATTGAATAAAGTTAATTATATGGAATTTTCAATGTGGTTTCAGTACACTTTTTGTAAGCATTTCGGCTAAGCTAAAAGAGTTTTTTCAACCATTTTTTAGGTATTTTTCCAACTCCCTCTTAAATTGCTTTTTGAAGCCCCTGAAATGCTCGTACTTTACATTTAATTATTTTTTTAAGACTCCCCATAAAAAATAACCAGAAGGAACACAGACAGGGGATAGTGAGAGTCATTTATCAGGAGGAAGAAAAATTTTTTTAATCTTTCAGCCTTTTTATTGTTGACTTTGCCGTATGACTTAGTGCAGAATCTTGGTGAAAAACAAAGTTTCCTTGAGAGTAAAGACATTTGCTTTTTTGATCAAGTGTTTTAAATCTTTATTCTGAGACTATTTAGCATCGATTTTAAAGTTTGATTCTACAAAAAGTAATTTTTTTGTTAAGTCTTGAGAGGACACTTCCGTCTATACCAGGCATGCCCAACCCACGGCCCAATTGAAGTTTCTGTCTATATTATTTTAGACATTTGGACTACAGATGGTTGAATCGAAAATATCGTGTTTTGACCCACACCCACCTCTCCCCGTGCAGTTTTTACCGAAATAATTTTTTTTTTCCTTCATTTGACTTCCAAGCAATTGTAATGATGAAGGGAATGTTGATGGATGAAGGGAAGCAGATGAAAGTCCTCCCGTTGGTGTGGGTGGTAGTTAGGAGAGGGGGTGCCAGCTCAGGTGTTCCTCTGACCATGGTTCAACGTGGTCCGTCGCCAAGACCTTCCGTTGAGAGTGAGTAGTGTATTTAGTTCTATTTGTCAGAGAAATAATTTATGTCTATATTTTTAAGTTCAGATTAGTTGTATTTTTAAGTTTTATTTGGCAATGAAAGAATCCGATGATGTATTTAATGAGTTGCCTCAGGACTGTCAGACCAGCTAGTATCATTGTAAGATAATAACGGCAGTAGAATAAAAATGTTTAATATTTTAATCTTGTGAAATTATGTAACTTTTTCATTTTATGATATATATTTAATCACGGTGCAATAAATAATATCATACAATAAGAAACTAAACATTTGATTATTGGGCAGGAAAAAACTTTTTTTGACACAAACAGTGTAATAATTACAAAGTTGTTATTCTTTACTTAATTGCTTTTTTGCATTTGAAATAAAAATTTTGAAAATCTAAATCAATTTTTTGCAAACATACTGTAACACAAGTATAAAATGTGAAGATGTTACGCACATAGTTGTTATACTACGTAACTTCAGATGGCAGCATAAATCTACTGTAGATAAGAACCTTGTAGGTTAAGAGATATTCTTCCACCAACAAGTGCTATCGGTCGACTTTTTGTGATCCAGTAAAAGGTAAACTTTTTTTGTGATCATATCAATAATTGAATGTTGATCATATATCACATTTTTAATGCTGTACGATAGTAAAATATTTTGAATATTTTTTTTTTATTTTGATATATGCGGCCCACCTCATTTTAGTAAATGTTTACGTTGCCCACCAACCGATTTGGGTTGGGCACCCCTGGTCTATACCATAACACCTGACGGCCAACTTGCATTTTTCAAAACTTTGCAACGTTTTTTGATTGAAATATATCTTCGTTTTGCCAGTTGTGAATGACAGATGAAACAGTGCTTTATCAGAAGATATCCCTTCTTTGTATCTACCTTTGCGTAATATTAAATACAGAGACCAAGAACGTTTTCTTCGTTTTTCTATGGTCTCAACAGACATTTGATGACAGACTGGAAAATTAACTTTTTTATAGCCAATTTTCTTTATCTGACGATAAATTGTCGACTGCTATATATACAGTTTCTGTGCCATATGTTTTTGAGGCCCATAGTGTTTGTGCCATATGTTTTATGGGGAATTTCTACGCCGATAATTATTTTCAATTTCTTTTTTTTTTCTTTTTCATTAAGGACTTCCTTTTGTTCACATTTTTTCCCTGGAGCTTTTGATCGCGAGCCAAATTTTATTTCCTTTTGAAGTTTAGATAGTAATACAATAGAAAAATGTCTTTTTTGATTTTTAAATGCTTTAATAATTCCAGAATTTGAACAACCATCCTTCAAAAGATGTAAAATTTCAAACTGGGTTCGAGGATCTAATAACAGAAAAATGTAATTTACTCCCACTAATAAAGATAGTTAGATTGGTAATTTAAATGTTTCATTTTTCAAGTAAAGTTAGTAGTAAAACGATAGAAGTTCATCATAAATAGTTATATAATTTTAAAATTGGTCACACTTATTTTGAATCAACCAGTATCTGGCATTTTTAATCGCCAAACAATGTCACAGTTTCTTATCCTGATATCATATTCCAAAATCTTTAGAACATTCTATTGACCCTTTAACTGTTCCAAAATACAATCCTTCTCTTGGTACTGCTATAAGTAAAACTATTCGGAAGGATCTGAAATGCAGTCAAATGACCTTGACCGTTTTTGAGAAGGAGTTTGAGAAAATTTTTGCTTATTTTTATCTCTTTTCTTTCCCCCATCTCCAAACTACCACATACGCGTACCCAGGGGGAGAACGGTGGCCCTGGGGAGCAAATCGTGTAACTTTTAGTTAGTAGTTAAGGGGTTAAATGATTATTTTTTTCCTCTAATGGGTCTGTGTATTTGTATTTTTTACCTTCGCAGACCTAGTTCATTCTCCAGGAGCTGTTATCAATTTTTATTTCGGCACCGTATAGGCAATACCAGTTGCCGCAAGTAACTTTGACGCCCAGTTTCCTCCCCAGAGGGAGGCACCTGAGCTCTGAAGATGCAAAATTGAACTTAAGAATTTATTTTTTCCAAGGGCACTTAAGACAAACGGGCCATCCAAGGGATTTTTTACATGCCGCATAATCATACGACATGGCCGTTGTTGATTTTCTGCTACATGAAAATCCACCGATTTGGGCCGGGGTAGGACCCGTTATCTTGGGTGCAAAAGGCCAGCGACAAACCAACTACGCCACTCAGTCGGCCGGTTAAATAATTATAAAATGCAACGTTTATTAAAATTATTCGTGATTTTTTTCTGTCAACGATAATTGCATTGATAAAATAATTTTTCATTTTAAAAATACAATACTCTTTTATTGTTATATTAAAACGGTACTATAATCAATAAAAACTAAAGCTTGTAATACTTTCAAAAGTGATATATCGTATATTTTATAGGTTTATTTCTTGACGCCCTTACTTCTGGTCAGACTTCGGTTAATTTTTATGCAAAATTAGATTTAAAATAGCATTTTTAAATGAAAAGAGGCTTATAGAAGAAATGACTTTACTAAACTTCATTATTTTATACATTAGTATACATATAAAAACAGCGCAATGAACTTTTTTATATATACTATTAATGTTATATATATATATATATATATATATTTCTTATGATATTAATAAAAATCAGAATTTAATTTGGCTTCACTGAAAGACGTTTTTTTTTTTAAAAAATTGAAGTTTTTTTTTCTTAATGCAGGAAAAAGTACAAATAAAAAAAACGCATTTTCTTTTGAAAGAAATACACAACTTATTTTAAAGTAGAATGAAAAACATTTTCTGTAAGCAGTTTATCTTTCATTTCTTTTGAAAATAATAGGTTATTTTGAAAGATTATAACTTTTTCAGAGGCAAAAGTTTAGAAATGTTTCTTGTAGTATGACTTTTTTTTAGTCTTCAACCTTTGAAATCTTTAGTGAATTTCTTAGTACTATAAATAAACTTTCACAAGTTACTATGTTTCAAATAAAATAAAAATAACAAAACTTATGCTTATGCCGTTATGTGTGTTTGTACATAAAAGGCCTCAAGACATGTTTATGTTCAATTTAAGATTAGATTTGTTATATCAATGAATAAAAAAACATTAGTTAATTTCGTGTTAAGTTTTATAGCACCTAATGTAATAAACGCTCTTCTTTTTCAAAATTTAATATAATTATGTAAATTTGGGTTTGAATTCAAGATGACTATTGTTTTCTGAATTAGATCTCTGTTCTACACATAGTTTCTTTAGTTATAAATGCACAACATGACATATCAGTCACGAATTTTTTCTAAAAGTTATATATTTATCACTTTTTACGTTTCCCCTATAGCTTTTGAAGTGCGCGCGTGGTTTCCTTTTTGCTATTCATTAATCGAATATCTTATTCATAAAATTCAATCTTTCTTTTACCAAAAGAATTATGTCACGCTTGCGGACGATCATTCAAATTCTCTTGCTTTGTTTTTATTTGGTTTTACGTGATTGTTTTTTAATGTCGCACTTTAAAGAAACAAAAGGGAGTGCATTGGTGTCAATCCATGTTGTTTGATCCTCAGTAAAGTGACGAGGTTGACTCCTGAGTTAGCACCCCTTTCTACACTTCCATACCACGTCAGTGTGACGACTTTCAGCCTTGACAGGGTTAACGTGCTTTAGCGTACATGCTCTTGAGAGAGTGGGAACTTCCGTTTCGTCGCTCTGTAAAGCTTCAGGAGAGATATTTGCGAAAGACCTCGTAATTTTGATCCATGATCAAGTGCCGAGGACGACACCTCAACTGGAACCCACCTCTCCTAACACCCCCACTACACTAACGAGAGGACGTTTGTGCATCGACCCTTCTGCATGGCGGGTCTTCAGTGGTACGAGGCTTGAACTCGTGACATGCCAGCCACGAGTCCATACCCTTGACCACTAATCTACCCCTTCCATACAAATGCTCGAGTCGCTACTTGTAGCATGTGCGTACGAAAACCCTTTCTTAACAGTAAAGTATTCTAAATAGGAAGTCTTAAAAAATCTCTTAATTTTAAGGATCAACCAAATACTGTCCTATATTTTCTGTGAAAAAATTTTACTGTGTCTACTGATATATCAGAAAAAGAGTTTTAAAACATTGAGGGGAACACACAATCAATTTTTATCTCTAATATATACTACTAAAATTTTATATCAGTATATTTTTTTAGGAATCTACTGTTTCTAATATTAAAATTACAAAACAGAAAAACTATGTCCTTCTTCAATAATAGTTAAACAGAATCTAAAAATTTCATACTGTAGGATCAATAAAGTTAAAAGGTATTGCTGAGTAGTATGAAATTTATCAGTGATTTTACTGAAATTCTTGATAAGTTTTTGCACATATGTTTAAAACCTATAGTTTATAATGGCATATTTAAAATTCCTTTTGAAAAGAACTGAAAATTTTATTTTGCTTTGAATTTGTTGTCATTTGCTTATTTTATCAAAATATTTTACTTTTGCCCATAAATATGTTTCACAAGATTTTTGAAAAATTCGATGGATTGGAGAAGGCACATAGAACATTTTAGAATAACTTTTTTTATCAAATGTTTTCAAAGGAAAATAGTTATTTCTAAATGTTTAAAAGAAACATTTTTAGAAGACAAATTTACATTTTATCTAAAGAGGTTTTAAAAGATTTCAAATTAAAACTTACACAAAATATGCCAACTACGAACCGTAAAATCCGGCGTGTAAAGCCCACTTTTAACACACAAAAAAGATCCAAATTTACTGGAGCGTGTTATACGATGGGTATAAAAATGATAGCTTTAAAAGTAAAAAAAAATTCGACTTCTGTACATATCGACATATTTCTTATTTAAGAGAAATTACAATCCTTAGGAGCTTAAAGGTTTGTAGTTCTAGAAGAATACAGTAAAACCTGTTTTTGTGTGGTCCCTATCTACAGCTCAAAAAGAAACCACACAAAAAGGTATATGAAAAATTTCATAAATACTTAAATATAACTAACAATTTTATCGACAAACTAGAGAATTTTTTTATGCAGTTATGAGGGATCGCATAAAAAAGTCCCACTTAAAAAATACATCAATTATTTACGAAACTTATTAAAAATCACTTCCAAACAAAATAAATAAATTCCACATGGAAATATTTTTAAAACATTTAATTTCTCATTTTATACATGGAGAAAATTTCAAAATGCTCGTACATAATTCCTTACTACTCATTTTAATCCAAAACGTTCACATCTTCCTGTGATGAAATAGTTCAAAATCACTGTCGCCTCTTGAAAATACGATTTCAACTAATTTATGTTTTGGCACCATGAAGTAAGTGATAAGTTTTGTAACGATGGTAAGTTGGTCAGATACTTGTGAACGTCGCGATAACCAGATATGCATAATCAAAGCTTGTGACAAATCTATACGGAACTTTATCACTAACCTTCTGAGTCGTCTTTTTTAGGGAAATTTAATTCCCTACCTATTTCCAATCAGCTCCAAAAAGAGGACAGGATTCCTTGTTATATGTAGATTAGATAAAGTATTTAAGTCAAACGGAATAGTAAAGTTAGAGCAGTAGGAGAGAGACAGATTGAAGCAGAAAGTTATAGTGAAGTTAAATTTATTATTGAAGATTTCTTGTTGGATAATTTAATCTCAGAGAAAAGCTGAACTGCAGTGTGGTAAATATTAATTAAAGTCGCATTAAAGCTTATTATTACGAGTGAGACTAAAATTAAATGTTCAATAAGAACATTAAATATAAATCTGGGATCTCTTATCGTGGTAATCTCTGCGTGATCGATATTTTAATTGTTAATTAATTGGATCATTAAATATTTAAGTTTATTTAAAGGAAAGTATCTTTTAAACCTCATAATACTATTTAGATATATTTGTTAATAAGTCTTTGATTCTATTTGAGAAAGATAACCAAATAAAGAAAGTTATTTATAAAAAGGGCTACTGGCTCTTATCTGACTCCTATTTATTCTCGTTCTCAAAGTGAGGTCCAAGGGGACCTTCACAAGCTACCTTGGAATTTCAAACTCCTTTTGAAATTGGTATCTATTTTAGGAAAAAGCTTTTCCAATTGTTTGGCATGCTGTATCTCTGTATACATTTTATCCGATCTCGAAGAATTGGGTCCTTGAAATATCCGTCCGAAGACATTATCAATAATTTGATCGATTATGAAGAATCTTCATAATCTATCAAATTATTGATAATGTCATTGTCTCATTAAGGTTTCATCTTCAATCAAGTGTGTGCTGCTAAGTGAGTTGAGAAAAAGCAATTGAAAGTGCAATGCCGAGAGCCAGTTTAAGACCAATGAAAAAAGCGTCTTGAAGTGTATGTTTGAACATTGAAACAAAACATAACAGGGGTACCAAAGCCATTGAAATTCATATATTGCATAGAAAAAGATTACAACAAAAAAAATCGCATGAAAAAAGGACCGCACAAAAACAGATTCTACTGTACTATTTTTTTCTTAGGTTTGGAATAAATCCTCGAAGAAATGACTTCAAAACAAAATAACTTTGCGCATGTAATTTCAGATTTCTTCGTAAGGAAAGGAGGTGCGTGTTATACAGTGAAATACACCTAAAAATCAAAAAGTGTAGCTTGAATGTATAGGTGCACGTTATGCACTGGCTTTTAAGTTATAACTTTTGTATTATAATGCTGCTAAGCAAAAACTATATACACTGGTGTGCAAAACTTAAGCAACAATGTAAAAATTTAGAAGATAGCCATGAAATTGCAGAAAAAGAGGTCTGGAGATCAGTACAGTGAACACGTCAGTCAGTAGAAACGTCATGCGTATGCAAATATCAGGAACCAAACGTCAAAGGCGACGTGAGCGTACGCAAAACGCGTGATGTCGGCGCGCCCTGCTCAACAGTAGAATAAAATGAAGGACGGAGACGCAATTCAACATATTCGTTGCAAGTGCCAGTGAGTCAGTTATGAAATATGGCTAGAAGAAATCACCTGGACGACTTCACACGTGGAAGAATGATCGGAAAGCTGGAGGAAGGGCGTACCGTCACCAGTGTAGCTGCAGAGTTCGGAATCAACAAAAGTGTTGTTTCGCGCGCTTTGAGAGCGTTCCAAACCACAAGTGCAGCTGTTAGAAAGGTTGGTGGTGGCCGCCCGAGGACGACAATTGCAGTAGATGACATATATATCTTCCTGCAGGCGAAAAGAGGCCGGCGGCAATCAGCAAGCGTCATTGCTCAGCAACTCTCTACAGCAACGGGGCGACAAGTGTCGCGGTTTACTGTGGCCAGACGCCTTCACAAAGGGGGCCTATTTGCCCGCCGTCCTGAACGCTGCCTCCAGTTGAAAGTTGACCACCGACGCCCCCGTTTACAGTGGTGAAGAGAGCACTAAAACTGGACAACGGATCAAAGGAGTCGTGTCCTCTTTACGGATGAGAGTCGGTTCAGTATCAGAAGCAGATCTCAACGCGTTTTGATTTGGAGAGAGATCTGGACACGGTTTTATACCAGTAACATCAAGGAAATACACCATTACGGTGGTCTTGGAGTTCTTGTCTGGGGAGGCATTATGCTGAACGGGTGAATTGAGCTCCACACTTTTCGATAGAGGGTCTGTAATCGGGGATCGCTATTGTGAGGAGGTACTTCTTACCCATGTGCGTCTGTTCCGAGGTGCCATTGGCTCAGACTTCATTTTTATGGATGATAATGCACGGCCACATTTGACTCTTGCTGTTGAGTAGCTTCTGGAAAGTGAAGATATCACTCGATTGGATTGGCCAGCGTACTCTCCAGATTTAAATCCCATCGAACATGTGTGGGGTGCTTTGGGAAAACGTATTGCAGCATGCTTACATCATTCGGAGAACACCCAACAACTCAAACAGATGCTGATTGAAGAATGGGCACTCCTACCGCAAGAAATGTTGCACCAGCTGGTTCTGAGTATGCGGAGACGGTGCGGAGCAACCATTGCAGTGAGGGAAGGGCATATACCATATTAAGGAACATCTTCTTGTTGTTCTTCCTGTTGGATAGACCATCATGAGTCACGATACTATGCGTCCAATAAAGCTTGTTTTTGTTTGATTCCATACCGTATGCACTGTATTCCTTTATCAGCGCCGATGCTTTCGTCATCCTTTACGTACATAATACTCTCCCTCTTTTTTGAATTTCATGTCTCTCAGATGATTTTTCGTGAAGTTATATCCGTATATAATTAATACTATTGATTATTATAGCAAAAAATATAAAGGCAAATGACGTTGTACCATAAAATATATTCCATTATTATTGAGTCAACAGATATGAACATCAATTCTGCGTATTAAACTTGATCTTATTTTTAAAATAGTTTCGTTTGCCTTAGTGCATCATTGAAAGAAGCAACTAAAGAATACAAACAGAGTTTTAAAATATCTTTCGAATGATTAATTTAATACTTTCTTATAAATCATACGATAGTTATAATTACCATATTATATACACTTTTTTCAATGTATAATTTTGGAATGTCAACTGTTTTTGGACCCTAATAAAAATAGAATTTATGAAGAAAAATAATTTTAAACCTCTTGGTTTATCTTGGAGTTTGCAGTAATATTATGCGAATTTTATCTTGTTGCAGCAATGTATTATGTTAAAAAATGCTCTAAATAAAATGGAAATTTGAAATTTATTTGTAAAGACTATCAAGTACTAAGAAAACAGACAGTCAAAAATGTATTTTAAAACTCAAGGAAAACTTTTACTCCCGTATGATGGAAAGGAAACGCATTGAAAGTTGAGTTGCATTGACGTTGCACTACAAAGCAGGGAGGGGGATCATTGGAGTGAGTGAGTGAATATTAGCGTGCGTCGCACTATTCAGCTACTCAATGGCTTCTGGTGACGGACCTCATAATTTTAAACTATGGTCAAGTGACGAGGGCGATACCTGAGCTGGAATCCCTCTCTTAACTTTCACATCCCTCCAATGGAAGAACGTCTCAGCATCGTTAGATGTAACGTCCATCACACCCCTACATGGCGGGTCTTTGGAAGTACTAGAGTTGAACTCATGACACGCCAATCCCGAGCCTAATACCTTGACCACTAGGCTACCGCGGCCCTAAAGGATTATTGGAGATGTACCTCGTAATTTTAAACCTTAGTCAAGTGATAAGGACGATATACATTAGCTGGTTCGTCTCTCTCTAAACTACTACACCGCGTCACAGGAAGTACTTTTATCAAATACAGATTTAACGTGCATTAGTCCCTCTACGAGGCGGATCTTCAGAGACACTTGGTTCGAACTCATGACACACCAGCCATGAGTTCGTGACCATAACCACCAGGCTACCATGACCACGTACTTAACACATCACAAATGGCGTATCTACCAATGAGCTAGGTGGTGCCGTTCACCGGGGCCCTCGGACCCTGATCATTAATCAAGCCGAACTTGTGATAACTTGCCCCACATTTAAGATATGAATATAAAAGATTGCAACAAGCTGTAATCAGGGAAAATCATTTGAAGATACTTTCCAACCTAAGGGAAATTCCCCTAAATTCTTTTCTTTATTTGTATAGAGTTGTGAAATTTACTTATCGAAAAGTTTACATTGTTTTTCAATTTTTTTCATTTTTCTAAACGTTACTCGAAAATAAACCCCTACGTTTTATGACATCTTTAAAAAAACCTACAGAAGAAGCTATTTCTTCTTGGCCATTTTATTTTTATAACGATATGATTTATAATAAGCTATTTTTCTGTTTCAGTATTTCGCCATCTACCCATATTTGTAATATAATTATGTAATTTGCCCCCCACCTCTGTTCTTTCGCTGGGGTATCTTTTTTAAAAAAATTATTATAATAATATTCTGTTATATTTTCTTGTTCATGCAAATTACTTGTATTATTTCCTATCTATCACGCGTCAAATAGAACCTGGGTAATTACTAAAGTTCACACAAGAAAGCTCTTCCACGCACATGTATGTAGTTTTGCTTTCCCTATGTTATGCAGAGCACATTAAAGGACTGATGTTAAAGTAAGCTTTGTACATTTAAAATATTAATATATTTTTACTTTTTAATTGAAAAAACCTGATCCAGATAGGACCCTCGGATCTTTTTTTTTGGATAACTAACTGCGACACTGTGCATCACAGATTGTTTTAGAATGTTTGCATAATAATTATTCTGACATTTAGTACACTATTCAATTTAACCTTCAACAATGCTAATATTGATCAATAAGTAGCTTTCCTTTTAGTTTAAATAGAAGACAAGTTTCTTTAAAAACAAAAAATTAATAAGTGCTCGTGTTCCCAAAAAACACCTTTACACTATGTTTTTTAATGTTATCTCTTTCAACTGTAATATAGAGGACTATTTTTACAAAATGATTCGTATTTCAAGTAAAATTTGTACCGCCTTTTCTCAAAACAGGCGGATCTATATTTTCCATCCGTACAGCAGCTTTCAAATCAAATATGACTGCGAAACGCGCGGGTTGGAGAACGAAAAGCAATCACAGCGGCATTGTTTTCGTTTTGCTTCATTTTTCCTCGATAAAGAAAACGATCGAAAATGTTTTTCTATGTATAAGTTTTCTCTAATATCCCGCTCCCCTGGAAATTTATTTTCCCATCGTGAGGTTTCCATTTGCCATAAATTTTTCGCGATGTTTTACAGGAAAAAAATGCTTCCACGTTTTTCCATTCGAAAATATCCTGTCAGTGCGGTTTAGAAATGTAAGATGGACATGGTATAAAATATATTTTATTGCATTAAATTTCGGTTTTTTCAGCATTTGGATGTAGTATAGAGCTTGAATTGAGAAATTAAAGATTAGGCAAAATAAATCCTAACTAAACACCCACGTCTAAATTAGATCCTAATAATACTTAACTTTTATTATTATTTTAACATTTGCAATTTTCAAACTGCGTTTTGTTCAGCTTGCGATAGAATGCAATAATGGGTTCCAAGTCTTTTACAAGCGCTGACAGGATGTGCATACTTCATTATTATTAAGCTTCTGTATGAACCATGTTTTTTATTGCATAAACATTGTGTTATATATATACAGTGGCGCACACAAGGGGGGACCTGGGGGTCGGACCCCCCCTCCCAAAACCCTTGAATTTTTTTTCCGATTGACTATAATTCTAAGTATATAGTACGTAAAATTTAAGTATTTGTTATTAATGATTAATTGTATTAATTAATGTTATTTATTTATTCAATAACTAGTTTATTAATGTGTTTTCTTCTCCAAAATTGACAAAATTAAAAGGAGCATGATACAAGAATGGTGAGCGTTCGGTCCCGGACCTTCTCCCCCTTGAAAAATCCCTGTGTGTGCTATTGTATATATATATACACTCAGGAACATTGAAAATAGCGACCGAAGGAAGCGAAGTACAATCGCGAAACTTTGCAAATAAGTACAGCGTAATGTGATATGCAAATGATCCAAGTTTTGTGCCAATAAGCATGCTCATACACACCGAAGTGGCGCTACACTCAGGAAGAGAATGCTATATAAGCCAGCGCAAATTCGAAGATTCATAAACGTGACGATTACACGCCGATTGTAGGAAGACTTTGGTAAGCGAAACATGCCAGGTAAACGGGCTAGAAGACATTTCTCACAGTTAAGCGAGTTTGAGAGAGGCCTGATCATCGGGATGAAAACTGCAAGCTGGTCGATGTGCCGTGTTGCTGGCCAGGTTGATCGTTTGGGGTGTTCCGTTAGAAATTGTTGGAAGCAGTGGACACAAGAAGGTACCCACGCGCGGAAAACCGGGTTTGAAGGAACCAGGAAGACCACGAGGAGAGAGGATCGAAGGATCGTGCGGCAAGCTCTTGTGGACCCCACACTGACTCGTTCAACGATACGAGCAGACGTAGGCGCAGCAATTGTTCAATAAACAATTTCCAGACATCTTGCAGAAGCAAATCTTAAATCCAAGCGCCCTTTCCGTGCACTCCTTTTAACACCGGAACATCGGCAACTGCGTCTACAGTGGTGCCAAGCCAAATCAATGAGGAATGTCACAGATTGGCAAAAGTCAGTGTTTAGTGATGAATCCCGGTTTGTTTTGGGGACAGATGATAACCGTGTACGGGTGTGGAGGGGCCCTGGTGAGCGATACAATTCCCCCCTACTGTTCTACGTCACACTGCCCGCACGGCTAGTGTAATGGACTGGGGGGGCGCCATAGCCTATGATAGTCGGTCCACTTTAATTGCGATGCGTGGAACCTTAACGGGCCAACGTTACGTTGATGATATTCTTCGACCCCATGTGTAGGACCTTTCCTAAATGGTCTCCCAAGGGCAATTTTCCAGCAAGATAATGCTCGTCCTTATACAGCAAGAGTTTCTCAAGACTTCCTACATCATTTTCAGACTCTTCCATGGCCGGGCCGCTCCCCCGATTTGTCCCCTGTAGAGCACGTGTGAGATCAGCTAAAACGGCAGATGTCATCGTGACACTCTGTACATGATTTATAGTTGGCTGTTCAATATTTGTGGGCCCATCTGCCTCAGGACAACAAAAGGTGTCTAATCAACTCAATGCCGGACCGTGTGGCAGCATATATTGCAGCTGGAGGTGGTCGAACGCGCTATTGAATTTTCCCAGTATTTGTGTCGTTGCACACACTGTATTCGTTTAATCGTCTTGTTTTTGAGATCAAGTGAATCTCTTATCTGTGCCATTATGTGTATTAAATTTCATTTCAATCCAATGCTTTCTTCTTGGGTCGCTATTTTCAATGTTTCTGAGTGTATATATGCATACAAGAGTATCAATACTTCAGTTCAGTTATAAATGATATTATTTGGTCACTCCGGAATAATTTAATTATTCTGTGGAGCAATCAATAACATATTATTCAAATGTTTGTAGAATACTGCTCGTTACGAAGTTATTGCTGGAATTAATTTTGGAAGATGTAATTCTGATGATATATTTTCAATGAGAAAGTTCTATAATGCGTAACAAATGAAAGCTAAGTATGAAATATATTTTTTGAAATAGATGGATTGAAATATTATATGTATGAATTTCTCAAAGCTTTGCTAATAAGAAAGAAGAAAGTTTTTATAGTCTTTTGTACCCTTATAACGCTGTTATTTAAATTAATTAAGGGGGTTCCACCTATGTGAAGTAGTTTTTTTGAAGGCCTGTAAATAGATACAACTTAAAGTTTTTTTATCATTTATTTATATGTATTTTAAGAGTACAAATATAAATGTTTAACCAATAATAACCGGTAGAACGTAATCTATAGCACTCTGAACACTCCGTGCTCGAAAAAATGGACGCTCACTTCCTCCACAATTCCGGCTGATTGGCGTATTTGAAATTTTAAAAAAATTAAACTTATAAATTAAAACGCCGTTAAATACACAGAATGGACTATACTCATTTGAAAATAATAAAAATTGGATTTTTGGTAGACCTCTGAAGAAAATATTTCGAATCTCATGGGATTTCCAGTTATGTTTTTGTCATAAAAAATAGAAATATTTTGAATTTTAAACAGACCGTAGTCCATTTGGAGCATATATATATGTGCTAAGTCTGCCCTATACATTTGAAGTCATTCAGTCAAACCATTCTTGAGATATGTCTGCGGAAAGTTTGAAAAACACAGTTTTGAGAAAAACGCGTTTAAAAAGTTTCAAGTCCGATTAAAACAATGAAAATCTTACCTTAGGGTTCCAAACAGCTGCTCTTCTAACACCTGTTTCTTTATATCGACTTCGAATTTTAAAAAATCTCTTTACCGCCGTATTCTAGATACGTTAAGGAAGCAATTTATGAATAAAAAATTTCATTTTTTGAACCCATCACATGGGTGAGCCCCCTTAAATTAACTTTTTATTCCGTAATTTATTACACTGCTAAAAAAAGTCTCATTTTCCTCTGACATATTCATATAGTTGCTTTTGTTAACTTACACTTCAGGTATCCGACTAGGTTCGGAGATAAATTTTTCAAAAATTGATTTTCTGAATAATTTTATTGTTTTAAAGAACATGAATAGGCTTAAAAAGTCATAACTATTAAATAACTAACACGCATTGCCCTTTTTTTTAAAAAAGAATTATTTTTAGGAAAATTTAGCAATTTTTTTTAAGTAAAACGTGATAAATAAAAATAAATTGCACATTATGCAATTTTAACGTCATTGATATACTTCTTGATCCCTCTGAAATGTCACAAACCGCAGGATAAAAAATATTTTAAGAAAAAATACTTTACTAGAACATTTTTTTAAAATTTGATGGTCATGATTTTTCGTCAAATTTACTGCCATTTCTTAGCTAAAAATGGCTGCAAAATGTGATTAAGTGTAGCTGTCTTAACACCTGCGGTTCGTTATACTCTGAAGGGCTCATAGCATATATGTTATAAATTTCATTCCATTTGATTGGATTATTCAGAAAATATCCCGTTTTTCGTGCACAAATTATGAAAAGTTCATTCTTCAAAAAACGAATTAAAAAATATATTTTTATTAGTTAGATAAAGTAAATGCTATAAAAAGAACTTAAAAAACTCTCTAGTTTTATGTATTAGTCCTTCTTCCTCAATAAATTATTTTCTTTTTTCCCTAATGACCCAAACAACGCCAAGCATCCAACACCTAAAAAGCACCTTTTCAACCTAGTCGGATGACTCAAATCTTTATAAATAGTTTATATATATATTCTTAATCTCTTAACTGGTTTGCCCGTACATCGTACAGGCTACCGAACCCTGGCCACAACCGTCCTAGTGTTCAGCCAATTTCGTCATTAAGCAGATTCTTTAACAAACGAATAAGTGTCGTAGAAAAAATGCACTGAAAATTCAGAGTAGAATAAAATGCTTTCTTGAACTAGATTTGTCCATAATTTAGTTCACATAGCCAACAATTAATATCGTATGTTGCAAGATTTACCATAATAATAATAGCAATTTTATAATTAACATATATTGTCATATTATCTTTTAAGGGGGCATAGTACGATTCAATTGACAAAAATCGGTCAAAAAATCAAATCTAATTTTTTTAGTCTATATTATTTTTTATATACTTTTCTATAACCTCACAAAATTTGAAAACTCTAAACTTAAGAAATGCAGAATTATGATAGTTTTTGCGTTCGTTTTTATTCACATCCCTTTGGCAAATCAAAACTTTAAACTTATTTATCTCAGGAAGATAAAATATAAGTAGTTTATCTTCATTTAAAATGCTAAGGCTTTTTTCTACTGTGTTTAAGGCTTTGAATTTTTTTATCTATTGCTCATATTATACATAACAAAAGTGGGTAAGTATTTTTGAATCGAAGCAATCCTTATTTATTTAAAAATAATTGAACTTAGAATTTATACATTTTTTAAGGAATTTCCAATAAGCATTCATAAAAAGAAGCATTGTACGAATACCACAATCATGTTATCGCAAAACCCATACCAACTTTTATTATACAGAGTTTAAAGAAGTTAATCAAATTTCTTGCGTGCACAGAAGATTTTGTAAGAGGAGAGCACTTTAAAATCATTTCACAATTTTTTCCCCTTAAAACATTAATTGGCTAGCTTTTTATGAAATTTTGAGCACTAAATCTGTTTTCCATAGTAAATTGCACCATGTAGTCTTAATTTAATAAAGCACTTTTGATAACTATTAACAGTTTTTATATTGCAGCAACTACAGGCAAAATAAATTTTATATAATCAACCATACATCCCAAATTTCCCTGGATAGTTCAGAATTATCAGTCCTTGTCCCGATTTTTTTACAGCTCGTTTTTTGGTCCCAAATTTAGAGCATTTGACTTGAATTGCTCCACAAAAACAGCGCGAGAAAGTAAATTTTCAAAAATGCATATATTTATTCAAGTAGTGGAGATGGAAAATTGAGATTATAGGAGAATATTAAGATATGCGCACTGCACCGAACACATTGACAGAGGATTCCCATCTAGCTTTTATCTTAGAAATTGTAGATAGTTCTATTTCTCATTTCTGTATCTCGCCAACACCCGAATATACACTGGAATTTTACTCAGTAGTATAGTTTACTTAAAAACACCAAAGAAAATTTTAATTGATTTATTGATTTAATTGTGATTTCAGTTTATAACGTATTCAAAAACTTTTTAATTATCAACGATGTTACACGAAGTTTTATAAGATCAAAATCGAAAAAGATGTTTTAAGACTTAAGAGAAATAATAAGGGAACTTCATCAAAATAATTTAGAAGGGTCACTAATTTATTATTTTGTTTAAAAGGAACATACTTCGTTATAATTTATTCTTTATTAAAAAGCAAAACAATTTTTTAAAATTTTATTTATAAATCCATATATATGTAAGGATAATTAGATTAAATTTAATTTTAAACTTCCTATATAACACTTAACTTTTATTTTCCATTACATCTTCAAGTATTAAAGTAATCACCCAATTATTTCTCCAAAACAGATGGTCCAACCTAAAAGCACTTCTGATCCCAGATCGATATTTTTATAGTCCATATGTCAGCATTAACTTTCAAGTATAACGCATAATTAATAAGGTACTCCCCATCTGGGCTTAAGAGGTAAAAATCACTTATATTTCACTTTGGCGTCCTTTTTCTCTAAGCGACAGAACATGTAGATGGCTTGATGAATAAAGGCCGTTTTAAAAAATAAGATTGGTTGTGACTTGAAACATGTCCCATTTATATACATAGCATAAATTCCCCCACCACAATAACAATAATGAAATAATTTATTTGTAAAAAAATATTTAAATATATATTATATTTATAATATATATATATATATATATATATATATATATATATAGCTCTGAATTTCAACCAAATCACAATTTATATTTATTTTAATAAATATAGGATAAACTTTATTCCAGTAAAACAAAGTAGTTCAGTTCGTAAAAAGTTGGAATGTAAGAATGAAAAAAATGGAAGATAAGAGCAATAAGATCTTCTCAGATTATTTAAATTCCCAAACATTTCTGAATAAGTCATTGAAAGACACAGTCACGTAAATCTATTAAAATACCACTTACGATTAAACCCAAGTAAAATTACATGAATTGTAACAATTGAACTGAATGGTTTGGGGATAATTAAAAACTACATCACAAAATGCGACACAAATATTTCTTTAGAATTAATTATTTTCTTAAAAGTTTATCAACTGTATTCGAACTTTTCTCCAATTATACACACACACACAGGTCCTCTCCTTCCACTTATTGCACTCTCAAACGTCATCGATTACAATAGAACAGAAAATTACAATAAAAAAATTTTATAAGTGCTAAACAGTAGAATTCTTTCGAGAAAAATGTTGTCAATTTCTCAGTAATTCTAATTCTAAACAATTTCGAAGCAAAGTAGTTTCCTTTTGTTCTGTGAAAACTCAAAAATTAGTTAAAGCGTTAGTGAGAACTGAAATAGCTGGATGTTTGTTTTCTCTTTGGAACAGTTGATAATCAGTTCTATTGTTATCCGCCATATTGTCGAAACAATGTCAAAGCTTACGTTAAATGCTAGAATCCTATTAATTGAAATTTTTAATAGAACCTTATCCGTTATTTCTTTTTTCTTCAAGATCATCCATTAATTTTTCTCGGGGAAAACAAAGAAAGCATATGAATCGTTCCATTAATTTTACGCCAAATCTTTCATGGATCATTCTGAGATTCTTCCTTTATCTGAAGTGATTCCAGTCATCGGTTTAATTGGTTTCTTTGTTCAAGTCATTAGTAGGGAAAATTTCACTGAGCCGTAATTGGATTATAATTAAACGTATTACTTTATGCAAATACAGTAATTAAATTTTATTATTCCAATTATTGTTTTATTTTATTTTTTTTACTTCGATGAATATTTAACTTTATGAAAAGTCACAAAAGTTATACGTTTATTTAATTATTGGTATATGAAGTTCCTAATTTTTTCATTTTACTTCTTTTATTTTTAAAATAAATAAGGATACTACGAAAATATTTCTTATGGATGATGTAAAATCTTAACGTTCTATTAGTAAATGGAATACTTCGTTTGATGAGAATTTTAGACAATAATTAGACGCGTAAATAATAAACCTGAAAGTTTACTTAGTAATATATATATATATATATATATATATCGATGCTAATATTAAAAATATTAGAGATAGCTTGTGCATTTAGCATTTAGTTATAATACTCGTATAAAACTTATTTCTTAATTCGAGCAGTCTTAAAATAAGACTTGTGAAAAATCTTTGCAAAAAGACAAGCTAGGTGGGAAGTTGAATTAAGACATGAATGTGCATATAAACAAGTATAAAATTTATTACAGCAAACTAGATATTTTACAAATGAGATAAAATCAAAACGTTTTCAAAAAAATGTGTATAAAAATGTATTTATCTCTATACCCGTAACTATGCATACGAGATGTGACACAAAAAAACTGGGCCAATAAATCATTACACGTACAGAATCAGTTCTCTGTGACCTCACATTCAAAGTAGTACACTTCAGCGTTCATATATTTCTGCATTCGGTACTGCCATTGCTGGTAACAGTTCTGGAACGAGGTTTTTTGGAAGGCCATTCACAGGAGATTTTCGTTTTGTACTTGAACCTCTTCAACTGAAGTAAAATGGGTTGGTTTAAGCAAGTTTTCAATGAGGTAAATAAACAAAGTGGCGCGGGACCAAATCCGGTGAATAAGACAGATTCCCCATCACAGTGATGTTTTTGCTCGTCAGAATCTGCTTAACAAAGAGGACTCATGTGAGAGGGTGCATTGTCTTGGTGCAACAGCCATTCATCACTCCCAATTCTGGCATTTTCCCCTACTCTTTTCAGGAGAGAGAAGTCTTTTTAGCACTTCAATATAGTAATGTTGATTAACACTAATGTGAAGGGAAAGACACTCATATCACGAATTTTGGCAATGTTTTGGTCAGTAATCGCTGACCTTGAGTACCCAGAACGTTCATCACCTTCCACACTGTCCCTTCACCCTGAAAACCACTAGTTCCATTCAAAAACGTGCACGAGTTTCACCTCCATAAGCTTCGGTTAATATATGAAATGTTTTCGTAGTTCACTTCTTAAGAAACGATGTTTATTCGACATTTTTCCGGCAGAATGCGTCGCCCGTGTTCACTCAATGACGCAATTCTTCCAACTGGCGTGATCGGTTAAAGGGAAAATGGCCACAGATATGAAGGTATATGGGATGACGTCAACAAAACAGTTGTTGCCAACTTCACTCTTTTTCAGGTTACACACTTAGTCTTCTTCGTCTCGCTTTTTTGTGTCACATCTTGTATAGGAAGTTAATATGAATATTCACAGGTATAATTACGAATAAATACGCAAAAAATTCTTATATATTTGTATAAATTCGCATATGACAAGATGAAGAATTTTAGCTATAGTTTAGCTCGCAGGCTTTTATACACGATATATAGAATATAGTTATGACATAAAAGATAATATGAATATTCCAACCCCATTATAACACTATATGTATACACAAATTAATAACATTTGTGCAGGTATATCTATCTGTCAGATTAGAGGTTATATATATTCTAGTGGGACTCGATTGAAGAGATTTGGATCTAATGATCAATTTATGCAATGGGCTAGAAATAATTATAAAAAATAAATGTCACTTACCCGTTGGCTGCCTATAGCGCCTAATAATTCAGTTTGAATTTTCCAGTCCCATTATATCTTCGACTCTGTTTAAAAATATTTATAATTAAAATTTATAAGCAGTACAATTGTATAAGTCTATTCTAAATATATATTATACAAACAATAATGAACAATTTCGGGTCTAAAAATACATTGAATTATATTTCCGATTAAGGTAAAAAAAAATTTAACGATCGGTTTTATTAACGGCAAGGTTAAGAGGACTTGGTACCCTTTGAACAACTTTATTTATTTATGTATTTAAAAATTATATTTTAGCATTTTATATAATGTTTCTATTCAAGAAAGTGAAACGAGATGAAATTTTTCACATATTATGCACACAATTTTAAAAGTTAAAAAGTTTTGATGAACATTTGGAATATTTTAAATTCCTACTTCTGTAAATATTAGATTTTTGGCCTGAAATATTTTTGTGATATTCTTATTGATGTTCTTAACAACTTAAGGGATCGAATTTACAATAACTGAATTCGTTTTTGAGAAAAAAAATAAAATGTTTATATGCATACTAAAAATCAACGAAGAAGCCAATATCTCTTACATTTTATTTTTTTTAAAACAAAAATATTCAGTTTACAGCTAAACGGATTCCTAATTTTATTACATGCTTTATATGTAATATAAAGGAGAAAAATGGAAGTGATTGGTAAATAATTGTGGAAGGAGTAGCATTTTGAATGCACTAATGTTTTTCGAAAAACACGAACTGAGAAAAACCCCTTTAAAGTTTATAATTCTTAAAAAATAATCATAAAGCTTAAATAAACTTAAAATACCACTTCAAGATATTTGATATACATTTTTCTTTAAAATAATTGCATTTTCACATTTTTCAGACATACATTTTTATAAATGATCAATTTTTAGAGAGTATTAATTGCAAAAGAAAATTCAAGAAAATGTTAAAAAACTGTTTTTTCTGTCACGACAGAAATTTTAGTTTTATTCCTTCTTATAATATTGAAGTATTACATTTGTATGAAAAACGTATCAGGAATAATAACTGAAAGTATAATATTATTAATATAAAATGCCGTAATTCAAAATTTTTGCATGCACACATTTCACAAAGAAAAAAAAAGTATTGTATTGTATTGCCTCGGTAATATTCTGCTTTATATATTACGTATTCTTTTTTAATGTTATTTCTCTTTATAACATAGGTTTTTTTTTATCAAAATGAAACGAACGATTTTTTTTTCTAAAAATAGGGCGTGGCTGAATTGCCTAAATTATTCAACTTCTAACTGTCCGATATGCACAAATAATATATTAATCGAAAGATAATAATGTAACGAATAAAATTAAATAAAAATAAAAAAACGATAGGCCTGTCATTTTTTGGTTATCAAGTCCTCTTAAGCTGAATTCCTCTCGATAGGTTTAGTGTTGATGTGTTCTTATATATCTCTGAAATGCAGCAAGTCCACAAAATGAAGTTTAAACACCAGTTAATTAATAAAAAAATAAATTTGCTCATTGTATAGCAATGCAAGGGATGACAAGAGTATGAAAAACGAATCTTGTGTTAAGGTATCCGACTACGTTCGGAACCGTGATTTTGAAAAAGCGCATAAATGGAAAATGTTCATGATATTTAGTGTCACTCAGATTAGAATACATGCATAAAATTGTTTTCGGAAACTTTTGACAAACAATTATTTAAATACAATATTTTGGCAAAAAATGAACTTAGAAAAATGAACTCAAAATGTTCTCCTTTTGTGAAAGATGCTTCTATTAGAATAATATTTTGCCCGTATATAGCTCAGACCTCTCTTCAGAGGCTCAACTAGAATTTTTGAAATACATAACATAGAAGTGGGTTTATCCATATTTTACGACAACAAAGGGGAGCAATTTTAAGAAAAAAAACCCTATAATTATTTCAATTGGTGGTAACTCTGAAAATAATCTGAATTTTTCTAAAATTCTAGTTGAGCCTCTGTAGAAAGCCTGTATATAGCCCTGAGCTATATACAGGCAAAATATTATTCTAATAGCATTTTTCACAAAAGGAGAACATTTTGAAAAACGATTATTCTAAGTTAATTTTTTGCCAAAATATTGTATTTTAAATAATTTTTTGTCAAAATTTCCTTAAAACAATTCTAATCTAAGTGACACTAAATATCATGAAAATTATCCATTTATGCGCTTTTTTAAAATCACGGTTCCGAACGTAGTCGGATACCTTAATTCTTACTCACGTATGTATATAATATAAACCAAAACCATATTCTATATAAATGAAGTGGATAGTAGTAATCGCGTTCAATACTTCATCTTTCAAAAGAATTTTTTTAATCTCCGTAAAGATTTTTAAAGTGTATTATAAATATATAGCCAGATTTGTGCTACATTTTTTTCTCAAATTTTTCCCCCATCACATTTTTTCGAATAAATACTGGGAGCACTTCAAAGCAAATTCTCCACATTTTAGTTACAATTTTTAAGGTTCAGAGAATGCTTAACAAATTCTAAAAAAAATTCAAGATAAAAGTTCTTTTTACTGTTTCAATAAAATTTCTGATTATTTCGCATTTTCGAACTTTTTAAAATTTTATGGGCATGTTAAAAACCTAAAAAAATGGATACAAACGTCCGACAATTTTTTTTTATATTACTGACTTACATTAATCTGATACTTGTTACTCACTTTAGAAAACTTTTCATTTTGTCAATAAATGGAATTAATTCGAAGTTTTTTATCACAGAATTGGTTCTATGAGTTACCTAACTAAAATATTTTATTTTTCTTTGTTTTTAGAAAACTAATTTATAATAATATTCAATTGTGAAGTGTTATTAAAAGGTTTTAGATAAAACTAAAAACTATAAGTAACACTTCAAGAAAGTAAGTACATAAAAATGCTTTCTTCATAACGTCCTCTTCAAAGGGAACATGCGAGAGAATACGCTTCAAAATTTATTCTTAAAGAAGAGACGTTTTAAGTAAGCGTTTCAAAAAAGAATTAAAATGTACCGCATTTATTCGAATCTAAGCCGCTCCCCAAACTCTCAACAAAATTTTGTGAAAAATGAAAGCCAGAGTAAAGTATATATATATATAGTTCCTCGATATCCAATTTTAAGATATTGAAATAAGTTTAAGATGAGAACTGATAAGAGAATAAATGGTTATTTTACCACAATAAAAAACTTTTAAACACATACATAAAAATGTAATTGTGCTAGTTATCAATCCAATAAATTTTATTTCCTTCGATTCTAAGCCACACCCTATTTTCACTAGCAAAAACATTGGAAAAAAGTAATATAAAAAAATTTAAGTTTATTCCTACTTAGATCATCAAAGAAAAGTTTTATTTTAGTTACTTTTTTTATTAAATAGTTACAATTAATATAAATATGTATGTACGTAGGACAGAATCACAACAATAAGTTGTCATTTATTGTTATTAATTATCATTAAAGTGTTTACCATATTGTCATCCATATAAATCGTGTATATAAAATTTCAGTTTAAATGAGCGTTTCAACACGTGAGAAAAAAACCTTTTCAAGTTTTGACACAAGTCGCCAAAAATGCCAACGTATCTGTATTTGTAATTATTTGAATAATTAATTTTAATCAATTAATTTTTATTAATTATGATTAAATTACTGTATTGTCATCGAAAATAATCATGTATATAAAATTTCAGCTCAATTGGGCGTTTTAAAATGCATTTTATTAACGATTGAAAATTCCACCATGATAAAAAATAAATAAATAGAGAGTGTGAGCTAATTGTAGGAATTGGAAAAAAGGGCGATTTAGATTCGAGTAAATACGGTATTCAAGAGGGTAAAAATTTCTATTTTTACCTGCGAAAAATTATTGATTTACAATATTTTTTTTAAGTGTATCACCTACAAAATGAAACAGTTTCAATGTCAAATATGAGTTATTTCTTTGTTCTGCATTTAATTGTGAGTGATTTAATGTTTAATAAAGTCGTAATCTAAGGAGATGCGAAAGCTATTGGCGATGGACCTCGCAATTTTGAACCCCAGTCAAGTGACGAGGAAGATACCGGAGCTCGTAACTCCTCTCCGAGCTACCA
Source organism: Trichonephila clavipes (assembly GCA_019973935.1). Classification (NCBI taxonomy): domain Eukaryota; kingdom Metazoa; phylum Arthropoda; class Arachnida; order Araneae; family Nephilidae; genus Trichonephila; species Trichonephila clavipes. Next base: position 550,759 of record BMAU01002488.1, read on the forward strand.
CACCATGCCACAGGAACACTTTTAGTCTCAACAGATCAGCCCCTCCACACGGCGAGTGAGTGAATATTAGCGTTGCCTTATTCAGCAACACTAAAGCTTTTGGCGGAATGCACAAGGGAACCGAGCTCATCCGATAGGGGTTTAGAGCTCCCCTGGGAAACTACCACTCCCGCGTTCAATCTTTATTGAGTAAAAGCATAGTATACATTTTATACGGTAGCACACATTAAATTTAAATATTACAAAGTAAAGATAAATGAAAGGAAATACGTATGTTATTGCAAGGTACACACATACAAAGCTAAAAATAATAATGTGTGTGTGGTTAATACCACCTGTCTGACGTAGTCACATCGAGGCCCACGAAATTCTATGTGGCAAGGGAGCTAGAAGAACGCTGGTCGTTGTCTTTGTCATTGAGCACCATACAGGTGACAGTACGAATTAGCTCGGTGAAATTCCCCGAAAAGACGATAGATGGCGACACCACCTACCACAACCTCCATAATTTAGGCATGGAACTGAAGGGGAGGGAAATATTCTCCAGTCCCCTGCACTCGTAATTCAGCCCACAAGACTTTCGGACCCACTGATTTAACAAGCAGGTACTCCGTGTGTACTCGGAGGGTATTTGGTGGTGCCGGGCATCGAACCCAGGCCTTCCGGTCTGGAGTCCGATGTTCTAACTACTAGGCTACCCACGGCCCTGAAAATAATAATGTGCATGAAGGGCAAGAGAGGAAAAAATATAAATTATTCCAAAATTCTTGCAAATACATCAAAAGTAATATAAATATAAATGCACCGTACAAAAAAAGGCGGAAAACATTTGGGAAGAGAGAAAAAAAGAAAGAAAAGGAGAGGGGAAAAAACGCCTGTGACTACATAAGAGTACCGATCCAACCCCAACTAAGGAATTTGATCCCGAATTGTAGAGACAATTTTATACATGATTTTAGTTTAGAGTGAATGGAAGGATTTCTAACTATAGATTAGAACCAGGCTTTTTTAGCATTTTGAGATGGAGAGACCAAATGGAAATCCTTAGTCAGGGGACATGTGAAAGCATAATGATTAGCGTCCCCAACAAATCCACAAAGACCATTGGGAGTAGCTTTCAACTTGAAGCGATGGAAGGGGCCCTCGTAAATTTTTGACCCTGATCAAGTGAGAAGGACGACATCTGAGCTATCACCCAATTCTCCTAACTTCCACACCACGCCGATGAGAGGACGTTTGAGCCCCGACAGATTTAATGAGCTTTAACCCCTTTCCACGGCTGATCTTTAGCGGTACTGACCCGAATTCATGACACAACGGCCACGAGACCGGGACCTTGATCACTAGGCTGCCGCAGTCACCCTCGATAGGGCGAAGTAGTGGTACTAGGGCTCGCGCGCGAACTTCTGATCATAGCCACTAGATTACCGTGGCCATTTAATATTTAGAACTAATTATTCCTTATGACTGAGTTGGATGGAATCAGGATCAAGTTTTGAATTAATTCAAATCTTACTGTGAACTTCGTAACGTAAACTTAAATTATTCTTTAGATTTCTTAGAACTGTAAACATCATTTGCGCAATGTTTTTAAATCGTCATTCGTTTTCCTCAGAGTGAAGATCAACATTATTTTTCAAAAGCTATGAAAATTAAGCTTTATAGTCACTGCCAATAGCAACTTTTAGACACGCTAAGATGGGGATATGTAATTTCATAGTCGCAAAGAAATATCTTGAAGCTAATTAAAAATTAAAGAAAAAAAGTTCCACTTGTATCGAAAACTAATAAAAGCTGATTCATTTCCTGTTAAAGTATTGAAAATTCATAAAAGCAAATGCATTTGATAATTAGCAATGGAGTGAGTCCTTTCGTGTGTGTGGATCAAGTGAATTTTTCCCCTTATTTTTTTCTCATACTTCAAAATTTCTCTTAACAGTTAACGAAAGTATTTTTCAATAGAATCGCAGCTCTAATACCCAAAAAAATATAAAAGTAATAGATCTTCAGAATTTTACTTTTCCGAGGATAGAAGAAGTTCATAGCCTGAGTTCCAATTTTTTTTATTGTTGTCTAACGTAGAAAACATGAAATATTTTTATAATCAATTAATGTAATGTTGCTCTTTCACTTCTTTAACTAACCCCTGTTTTTATGTACACGTCTTTTCCAATCAATGTTTACTTTACATGAGAAACAGAATTGTCTACATCCCCACTTTTCATAGAAACCATAAATCTCTAAGCAAATTAGTTCAACATATACGTATAAGAGATAATGAGAATATAATATTTTTAATTTTATGTATGAAGTGTGTCAGAGCAATTCTACTGACCTTGGAATACACTATTGCGAGAACTTTGAAAAATACTTAAAAATGTTAGCTCTAATGAACTTTAATATTCTTTGCTTTTAAAAAAAGAGCTAGAATCTGCCTCTTTCAGAGCATGTCAATTGGGGCCACTCTCTCTGTTCTAAGTTTTCCAGATAACTTAAAGGGTAATTCCTTATTTCAAAATTTATAAAACTGTGACTGCTAATTTATTGTGAATTAATTGGCTATGAGAAACTTTTTTCTCTTCCTCCTGAAATGACACGTCTAAATAATGAGATTCAATCATTTCAAAATATAATCGGTCCACTGATTTGTGATGTTTGAGTATTATAAATGACTGAAATTACGTTGACCATGTTTCAATGTTCACTTATATCAATGCATGTATCAAAAGGCTATAACTGTACCTTTATTATTCTTTATATTGTAGTTACTGAAAACTCGAATTTTCACAGAATATGTTGACTAGAAATGTGATTATATATGTATCAAACTTAGTAAAGCTAAATATTATATTTATATGTATATATTACCGTTAAAGTGCGAAATCCGTTATTTCATTGAAGACTAGGTATTTCAAGAAATAACTGCAGAAGTTAGTTAAAGTATATAAAATTATTGAATTCTTCGATTTACCCAAGTATTCTATATAATAACGATTACTTGATCGTTAAAGTATGAAATGTGCCACTCGAAAGTTCTTTGAACCGGTTCTAGCTGCTTTAGGAAGGAATTTTACGATTAGAAATTAGAGATGGCCGAATAAAACAATTGTACTTTGGATATCAATTCAGTATATGTCAGCGAGAATTAATTTCCATTAAAGAAAATTCAAAATATTGACACAATGCTTCAAAATGTTGTAAAACCTCAAAGTTGCGGTACTAGACAAGGATTTAAAAAGTGCTCCTGTAAAAAAAGATGTGTAATAGTAAAAAGTATGCTTGTTTCAAAAATATTAAGCAGTTCAATCCTTGCTCTAATAAATCTCTCACCGACTGTATAATTACAAAAAAAAATTCATTACTTGAAATATTACTATAAATTATTTATTTTCATTTTAAATTCTAACCCTTTTTAGTTTCAAATAAAAGACTACAAATCTATTATGACTATTCCGTCTCGTAGGGAGAATATTTGTCTTTTTAATTCAGTCTTGATACTTCTTGGTAAAGATTTTACAAGTTATTGATAGATTATTGAAGAAGTTTGAGACTATTTTTGAAGAACCACATTTTCCAACAGTGTGAGGTTCGAGGAACTTGGATCTAGATATCTAAATGTTGGATGATACTTTCCCCTTAATCCCACTAACGTTCTTTAGGATTAAGGGGTGTTGGAAAGTTAAAATCGGATTTTTTTGACAATGAGATTTTTACATTTTCAATTTGTATACATTTTAACTTTTCTAAAAATACCTTACTTTAACCTCTAGGGTATTTAGAAGGCCTTAAAACTTATTTTTAAATAATCGGTGAAGCTGGGCCACGCCCTTTTGCATGACGAAAAATCTAAACTTCGTTTCTACTTAAAAGTTGAACGTCTGATACACACCAAAACATGTATCGTTTATAGTAAATTGAGCATATTTTTATTTCCTAGCCGATTAGAAGTCTCACTGTATACATTAAAATCAATTTATCTCAAAATGTAAATTTTGATATTCGAGGTACCTTTTCTGAGAAAGATGTTCGCAGATATGTAAATTGTTTATAATGTATCTATAATGATAGCTAATATATACTAAAATTAGCTGTTTGTAAAAGACTCAACAATTTATTTTTTACAAATTTTTTATGTTAAAAATGAGTCAAGTTTCACTATGTTTGATAAAATATTTCATAAATTATCAAAAAATTTAAATCTAGCTAAACACTCATTTCAGTAAAATGAGAAATGTGTACTTTAATTGAATGAAAAATTTCAAGCATGTACATATAAAAGATTTTGAGAGAAGGTACATCGAAACCAGCCAATTTAACATTGTCGGTATAAAGGTTTCCCACTCCCCTTAGATTTGAAGATCTCGGGGGAGGGGGACAGCCACAGAAGAAACAGAAGAATCTGTCATGTTCCTCAAACAACTTTTATACTTCAAGACACGCTATCCATATAAAAATACCTATTTCCATTGAGATAAATCATCAATATCGCAAGATGTGCTTGATCCGGAACGAAATTTGTATATATCTTATTCAGACATCTATGAACACGAAATTAAAAGCTCAAAGCATGCAGATAAAATATTTCAAATCATCACGTTGCCTCAAACAGCTTAATTTTTTTTTTTTGCTGTAGCTACTCATTTAAAGTCCATACCTTCGTGTTGTTTCCACAAAACAATAATTCGCTCAATTTCATGAAACTGAAAACGGAATTCATTACAGACTATATATTACATTTTTCCAACTCTCCATCATTCATTCTTTGTGTGCCCGAACGATTTCCATACACTTTGTCTTGTTTACTGCAGATAGTGTTTGCACTGGCCTTTAGTTTGCATAACCCATCTGATATATCATACGGCAAACACTACATTCAGAACTATTTCGAGACCACCCTTAAATCTTACTATTGTTTTCTTTCACACACATTCCGAAGATTCTGTCTCTCATACTCTCTTATCCTTTCTCTCGCCCTTCCCCTCTTATATATATATATATATATATATATATATATATATATATATATATATATATATATATATATATATATATATATATATATATATATATATATATTGTTTCTTCCTTTCCCTCCTTTCATATTTCATCTCATTCTCTCATCCTTTTCCTCCTCGTTCTCTCACCTTTTTTTCTTCATGTTCTCTCACTGATTCCCTCTTAAATTCACTCGTCCTTTCTCATTATTTCTCACTTATTCTCTCTCTCTCTCTCTTTTCATTCCTCTATATCTCTCGTTCCCTCTCATACTTTTATTCAGCTCTCATTCCTTCGTTCGTTCTCTCTTATCCTCTCATATCCTCTTTCATATTTTCTCCAATTCCATCTAATATATACAATCATTCTTTCTCATTCTCTCTTTCATAATCTCTCATCCTTTTTCTCACTCATATTATCTCAGCCTCTTTCATTATCTTTTATCCCTTCAATCTTTCATTATCTCTCTCCTCATATTCTCTCTCACTCATTATCTTATCCTCGTTAATATTCTCTCGCTCGTATTCTCTCGTTCTCTTTTCATCCATTCTCTCATTATCTCATCCCTCTCTCATATTCTCCCAATCTCTTTTCATCCTCTCTCATTTACCACTCGGTGACAGCCACAAGTTAACCATTCACACCCAGTCTGTTGCCTAACATTTTTCTTGATAATTTTTTCCTACAACTTCTCATGCACATTTGAAAAATACGGCATTTCCACTAATACTTTCCTCGTAAATCCAAGCTCCTAATATCATCCTATATGTGTTCAAAGCTCACCAAACTATATTTTATCCTTATGTATAAGTAATTCTCTTATATTTCCTATTCAGAAATTCAATTTTCCTTTTTTCAGAATAACGTAAGCCTTGAGTGACTATACTAAAGGTAAAAATACTACTACCCAGTAACTTGTTTGCATGAAACTATAAGGAGGTCACAAAGAAGTAGCTGGGAACTAATTTGATACCTGTACACTACGGTCTTTTACACCAAATATTTGCACAATTTTGCTGTTGCGTATAAATAACATTACAATACGATAACATTAAACTCCCAGCAAAAGATCTATTTGTCGCACTTTCAAATTCTCGCCAAAAACGAGTAATGTACCAATATGCAACTAGTTCCAAGTGGCTGTTCAGTATTGTTCATTCGACTCCTACGCAAAATGTTCAACAGATTATTCTACGACTTAGAAAAATCATCTTTCATTAAAAAAAAAAGTATCTCTCGCTAAAAAAATATTCCTGGAAAATTAATTTTGGATTTAAAATAACAAGACAGATTTTCTTCTACCAACATTGTTAATCGTTAATTAGGATCACTTTATTCTAGAATAATCGCATTTAATTACATGACTTATTTCTAATTAGATTTCATCACTTCATCAAGCGAAAGCTTATAAAATATAGTCTAGAGGGGTTAGCATAAGCCAAGTAAAATATTTGCTTAAAGATAAGTGCTTCTTTTTTTATGTAATAGGAGGAAAAATTCTCCGTTAATGCTTCGTCTTTAAACCTTCGAGAAAAAAAATAATCTGTTAATTAAATTGAAACATCTGCCAACATTTGCTAAAAATTCTCTTTGGTAAAAAAATGTTTTTTTGCATTAGCTGACATGTTTTATTTTTAAAAGCACTTAAATACTTAATTAGAATTCCCAAATTTTAAAATGAAATTAAAACTAAGTGTCTAGACTAAATCATCATGATTATATATAGTTTTTCATATTAATATATGATTTTAATTAAATTTCAAAACTAACATTTTTCATTTTCATGAACTAAATTCTATAACTAATTAGGGTTATAACTATAAGGATATTTAATTTTAATATTTTTTCAAACCCCGCCCACTTCAATGGTTATTTCGTGATAATGTTTTCCTTTATATTACTCTTAAGTTATTGATAGTCATATAATTTATAGAACAAATAATTTGTTTCATAGAGATGTTTTATTTTCTGAATAATAGAAAAGATTAAATGTGTATCTGGCTGTGTCATTAACCCATTGAATGCCAACTACGAGATATCTCGTAGTTAGCATGTGTACTAAAACTGTCGACTACGAGGTATCTCGTAGTTAGCATGTGTGCTAAAACTGTCTACTACGATATATCTCGTAGTTAGCGAGTGTACTAAACCTGTCGACTACGAGATATATCTCGGGGTTTCTGCTGAAATTTTAGATTAATTACATATCTCTAGGGATTGCAATATCGGACCAAAAGTTCAATACCGGTATTGGTATTTTTCTAGATATTAATACCGTGAAACCGGTTTTAATACCGGTAGTAGAAATTCTAGAAAAAAAAAGCACGGATGTTTCCGAGTTTTATTTGCCAGTTTTATTAGAGAGAGTAAATATCACAAAAACTAATTTGTAATTTATAAATTATAATCGTATATCAGTGTTTCTCAAACTGTGGAGCTCGTCCCCCTAGAGGAGCATGATAACTCTAAGAGGGGGTGCGAGCCCTATTGAAAAGTAGAAAACAAAAGATTTTAAAAAAGTATTAATTTACTGAAAGTAAACAAAAAACTTTCTGATATAATAAAAAGAAAAATAACACATTTTTACACTGATATAACATACTTATAAATGTATCCAGTAATGGCACAATGTATTTCATAAATTATTTAACAATACTAAGTATAGAAAAAGTTTAGTAACCACCAGTGACCCCATGGTCTTCTTATATATAAAATTATGTTAAAAAATTAACAATCATCTTAATAATTTGTAATGTTTTCAATTAATCCTTTAACTGGCGATGAAAAGTTACGTGATTCGCTCCCCAATGCCACACAGGCGTGAGTATGTAATGTATTAGAGAGGGGGTGGAAGAAAAGCAATAAAAATAAGCAAACACTCTGAAAGAAAGAAATCCTGTACAATTCTGTCAAAGTCCTTTTATTGCATTCCAAAGTCTTCGGAATATTTTTATGAATAGCAGTGCACAGAAAAGATCGTACTTTGGAGCGACGTATATATATATGTCTTGGATAATTGTTTTAAATGTGCGAGACGTATATATACGCCAATGACACTTAAGAGGTTAAAATCGTATTGTAGCTTTAGCATCAAAGTATAGTATTATTGAATTCAAAACTTTGTTATTGTATGGAAGGGGGGCGCGATGGAAATTCTGATTGAATATTGGGTCGCAAATACTGAAAGTTTGAGAAGCACTGCCGTATATGAAAGAATCACAAAAAATAAAGATCTGATTGTACTTTCTCTTCCTATTAAATTTAATAACTCTATAACAATTTTACATAGTGCCACAATACTCTTTTTTATTATATAAATAATGAAACCAAACCGAAGTATTTTCAACTGATTTTTTATCTTCTTTAAAGTTATTCTTATTCATTACTATGGGTTATTATTTATGAGAATATATATAATAAATCTGAAAAATATTTTGATCCCTAAAGTAATATATGCAAATACAAAGTGAATAAAAAACTCGCCAATTTAAAAAATATCTAAATATTACACATTTTCTTCACAACTACATCCATGTTTTCACATGTGCGAATATCAGACCACGAATCCTGCGCGTGTACAGTCTCACTTTGTTTTGTAATAGGACACTTTGTGCCCGCCTCTTTGGATGATTATATTCACAATCTAATTATTTTCGCCCCTTATTGAGGCACAAAAAGAAAAACGTATACATATATTGTTGTGTTGGCGATCCCTGAACATAGAGTGGAAGCAATTTAAAAAATTTCTAGTAAATATCGAAAAAACGGTCTTTAAACTTGAGACTACCGATATTACAAAATTGTACAATGGCTAAAAATACCGGTATTGCAATCCCTACATATCTCCTTTTGAGTTAGGAATTCTTAGAAAGAATGAATGAAAAATTTATATCGTACAAAAAATATATTAGTTACCAATTTTTACTATTAGAATTATAGCTTAGACGATTAGACTATAACATAATAATTATATATATATATATATATATTATATATTAATGTATTCCAAAAATTAAAAAAATTTATTGTTATTGTTGCTCTTATGATGAACTTTAAAGGAAGTATTAATATTAAGTACTGGGTTGTTGGCACACACTGGGCAAAAATACTTAGTTCCTTACAATTTTTTTTTATTTGTAGGTATGTCGAATCTGTAATAAGTAATGAAAATTAGTTGTACATCTGTATTACAGTTACTGCTTTCTCCTGCATTGAACTGCAGTCGCCATCAAATAAATGCATAATAACAGAATCCTTAAATTGACGCATCTTAGTCTTTTTATTCCCTCGATTTCTTTGGTTATAGAACATGTATGTATTCTGCAAGAAGATTTCGAAGTAAGGTATCTTGTGCCACCGGATGGTTTTCCTGTGGTCTGCTAATTATTAGTTATCAGTTCATTTTTATTATTTTGCAACTGTATACCGTCGCCTTATAGGCTTTTCCTAGCTAGGATCATTACACGTTGTCGTGACATGGAGGTCACGAGTGTGAATCACTAATATATATATTCAACTTTTAGCACAATGGGAATGCATTTTAATAATAAACCTGAGGAGCAATAAGAATTATTAAACCGAATTTAGGTATCAAAATTATGAAATATACTTATTTGGTTTAATATCTTGTACGATCCAGCTTTCAGCTAGATAGCTCATTAATCCGTAAAGTGTACATCTTCCACTGTTCCTTGGGGAAACATCTTCTATATTTAATATTACGATGTGCGATTACCAGTCACTAACACTAGGATTTCTGCTTACAATCAACCCTTAACCATTTCCTCGCCTATTCAACGACTGGCACTTAAATAGAAGTTTGCATTTACATAAACCCAAGTCATCTCTACGAAAATCAGTTTTTAAACTAATATCACAGTTTAAAAGAGGATTGTGTCCAAGAAGATTAGAAGAAGCCCGAATAGAACCCATCACAATGTCGGTATGAAAATCTGACACGACTGTCGCCAGATAAAATTAAGTGGCAAGCTTGTAAAATCAAACAAAATGAAAAAAAAAATTGTACATGAAAATTTTTACAGAAAAACTGCTACGAGATAACTCGTAAATGACACTCAGCACATGTAACGCCAGGCTGCAAGTTTTCTCGTAGTGTTTTTTTTTAATAAAAATTACTGTAAATGCTACTATAATACTAAATCAATAATTTAATATTATTATATTTCGTAAAATTTCATGTTTGCTTTAAAGTAAGACCTTGGTACCCAGAACAAGACGCTCTAAATTTACCTTTCAGTCATTGGATTAAAATAAAACAGAGCCTTTTACTTTTTATTAATATTGTTAAGATAACACTTTATGTATTATTAAGTTAATTCATGGCATTGAAACTTTAACAGCTGTGGCACTTTAATCGCTTGTTTTATCTACTTGAATATACGTTTACTTTCTTTCCTTGTGATGTTAATAAAAGATCAGTACCAACCACTGTGCCGCGGCTCTTTTGTGTGCCACCACATTTTTTGGTGCTAATTTGTTATCTGAATGCAACGAGTTAAGTCGTTGTTTACGTTCGCGAAGATGGGTGATATCATTACAATATGGTTACCTTGATATTTTTAGCGTGTGGTCATGTGGCTGCCATGTAAATAACGGATACTAGAGTAAATTTTTTTTCTAGGGTAACCCTATTAATTTCAGGAGATTTTTTTTTTCAATTTCTTTAAATATTTAACATTCATTGTGTTTGCTCTTCAAACTATTATTTCAGTCTTCTGTTGAATTTTATGTTATCTTCGTACATGGATATTTTTATTATCATTGGTGAGTACTAAGATATTTTTGTAAAAGGATATGAGGGATGTGATTTTAATTATTGCTGTAAATTGCGCATTTCCACCTCATTTTACTTTGTAATAATGCATTTTTGAACGTTCGTTGTTCGATGAAACTCATTGAAGGAACTCGCATTTTTTGGAATTTTGCGAGTTATAAGCCCTTATTGATTATAATTTTAATATAATTTATATAATTATTTAATGTATATTTTATATAATTATATAATACAATCATTAGTATAAATATTAATTATATTAAATTGTATGATGATTTTGACACAATATAATTATTGTTAGTATATAATTATTAGTATGCATAATTATTATTATAATAATTATTGAGTGATATTGGTTATTTTCATTTATTCCTTATTCGAAAAATGTTTCAAAGCAGTTATTTAAAATTATTTTTACTTTTTCATACGATTTTTACAGATAGGCCCCCATGGATATTATATCGATTGATTGATTGATTGATTGAATATTAACGTCGCACTGCTCAGCTACACGAGGGCTTTTGGCGACGGACCACGTAATTTTGAACCATGGTCAAGTGACGTGGACGACACCTGAGCTGGCACCCCCCTCTCCTAACTACCACACCAACGGGAGGACGTTTCAGCTCTCGACAGATTTAACGTGCATCGCCGCCCTACACGGCGGGTCTTTAGTGGTACTGGGCTCGAACCCGTGACAAAGCAAGCCACGGTCCGATACCTATACCACTCGGCTACCGCGGCCACATGGATATTATATCACTCGACAACAAACGCTACTTGGCGCGATTTCTTAATCGTGTAGCATTCGGATATCAAATTAGCCCCTTTTTTTTTAATTAATCAATTTAGCAAGAAACAAAATTCACCCTCACTACTGTTGCTTCCGATCACAAAAATATTTATTACAATAATCCCAGAAGCAAACACCACAACTCCTGATATTTGAACGCTTTAGCACTTTTTGGTCTACTACAGGGCTAAGAAAAGAAACCCCATTTCTCCCTCTGAACAATTTCGCAATACAGAAATAAAATTATCCAATCCCCTTTTCGCGCCTCTTTCTTCACAAAGAACCTCCTTTAATAGTGGTAATAAAGTGAAAAAAATACATAAAACCATGATAACTCTCCAGGGATATTTTATCGTCAACTGTTTTATATCTTTTCAAACACTGGTAATGGTGATTCCCGATCTTTCAAATTCTATATGCATTTTTTTTTTTTTCATTTAAAATCGGAATTACTTCGCCGTAGTTGGTTTGTGAAAAAATATAAATGGTGACTTTTTTTCTTGGGATATGTTACTAATAGTGTATATATATATAAATTTTAAGAAATCTTTGAAGAATAGAGTAATGGTTATATTTTACTATTTAAGTATTGTTTTGATTCAGAGTGTGCTCCAACTCTATAACATGAACTTTATGAAAACAATTCGAGTTTTATTCCAGTATTCCAGAAGTTCTACATACCGAGCAAAGTACACTTAAGGTATCCGACTACTTGCGACAACTTTTTTTTGAAAAAAGGAGATATGGAGATCTTTTTGTGATTTTTATATTTATATAGTATATTTTAAGGAAAAAATCCTAAAATTGGTAAAAAAAAAAAAATTATTATTATTAAAATGGGAAAAAACTAGTAAAAATGTACGAAAAATTACATAAACGGGGCCCGCTCTCTACAAAGATTTTATGAACAAATTCTCAATTTTTCAATTTTGATGTGTTACTTTGTTATTCTTGTTTGAAGTGATCTTCACGATAAGAAATATTTTAATTTTTACAAAAACTAGAGCACTTTATCTAAGTCATTATACGAAATTGCTTAAAAAAACATTGACTATATCCACATAAAGAACTGCAAATTTTGAAATAAAACAGTTATTGATAAATCTGAAGATCAAAACACTTCTACTGTTATGCAGAACATAAGCAAAAAATTTCAGCTAATTTTCAAAACTTTTGAGCAATCGTGGTCCCCGTTTGAGTTTTCGAAAAAAACACGTTTCGCGTAAAACGCATTTTCAAAGTTTGACATCTTGTGTAAAGTTATGGCATTTGCTTTTACTAAAACGCTTGTAGTTTTTGTTCTAGTAGAGGGAAAATAAAGTACTTGGTATTGTTATTAAGTTAATAAAATGGTCTATAAAATAAAATCATAAAAAATTTTGCCGACTTTTGAAAAAAATCATGGTTTTAGGGTAGTCGGATACCTTAAGATAAATATAATCTAATATTAAACAATTATTTATGTTGTAAAAGACTCTAGACCTGCGTTTCTTAATTTGTTGGGTGTAATAAGCCTGCATGGAGGAGGGGGGCTAGTATATCGGAAAGTTGAAAACAAATGATTTAAACAAATTATTAATTTACTAAGAGGAAGCAAAACAAAATACATTATGACATAATAAAAAGAAAATACACATTTACATTGATATAATACATTTAAAATGTATCATTACTGTGCAATGCCTTTTATGATTAATTTAAGAATACTAAGTTAAGAGCAAATTTAGCAATTATAAGTGACCCTAAGGACGTGTCATAAAATTATATACAAAGTTAATTTTTAGCTTCATAATTTGTATGGTTTATAAGTAACTTCGTATTATAGCTTTAGCGTCAAAGTATATTATTATTGAATTCAATACTTTGTTATTGTACGGAAGAAAGGGGGGGCGCTTAGAAAATTTCGATTGAATATTGGGTCACAAGCATAGAAAGTTTGAGAAGCTCTAAATGGTGAAATGTTAAATTAATACTTAAAAAAAATGCAGTGGCATAATGGAGGATATTAAGGCCCCCTGCAAAGTCAGGTTTTGTACCCTAAGCTAGATCTTACAAAGGGAATGCAGAACTATAACATTAGGCTTTGGGCCTCATAGAATACTGGTCTCCCCTTCACGATTCGGGGGGTAAGTGTGTAAGTGGCTTAAGTGTACCTTAAGCCACTAAAGAAATGACTGGTTAATAATTTACATGTACATCTGATAAATAAATTTCAATATTAGAAGAATTATGTATTCATAAGAATAAATTCACACCGTTGATTGTAACATTTTGAATTTTTTATAAATAAATTTAACGTTTCCTCTATTATAAGACTAACAGACTTGAATTTTGGCAGATATGTTTCTTATGTTGAGAAGATATCTGAAATGTGCGTGTTTTGATGAAATTGGCGTCCAAGGAGGTTGCGGAGGTGTCATAGAAAAAATTTCTCGTTGTTCAATTTTAAGACCAACAGACGGAATTATGCAAGAGAGTTTCTTTTGTTGTGTAGAGATTCACTACAAACAAGTTTTGTGGAAATCGACTCCCAAGAGGAATCACGGTAGCGATTTTGATAAAATTCCCGTTTTAGGATTGCCCCTACAGACTTAAAATTTGGCAAGCATAGCATTTCTTTTTGAGTTGAAATGCGCTAAGAACTGGTTCTAGAGAAATCGAGTTCTAAGGGGTGGGTTTACGTAGACATTATAAATAAATATATTGAGTTTTAGAATTTCAAGTCCTGTTCTTTTTAAATGAAGGTGTAAGGACTATAAAAAATATTTTTTGAAGGCAACCGAAACCTTCATACTAATACTTAGATATCAATAATTTTAAAATATCCAGCTGAGCGCCTTACTTGGTCTGTCACTGGCTTTGTACGCCTAAGGTTGCGAGTTCAACCCCGGCCCAAGTCGGTGGTTTCTTACGATGCAGAAAATCGATAGCATCCATGTCGTATGATTACACGGCATGTTAAAGATCCCTGGAGAGCCTGTTCGTCTACAATGGTCTAAGTAAATTAAATTTCTAACACTGTTTCGCATCATCAGAGCTCAGGTGCCGCCCTCTGGGAAAAAACTGGTTGTCAAAATTAACTTGTGGTTATTGGTTTTTTTTTCCACAAAATGGTGCCGCAGTTAAAAGTGATACCAACTTCCGGTGAATGTACTAGGTGTGTAATGGTAAATACCAATAACAAGACCAATGGCCTCATTGGGAAAAAATTAACAAGTAATTTTGAAATATATTTGTATGTAGCCACATACATGATCATGAAATACCCAATCGAAGCGAGTAATTAAGAGCTAGTAATAAATAAAAAAATTAATGAAGCTTAAATAAAAAAATTTCAGTAGATGAACAAACCACCGAAAAACATGAATATCTTTAATAAGCAACTTCAAAACCAATGCAACGAATTTTCTAGCATTATATGTAACTAAGTATCTTCCTTTTTTTTTTGTAAATATATGGTAGAATCAAATTTTACGTCTTCGAGTTCTAAAAATGCAACCATTTAAAAGATGAAGAAAAGTAAAGAAAAAAACATAATGGATAAACATTTTTAAAGAACCTAGTAATAATAAAAGTTACATTTCTTTAGATTTAAATGTATGATCCAAATTTTAAAAAAATTGAAACATATTTTCTTTTAAGATATTTACCTTTCCTTTGTTTCCGGGCATAAAAAATAAGTTATTTATAAGATATTACAGCATTTTCAAAGCTTAAATAAATATTTTTTAATAGCAATTGTTATTTTCTTTTTGAACTTTATCTGAAATGCTTAGAGTTTGTAGCTCTAGATAAATGCTTCATTAGCTGTTTAATAAATGTATCAATTTTTGAACAATTAGGCTTGAAAATACAGGGTTTTGAATTAACGATGCGAAATCAGTTACTAGCAAACAGACAGTGGAAAACTTCCTTTAAAAAATTAATCAACTGTATCATGTTATCAAGTCGTTATAAAAGTCCTAGGTACTCACATATTAACAAACATTTATCGCCAAATTTTAACTGTATGCTGGGTATTATTCTCCAAAAACTTCACAAGTTATGGCAACTTATTTAATTTTAAACCTATAGTCAGTCTGGATCATATATTTTTCAACCAATAATTCACCAAAGATTGCCGATGAGACAGAATACATTGTTAAGTACCAAAATACTTTATATGCTTTGGTAAATGCTACTTATGTATAATACCGTTGACCTATTTCGCCAGATTAAAGGACGCCACCAATTCAAAATATGTCGCCAAATGCTGTCAACAACATTATTCTGTTCAAACATCCACATTAATGACTTAGCCCTATTGGCTGCAAATCGGGACATTTGGTGATGTTTTTTGATTTGACGAAATTGGTATTATACCGTCAAATAATTTTGCCAAATCAAAAGACGTCGCCAAATGTTTCCATCGTACGCGCAAACAAAAGTATTGTTTCTGAGCATACGTGGAAACAGTTTTCCACTTTTAGCTGCATAACGCATCATTTGGAAATGTCTTTTCAAGTGACGAAATTGATCAACTGTGAAATACTTAAGTTCCAAAAATGGCTTAGGTTCAGATAAACGCACAAGCTGCTATACTTTATTAAAACAGATGAAATAGGGTCGATACTAAAATGCGATTCATTTTGCCAACTATGTTTGCTCTATTACTGTTGTTGTTGACACGTGCTTTTTATCCTGGGAACATATGAAATACCAGTGAAGGAAAACAGAAATCATACAATAACCACAGAAGAATATACACATTTATTACAGATGATGATCTCAGCATATAACAAGAAAAGATGCGCTGCTTTCCTTTCGAGACGGGAATTCATTACAGATGAAAGATCGAATTCTTTCCCGAAAAAGAAACAACCATGTCTTACTCAGGATTCGAACCCACTCGATTACAAGCCGAGGATCATTACCACCATACTGGCTAGGGGACTATTACAATTTTTTTCTGGACTAAATCTATTACAACAAATAAATAATACAGTTATTTAAAAGAACTAGTTTTTAAAAATGGAATATTTTTAAAATTCTTTTTGTACCAATCAGAGCCTTTCTTGTTTTCCCAATAATTTTTTCTTGGAAATAGAAGGTTTACGTTACAAATGCATCGCTCTTTTTTTGTAGTTAAAATTGTGCTGTTTTCTCTCAAAAACTGGTGAAACATGCTATTTTTTTCTTTATAGAAACCCTCAAATCAAATAAATATGACTGAGAAAGGCACTAGTAGAAGAACTAAAAGCAATCACAAAGAGATTGTTTTTGTTTAGCTCCATGTTTCTCCAATAAAGGAACCAATCGAAAGTATTTTTTTTTTTTTTTTGTATTTATACAGTTTTTCTAATATCCCCACTCTTCGGAAAATTTATTTTCCAATGCTGAGGCTTTCACTGTGGGTAGAAATAGATTTCAATGTTTACAAGTAAATCCCCTCTTGCATTCATCATTCGAATACGCCCTGCCCTGTTCATGTGGTATGGATGGAATGAATCGACGAGTTAGTAAGTATTCGAATTTTATTGCATAAAAGTTTGCATTTCTTACTTTTGGGGGTATTCTGTGAAGAGAAACTGGTAATGAACTTTAAAATCAGTTAGATAATTGGGTTATTTAAAAAATTTATATTCATATAACGAGGGATGCATTCAATTTATTTTGTTTTATTAATGAATATATAAATTTTAGTAATATATTAATATGCTTCAATTTTAACAATCTAACAATATATGAGCCATTTTCTTTGAAAATGGTGTATACATAAATCTATTTTATATTATATGGAGATATTTATCACTTTTAAAATAATTATATTTGTAATTTCCTTAACTACGCAATTTTTTTTATTGAGAAAAAGATAAAAATTGTGAGGGATTTCTTAGGAAATTGTTCATAGATTTAAAAAAACTCACAGCAGATAACACATATGTTATTAACTTATTTTTTTATCAAATATAGACTGACACGACTTACAAAGAAAACAGCTCATATATAAATTATTATTATTAAAAAAATATCTTTCAAATTTCTCCCTAATAGGTACAATATAAGTATCTCTTAAGTATTATACGTGAAGTTAACATTCGAGAATTAGTCATTATAAATTTTAAAAATAATAATCCAATCTCAATTTTAATTTTATTTTTTAATACTGTCCATAAATTAAGGATAATGAAGTTCAGGCAAAGAAAGAGACAGAAGCAAAACAAATTTGACTTACTTATAAAGTCCATTTATTAAACAAAAGGTAAAGAGCAAAAAAAATGCTACATGTTGACATAATTAATAAAAATTGCGATTTTTACTCCCTGGAGCAAATTTCAAAAAAGAATCTATTTACAAAAAACAGTATAACATGGTTAGTATGATGGTTAATACGGAGTATGTCTTCCGGACGATGCAATACAGGCCTTACAATGCCTAGGCATGCCGAGCATCAAATTATCAATCTGATCTTGGGGAATGTTACACCACTCATCAAGCAATGCCCTCCGAAGTTCCGGTAGACAGGTGGAAGTGGGTTGACAGGCTGCAATTCGTCGGGCAAGCATATCCCACATGTGCTCTATTGGATTCAAGTCCGGTGAGTATACTGGCCAATCCTCCGATTAAAGGCATTCGTCTACAATGTTTGTACGATGAGGATGGGCGTTGTCATCCATAAACATAAATTAAGTACCCATGGCGCCCCGAAACAAATATACATATTGTTTTAGAATGACATTCCGATAGAGATGTGGCCTGTCATCGTTACACTCTGAACATGCAGGTCAATTCTGGAACCAAGAATAATTCCTCCCCAAACGAGCCATCCTGCACCTCCGTAACGGTATCGTTCAATGGTGTTCGCTTGGTGGTAACGGGTACCTGGCGCTCTCCATATTAAAATCCGGCGAGAATCAGACTGCAAACTAAACCTGGACTCGTCGGAAAACATCACACAAGACCACTGTTGTGGCGTCCACAATGCAGGCTCTCAACTCCAGGTTAATCGCAGGTGACAGTGAGTTGCGGTATGAGGAACACATCTGACAGGCCTATGAGCATATAGACCAATGTGCCCTAAGCGTCTGTACACGGTCTGCCTTGAAACTGTCGTACATGTAGCTGATAAGATCTGACGAAACAGGTCTGATGCTGTGCTCGGTCTATTTCTTTTGGCAGTAACTGCCAAATACCGGTCCTCATTCGGTGTTGTAACTCGGGGCGACCTGTGCTGTAACATCAACTCACATTACCATTATCTTGGAATCATTATCAAAGCCTGGAGATGACACTATGGGCGATTCCTAGTTCCTCGGATACTTCCAGCTGGGTAATTCCACATTCCAGTCGTCCAATAATTCTACCTCGTAAAAATCATCAAAATGCTTCATTTGTGCCATAACTATGCGGTTATTGCAATGAAAGGCTTTTAAAGCACTTGTGCACAATTTTACTTCTTGGCCACATTTCCTTATATACTCCTCTCTTACACTCTGGTCATTGTGACGTACTATCCGCGCCATCTGGTGGTTTCCTGTAATTTGCATGTTCTTCTTCCAGATGTGTGTGATAATTCTACAGGTGAATTTTTTTATTTCAGAGTTCAATTTCTGTGTGATTCTGAATTATTCTTAATTTATGGACATGAGTGCCTTTCGACTTCAGCGATTTACAAATCTTGTCGATTCGTTGTTTTTTTTCCATTTCATCTATCTCAGAATATTCCATGATGTTGTATGCCTATGTATTGTTTTTATTTTACTATATAAGTCTAAGCATTAAGTATTCGAATGTGTTGAAAAACATTCTTACAGCCTTCACCTCTTGATTTAAAAAGGTCATGATATGAGTATCAAAGATGGAAGTATATTTAGCATTTACGCCCCTAAAACCCCCTTTGAGAGCCCATTTCCGTAAAATCCACTCTTAGCGGATATTACTGAAAACACTTAACATGCTTGTTTAATTTCACACACAAAAAAGTCTAATAATCCAAAAATTATTAATTATTGCCTCTAATGCTCCAGCAACCTTAATTAAGAGCCGATTTTCGCAAAACCCGTTCTTAGTGGATCTCTACTTAATAAAAGAAACATGCTTAAGGGAGTTCTAGTTCAGAAAAGAAAATTTTTATATTTATAATGCACCGTATTTCCCCCTCAGATGGATGCCGATTTCTGCAAAATGCTTACTTAGTGAATCTCTAGTTAACAAGAAAAACAAACTTACTAAGATTTGAAGTATGTACACGTGTAATACTTCGGAATATTTTGTATAAAATGTCCCGCCAACTTCCCTTGAGAATCTATTTTCACAAAATTCGATCTTAACTCATCCCTGCTCAACAAAAGAAACATGCCTACCGAATTTCAAGTCTGTAGTTCCATCAGATCCAGAGTGAATGAGTGTCTTTTTCCTCCATATACAGACTAAGATCATGCAATTGAAAATCTTCTCTCGGCATATTTCAATCAACCTTTGGATAACTTCAACAAATTTTAGCAATGTTCTTACGATGGTACCGAATAAGTTTTAACATAATTCCTATGGCGATCATGCAGTTAATTTTTACCGATAAGCCAGTGGCATTTAATTACTACGTAAATACCTGTAATCTGTCCCACTGAAAGATAAACATAACTCTTGTATCAGAATACAAACGTCAATTCATTCTAAGTAATCTTTTATGAAATATTACCAAAACAAAATGCCTTTCGCTCGTTTTTAAGAACTCTTAAGGCAGCTGAAAAATTTAATGAGAGAACTAAGTACTTGTTTTCTTCCTAAAATAAGTGAATTTATAATTACTCCTCCTAGTTCTTGTTGACCCGAGAAATTTATTCATTGAAGATTTTAATTGGATTTTTCTCGGTATTTTGATTCTTTCGGATTCATGATTCCCGAAGCTAACCTTCCAAAGAAAACAAGTGGAATGTTTTAATTTTCCCGCCAAATCCTTCACAGCTTATTCATTTGGACATATCTTTGTTTGAGGAAACTCCAGCGAATCATTTAATACGTTTCTTTGTTCATCATTTAAGAAAAATTCTGTGAATAACATAACTGGATTATAATTAAAGTATTAATTTATGTACAATATAATTAAATTTAATCCATCCAATTATTTTCCCCCTTTATGAACCTCCCACGTTCTGGAAAGTGGCAAGTGAGCAAATTTGTTTAAATTATATTTTACTAAAAATTAACTTTATTTTTTATTTCTAACTATAACAAACAAATGTACCCCATAAATGAAGCAGCCTTTGTGAAGGTCTCCTTGGACCTCACTTTGAGAACGAGAATAAATAGGATTCAGATAAGAACCAGTAGCCATTTTTATAAACAACTTTCTTTATTTGGTTATCTTATCCAAATAGAATCAAAGACTTTTTAACAAATATATCTAACTAGTATTATGAGGTTTTAAAGGTAATATCCTTTAAATTAACTTAATTAATGATCCAATTAATTAACAATTAAATAACGATCACGCAGAGATTACCACGATAAGAGATCCCAGATTGATATTTAATATTGTTCCTATTGAACATTTAACTTTAATCTCACTCCTAATATAAAACTTTAATGAGACTTTAATTATAATTCAATATTTACCAAACGGAATCTTAACTCTTCTTGAGATTAAATTATCTCCAACAAGAAATCTTCAATTTAACTTCACTATAACTTTCTGCTTCAATCTCTATCTCCTACTGCTCTAACTTTACTATTCCGTTTGACTTAAATACTTAATCTAATCTGCATAACAAGGAATCCTGTCCGCTTTTTGGAGTTGATTGGAAATAGGTAGGGAATTAAATTTCCCTAAAAAGGACGACTCAGAAGGTTAGTGATAAAGTTCCGTATAGATTTGTCACAACCCCCTCCAAAAAGAAAACGGGATTTATTCGAAGGACTCATACGTCCTGAAAATAAATTACGTAATTCCTATCTTTGTCTTATAGTTCCGACGACTTTAACTTCTAACTGTATATTACTGAAACTCATTCCTTAAGGAAAAAGGACAAAATTACGATTTATAATTAATTGCTAAACCTCATAATACTTCACAAGTTTCAATTAATTAGGTCTATGAGGATTCATTTTAATGTCTATTATTGCTTCTTTCATTTTTTTCAGTAGTTCTTTTTTTTCTTTTCCTTGATCGGGCTTTTGCGAGTTTCTTGGCATTCTGCACTGTATTAGAATCAGAGGGTGGTTGAATAACGGACTGTGATGAGGAAGTTGGTATGATTGTAGATGCGGAAGGAGGTTGAATACTAGAGTTAGCTGGGGAGGTGGTATTGGTGATTGAAGGTGTGTCATTAGATGTAGGATTAGGTGGTTGAGGCTCTGAGACAGTAGCTACTGTTGAAGTGGATGGCAAGAGGTGTACTTGCGGAACTAAAGATTGAATTTCAGTTGAAAGTGCAGCAAATTTATTAGAAGTTGTAAAAGGGCGGGTTTCAGTTGATAAAGATGAGGCAGAGGGATTTAGGCTATTGTCAGGGGCAGCAGCAGAAGAAATGGGTTCAGGTAACCGAGATTCAGTTTGTGTGGTTGGTTTTATGGAAGATGCGGAGGGCAAGAGGTTTGCCTGAGTGGTAGACGACGATGTGGAATTTGAAATAATTGAAGGAGATGCATTTGGATGAGGTACGGATAATAGAGGTTTAAGTATTTGTAAAGGTGGGAACTTGACTTTAGTAATATTTTCATCTGTTTGTGTTGTACTGATAGCAATGGAGCGGTTGGCAACTTGAGCGTAAGTTTGGGAGAACTGCGGGGCAATTAATTTTTGGGCTTCAAAGTAGGATATGTGTATTTGTTTTAATGGTTTGAATTTCCTTTTCAGTTTTCCATTTAGGACAAAGTTTGGAATCGGCGGTATGAATCTGTGAACAGTTAATGCATTTTGGTTCTAGGGTACAATCTGTAGAAGAATGCCCTACAGCTGCACACCTAGAATATGTGAGTTGTCCGCGGCAGGAATTTTGAGAATGACCAAACCTCTGGCACTTAAAGCAGCCCAGAGAATTCGGTATATATGGACGTAATTTACAATTTAGGTAACCAGCTTTAATATTTGATGGTAATTTAGGGCTATTGAAAGTTAAAATTAAATGTTTAGTAGGAAAAAGTGACGTTTCTTTTTTTATTTTAATTCTTCTGACTTCAGTAACCCCTTGGTCAGAAAGTCCGTCCAAGATTTCTGCTTCGGAGGCGCACAAAAGATCTGTTTCAGATATCACACCACGACAAGAATTTAAGGATCTATGAAGATTGACAATTAACGGACAGTCTAAAAATGTTTTGGTTAACAAGAGAGATTTCGTTTGTCAGGCAGATGATGTCTCGATAAGCAAATCACCAGATCGTAATTTTTTGACCGATTTGGGTTCGCCGCTTATTCCTTGAATAGCTTTATGAATTGCAAATGGTGATTTTTGTAACATTTCATTGTTAGGAAGAGATAGGATTAAAAACGAGCATGTTCGGAAACTTTATCGATGTTGAGAGTGGGTAATACAAGGCTTTTACCATCCATGGGCTGAGCATCATGAGTTGGGCAGGGTGGGTTGGGGGTTTTAAAAAATGCGTTTTGAGTTTTTTTATTATTTTGATTTATTTTGAAATTTTTTTTGAGAAAGGAGGAGGAGAATCCCTTTTGATTTTCAGAGGACCAGTTTGGCAGGGCTTGCCCTAGATTCAGCAACCAGTAGTGACCTCGGGAGCAATGCAGGACCCCATCCAGGCACTACCTGGAACTACAAGACAGGCGGGATTATACACCAGCTGATAGAGCAGCCAGGACATGCTGGTTAGGCTGTCCCGGGCTCCTGTACTATCTGGCGGCCTGAGACGCAAAACTCAGCTTTTCTCCGGTACCCTCTACATGGCCGCTTCCTCCAAGACCCCACCTCACCAGTCCAAAGGTCCTCAAAAGTTCAAAACCCCGCTCCAAGTGCCAGTTTTCCCAGGGAGCAGTCCGTTGTGTCATCATATCAATAGTGAAAAACCATCAGACACAACTTCATTCCACTCAGTCCTGGTCTGCCACAGGACTTAGTGGCAGAAAAATAAAGACAATAAGTGGAACACAAAAAAAATCAATAATCGAACATAAAAGAAGCAACAAAGTCAAAATATTGAAAGAAATTGAAGAAAATCAAATGAAAAGAACATAATATAAAATGCAAGCCATAATACGGCAGTAAAAAAATATCAAATTTTTTACCAGAAAAAAACAAAGATGGAACAAAGTACATTGTTGAATGTAGATCTGTGGTCTAGACGTGAAAAGAAAAAAAGGGAAATTGGAATGGCAAGAAAAAGGGCCGAAAATAGAGAAAGATCACTAGGGTTCCCCGGGTTCGTGAAGCCCGTGTTTACCAAAGACAGTAAACCCCTAGGGAGAAGGAAAAGATCACTAGGGCACCTCGGGAGCGTGAAACCCGTACTCACCTAAAGAAGGTGAGCCCCCTGAGGGGAGTATGTTAAGATTTATTTTGTGCAACAAAGGAATCCCAATACATTTATTTTAACTCTGCCTTAAATTTTCTGCCTGTATTTGATTTTTACACATTTTTTTAATTCCTACTCTATTAGCTCTCTATTTATTTATTTATTCTTGTTTAAATTTTCAATCGTTAATAAAATACTTTTTATTCATCCATTCAAATTCAAATAAGTTTTTTTAAACTTGTAGTGGATGACACTTGATGTTAATACAGTTTTCTCAAATATTAATTAATTTAATTAATTACCGATTTTTGTCGCCAACTTAGATTCGTCACTATTGTTGCAACAATGTAACTGTTAAAACAGGGATAGAAGTTGGCGTCAAAAACCATTTTTTCAGCCAAACTAGCCAAACCGGGTGTGCATTGTTACAACATTGCAAACAAATCATGCTCTTTATTAGTTCCCTCTCTCATTGTATATCTTATTCAAATTTTCAATGCTTAATATAATACTTTATATTCACCCACTCAAAATAGGAATTGACTTTGAAAAATTTTACATTACTTACATTTTAATGGATTTCGGATTAAAATTGCTCTCCAAAGTAGCACGAGAGCTATTGGGGATAGTCTTTATAATGTTAAACCTCAATCAAGTAAGGACACCCCCATCGCACACTCTTACCTTAAAAGCCAACGTTAGGACATTGAACCATGGAAAATTTCATGTGCATCAGTGAATTTTCCTTGATACAATGACTAACTCACGACATACTGACTATGAGTTCATGAACATGACTACACAGTTCTACCAGGGACACTAATAATGTGTCCAAGAGGAAGATGAACGGATTTAGATCTAGCGAGCTCAATGGGCATTACATTAGCAAATATATATTTTTTTTTTCTATTTTCTCTAAGATAACAATTTTAATGTATAAAATTTTGTATTTGTGAAAAGTATCTTTAAACTTAGAAAAAGAGAGAGAGAAAGAACATATTAATTTGTACTTGAGATAATGTTTTAATTCACTAACACTAAAGAATTATTAAGGGATGAATTATTCTAATCTTTCAGGTATAAATTAAATTTCTGTATTTCATTCTATGTCACTCACTAAGTCTAAATTCAAGGAATAATATGCACTTTTTTTCACTTAGGGCTGCATTTTAGTAACTTGCCTCTGCAGACACGGCAAATCCCCAAATGTAAGAGCCATTTCATGGTGGCGACATCTAGTGGCGACCTCGTTACAAAATTTTGACGCTTGAATTAGTATTTAATTCAATCTCTTGTCGAAGGTTATATATTGCTGCGATTTAATTTTGCCGAGAGTATCAGAGCCAAATACGTACTCAAGGGAAGTTTTATATGCCACATAATCACATGACATGCGTGAGCATGATTTTCGCATCCAGAAAATCTATCGACTCCAGCCTGGGTCGAAACCGCAAACTTAAGCTTTCGAAGCGGGCACGCTACCTCCAAGCCACAGGAGCTGACATGCATTATTTTACCATTATATATGGTATATTTTCACAAAACTGTATCAATATATGTAGTAATAGAAGTAAAATAACAACAAATTGAAAAAGAAATTATATGTATATATATATCATAATTCTATGATATTTCTGGAGATTGATAAAACTAATTGTTGTTGTTTTCTAATGCCACCTGTCTGACGTAGTCAGATCGTGGCCTACAAAATTCATCGTGGCATGGGCAAGAGGTACGCCTGTCGTTGGCCTTGAGCACCATACAGGTGACAGTACGATTTAGCTCGGCGAAATTCCCCGAAGGGACGATAGATGGTGACATGACCTCTATCTTCACCTCCACAATTTCTGCATGTAAACTGAATGGGAGGGAAATATTCTCCAGTCCCTGCACTCGTGATTAAGCCCACAAGACTACGGACCCACTGATTTAATGAGCACGTACTCCGTGTGTACTCAGAGGGTGTTTGGTGGCATCGGGCATCGAACCCAGGCCTTCCGGTCTGGAGTCCGATGCTCTAACCACTAGGCTATCCACGGCCCTAAACAAACTAATTGTAAACCGGAGCGAGTCTGGATGTTACTATTGTAGCGACCCAAAGGATAGGGCGTGGCAGGTGGCGAGTGATTCCTGTATGTTGATGAATTTTCCATGGAAAGATCGACGAGGCAGTCTGTTAGATTAGTAAATCCAATTTATTGTATATCTTGAAATACCTATGCATATTAATTACAATGAACATAGACGGCACAACACAGATAAAGAAACTACAACACACAACACAAAGCAGCCGGCTACATGATTACAGAGAAACGACGAAGAGAGAGAGATTTTTCCAGAGGCATCGGTTTGTATACTCGACGGTAAAGACCGCGTGGCCTTTTTGTAATAAGAGCTCTGATTGGTTGCACTGGGTGGAAAAGGGATTTATGATGTAATAATATTAGTTGATTACGATTAAGATCAGGGTGTTAATTTCGATCCAAGTAATTAAAAGATTATTTGATTATTAAAAGAGTTAGTTAAAAGGATGTTATATAGGGGGAATATTTACATTTATATATATATATATATATATATATATATATATATATATATATATATATATATATATAATTATGTACACATCTACTAATATAAACAGCTATTATTCTAAAACAACATTTTTTTGCTGAGAAAAAGATTTCAATGCATCATTTACTTATTTTTCTAAATTAATGTGTATTAAAAAATGTTGGTTTAGATTTTTTTCTTAGAAAAAAAAATATAGTTATTCTTTCAGTAAATGTATAAAAAAATGATCGAATATATTTAAGAGTTAATTAAAAAAATCGTGTTAAAAACAGAAAAAAAAGTTCGAAAACGTGAAAGATAAATTCAAAATCAACAATATCAAATATAGCCAGAAGAATATATCCAGCATTTTAAACTCTAAATATTTTCCAAGTTTTGTTAGAAGACCAAATGCAGAATAGCACTAATACTTTTTTTCTTCGAAAAGTTTAAAAGATTTTAAATTTAGAAAAAGTTTAGAACTGATTGAAAAATTCTTTAGATTCCTCGATTAGAATGTAAAAAATGTCATTTGAAATGTCTGAAGTCTCAGGTAACTATTCAGAAAGTTGTGATATTGGAAAAATGTCTGCAGGGTATAAATTAAGTGCAGTTCAAAAAATAATTTTTTACAGTTTTTAATATCTTCACAAAAAGTTTTGATTCATTTGATACGAGAAATAGAAGGAATATTAGAATGTATTGCGAACAAATTGAATTTTTCGGATTATATTATTTTGTATGTGGCCTGGTAAAATAACTAACAAATTACTAAAACCTGAATAGGGACCATAAGACGTAAAGAATGATTTTAATTCTTTTGAGATTCCACAATTAGAATAATCATTTAGCTTATTTATATACGAATACAATTCAAACTTTCCCTTCAGGAAAGAAATTTGAAACAGACATCAAAAGAGAAAAAAATAATTATGTTTAAATGAAAAACAATCCTTTTTTATCCTGCCAATTTAATCAAAAACTCGTTTTAGAGCACATCTTGCACATCAAAATTAGGGTTCGATTTAAATTTCTAAGCATTTTGGGGACATTTTTTTTTATTGACGTGTCACTGGAGAAACCCTACTTGTGTATTAAAGAACATTGATGAATTATCAAGGACTAAATCCTAGTTAATTATTTGCTATCCTAACTTCTACTGCTGGCGTCATGAGGGTTTTGAAACTGTATTAAATTTAATGAATATCAAATCAAATGGATCCGCACACATTTTTAATGGATCAGAATCTACGAGCGATTTAATACGAACGTTGATGATTGGTTATTTGTTAACGACGAGTTTAGAAGCAACTTTTGAATTATTCAAAGCGAATCTCATAATTTTGAACCACTTGACTTTATTTGATTTTAATTGGTATATCACTACAAAGTAACACGAGGGCTAAGGGTGTCGGACTTCGTCATGGTGAATCACGGCCATGTCAGGAGGATGACACTCTCTAAATTTCCCCACCATGCCTCTAGGGGCATTTTGAGTATCGATAAATTTGCTGTGCTAGATTGGTTTGGCACACCACAGCAAAACGGTTGGCGTCCTCTGGTATAAACCATACAAAATTCAAACCAAATACGAATCACATTCTTATTCTTCCTTTATTTATTCCGTCGAAAAAAATGACGATATCGATTTCTCCTCTAATAAAAGATTTTTTATTTCAACTAATTAAAAATTCAAGTAAAAAAGCCCTCATCGTGCTGCGGAGGATCATAAAAGCCTTCAGTGTTCTGTTAAATTATCGAAAATTCTCAAGAACAGGTGCATTTGATGATTAGTAGTAGACTGAAGCGTGCTCTTTTGTGTACTCGTATCAATCTAGAGTTTTAATTTTTACGCTTTAAAATTGCTCATTACAGTTAATGATTAATTTCTCGTTATAATCACACTTTTCGAACGTTCTATAAATTGAAAGTAAATTAATGTTCAGAATTTTGCCGCTAAAGTGGAAGAGAAAAATAATTTCGTCTGCTCCCCTCTGATTCGGACATTAATTAGACATTGTTTAAAAATCTATATTGCTTTGGGTGAAAAATATTTTTAAACTCAGTTTTATTGTTGGTTAACTGTTTTAAATAGCAATTTCGTATCATGTGAAAGTGATTAATGTGTGTGTGTGTGTTCTGTATCCTAAATTACTTAAACGGTAAAGCATTTAGGGAAGCTAAAGACGCTCATTAGCCGAATTTAAGAAAAAATAATATTTTTATATTTATCTAAATTTTTATATTAATCTAGGGCAGTGTTTCTCCAACTGTAGGGCGTCCCCTCTTAGGGAGGCAGGATCATTCAATGAGAGGGGCGCGAGCATATTAAAAATTCGAAAACAAAATATTATTTTAAAAAATTATTAATTTACTGAAAGTAAACTAACAAAATGCATTTTGTTATAAAAAATAAAATTGACATTTACACTGATATGATATACTTACAAATGTATCAAGACTGTGCAATGTATTTTATAATTAATTTAACAATACCAAGTTACGAACAAGTTTAATAGTTACCAGGGATCCCATAGGATTGTCATACATAAAACTATACGCTAAAATTAACACTTATTTTGATACTTTGTACGGTTTATAAATAATCCCTGAGCTGCCGATTAAAATTGACTCGATTCGCTCCCTGATTCCTCAGCATATGCGATGTATTTTTTTCGAGAGGGGGAGGGGAGAGGATTAATAAATAAAAAATCCTCTGATATAAGTAAAGCCTTCAAGGTCCTTTAATTGCATCCCAAAGTCTTCGGAAAATTTTATAGATAGCAGTGCACAGAAAAGATCGCACCTCGGGAAGACGTATATGTACGTCAGGGAAATTTAAAGCTCATGTTGAGCGGGACGTATATATGCGCGGGTGGCACCTAAGAGTTAAAGTCATGAGTAAGTGAGTGAATATTAACGTCGCCCTTTTCAACTACACGAGGGCTTATGGCGATGGACCTCGTAATTTTGTACCATGGTCAAGTGACAAGGACGACACCTGAGCTGGCATCCCCTCTCCTAACTACCACACCAACGGGAGGACATTTGAGCTTTCGACAGATTTAATGTGCATCGCACCCCTACATAGCGAGTCTTCAGTGGTACTGGGATCGAACCCATGACACGCCAGCCACGAGTCCGATACCTTGATCATTTGGCTACCGTGGCCACGAGGTTAAAGTCGTAATTGAGCTTTAGCGTCAAAGTATAGTATTATTGTATTTATGCATTATTATTTGTATGGAAAAGTGGTGCGATGAAAATTATGATTGAATATTTAATCGCAAATATTGAAAGTTTGAGAAGCATTGATCCAGTGGGGTACCCCTGTCCTCCTAAAGGTGGACCAACCGCAATTGTACAATTTATACAATTCTGTTCGTACTCTCATTGTTCAAATTGTATAAAACTGTAACTTACCTGCAATATGTACTTCTATAATACACACAAACACGTTCCTTCAATTTTCACTTACGCATTTATGATGGAATTTTGTGTTAATCTTTGAACTTGAAGTAGTTGATTGAACTGAAAAATTGTATCTAAAATATTGAACAGGTCTTATTGCCCTTTTGTTATAAGTTCTTATGCGTGAGTTAAATAAATTTATACCTTTACGAAAAAACTTTTTTTTGTATACAGAGAGAAAAATGCTATGAGCACAGTACCTTGCCTTAATACAGTGTTTCTCAAACTGTGGGGTGCGCTGCCCTGGGGGGGCGCGGTAACCCTGCGAGGGAGGCGCGAGCATATTAAAAATGTAAGAGAGGTTTAAAAAATAATTTTTTGGAAGGAAGTAAAACAAAATGCTCTCTGACATAATAAAAAATACACATTTACACTGATATAATTTATTTTTATCATCTGGTCATCATCAAAAATAAAAGATTCCACTTCAAACGCTCATTAGTCATCTTTGATCCTATAACCAAACTAAACAAAAATATTTTGTTTGCTTTACAGGCAATATGAGAACGATGAGAAAGATATTTTTTTTACGTTTCTTTTAACGATATCAAACGATGAGATATTTTTTTACCTTTCTTTTAACCTAAAATATTACTTTAGCTGACCTTCGAACTTACTGGTATGGTTATCTCCGTCTTTTTTTAGGGAAGTTGTAAATATACATAATGTATTTCTGTTTCATCTTTTTCATGTGAAAGAGTTTTATGATATGTGGATAGCCATGAGTATTCTGAAACATATAATGCATAATGAAAAATGTTTTACACAATAACTTTTTAGAACGTACTACACTTTCCCATGAACATTTTTGTAGTTTTGATTGCTGTTGTACGATTTATTATGGTTTATAAATGTAAATAAGCAGAATATTAAAAAAAATGGGCATCTGTGATCCCTATTGAAGGAAGTTGAAACTGATCAAGCAATTGAAGGACCTACTGAAATAATGCATATTAATCAAGATAGTGAAAGTAAATATCAGAAAAGCGTTAGACATTATAATTTTGAGTTGATTTGAAATTTTCAAATGCTCTCTGAAGATCTCTATGAAGAAAACTATGAAGCTATAATGTAGCACTTCGCCTTGTCAAAAAGACACTAGGAAGTAAAAGTTCAAAATGCTATTTGTAGATCATCAAACAAAAGCAAAACTACAAAAGCGTGAACAAAATATGACAGTTTAGCTGGTAAATAACGTTCCTGTGTGGTTAGCAAAAAGTGTCTGTGATTTATGTCCTTTATTAAGGACACACACATTTGGAACATTTTCTTTAGTTTTATGGGATTTTTTCTCAAATTTTCTAAGAAAAATTGAAAAGTCCTTGAAAGTAGGTAAGTATATTTTCTCTTAATTAAATTATTCACTGGAATTGGGATTTTTATCGTGTATAGTAAAAATAGCTATAGAATAAATTATAGTTTTATGACAAACTAAAAAAAACACGCCTTTATAGTGAATCGAACTAAAAAAGTAAAACAAAAAAAATAATATATATTACTTAAAAATAACATATACAAAATTTAATACTTATCTTGTTAATTTGTACGGTTTATAATTATGATCGTATTGTAGCTTTAGTGCCAAAGTGCATTATTAGTGCACATTCAATACATTTTTAGGGGGGGGCGATAAAAATTATGATTGAAAATTGGGTCGCTAGTAGTGAAAGTTTGAGAACCACTGCCTTAATAGTAAGCGTAATTTTTAATAGTTATTTGTTACTGAAGATGCGTGTGTGTATGTATGTATTTAGAGTGGAAGAAAGTGAGAAGTTTGTATTTCAAAATGTACGTCATTTTAAACAGCTTTCACTATTTTTCCCCAAATTAGTTTTTTGGTGCTAAAAAAATAGATCATTTTAATACAATTTTACGTATACTAAAAATTATTTCATGAAGACAGAAAAAAAGTAATAAAAGTTTTTTTTTAGTTTAGTTTTTTTCTGTTTCGGTAGAATTATGTATTAATAAGGATGATAAGTGCCACGTAACAATTTCCAGCCCTAGATCATTTTCTTACTTTATTAAAATTTATGTACGAAGAACTGGCATTAGTTGTAATGGAAAGTCATTTTTTTTCTGTAAACTTTTACAGCTGATTATCAATTATTTTTTTGAAATATCATTAAAAAAGCATGAATTTTCTTTTCTCTATTGACAGTTAAAATTTAGTTACAAGACAAACTATCAAAAGAACGTACGAAAAGTAATAATGGCCATTTATATACCTAAATAATACTTTTTAATTATTCGATCACAGGCTGTAAATAGCAAGTCAAAATTTCGCCAACTCCAACCATTTCCCATCGCTTACCGCCATGATTGTTTTATAATATAGCATTTAGAAGAAACATGAGCTTATACTGGTGACTGATCTCATAGTTTTGAAGCTTTTAAAGGAAGAAGATGGAACCCCTAAGCAAGTTTCCCACAGTATTAACCTCCACAACTCTCTGAAATGCGGAATCCCGCAAAATGCTTTGAGTGCATCATTCCCATGTTCTTTAGTGTCCCAAGACTCAAACCAGAATCTTGGCTGCAAAAAAGCCAGTAATGAGCTTGCGACTACTAGGACCCCTCAACTTGCGCGGTCACGCAGTGGTCCTAGTTGGCGTAGTCGAGTGAGTGAATATTAACGTTGCGCTCTTCAGCTACATGAGGGCTTTTGGTGACGGACCTCGTCATTTGGAACCATGTTCAAGTGACGACACCCAAGATGGAATCCCCTTCTCCCAACTTCCACACCATCGACATATTTGACGTGCATCGCCCTCCTCTGCTCGAAGTGTCTTGAATGGTACTAAGCTCGAACTCCTGATATACCAGCCTGTAGTCCTTGACCACAATATACCACTCGCCGTTCTCGAGTTGTGGTTCTAAAAGTGCCACTGAAGACCCACCAGATGGAAAAACTGATACATGCTAAATCTTTCTTTAAAATCCTTCGATTGGCATGGTGTGGTAATTTGGAAAGCGGCCTACCACGACAGGTTTCGTGCTCATCACTTGACGATGGTTCAAGTGAGTGAGTGAGTGAATTTTGGGTTTTATGGCGCAAGAGCCAAATTTGGCTATACTGCGCCACACGTTTGTTAAAATATTAAAACTATGTTAAAAATGCACAAGAAAAATACAATTACATCAAAAAAATTATTAGATATGTGCATGCCTGCATGCACATATATATAAAAAAAATAAAGTTAAAGTTAAAACATTTTAAAAAGTCAAATTAAATATAAAAATCCAATTTTCTTCATAAAAGCAAATAGAAAGCAAAAGAAAAGAAAAGCAAATAGAAAAGCAAAGCTTGGTGGGGAGATTCCCCCACCAAGTCAGATAAGGTTAAAACAGATTTATGAAAAAGGTCATGCGATGATGGTGAAAAATGGGACAATCTATTAAAATGTGACGCACAGTGTAAGAGACCTTGCATGACGGACATTCAGGAGCATCTTCACCCAATAATAAATGCCTGTGAGTGAAGCGAGTATGACCAATGCGAAGACGAGTCAATTTGACATCAGTTCTTCGCATTGGCATCACAGACCATGCTCCTATGACAGGTTTCACGGAGTGCAGTTTGTTATCCAACTGCTGACTCCATGATTCCTGACAGATCTTAAAAATATGATGCATGATGACGCGCTTCATATCCGATAGCGGAACCGCTAGCGGCAGATGCGTCGTCGCCGACTTTGCCGCGCTGTCCGCTTGCTCGTTGCCTATGATTCCTACGTGACTTGGTAGCCAGCAAAACACGATATCGAGACCCTTGCTGTACAGTCGACTCGTAATGTCGAGTATTTTACAAACCACTGGATGGCATCGATCGTTATAGTTTTCAAGCGCTTCTAGTACACTCATGCTGTCAGTATAGATGCAGTATTTACGGGGCATATTGGAGTCGATTAATTGAAGTGCCGGTAAATGGCGACAGCTTCGGCAGTGAAAATGCTGCAAGAAGTGTCGAGCCTATAACCGTGCATAATATCTTCAATCACGACTCCACAGCCAACGTAATCTGCACGTTTCGAACCATCAGTGTAGATGGCCGAATAACGACTATACTGACTGCGGTGGTAGGCGAAGACGCGTTGAAAGACGACAGGCGCTACAGTGGATTTACTGTAAGTGGCAAAAGGGTTGATATAATGGAACCGTGTCGTATTCCAAGGTTGCAATAGGAAAAGGTTCCTTTGCTGGATATGCACGTTAGGTAGGTCGAGTTCAGAAATATGAAGCTTTATCCTATCCATAAACGGCCGGATGTTAGACGGCCGCGCATCATAAAGTCTCTTCATGCTGGTATTCATATACACATTCTGCAGAGGATGTGAAGGCACGGACAAGATCTTAAAATAATACGCAAGAGACAGCTTCCTCCGTCGAAGATCTAGAGGAAGCTGATGACAGTTAACATAGAGACTCTGCACCGGTGATGTGCGAAACGCACCCGAGCAGATTCTCAGTGCCATATGGTGGACGGGGTCAAGTTTTTTCAGAGTAGAGTTGCACGCTGATCCGTATACAACACATCCGTAGTCGATGCGAGAGAGTACGATTGCCTGATACACTCGGAGTAATGATGTTCGATCCGCCCCCCAAGAGGTGTTTGACAACACCTTCAAGAGGTTTAAAGACTTTTCACACTTCTTCCGCAATTGTAAAATATGCGGAAGGAAACTGAGCTGACGGTCGAAAATTACTCCGAGGAATCGTACGTCGGAAACTACGGGAAGTGGTACATCACGGATGCGTATTTTGGGGTCGGGATGAATACCCCGTTTGCGGCAAAAGTGCACGCAGCAACTCTTGCTCGCAGAAATACTATGACCGTTGCTCTGTCGCACCATTTTACAATGTTGTTGACGGTCGTTTGCAACAACTGCCGTTCAATCATGCGCATGTCCGAACCTTCACAACTGATCTGTAGATCGTCCACGTATAGTTAAGCCTGTATAGAAGGCGATAAAACATGTAAAATGTGAGAGATATGACATATAAAAAGGGTGACAATCAAAATACTCCCCTGAGGAACTCCCTCAGCTTGGGTAAAAGGAGCAGAAAGACTGCCAGCCAGTCTCACTCTAAAAGTACGAAGCTTTAAAAGTTTTTAATAAAAGTAGGCAAATTGCCTCTGAATCCAAAATCAAATAAAGTGCGAAGTATCCCATAGCGCCAAGTACGATCATATGCCTTCTCGGTATCGAAAAAGATAGAAACTAAATGATTCCTCCGGACAAAAGCGTTTCTGATTTTGCTTTCCAGCTGAATAATATTATCGAGAGTGGACCTTCCTTTACGGAAGCCACTCTGAAACAGAGGAATGCATCGGTTCTTTTCTAACTGGTAAACGAGACGTGCATTGACCATACGTTCCAGTGTCTTATAAAGGCAGTTCGTGAGTGCTATCGGTCGATAGCTGAGGGTTCTTTGGATCTTTTCCAGGTTTGAGAATGGGGATCACTATGGCTGCTTGCCATGGAGTAGGATACACCTGCTCCCTCCATATTCGGTTGAATAGGTAAAGGAGACTTACTAGTGAATCCTCGTTCAAATGGCGAAGCAATTTATAGGATATTCCATCAGGACCTGGACTAGTATTTTTGGCCGATGATAAGGCTCTCTTCAATTCAAACATGTCAAAAGTCACAGTTATACGGTAAAGGTTGTCGGCACCTGAAGTTGATAGGTGTCTGCTCTAAACGATTCTTAGTCGCCTGGAATGCAGGGCTATATGAATCGGAGCTGGACACACTAGCAAATGTTTTGCCAATCAAGTTGGCCACATCGAAAGGTGACGAATACAAAACAGTAGAATTTTCCAATATCGGAATAGTAAATTCCCGATAAAGGCCATTCGCTGCTTTGACCTTTCTCCACAACTGTTGGCTGGTAGTTGACGATGTGATTGAAGACACATACTTGATCCAAGATTCTCTCTGGCATTGACGACGTATTCGACGAGCTAACGCTTTCGCACGTTTGAACGCTATGAGATTATCAGTTGTGGGGTACCTCCTGAAAATACCCCACGCCCTCCTTTGTTCCTTTTTGGCTTGTTGGCAGGAAGCGTTCCACCATGGTTTGCACAGCTTTCGAGGAGAATTAGATGTTCTGGGAATGGCTGCATCGGCAGCATTCCGAATAGCTTCAGTGACATTGAAGACTGCTTCATCAACTGCCCTGTTCTGGACCATTGTGCCTGTGATAATCGCTAACCGCGTGAATTTATCCCAGTCTGCGCGATGAAAATGATAAGTGGAGGGAGACGATGGTTCAAAATTATGAGGTTCACGACAGGTAGCCCTAGTTTTGCTTCACAGTGCGAAATGAAAATCAAATTTGTGACAACGCAATTCACCACGGGGTTTCTTAGAATACAGTAAAATTAGTAACATTCAACAATCAGAAGTTTATTTCAGCATACTATGGTAGTCATGTCACGAAAAAGTGTCCGCTTGGCGATGTTTTCCTCTCCCCTCTTCCTTCATTCACCAAAAGATAAGCACGAAAAAAAAATGTTTGCATTACTTTTAGTCTGGTTGGTCATGGATCTATACGCGTTCCTTCAATTAATCCTCTTAGGAAATCATTGCACTTTCAATCCGCGTTATTCACAACCAACCCTTCGGAAGAAGAGAATCGTGATATTTAAATTAACTTACTATACATATATAGTTGAAGGTTTCTAACTTGAAGGGACTAGGAGAGGGGAGTTATACTTAAATCAAATGAGATTGTTCCTGACAGGCAAAATATTTGAATTAGTGTTATTTGAGACTTATTAGCAGGAAACTTTAAAGTGATGATTGTTCACTAAGATTGAATTTATATTAGATTAAATCGGATAAGTTAGATCAATTATAAAGTAGGGATCAAGTTTGACAGTCTCCTAATCGTTCGCGTTTTACCGCCATTGTTCCACTTTCGTGGTTGACATTTAGGCATTATCTTTCTATTATTAGTTGAAATTGTGTCTGTTCTTTGTGTCGTAAATAAATAGATTAATTGGATCATGTCTAGTGTTTCTTCTCTACCTCCCACACATCTAGGTGCCCGAGAGTGAGGTCCGAGACTCTCACAATATCGCCAAAAAGTGTCCGTTAAGCGATATTTACCCTTGATCCCTTCATTGACCAAAAGAAAGTGAAAGATATTTGCTTTAATTTTAGTCTAGTTGATAAATATTCAGAGTACAGATTTTGTTTCTTATCGACTAATTTTATGTAATACATCTCTATCCTACTATTTTACTGAGAACTTTGCTTGTTTTTAATCACTTTGTTTCTAACTCACTCGAAATTTGAAGACAAAAGTTGTAACATTAAGATTTTCATAACAATGGAAAGAGTTTAATCATTTTGTTTTGTCTAGTGAGCTATTTTATTAAATTTCATTCACAAAAATCGATAGTTTCGCCAATATGCAAATGAAACA
The DNA here is from genome assembly GCA_019973935.1 of Trichonephila clavipes. Lineage (NCBI taxonomy): Eukaryota > Metazoa > Arthropoda > Arachnida > Araneae > Nephilidae > Trichonephila > Trichonephila clavipes. The sequence continues at coordinate 588,249 of BMAU01002488.1, forward strand.
CATTATTTACTGATATAAAATTAAATTCATATTAAATTCATTTATTCATAATATAAGCAATTTACATCACACATTCAATGCTTGTTTATTAACTTCATGGCTATAGGTTATCGCCAAAGTTTACCTGCGTGCCAGATTGATTGATTGAATATTAACGTCGCACTGTTAAGCTACACGAGGGCTTTTGGCGACGGATGAACCATGGTCATTGGACGACACCTGAGCTGGCACCCCCTCTCCTAACTACCACACCACACCAACGGGAGGACGTTTCAGCTCTCGACAGATTTAACGTGCATCGCTGCCCTACACGGCGGGTCTTTAGTGGTACTGGGCTCGAACCCGTGACAAAGCAAGCCACGGTCCGATACCTATACCACTCGGCTACCGCGGCCACTAACTGCGTGCCAGAGATCAAACATTAAAGATTTTGTTAGTTACAGAAACATACTAGCTGGTATACCCGTTCTTCACACGGCTGAATTAAAAAAAACAATACAATTGAAGGATAAAGAAGTTTTTAATGAGTTAATTTTACATGAATTGCAAATTGAACAAGAAAAAAAGCTTTTGAATATCTCAGTTGAACAAAAAAACCTTATTTGGTAGATTTTAAGCCGGTAGATCTGATATCTAATAAAAATGAGAGAGAATTTTTATTTATAACGCCTCGTAACTCTCTTGTGGGTCGAATTTTAAAAACACCTTCCTAAGCTCCTCTCTGCTCAGCAAAAGTAACACATTGTGACACATTTTGTGTCATGAACGCTTAAAATAGTGTAAATAACTTATATCGGGATGTATAATATATTAATATTGCTTTCTGTTACATTTATTTTATGTTAAATTTGTAATATTTGTAAGCAACGCCGTTTCTTTCATTATAATGGTGATTCGGTAAAAACATAGCGAAATGTTGGCGATAGAGCCAAGTTGACATCAGTTTTGGCAACCCTGTTGGCAACTTTGGGATTGATTGAACGGTGCAGAAATTGATATGCTGTAGAGCCACATGGTGGAGAGCTGCAACAAAAAAAACAGCCCAAAACCTTTCTCCACAAAAAAAATACTAATACATGCCAATTTTCACAGTGATTTGTTGAGCGGTATTGGAGTTATGCGATCTCTCTCTCTCTCTCTCTGTCTGTCTCTCTCTCTATATATATATATACATACTAGCCGTTACCCACCCGCTTCACTGGATATTTCACGATGTTGTATATATGTATACTGTTTACATATAGAATCATTATTAATATCTAGCATTAAGAATTCAATTGTATTGAAAAATATATTTATAGCTGTTACACTCTCACCCCTTGATATAAAAAAACATAAATTATAATATCTAATTTCTATTTATATCTAAAATAGAAGTAGAAAGATATTTTTCACTCACTTAACCTAATAATCAAGTGGATTTCCACCAAGGAAACTTTCAGTGGATCTCTATTCCATAAAATAAACATGCGTGAGCTAAATTTTAAGTCAAAATCTAACAGAGCAAAAACGGAATTTTTATCATCAATGCCTCGTTGACAACATTCTTCCAATTCAACAAAAGAAGCATGCAAACCAAATTTTATTATTATTGTCTTAGCAGTTCAAAAACGGGAATTTTGTCTATCAATACGCCCCAATAACTCTCCCCGCTTCCGGCTGGAGTTGATTTCCGTAAAATTCATTCTTAGTGGAACTCTATTCAACTAAAGAAAAGTGCTCAACAAATTTCAAGTAAATGAGTTAAATTCAAAAACATGAATTTTTCTATAACACGCCTTAATCCCTCACAACCAAACTCCTTTGGGGATCCGTTTTCGCATAAATCTTTGTAAAAGGAACTTTATTCCATGAATGGAACATACCTTCTATTTTTCAAGCAGGTGGCTCTATTAGTTGAAAAGTAGAAATATTTATCTATTACGCCCCTTAATCCCCCTCAGTGACCCTTGGGGATCAATTTCCCCCAAAACTATTTTGTAGCGGATCTCTACACCATGAAAGGAATTCGCTTACCAAATTTTAAGACTGTACGTCTAATAGTTTAAAAATGGAAATAAGTATCTCTAACGCACCTTAAGCCCCGCAACGCCACTTAGGAAACGATTTTCACAAAACCCATCTTATAGCAGATCTCTACTCAGTGAATGGAATCTGCTTATTGAATTTCGAGATTTTACGTCTAATAGTTTAAAAAAGGAGTTAATTGCCTATATAACGCCCCTTAATTCTCCACAACGCCACTTGGGAGTCGAATTTGACAAAACCCATTCTGTAGGGGGATCTGTACTCTATGAAAGGAATCCGCTTACCAAATTTCAAGACTGTACGTCTAATAGTATAAAAATGGATATAATTATCTATAACGCCCCTTGAGCCCCCGCAAAGCCACTTAGGAAACGATTTTCACAAAATGCATCTTATAGCGGATCTTTACTCAATGAATGGAATCAGCTCACTAAATTTCGAGCTTTTACGTCTAATAGTTTAAAAAAGGAGTTAATTTCCTATAACGCCACTTAATTCTTTACAACGCCACTTGGGGGTCGAATTTCAAAAACCCATTCTGTAGGGGATCTGTACTCTATGAAAGGAATCCGCTTACCAAATTTCAAGACTGTACGTCTAATAGTTTAAAAATGGGAATAATTATGTATAACGCCCCTTAAGCGCCCTCAACGCCCCTTGGAGGTCGATTTTTGTAAAAATCATTATGTAAGAAATCTACTTTATGAAAGAAATCTGTGTACCAAGTTTCACGACTTTACATCTAATAGTTTAGTAAAGGAAATAATTATCTATAACGCTTCTTAAACCCTCGTATCGCCCCTTGGGGTTCGAACTTTGCAAAATCCGTTTTTAGCTGACGTCTACACCATGAAGGGAACCTACCTACCAAATTTCAAGTTTGTAGGTTTAATAGTTCCGGAGATATCGTGATTAGTGAGTCAGTGAATGAGTGAGTCGCTTTTCTTATATATATATATAACTATATATATATATATATAAAATCCGTTTTGAAAGAAATATGTATTATATGTCAAAAACAAGAAATAATAGATAATGAACATGATAAAAGCTGAACGTACAAAAAAGAAGAACCTAGCGAGTCAGAAAGCAATTTCGGACTTAGGACCGAATAAGTGGGGTTAAACTAGTTTGAAGGCGCCAACCTTCCCCCTTTGCAACTCGGTAGGAAAACCAAATAAAATAAAACCAGAGAGCATGATAAAACCAATCACTACTATTATGTAACAAACTCTCCCAAACTCTTAATGCAGAAAAATCACAAAATAATTATGTAAGAAAAGTAGAAAAATTGAACAATTACATAAGAAAAGTATCTTTCAAAAAATAATTTAACAAAATTTCTTTATAGCTTTTACGAAGAGAAACAAGCATCTTGCCATTAATGGAGTTAAAAATTCGAAAAACATAAACACATATTTTGAGCTGACTTTTAAACCAGCCAGCAAAGACAGTATAGAATGACGACAATCAAATATGGTAAAATTTGAATTGGTTGATTGTCAAAAATGTAAATTTTAGGCTCTAATTTGGTTGGTTGTCAACAATGTGTAAAATGTTTAAGATGTGTGTGGAAAAAATGTAAACTGTGATATGAGTGTTATGATATAATCTTCACAGCAAGACCACTAACATGCTGACTTTGAAAACCTATTGTTGTGTGGTGGATTTGGAATTTATAGCAAGACGGTTAATGTATTTGTGATGAATATAAGATCTCAAGAAATTAAAAGGGTATTCATGATCTAAACAACATTGAAAAAAAAATTTTTTTTATTATTGTATTTATCTATTTTGTGGGTAGTTAAGTTATCATTTCTAAATAAAAAATTCAAAATGATATTTCTGTAAATTGATATATGAAAATTACTGGCAGGAATTTTAATTATATGGAACTTAAACGAATCTCTTTTTGTCAAAAATGTTACTGACTACATTATTGTTAATAAGATGCAAGTCTAAATCCAAGAATTCCACCCTATTAGAGTTGAAGTTAGTTTTAAGGAGCTTGAGATAATCAGGGTAGAATGTAATATTTGGTTTGTATTCACTATTTTTACCAAAAATTATTATATCATCTATATAACGATAAATTAAGTAAGAATCATTTATAACATGATCTATTTCAAAAAAATGTAAATATAGGTTCGCTAAACAATTACTAGCTGGACCACCCTGAGGTAATCCCTTGATCTGTTTATAAAGATTATGATCAAATATAATGAAATTTTCTTTTAAAATGAGGTTAACAAGAATATCAAATTTTCTTTTTTTCATTGAAGTATATAATTCATATTTATCAGGGGTGAAGAACCTTAATCATATCGTCAATATCTATAGAATTAAAAAGGGAAATCAAAACCATGCATAGAAAAAATCAACATATCCTTAGTAACTCTAGCAATCTCTAAGCTATTTTTAATAATTGCCGTGTTTTGTAAATTATCAATTAGATTTATATATACCATCATTTTCGACCTTTGGCAAACGCAGTTGTCCTTAAAGAGAGAATCTTAAGGACAACTAATATTTGTTTGAGTTTGCCAAAGGTCGCCAGTAGCATAGGGTTAATATTGCGAATACCAAATACTCTATTGTTATCTATGATAAAGTACTAGCACAGGGGTGGCGAACCAGTGGCACGCGTACCATCAATGGCACGCGACAGGATATTTTGGGCACTCCAACGATCAAAATAGTTTGCATTTTAGTCCGAAATAACAAAGTAACTACGAAATAATCCATATAAAGGATCTCATTCACGCTTGTGACGCTAAACTGCATGTTTTCATAAGCGATATTGTTACAAGAAACAAGTACTTTCCAAACTTGGAAAAAATATCAAAGATTTATATTTACATAAGAAAACTAGACGAACAAAAAGTTACACAAGAATTTATTTCCTTAATTAAGTTTTCAATCAAGGAATTTTCAGCGAGATGTTCTCAGATCAAATAATTGTCGGAAACACTTAATTTTATTATGTACCCTGATGTGACTTTATTTGATAAACTAAACTTGTCCCAGTTCTACTGATCGGAAATTGTAGAATTTGATATGCAACCGATTGATTTTATGTATAGTTCAATATGTCGATTTTAAAATTTATTGAATCAAGGACAAAGTTGGAACTGATACACAGTAAAAATGCTGGTAATGAAATTTTGGTAACATGGAATTCGATTCCAAACACATTTAACTGTTTGAAGAAGCGGACTCGTGCTATCATAACCACATTTTCATCTACCTATGCAGGCGAGTCGTTATTTTCAGAGATGCATAACATTAAAGCCTCACCTAGAAACCGTTTTAAGGATTACTCCAGCACGCATTCTACTAAAAGTAACATCTTACATCCCTGTTATATTTGCCATTTAATCTGCAACATCCAAAGTTACACTAATGTTACCTTATAATTTGAAATACACACGTATAACTAAAACATTTACTACTATACTGTGCAAAATGTATTTTTTTGTAGTGAATGAAGAGTTTTGAGAGTTTTGTTAGTATTTAGTTTTATTATTTTCCCAATAATCACAAATCATTAAACATTTTTTGTAGAAAAAATGGCACGTTGAGCAATAAAGGATCGCTACCCCTGGACCAGCAGGTCTACTCGTTCTTTGTACAGTTGAATTGAAAAATGTAACAAACGAAGTAGAAGGATGAAGTTAATGACAAATGAAACTCCAAACAAATAAAATAGCAAACTCAAATAAATATAGATGAATTGACTGGTATTTCCCACGTCCATCCATCAGTCAATATTTAAATATTATCTACGTCAAATATAGAAATATTATCTTTTACACGACTGTAAGACACTTCGGTTTCATAAAAACCCATCCATAGTGGGTTTCCATTCAATAAAAGAAACATGCTTGCTAAGTTTTTACTCACATCTCTTTTACAACTCTATAACATCCTCTTGTTAGCTCATCACCACAAAACCCGGTTTTAGTGGAGCAAAATTCAACAAAAGAAACATAGTTGATATATTTCAAGTGTGTCTGTCTAATAGTTCAAAAACGAAAATTTTTCTCGTGTATAGTACTCCCGCATTCCCTTCACATCTTAGGGTTTCAATATCCACAAAATTTGTTTTTAGTTGATTTTTACTCAGCAAAAGAAACATGCCTATGAAATTTCAAGTTTTTAGTTGTAGTGATCTTGGGTTGAGCAAGTGAGTTGATTTTCTCCGTTATAAATAGATTGTCTCCAACACCTCTTGTAATCAGATTTTAGCAAGTTCTTTTCTACGTGTATCTCTACTTTAGAAAAGTAACTTGCCTGCCAAATTTTAGGTTTGTTGGTCTAAAAGTTTCGGAGATTTCGTGATGAGTGAGTGAGTCACTTTTCCCTCATATATATATAAATAAAAAAATATATTTTCTTTGGTATTAATTAAAATTCCCTTACTTAAATATCGTTTAAATTTAAAAATTTAAAATATCTTTATCACGAACAAAACAATTTAAACCAGAAGACCAAAAACTGTTCGAAGAATGAATTAAGTCTCAGTGAAAGGTCTTTCTTCCGTTAAAAAATTACACTACTATTAGGAAGGAAAAACTATATACTTCGTCGTTTTCTGCAAAATTATCCTTGGATTTAAAACGAAGGACAGATTGCCATTCTTGTAAAATTTCAATCGTTAATTAAGATTATTTTATTCTAGAGTAATCCCGTTTAATTATATGGCTTATTACTAATTAGAATTCTCTCTCTCTATATATATATATGTCAAACGAAAAAAAAAAAAAGCTTTCTGTAAAAGCTTAGCTCAGTGCAGTTAAAATATTTGCTCAAGGATACGGTAATTTTTTTTCTGTCGAATTTGATTAAAAATGCTACCAAAATATTTTGTGAGTTGGAAAAACCCTACGAAAGTAAAGGATTAATTAATTTAAAACACACAGCTGTTACCGAATGCTCGAAATTCTTCAAAAAACGTAATTTTGTATCAGCTGATTTTTAATTTTAAAAAAATGTCGTTTTAACATTTATTTGGAGTACTTAATTTTAATGCGACTCTTTTTAATGCTGGATTATTGCATTTTAACATAATTTGAGTACAGTATGTAGTTGTATGTTAATTACAGGGGGAACCTGAAGTCTTGCCGGGATTATAAAAATGCATTGCAAAAAAACTGTTTAAAGTATCCGACTACCATAAAAATGTGAAATTTTTCAAAAATTTACATTTTTTACGATTTCATTTTATAGGCCATCTTATTAACTTCATAAAAATATGAAAAAAATATAAAAATATGAAAATATTTTCCATTCAATAGAACAAAAACTACAAGCGTTTTAGTAAAAGTAAATGCCATAACTTAACATAAGTTGTCAAACTTTAAAAAGCGTTTTACTCGAAAAACTCAAACGGGGACAGCGAGAGCTCAAACAGTTTTTGAATTAATTTGCTCTGAAATTTTTTTGTATATGTTCTGTATAACACACAGTAGAAGTGGTTAAACCTTCAAATTGATCAATCGCTGCTTTATTACAAAATGTACAGTCCTTTATGTGAATATATAATCGCTGTTTTTTAAGCAATTTCATATAATAACTAAGATAAAGTGCTCTAGTTTTTGTAAAAATTAAAATATCTCTTATCCTGAAGGTCATTTTAAAAAGGAATAGCAAAGTAATACATCAATATTGAAAAATTGAGAATTTGTCCATTTACTATTTGTACAGAGCAGGCCCCATTTATTTAGTCAATTTTTTCTCATTTTTTTCCCTTCTTAGTAGTAATCATTATTTTTCTGTCCTTAATTTTAGCCTTTTTCTCTTAAAATGTATTAAATAAATCTAAAAAAACCACAAAAAAATCTCCATACACCATTTTTTTTAAAAAAAAGAAGTTGTCGCAAGTAGTCGGATACCTTAAGGAAACAGGTAGCGTAACAGAAGACATGTTAAAAGAACCCTTGGGACAAGAACTGGAATACCGGTTAGGCATCTCCAAGCTATCAAAAAGGCACATGTGGAAATTTACTGAGGTAAATATTCTTATAAAACAATTCATAGTAATATTTAAAATATATTCTAACAAATCTATATCTAATCATAATAGTTTGAGTGCAATAAATATTTATAATCAGGATAAGAATTTTTGTTCACTAATTATCTTACGAGCATCACTTTTATACGTAGTACGATTAAAGTATTCGGGGACAGCAGCCATTTCTGACGACAAAAGCAAGTACCTAAAGTTAAACCACTTGAAATGGATTCTCACAACACTCCCATTCTTGACCAGGTTGGACCAGTCCATGTCATGTAAGAATCTCGCTTTCGTGCTTAGAGATGTGGGAGAAAGGGAAGAAGAAGAATATTCAAAATTACTTCGTTGATTTACAACACATACAGCAACTCAAGTTTGCTCAATCAAAACAAAGAGAATCCTCCAATCAAAGCAATATATAGACAATTAATGAGGTGCGCGAGGTATGAGAAGACTTTAATTACTCTAGTAACACTTACTTCAATTCAAGAACACTGCCTTCCTAGCTATCTAATATCTATTCAATCTTCAGTGACAAATCGTCACATTAATTATTACAATTATCAAATACTAAATATTTACGTTACACTATAAAATTGATTAAACATTGTTCCGCTAGCAGCCTACCCTATCTCTCTCTTTAACTTGAGAAAGCCTAGATTTTATATTGTAGACTTAATTTACATGTGTGTGTTTACGTTTTCTTCTTTCGAGGAAGCGTTTTAATCAAATAGATTTTAAGGATCAAAGATCCCCCCTAGAGGATTCGTTAGTGAGAAGATAGCGGATAGAGCATTCATAATGTGACCGAATCGCAAGCACATCTGCTATCTTCCGAAGCTAGTTGGCTTGTTTCCGCGATCTAAGAAAGATGACTTTAACAGCGTTCAACATTAAATTCTGTCAACGATTAGATTGTCAACACCAATGGAAACTTTAGAATTGCCAAGAAGGTGTATAGTGAATCTACTATGGTGAGATCCAAGTTTTACGAAGAGCATCGACGTTTTAAAGAGTGCAGAAAATCTATCGAATACAATGAATGCGTTAGAAGACCTTCGACTTCAAGGAGCGTGAAAAAAGTTGCGTGAGTGCCTGAATGTGTTATCGAAAATCACTTAAACAAATCGCTGAGGATACACACATCTCGAAGATGTCGTTTCTCGGAATCCGTCGTGGAAAAACCTCAGTTCTGGTTCTGACTGGTCTCTTCTGCATGACATCGCACCAACACATCGCACCCAATCGGTAAAAGAGTGCATCGCTAAAACTTGCACTAACGTGCTTCCACATCTCCCCTGTTCACCAGGTGTATCCCTGTGTGACATTTGCCTGTTCCCATCAATGAAAAAAATATTTACAAGGACGTCATAAGATGAAGCGAAAGCATTATAGTAGGAGGCTTTATGGGAGATATTGAAAAATGGCTTCCAGATGTGCTTCCAGAAGTTATACGAACGCTGGCAGAAATGTAACGTCGCCTAAGGAGACTACTTTGAAGGTGGATGTGCTTCAGTGATGTGAACTATTCAGGGTAAGGTTTTCTACACCTTGTCTCCGAACCTTTGAATCATACTATGTATACAAAATTCTAAGCGTAATTATGGTTAATACATTCCAACATTTTTCGAAATATATCCTTTATTCTTTTACAACTATTTCAATTTCAGTTTATTAAATCCATCTTGACGAAATGTCGTTCTTAACTCTTTAATTAAGAGATAATTTTATGATACTGATGTGATAATCGTCTTCATTGGCGATAGTCTCTGACTTTGACAGACACGTCTATAACTTCGTGGCAACCATTTTTAGAAGCCACAGTTGAGGTAAACTTTGAGCACCACTTATAACATAACATTTTATAGATTTGTTGACTTTCTGTCTAATGATGCGATGTTCTGATTGATAATTTTCTCTTCAATTAAGTATAATATTTATGATACAGATGTTTTAACAACTTTTGGGAAATAGCTGCGGATAAAATTAGAAGCAAAATTTTTTCAGGATTTTTTTTTGTTACTTTTTGTTACACTAAGCTTCACAACAAATTGAAGAATTTAGTATATAAATGAACTATTCAGTTTTTAAATTTATTATTTTGTTTCTTGATACGTAATAAACACATTACGGCATCTGATGAAGAAAAAGTCGCTAATTCGAATTGGTACTTTTCCACTTCACCAGTGCAAGCGATTAAGTCACCAAAATAATGCGACTGACGCCAAACGGAATATCCCCCTGTTAAACTTTTACCGCCACATTTTCAAAACAAGGTGTGGTCTTTTCTTAGCGGTAATGACTTTTTCGTAATACATCAAAAATGGATAAAACACCAATGAGAACTAACATTTATAACATTTTTCTTATGTGTATGTTGTGTGTTCGAATTTTTGTAACCATCTTTGATCGCTAGCGGAGGATAGGATAATACCACATTTGCTCCAATCCATATACACTGATGAAATAAAATAAGAAAATTTGCATATATTTTCGAATTGCATGAAAAGAACTGAACTGAATGAAAAAGCACTGCTTCTAGATAAAAATGCGTCTTTTACGGCAAATACGTAAGCTTAAACATGTGTGTAGGCGTAGCCAGCAGAAAAATAGGCTTTATAAGCGCGTGTAAGTTAAAACGTATTTCGTTCGCCAGCACACCTCGGCGAATTTCTTGGTGTTATTTTGAAGCCTTCAGTTCAATTCAAATTGTAACAGTAAAAAGGAGTAACAACAAACGTTTAGAGGATGGAATGATGTGGTGAATTGTGGGGAGGCTAGAAGCAGGCCAATGTCAAGTCCAGATTTGTAGTGAGTTCAATTTAGAAAACGTCCAGAATCATGTGTAACTTATGGAAACAGTTCCAGGATACTGGATCTATTGAGAGAAAGCATGGGCAAGGTCATCCAAGAGTTACGAGTGCCAGAGAAGATCACGATTTGTCGATAATAGCGAGGCGTAACAGAGGGTCTACAGATTCTCAGCTCTCTCGTTAATTGTATGCAGCCACAAGAACCCGTGTATCAAGGATGACTGTTTCAAAAGACATTATGAGAGAGGGTTGTTTATCAGAAGACCTGATGTTTGCGTCCTACTCACGTCTACGAAGAGTAGAGTCCGTTGAGCTTGGTGGAGACAGTGTAGAGATTGTTGTATGGATCAATGGGCGACCGTTCTATTCACCGATGAGTCCCGTTTTTGCCTAATCACACATTCTCTCCGTAGGTTTATATAAAAAGAACCAGGGACCTGCTACCTAACCTCCAATGCCCGCGAATCGACAATTATTGGAGGAGGATGTTTAATGGCTTAGACAGGCATCATGTTGGATGGCCTTGCACCTCTCCATGTCTTTGAAAGAGGCTCTGTGACTGGTGTAAGGTATGGGGATGAGGTCTTGGAGTCGTATGTTAGCCTTTTCAGGGGTGCGTGTGGCCCTGAGTTCATTTTGATGGACAATAACGTGAGGCCGCATAGAGCTCTTATGATCGACGAATTTCTAGAGAGTGAGGATATTCGCTGTATGGATTTCCCAGCCAGATCTCTAAACATCAACCCTAGAGAGCATGTCTGGGACGCTCTGAGGAGTGCAATTGTAACTCTCCTCCAACAACCATCAGGAAATGAAAGCAGCATCGCTGAACGATTGATACCAATTGCCACAAGAATTCAAACTGCCTTATTTCAAGTATTACAATACGCTACGAGACCTGTATAGCTGTAAGAGGAGGCCATACCCCTTATTAACTCATTTCTTTTTATTCTGCATTCTTTGTTCATACCTTCCAACTCCAATGAGTGTTACGCAATATCATACATACGTATTGCAATTGTTGAATAGTTATTTGTTTTGTATTGTATCAATGTATGCACATATAAAATTTCATTAAAATTGGTCCAGTAGTTCTAGATATAATGGATCAAGTCTGCAAGTTCTCTATTTCTTACACCAGTGTATTTGTATACCTTAAAACTTGTTGTAACAATTACTTTTGTTGAATTCTGTACCATTTACAGCTCTTATTTAATTCTAACTAAGGATTAAAAATTCATATTAAATGCATACTTTATTCCACTCACAAGATATGGCTCATCTCGAGTTTCGTTTGAAATTTCTAGCCGATTTATCCTATGTTTAAGGATAACATCAAGGAATATAATTTTAGTTACCAAAATATTATCTTATTAAAGACAGTTTTCGGGAGACTTCTTTAAAATTTCCCAAAAGCTATTTTCATACACTACCAGAGTATAGCAAAGCTTAAATTTTTTTATTTTAAATATTTGATTTTTTTTTCTTTTTACACAAAACGCACAACAATAAGTGATAATATATACTTGGTATAAAAAGTCCGTTCACGTACTATTGCTTACATAAACAATTAAGAAATTTTAAAAACTGGAATTTGAAAAAAAAATTTAAAATCGCATTTTATTTACTTCATTTCAATTATTGAAAATAATAAAAGTAAATTCGGTTTGCTTTCATAGCTTTTAAAATATGGACTGCTTTGTAGCGATACTAACAAAAATCAAGTAGAAAATTCTGCGTTCACTGTTTTACTATCAACTATAAAAATTATCTAAAAAGGATAATGAGGTATTTAATAGCTGGTTGGACAACTTCGTCTTTTGAGAAACTCCTGTAGCGGTTTCGGCATTGAATTTACAAGTCTAGTGGCTTCTTCAGCAATTATCTTCTCCAATTTGCGCTTATCTTCTCCCATATTCTTCCCCACACTCTTCAGCATATCCTTAATAGATATATTATGTTGACGCATCCTACCCTACAGCAAATTCCATAGGTGTTCTATAGGGTTCAAATCAGGTGACTTCGAGGGCGTTTGCAGTTGGTTTACGACATTATACAAGAGCCAAAGCTTCACAATAACCTGAACGTGGTTTGGATGTGTAAACTGTAGATTTAAAGTTATTAATAACACATTAGATAATAGAGAGAGATATGCATCAATAGTACACATTACATAATAGATAGAGATTAATACTGCCGTCCAATGGATCTAGCTACATCCCGATGACTTTTCCCATTTTCCCACATTTTCACAATGATTTTGGGTTCCCTGATACTGATTTCCTTGATTTTATTTTCCATGTCCTTGTGAGTTGCTTCGCATCGCACAAAAACGTAACAAATATTGCGTTACAGCTTTATTAAGCTAATTTACTTGAAAACTGAATGCAAAGTCTATATTGATAAAAATTGAAGGAATCAAGAATATTCAAATACGGAACGAGATCTTTTTCTGTCTTTGCTACGAAACTCCCATTATCTTACGGAGTTTCAATTCAAATTTAACGAATTCTTACGTGCTCAATATTTAAATAATAGTAAATAAATTCATGAATTACTTTCGAAAAAAAATATTTCTATTAAATTTTACCTTTACTGTTTGATTCGTTATGGGTGAACGCAAACTTCTTTTAGCAAGTGTATATAGTTGGATCCCCATATTTTTGTAATTATATTCTAATATAAAATGCATCGGATATATTTAACACGATTTCCTGCGATTTAAAGCTTTTTTAAAAATATGATGTTTAACACAAATGACACCTTTTTCATTGCTTAAATTACTTAATATAAATGTGTATGTTCTGTTAATTTAGAATTTCAGGCAAAGAAGAAATAGTTAACTTAAAAACTTTTGCCTTGATATGTATAAATAAGTATTTTTATAATTCTTATTTAAAAAGATTGTTAGTTTTTCACAAATAGTTTAAATTTTCTAATATAATAAAGCAATTTGTATAAATATCTATTTTTTGTGATTACGTTGAAACATAATTATCTATAATTCATTTAACAATAATATTTCATGTGACAGCTGCAAAGTGATCGTAAATATACTTCGCAATTGTATAATTATAATGCAAATATGTAAAAATAACTCAAGTTCTATAAAAAAATACTTCGATAAATTAATTATTCTATTTAAGATAATTATGCAATCACTAGGATGTTTTATTTTTAACTTTTGAATAGGATTTCAAAAAACTGAAAGGTGTTGAATTTTCTTAGATGCACCCCCCTTGGCGACAAAAACTATTTGGCGAACAACTAAGTCTACCATTTACTGATTTCAATATACAATACCATAAATTGCAAATACATTCTGAAACATTATTAACCATAAAGTTCGAACTTACTAATCTACATGCTACATGGAAACAAAATTTAAATTGCGACTAACCTTTACAAATCATATGTTGATTTCAGTCGTCCAATTGATTGCATCACCTTTTGAATATCCAATAACGTCAAATTTGAGAAGTTTTGAATTCAAATCATAATAGTCCAACATTTGTTACTCCACTAATTTGCTGCTTGACCCATTTTTCCAGCAGTTTATGTTTTGCCTGTTTCTGCAACGACCAAGATGGTTGGCATCTTTGACAGTGCATATCTATATTCATCGCAACCTTGGCAAATTATTGTCGTCACATTGAACACAAATCCATTCCAGATAAACAAGCTATTGTCACATTTTGGCATTGCTTTTTCCCTCCGTCGTCAAAACTGAACTAATCAAAGATTTTATCGTTTTAAGTTAAATATGTGTAGTCAGTTTTTTACAGTTTTATTTATTTCCTGAATCAATAGTTTTGGAAATAAACGACCTGGCATACAGTAAGAAGGCTTCACAATAAACTCTGCCGAAATTCCATGACTGCAACATTGTACCCTCGAATTTCGGGTCCATCAAGCAGATGAGCTTTCATCTGCTACTTTTATTCCATTTTGCTTCTTAATTGTGTCAATGCTCAAAACACATCTCTCAAACAATGCCAATAATCAACTATATCTTCAAATACGCAGATGTATCTTGCACCACTCAATGGCACATTTTGCTGTGGACACACTAATGAAATAAAAACTAATTTGGAGTTTTCAAACAAGTTAACGGCACTTACAACGGCGTTATTTCCACTCTCAATGACGACTGAATTGCAAACATTCTCAACTTCATGCCGAGATTTTTATAGAGCGACATGCCCGTTCGGAAATATTCTTTCACGATGTGTTGTTCTTGGTATTCAAAACTTTTATTTTAAGGGAACAAAAAACAAAAACGATATTTTTGAAAAAGCAACATATAGTGAAGTACAATAAATCGTTTAACAGCAGTATCTAACTACACAATGACGGCAACTGTGTACCGGTTTGCTTGATTGGTAAATTAGTATCTTGATTGGTAGATTATTGGTTTAAAAGCCCATTGGTAATGCGTTTGGGTCCTGAAATTCCAAGCAAAAGTCTTTGTCTGACGAGGTGAATGGATGTTAACGTAGCAATATTCAGCTACATGATAATGTTGAACCATAGTCAAGTGACAAGGACAACACCTGAGCTGGCACCCTCCTCTTCTAACTTCCACAACACACCAACAAAAGGATGTTTAAGCCGCGACATATTTAACGTACATCGGCTCCCTCGGCACAGCGGGTCTTTAGCCGTTCTAATTTCGAACTCATGACACGCCAGCCCCGAGTCCTTTACCTTGACCACTAGTCTACCACTGTCACTATTTAGCGAGGTATGATTTTATTTGAAATTACTTCGTAATGTGAGGCAGTACCAGAGCTATTGGAGACGAACCTCTTTCAAATGACAAAAACGACACCAGAGCTGGCATCTCCTCTTCGAGACTTCCGCGTCATGACAATGTGCAGATTTTTAGCTCCAACAAATTTAACGTGCATCAGCCCTTCTGCGCATGGGTCTTCAGTGGCACTAGGGTTCGAACCCACTACTCTGCGACGCCAGCCAAGAGGGTGCGACCGTGATCCATCGTATACCGCGGTCACTTAAGAAGCTGAGTGAGTGAGTGCGTGAATATTGACGTCGCACTATTCAGCTGCTCAAGGGTTTTTGGTGACAAACCTCGTATTGTACCATGGTCAAGTGGCGAGGACGACACCTGAGCTGGCAAACCCTCTCCTAACGTCCAAACCACACCAACGGGGTACGTTTGAGCCTCCACAAATTTATCGTGCATCAACCCCCCTTCGCGTCCGGCCTTCAACGGTTGTAGGTTCGAACTCAGAACACACCGGCCACAAGTTCATTGCCTTGACGTGGCTGCGGTAGCCGAGTGGTATAGGTATCGGACCGTGGCTTGCTTTGTCACGGGTTCGAGCCCAGTACCACTAAAGACCCGCCGTATAGGGCAGCGATGCACGTTAAATCTGTCGAGAGCTGAAACGTCCTCCCGTTGGTGTGGTGTGGTAGTTAGGAGAGGGGGTGCCAGCTCAGGTGTCGTCCACGTCACTTGACCATGGTTCAAAATTACGTGGTCCGTCGCCAAAAGCCCTCGTGTAGCTGAACAGTGCGACGTTAATATTCAATCAATCAAATCATTGCCTTGACCACTAAATTACCACAGCCCATTTAAATAGCTAGGTTAAAATACTTACATATATATGTCTGTTATTAATATCTGCTTTCCGGTAGCAGATAAATGTAAAAAGTTCAGAAGAGGTTGGGTGTCGAATTTTTGTCTAAATGAGGCCCAAAAGTTTGGGGCATATTAGTTCGCAGATCTTTGAATGAGACAGAATTTGAAAGTATTCAGTGTACTCCTCTATAGCAGTGTTCCTCAAACTGGGGGCGCGAGCATATTGAAAATAAAAAGTTTAAAAAATAATTTTTTGGGATGAAGTAAAACAAGATGCTTTCTGACATAATAAAAAATACACATTTACACTGATATAATTTATTTTTATCATCTGGTAATCATCAAAAATAAAAGATTCCACTTCAAACGCTCATCAGACATCTTTGATCCTATAACCAAATTAAACAAATATTTTGTTTGCTTTGCGGTCAATATGAGAATGATGAAAGATTTTTTTTTTCGTTTCTTTTAACGATATCAAACGATGAGAGATTTTTTATTACGTTTCTTTTAACCTAAAATATTACTTTAGCTGACCTTCGAACTTACTGGTATGGTTATATCCGTCCTTTTTTTTAGGGAAGTTGTAAATATATATAATATATTTCTGTTTCATCTTTTTTCCATGTGAAAGAGTTTTATGATATATGGATAAGCATGAGTATTCTGAAACATATAATGCATAATGAAAAACGTTTTACACAATTATTTTTTAGAACATGCTACATTTTCCCCATGAACAATTTTGTAGTTTTGATTGCTGTGTTGTACGACTTATTATGGTTTATAAATGTAAATAAGCAGAATATTAAAAAATGGGCATCTGTGATCCCTATTAAAGGAAGTTGAAACTGATCAAGCAATTGAAGAACCTACTGAAATAATGCATATTAATAAAGATAGCGAATGTAAATATCAGAAAAGCGAGACATGAAACGTTTGAGTTGATTTGAGTTTAGCTGGAAAATAACGTTCCTGTGTTGTTAGCGAAAAGTGTCTGTGATTTATGTCCTTTATTAAGGGCATTATTTATTTAGAACATTTTCTTTAGTTTTATTCTCAAATTTTCTAAGAAAAATTGAAAAGTCCTTGAAAGTAGGTAAGTATATTTTCTCTTAATTAAATTATTCATTGGAATTTTTTTTTGTGATTTTTATAGTGTATTGTAAAAATAACTATAAAATAAATTATAGTTTTTAAACAAACTAAAAAACACACTTTTATAGTGAATCGAACTAAAAAGCAAAAAAATATATATATTACTTAAAAGTAAGATATACAAAATTTAATACTTATCTTGTTAATTTGTACGGTTTATAATTAAGATCTCGTATTGTAGCTTTAGCGTCAAAGTGCATTATTATTGCATTCAGTACATTATTAATGTATAAGGGGGGCGCGATAAAAATTGTGATTGAAAAGGGGGTGCCAGTAGTGAAAGTTTGAGAACCACTGCTCTATAGGTTATATTGGAATTGAGTCGCAGTTTTGAAACCTGAACCTACCGAAGACTGTGTCTAGAATAACTGGGAGTTCTAAATACTGAATCGGGTCTTGAAGTCCTAGAAATATGGGGAGTTATATTGACGTCTCTCTATAAAGCTGCACGAGGGTTTTTGGCGACAGACCTCGTAAATTTGAACCATGGTTAAATGACGAGGACGGCACCTGAGCTGCCAGATCCTCTCCTAACTTCCACACCAAGCCAACGAGAGGCGTTTAAGCTTCAACACATTTAACGTGCATCGGCCACTTCTGCACGGCGGTTCTTTAACGGTACTAGGCTCGAACCCATATCATACCATCCACGTGTCCAGAACCTTGACCACTAGGCTTTCGTGGTTTATGTAATTTTGGCAGTAGAGGCCACTGATCATGCATCAAACTCGTCACTTAAACATGATTTAAAATTATAGATCCGTTGTCAATAACGATGGATTGACTCTAAAGCGCCATTGATCTAAGCCAAGAAAACTTATCAAACTAGTTTTTGAAGATGAAACTCATAACAGTTCAGGTGACAAGCAGCAAGATTCTTAATTATAGCTGTAAGAGCGACAGTGTTTTAATTTTTAATATATATTGTTAATTCCTACGACCTTGGTCAGTACGCATCGTACTTTAAACTACGGCAGAGGCGCAACGTAAGCCCCCGCAACCTTGGTATCGCGGGGACGGGCAGAATTCTAGTGGGTGGACCCAAAGTCTGATAGTATAGCTTTGTAATCTTTTGTAAGATCCGGATTGGGCTCAAATCCTGACTATGCAGAGGGCCCTAATATTCTCCGTTACGTCACTGAACCACAGTAGCATGGCGAGATCGGCATCTAAATTTAGATCCTACTCTTTGCATCCTATGAAAAAGGATACATTCTCTGATTCTTGAAAGGAGATCTAGCCCACGAATAAAGGATGGAAGATACAAAATAGATATCTGGGGGAGATAAAACGACAGGTTAGCAACCGAGGAGGATGGAACAAGCCCTCATCAACACAATTCGTTTCATGAGGGATTTCTAAAATGATCTATAGAGACCCACAGGGGGTCGATGACGACCTTCAAGAGGTCCACACCAGCGAAAAAATAATTTGGGGGTCCATGAGATGTAAATGGGGGTCTATGATAATAGCTCTCATTAAACCAGATCGTGACTTTATTCTTTGGAAAATAAATTGATCTATTGGAAACTAGATTTTACCAATTTAAATTATTTATTTGCTAAATTTAATGAAGTTAATTTGTGATTAATAGGTGACAGCATATATTTTACTAAGACAAGGATCATTTCAGCATTTTTTTCAAGAATAAAGCTAAAGTAGTATAATAATAAACGTGTTGCAAATTTTCTCATTTTGTCACAGACAATCTGTACGGACATTTTACCAAATTTCAACATTTAAAGGCCCTTTACTCAGATTTTTAAACTAGATTTAAGATTACTTTTTTTATAGTATTACCACAGTAGACAGTGTCACATTTAGTCACATTAAAAAAAATGTCATATTAGTAACTTATCAGAATAGGCCTTAATGAAGGTCTTAAAATAAAGTTTAGAAACGGGTGACAGCAATTTTGGCTTTAAAAAGACATACCTGTTATTTGTCATGGATATTGTGAGAAAGTTTTTAATTGCTTTTCCTAATGAGAGGGAATTTTAGTTTACCAATCTTAAGAACAAAAACAGAAAGGAGGAAAAAAGGGAAAAAACTGGACACTTACTAACAAAAGGAGATTTAGGGTTAAACCTGAATAGATTGATATATTAAATTTTGAAAATTTGTTATTGAAGCGCCAGATTCATCCCTCAAAACCATTTGTTTGTTACTCAGTGATTTTATGTATTAATTTAATTTTAATTTGATTCATTAACGCGTGCTTCTTAAATCTTAAACACTATTCTTCACTATAGTATGAAATTTAGTTCTTTAAAAGTAAGCAGTAGTACAAGCTGACAAAAAGACAATAAAGTTGATAAATTTGCAAAAATTCAATATTAGGTATAAGCACGGGTCTAACCGAAACCAAAAAAATACTGCAAGCGGTCTACGAGACAAAAGTTTTGTGAACCTCTGCTTTACATTAACTGTAGTATTTTACCTTAAGTCTCATTCAACTAAAGCACCAACCTGCAAATGCAGATATGTAGCCAAATAAAGACCTTTGCAGAAAGAAGCCACTTTTACCATTCTCAGCTTTGTATCTTGATGAGTCATTATTAACTCCGTACTCTAAAACCTTGTGAAAGCTATTCGAGATAGATTTCGTAATTTTGAACCACGGCCAAGTGACGAGGACGAAATCTGAGCTGATCCCCCTCCACGGCACGTCTTCAATAACATCAGGGAAGCCATGTAGCCTAGTGGTCAAGATCATGGACTCATGGCTAGCATGTGGCAAGTTCGAGCCTAGTACGGCTGAAAGGCCACCGTGCAGAGGCGGCCGATGCACGTTAAATAGACTGGTGTGCAAAAATTAAAGACGAGACGGTTTTTTCAATATAACTTTGTACAAAAGCTTTCCAATCAACACATTTAATACCGTAAGATCCCCAATACGTAAGGACATGTGTAATGTAAGCAACACTTACTAAAAGAGAAATCTGAGGGATAAAAAGAAGCTGTATTGAAAAAGTAGCATGGAGCGCAATGCGACTGAAGGCCGAAACATCCCTGTGATGGCTGTCCAGCAAGAAACATCCGGTCTTTAGTAGGGGAAATGATCTCCCCTGACTGCTAGGCAGGTTTCACAGCGTCTGCCCATGCTGAGAATGAGGGTGTCAATGAGTTGTTGAGGCATTGCTGCCCATTCGTCTTGCAGCGCCAATCGAAGCTCCCGAATCGTTACTGGTAGTAAGGTACGAGCTGCCAAGCGTCTGCCTAGAAAATCCCATACATGCTCGATGGGATTGAGATCCAGAGATCGTGCCGGCCAATCCATACGTTCAATATCCTCATTCTCTAAGAGCTATTCGGCAGCTACTGTGCGATGACATGGTGCATTGTCGTCTATGAAAAGCAACTGCAGACCCATAGCGCCTCTAAAAAGACGAACATATGGAAGAAGAATCTCGTTACAATAACGGGTCTCGCTGACTGAACCTGCGTCGAAGATGTGAAGGTCTGTACGACTACCAAGCATGATGCCTCCCCAAACGAGAACACCGCGACCTCCATACCTGTCCCTTTCAATGATGTTCGAGGTATGATTGCGGCTTCCCCGCTCTCTCCAGATGAGTATGCGATGAGAATCGCTACTCAAACTGAATCTGCTCTCATCTGTAAAGAGTACTCGTCCCCATTCATTGTCTCTCCAATTCCGGTGTTTCCGGCACCACAGAGAACGCCTTCTCCGATGGGCAGGCGTTAAAGGTACACACCGTACAGGGCGTCGTGCAAACAGACCACCACCGTGAAGTCTTCTGGCCACGGTAAAACGCGATATCGGTCGCCTGTGTCGTGTGTCTAGAGATTTCTCCCGCTGTCTGCCGCCTGTTTCTTCTGGCCTGTAAGACAATGTACCGGTCATCTGCGGGTGTGGTTCCTCGTGGACGACCACTACTGAACCCCCGGATAGCTGTTCCTGTAGTTTGAAATTGTCTCCAAAGTCGTGAAACGATGCTGTGAGCAATTCCGAACTCTGCAGCCACACTTGTCACACTGCGGCCTTCTTCCAACTTCCCAATGATTCGACCTCGGGTAAATGCATCCAGATGTCGTCTAACAGATTGATTATTCGCCATTTCTCGCTGAGGCAGCACCTCGGTGTGATTTTAACTGCTATACGGGGTGCAATCTCTTTGCCAGAAATACTGATCTTACACCGACAACATGCTCTATACTACTCAGACACTCCCCCATTACGTCTACCTGCATATCTACGCATATGCTACCGTGCATCACCTTACTTAATCTCCTGATTGGTCTTTGTGTCCGCTCTGCCTCTTCGTTCAGCTGATATGCTAATTTTCGACTTCGTCCTTAATTGTTGCACACCAGTGTATATCGAGGCTCAAACATCCTCTCGTTTTTGTGATGTGGAAGTTAGGAAAGAGGGGTGCTAGGTTGGCTATGTTCCTCGACACTTGAACATGGTTAAAAATTACGATATTCGTCGCCAAAAGCCCTCGTGCAACTTTATAGTGCGACGTAAATGTAACTCTCATTCAGTGGCATCAGAACTAAAGCAAGTGCCGATCACGATTTTGTGACCACGACTACTAAGCTATCTGTGGAATCTTTCTGCCTTGGTGTGAATGAGTCTTTACTTGTTCAATATAGCGTTATACCGGGTGTTTCAAAAGTCACGCACAGCCACATGCTAATCATTGTTGTTTAAAAATAAAAATTGGTGGTTTAGATTTCTGTCACTAGATGGAAGTAGGGGCCCCATCATAAGAAGTTTTGAACGTATCAGGCATTAGTTTCAAAATACTTGTCAGTTTTAGTCAGTTGAGCTTAACATGAGATGTATTCTATTTTCCCAAGAACAAAGAATTCATCGCCTTGCTGAAAGTAATGAAAGGTATGCTTGGTTGCAGCAAGACGGCGCAAGGTGTCACGCATCACAGAACAGAATGAAAGTTTTAACTGAATTTTTCGATGATCGTGTCATTTCTGCAGGATTTTGGAAATCTCGTTCACCTGACTTGTCGATTCAGGATTTTTTCTTTGGGCATATCTGAAAAATGCCACCTTCAAGAATAATCCCCATACGCTTGATGAACTTAAGAATAACATCATTCTTGCAACATCGGACATTAATTCTCACACTCTTCCTTAAGTGTCAATTAATCCGGTAAAAAGATTTAAATTTTGTGTTCAGGAAAACGGGCATCATTTTGAACATTTACCTTGATTTTACCATGTCTGACACCTGACATTGAAGATAGCCATTCAACTTTTGTTTGTCCTTTATTCGGTTTGTTCACATAATTCATATGTCTTTAAAACTAAACGACAAAGGTTGATGTGCGTGACTTTTGAAACACCCGGTATAATACTGATTCACTATACAGAAGATAAAACTTTGTGTTTAACCCATTCAAGACAATAATCACACATATGTGATCACGCGTTTCTCCCTCAAAGACTTACAATTTCCTGTATATAATTCTGCTTTTCCTGCTCTTAGGACATTCATCACACCGGTCGGATCTAAGTTTGGAACGCTTTTATATAAATTTTTTCAAGGCACTGGATGGCGGTTAAAGTGTGTTTTTAACACGCTTTTATAAGTTTCACTTGTATGTAACGGAATCGTTGAACTCGATTTTTATCCACTTTAAAAGGTCAGTTTAATTCAAAATTTCGCACACTTGCCAAGGACCGGTGACAATAATAATGATTTCATAATTTTGTTTCATTTTTCTGATCAGGATCCTCAGGAATAAGGATTCTGGAGATTTGGCGACTAATTCCTTAAATCGTTTCCAGATTTGGCGACTAATTGCAAATACCCTATCCAGATTTAGCGACTAATTGCAAATATCCTTTCCAGGTTTGGCGACTAATTCCGTATTAAATTTCCACATTTGGTAACTAAAATGTTAAGTAAAAGCGAAAAAAAGCCCTACAAAAGAGAAAGCGTTTGAATTAGTAATTTCTAACTATAATAAAAAGAATGTTGTCTTGTTCTTCTGAAATGGAAAAAAACATTATGATCTAAATCAGAGATTCTCAAACTGAGGGAGGCGCAAGCATATCAAAGAGTCCAAAATAAAAGATTTAAAATAATTATTGATTTATCGGAATGAAGAAAAACAAAATACATTCTGACATCATAAAAAATAAAATACATATTTACACTGATATAAGATACTTATAAATGTATCAGAGAGGCAAAAAGGGTTTAATAATTGAATTATCAATACTAAATTAAAAGCATGTGTGTAGTAATTACTAGTGGCTTCCATAGGCTTATCATATACAAAATATAATACATATATTGGTACTATGTGGAGTTTATAATATTAAAGTCGTATTGTAGCTTTTGCGTCGAAGTATATTATTATTGCATTCAATACATTGCTGTTGTATGAGGGGAGCACCATGAAAATTATGACTCAAAATTGGGTCACAAATATAGCAAGTTTGAGAAGCACTTTTCTAACCGCTAAACTCATAATTAAAGTCTTTTGTAAATTCTCTTGTCAGATATGTGGAATGAAACATCATCCATTGCTTCATTTTACAAAAACAGCTGATAATTGATTCAGACGTCTCACCGGATAAAATAATTTCTCAACAAACTCTTCCATTCAAAAAGTGTACTTTTGTGTCAATAACGAAGCAAGTTTCAGAAAGAATATTGAGCTCTTTTTACTGAAAAATGGCATTGACTTTACACCTTCTTTTGCATGAAATATTTCAAACTTAGCTCTTCCAGATTCCTTTTAGTTGGCAGACCCTACATTTTGCAAACCAAGCCGTATCGACGCACTTATAGGATGTCAATGGGTATTCTAGATTCTTAAAAGTGATGCATTTAAGAATAATTCATCAATGAATAAATGTAAGTTTAAAGGACTAAAAATGCATGTTTTTTTTGTAGATCGAACTAAAAAAAATAAATTATAGTTTTTAATAAACTTAAATACGCTTTTCTAATTAATAGAACTAAAGATTAAAAAATACCTATTAATAAAAAAAAATTGATTAACGATAAAACTAATGTCATTCTGATAAAATCGTGTGGGGTGCTTTGTAGAGGAGATCGGGAGAAGATGAGGAGCGCGCGGTGCAAGATGACGAATGTCTTAACTTTTCCCTTTTCAACTAAAAGAGAGAATCACCATCAACCAGACACTACTAGCTCTCGTATCGACCGTTTGGTTAACAATGAGATGCTGAAGTCGCCATTTTTATGTTAGTTATGAAACTGTGATTGTTTACCGCTGCTATGTTTTAACTTTTATGCATATATAAATAAGCTTTGCTACAGACATAGGTAAGATACATCGTTTCTATTTAGTATTTATGAGTAGCTTAGTTTAAATACTACCTAATACCACGAATAAATCTCAATCAATCGACTTCCTTCATGGCAATGGAAACAAATATTTTTAAACAAGCTATGCGGGACAAGATGATGAGCTCGTCATCTTTCCCGGGTGTCGGAATTTATTAAACTAACTATGCTGTCTATTCAATCAAATACTGTTAACGCTTGTTTGCCTGTGTGTTTTCCTGTGTCACCTTTCACTTTTATCTCCTTTGGGGCTAAATGACGCATCGGATCAGAGAAGGGTTGTTAGAAAGGAGGCGTCCAGAGAAAGACATTTTCCGCCAACAACGTTAGAGTCAGGGCAAACTATCAAAGATAAAAATATTTTTGAGCACCACTTACTTCAAAGCGGCTACGCTTGAAAGTTCCGTTAAAGGGCTTAAAGAATGTGGGATTGAGTCTAATAATCCTCTTATGTTTAGCGAACATGACTTTGCTGCTTTTAAAACTACTGATAATGTTATTGTTGGTGATGAAACTGAGAATAATAGTGCTAATCTGCAGACTGTGGTAGTAGAAAACAAATATATAAATCCTCTAGAAGAACCAGAACTTATGGAAAATGCTGATCCCGATGCACCAAAGAAGCCTGCTAGTGGTTTTGATCTCAAACCATTGCTTAATATAACCCAATGTGAGAAAAAAAAGAAAAGGCAAAGAACTGAGCTCAAGCATTCTTAAAAGCACACTCATCAAAGAAATGTTAGAGCAAAGGGAGAAGCAGAAGGAAAAACAGGAACTATAAAAAAATGAGCAAAGGGAGTAAAAAAAATCAAACTAATTTCCTGTAGGCATTAATTCCAAGCCAAACAGTCAAACATCAGCTTCAAAAAATGGTGTTATAAAATGTTCTGCTTGTGACGAAGAATATTGTGACCCTCCAACAGAAGAATGGAACCAGTGCTGTAAATGCCAAGAGTGGTGGCATGAGGAATGTTCCATTTATGAAAATGGCATTTTTATTTGTGACTATTGTTAGCTGCGCAACTAAACACTTCAACATTATGTTACGATGCATTACGTTTAGTTAGTACAATGTAAAAGCATTATTATTATTTGTTAACCATGTAACATATCCAAAAGATAAAATAAATTTAAACTTTTTCAGTGTTGTCATATTGCACCAAGGCCCAAGTCATCTTGCCCCAGTAATAGGGCAAAATGACGATTTGTTTAAATTATGAAAAAATAAAATTATCCTTCATTTTTTTATTTGAAAAATTAAATGGTAATATATTTAATACTATATAAAGGACTACACTAACAGTTCATATCAATTTAATTTAACTATCCTTAAAAATAAATTAATAAACAAAAAATGTTAACATCGTCATCTTGCTCCGGTCTCCCCTACTACATTTTTAACAATAACTGAGCAATTCGGAATAGAACTAGTAAGAAATTATAACCCTTGATATAGAGCACCCCACGCATTTACCCCAATGACATAAATTTTCTCGTTAATCATTTTATTCTTACATTCAGAATTATTTTTTATTTTACTTTTTAGTTCTATTAAATATAAAAGAGTGTTTTTTAGTCTTTTTTTAAACTATAATTTATTTTTATAATATTTTACAAAACATTGAACTTCATTATGTGCTTTCGGCTCCGATTTTTTTTAATTAGATTTGGAATACTTATGAATGTGTAAACAACTACACATGTTTAGGCATTTTTCAGAAATTTAAAAAATCGTGATTTATTCCGCTCTGGATTTCAGTACATATTTCAACTAAATTAAATAAAAGATTGATAGCTTATTAATTTATTGGTTAGAAGGTAGCCAGTCAGCCGCTGTTCACCGTTTATAGGAGAACAGCGTTGCCCGAGGAACACCACGTGGAGGTCGGCTACCTGTTGTCCCTCGAGGGCTGTCCTTCCTTCTCTCACTCCTGATGTATACCTTCTGGACAGCCCCGGGGAAATCGAGTCTTGCGACTTCCCCTTCACTAGCACTCCTATAGAAAATGGGTCCATCTGCCTTGTCTCTAAATCGGGTAAAACGGAAAAGATGTCGTGCGTTGATGGGAGGGGGCGTGGATCAACGCGTCCACAACAAAAATACCCGGCACGCTTTCCGGAAAAGAGAATATAACTCAAAACACCGTCATTACAACAAATAATTTAGAAAAAGTAACTGCCAAATGTAAAATGATTGAATTTAATTATTAATAGTAAACACGCCATTCCAGCTTTTGGGTTCAGAAAATTTTGAAATAAATGTTGGAAGCGTGCCAGGTGCCTTCCTGGAGGTCTTGAGGGGAAGCTGGCCCACAATCGTGTGACACGTGGGGGAACCAGGAAAACCCCACGCGGCCAGCTCGATGACGATCTCGTCATGTCAACGAATAGGATCTTCATCTTCCAGTTCGAAGAGCTTCGGCGCTCGGCCACTGGTGGGGCACTAACTGTGCGTTGGTTAAAGGGAAGTGGACCAACGCTGCCACTTTTCTTCTGTCACAGTTCGGGTCTCTACAAAATTTGTCCTCCTTAATATATACTTCTTAATAATATGTCAAGTTCAGTTA
The DNA here is from genome assembly GCA_019973935.1 of Trichonephila clavipes. Lineage (NCBI taxonomy): Eukaryota > Metazoa > Arthropoda > Arachnida > Araneae > Nephilidae > Trichonephila > Trichonephila clavipes. Next base: position 615,745 of record BMAU01002488.1, read on the forward strand.
TTATTTTTTTAGTGTTGCATAGGTTGCACGTAAGAAAGTTTAATACCTATTTGGGGATGTGTAGCAATTATAATTTTCAAAGGTAAATATGTTTCAACTGCTATATAATACCAAATATTCGAAACTGGTTGTTCTTTTTGAATCAATAGTTAATGTGAATATTTGCTAAAGAAAATACTGCCTAATATCTATAAGTACACCTGTTTTCTAATCTATTTTTGTCCTCAGCGAGTGATATCAGAGTTTAATAACCCTGCATTTGTTAGTTTTTTCTTTAAATTTTAAATCCCATTTTCTGCGACTCTCAAAAATGATTTTTAGTTCATTAATAATCTGGAGGTTACAATGGACTTTTCTCACAAGAAAACACTCACGTAAATTATCATAGCTGAAGGGAACTGAAAAAACCATTAAGAATTCCATATGAACTTCTATGGTCATAAGATGAAATATTGCAACCAAACACTTCAGGAACAATTTACTATGTAAGGTTTAAATTGCAAATTTGATATAAGAAAGAAATCAGCAAAAAATATTATCACAAAGGAGGATTTTTAAATAAATCGACTTTAAGCATAAAAGTGTAACGTGTTTTAGAAAAGTATTCTTTTAAATATTTAATATACCACATATAATCTAACAATGTAGAACACTTTTTTTCAAAGTAAGAAACTTATTCAGTATATTTTGGAGCTAATGTATTAAATATTTAGCTAATTTTGAAAAAAAAAGAAGTTAACATTATTTCTCTGTATGAAATGGAAATTCTCTTGAATACTATTATGAAGAATAGGAAATATATTTCGTCTTGGATCTAAAATATAAAACAGGCACATTAAAAAATTTAAGTGTTTCAATTTTTCTTTAAAATTTTTGTAAATCGCATGTCTGACATGCACCGGTACTTAACAAATAATTTTTCAAATAAACTTATCCGAATGTTTTCAAAGAATTGAATGTGTTTGACACTCATAATCAGAACTAATCTGGCATGTTTATTTTAACTGCTAGAACATTGTAACGTAATCTTTTTTTAGATTGATTTTGATTTTAGTGCTTTGTTTATAATGTATTATCATCTTGACTCAACCACAGTGATCAAATGATCCGTTTCTTAATGTTTATGAACCTAAAAGTAAATTCTTAAGTATATATCACAATATTGATATGCAGGGTGCCCCTAAAACTTGACGATAATCGGGCAAAACATGAAAAGGTGGGCTCATATCTGTCCTGGAAAAATATAAAAAGAATTACCCTACAGTTGGTTAAGTGAGGACCACTACATTTCCAGCAAAGTTGAAAATTGACACCCCTGCACATCATGTCAATTGCTACTGTGGCCACCAATTTCACAATTTTACGATGGTATTTTCACTGACATCAATTTGCATAGCCGTTCCGTTAATCGCAGTCACAAGTCGGACAAAACACTCGGCAAGTTTAATTAAAATTAACGTAATTTGTATGTGTTGAGGTTTAAAAAGATGTCACTTAAATTTGACTCTCCATAAAAAGAAAACTTTTCCACACAACTCCAGACAAGTTTTTAAAATATAGCCCATTCCTACAATATTTGCTTTTTTCTGTGCATAACAATCATGGAGAATATTTTTATTTACCGCACTTTCTTTGAACAAAACCTCTGTTGGTACTTTTCCCCACATCATTAGTTATTTTGACCACAAATTCCTCAATTTCACAGTAATTTTTTCACTATCATTTGTGAACCTTTACAGCTGGAATATTAATCACAGTTACAAGCAAAGCAAGACCATTCACCGGTTTAGTTAAAATTAAAGTAGTTTAAGACTTTTTGAGAAAATCATGTCACCTAACTTTGACGCTTCATAAAAAGAAAAATATTTCGTACTATTCTAAGCAAGTTATTTCAAAAGATGACCCGTTTAGTGTTACAAATCCAAAATGATTTTCCAATTGTGATACATTTCTATTCATAACAACCACTACCAGTTTGTCTTCTTTTGCAAAATGACTTCTTTTTAAAAAACTGATTCTTACCTATGAAATGTAATTTATCTTCTACACGAAGTTCAAATTGTTCAGCTTTTAAAAAGTGACCACTTGACGAGTCGGGTGTAATTAGTTAAGTTTATTTCCTCCACTGCTTCAACAACCCTTTGCCGCAATTTGCCTGTTTGGATTGGTTTAAAATAAACTTTTTCTTTCATGCAGCCCCAGTAAAAGAAATCGATAGGGTCTAAATATAGTGAACAAATTGGTCATGACATTGAAGCATGAAGTTAAATCTTCCTACCGGTATTTTCCATGTCGAAATGCTTCAGTACAGAACGTGCATAATGCCTTGGTGCACCTTTTTTGGAACCACATGCGTGTCCATGTTGATGTTGACTAGCACATCTTCCAGCAGGCCTGGAACTTTCGACTCTTAACTAAATTTAAACTTTGGGGTTAACTCAATCAGTCCAAATATTTTTTCCGTTTAATACTCTGATCCACATGTTCATTTTAAGTTAAAATTGGGTTTGGTCTTTACGCATCAAATAAGAGTTTTACGTAAGCAATTTATGTAAGTCAAGGTAAAATATCTGTTTTTAAGATTGTTTTTTAAAAAAAGTCATTCTGTAAATTAAAATAAAACGGTGGTGGTTGTTATTAATAGAAATGTTGCAAAAGTGTTTTACCTATTTGGAATTGTCACTAAACGGGTCATCTTTTGAAATAACTTGCTCAGAGTAGCAATGAAAATATTTCTTTTTATTAAGCGTCAAAGTTAGGTGACATTATTTTCTCAAACAGGCTTAGAGTACGTTGATTTTAACTAAATCAGTAAAGAGTTTGCTCCGATTGTAACCCTGATTAATATTCCAGCTATCAAAATTCCCATACGTTAGTGAAAAAATCACAGTGAAATTGAGGAATTTGTGGTCAAAATACCTAACGATGTGGGGAAAGTACAAACAGAGGCTTTTTTCAATGGCATTCAGCAAATAAAAAATTCTCCATGACTGTGTGTTGTGCACATAAATAAAAAATTGTTATACGATTTAGGAATATTAAAAAAATAGACCGAATTTGAGAAACTTGCTAGGAGTTGTGTGTCATAGTTTTATTTTTATGGAGAGTCAAACTTTTTTAAGTGACATATTTTTCTCGAACAAGACTCACACAACTTACACTACTAATAACTAAACCAGCGAATGTCCGACTTGTGTGACTGCGATAAATAGTTCGGTTATGCAAAATGATGATAGGGAAAATGTCATTAGGAAATTGGGATTACAGTAGCTAATGATATGATGCTAGGTGTCAATTTTTTACATTTTCGAAAATGAGCTGGCTCTCACTTAACAAACTGCAGGGTAAATTTATATTTTTTTGCAGGAGTGATATGACCTCACATTTTTCTTTGTCCCCGAATATGATTATTTTTCGGGACATCCTGTATAAAATGCACAAGAAAATATTTTGAATACTGAACTTAAGATAACACATTTTCCAAAATGGAAAATAAAAACTTATACTTTAATTTTTTAACCTTACTTTTCTAATAAAATATAGATTTGTGCATAGTAATAATTACTACGTTTAGACACTAAAAAAGAAACACTAGTCATTCATCTTATTTTAAAAGTTATGGGGAAATTGTAGTTGTTAAAAATTCCAGCACCAGTTTGGCGAGATCTCCACAAGTCCGCCAATTTTCATGGTCACCAGAAAAATATGCAAGTTAACAAATGTTGATAAGCCAAGCGATGTATCAAACATTACAAATTTTGGGTGCCGATTTTCGCATTTAAATAAAAAAAAAAAAAAAGGTGGTCAAAATATTTTGGTACGCTTTTATCTGCACGAGAGGAAAATAAATTAACTTCAAAACATTCACTGATTTTAAATATCTTTGGTGTTTTTAATTTCTGTTTGTGTGTCTCGCTTAGACCTCACTCTGTGAAAACAACATCGGAAATTCCATTCAAGTATTTGTTAAACAGATAGCATATATTTATTAGTATTTAGATTTTAAACTTCAACTGAGTATCTTAAAACTAATTTTGAAATAATTGATTAGGAACATTTAGAACATATTTCATATCCATTTTCTATTCAAAAGCAAATAATTCTTCTAGATAGCCATTAATTACTTATTAAAAATGGCAGATTATTATTAATCATATTGTCAGTATATGGCAAGAAATAAGCAGCAGATGCATATCAAATTAATTCCTGCACTCGTGTATATTTTCAAAAATTAAAGTACGTCGCCAAAATGTAGTCAATATAGAGAAGTTTTATTCCTTCATATACTATAAAAACAGAATTTGGCGACGTTTTTGATTGGGTGAAATTAGCCAACGGTATTATATACACCTTAATTTTACTGTATACACGTTTAAAATGATTACGTTATTGTAAATGGTTTATTACTTCATAATAATGAAAATAGACCGTTAATATTTAACATATAGAGTAAATGTTCTGAATTATATTTATCATGTAGTACTATTCGCTACATTTTGATTTTATCATCACAAAAGATAGATTCTTTACTCAAATATTAAACTAACTGCATTTTCAATACCCTGACTTCAATGTGTTAGATTGAATAACAAAACTATTCCTATTTTACTCCTTGAAAATCTGAAGAATATTACGGACTGCAATTAAAATATTTCAGATGGATAGCACTTGTCTTATTGTTGCTCTAGTTATTGTAAGTCTATTGAGGGTGAAAAATTAGATCCTAGGGAGGAGCTGGACGCTTAGCCCTAAGGATAACTCTATTATTAGGAGCACTCACCTCAGGGGTACTCACCTTAGGCTTGCAGCGAATTTTATGGCGGATAAATTCAGAGGAAAAGAAACTCACTTTTTTGGGAGCAGGTGATGTCAGTTTCACCTGAAAAGAAAGGTTAGGCTTAGATTGCAAGGGTAAGCTAACCTTTTTAGGTTGTGGAGGAACTGCCTCAGCCTGCAAAGGAACGTTGATTACAGGTTCACTCACCTTAGACCTCTTAGAGGCTCTTACCTGGGGAATATCCTCCCAGTCCATGGGTTCACTTACCTGTATGTAGGAGGTTTCCCACTCCATCTCCTCCACGCGGACCTCCGTGGCCTCCCAGTCCATATCTGAAAAGATAGACTTGACCAAAGTTAGTGTAGTAGTCATGTTACAATGCCAAGAAGTAAAAAGAAATCAAATAAATATAAATAATAATGCTTAAAAAGATACAACGTCAAATTAAAAGGAATATAAAATGATAAATCAATTGAAAAAATTTGATTTCAAACCGTCAGCAGTAAGAGCAGAAGCCTTTTTTTGGCGATTTTTTGGAGAATCACTTGATACGGGTTTACTTCACAAAATCCACAGCCAAACTGGCAAAATATGCTTAAACAATCGCGTTCCATGAATTTCAACCAATCAGATGGAAGTAATTTAAAGTGAAAGTAGAAGTTTTTAAAAAACGAAAGAGTTGAGTTGTTTCAGGCAAATCATCTTGCAATTTTATATAGAAATTTTATATAGATTGCAATTAGAATTTTTACTATCAAACTGTAAGGAAATTAATATCAATGTAGCTCTTGCAATGCTAATTCTACTAGAATTACATGCAAAAAATTAATATAAACATTTTGCAAATAAATCTGCTGGTTCATATAATTGACTTTAAAATAAACCAGCACTTTGTGGAAACATCAGTGTGATATCATAACAATAATCTTAGGCGTGCAAAACAAGTCTGGTACTATTTTGAAAGGAAGCTAACGCGCAAGTCACACACATTACTTTTTTTTATTGTAAGCTTGTATGTTGTATATGATGTGAATGAGGGTCTGGATTTGAGGTTGACTAGGTAACCTCGCGTTTCTAAAATGACCAAGCTTGTATTTTGAGTAGATCTGTTAAATAGTGGAATATGAGATTATCTAATTCAAAAGATAATCTTATTTAAAATAAATGTCGTAAGTAAAATATGTTGCACATGAATTAGTGAATGGTATGTTTTAATATACACTGATATGTTTGAATTCAACGCTGAATATACAGATATGTAAGTGTACTCTTACGTAGATCCGGGTTCGGTGATTTTATGCAAAACAGTCACAAAGAAAATAAACAGTTCTTTAAGAGCGATGTGAATTATTTATCAAAACTCCAATCATTTAAATTTAGGATTCAGCGGCAATATTCACAGGGTAAATATCTGAAGGTCTTCTCCCCTTTAACAGCATACAAACACAATAAACAGTGTTTAAAAATACACATAAGTAAGGATTATTCATGAGCACAGCCGAGCTAATCGCTAGTCGAAACAATCCTCATTACTCACTGGTTTAATCAAGACTGACTGGTTTGCGGCTGACACTCCTCTTTTTAGGCGCGGCAGAAACTTCAAGAAATATAACCGCTTGTGTCATCGACAAAAATGTTAATGGAGAGATCCACTACTTTCTAGAAAAATCCAGAGGGTTCCAATCTCGCCAAAATGATCGCCAAACTCACCAACTTGATCGTCAAAAATGATGCCAACTTGACTCTACCGCCAAGATTTTGCCAAGTTCTCATTGAATCGCCATTATAACTTAAGGGATAAGACCCTGTAACTCTCAGACAAAAAGGACTTGAAACGATAGAAATACTCTCTCAAGATAACTTTGCAATCGCCTACACTGATGGTTCCTCAAACAGATCCCTCAGCAATGGAGGTGCGGGAATCATCATCCTCATACAGATGGTAATAACTACAAACACATAATTAACACAGGCATAATCGCCTCAAACTTCACAAGTGAACTCATGGCGATTAGAGAGGCCTTTATATTATACCAACAAGACCCACATGGTATTGATTCTACAGTAGGATTAGTAATCATCTCAGATTCTAAATCAGCTATAGAAGCGATAAGAAACGGAGAGACCAACGTCTCCTGTGATATTATTAACCTTCTAGAACAGCTGCACAGCAAAAGAAAATCCTGTTTCCTGCAATAGATACCCGCACATATTAACATTGAGGTTAATGAATGTGACGATATAGTCTTGCCAAAAAAGCTAGAGACATCGATCATAAGTGCACCACCATCACACTTGACGATGCTAACGCAGTAGCCAAACATAGAATTATGAATCACACTTTTAAAAAGCCCCTAGCTACGGAATTTGACTGTCCCCGAATTATAACATCCACAATTGCCATATTGAGAACTGAACACCTTAAGGGCATGGAGATTCACCCAGACAAAACAAGATCATATGTTCAATGCAAACACTGCCCAGATCTTCAACTCACGCCCAATCACATCTATGAATGCCCAACAGTCACAACAAAGTTACTTTAAATGGGAATGGTCCCTCTAAGAGACTCTTTGTGGGAAATCCTGTACAGCCCTGATGCTCTCCAAATAGCAGAGGCAGTGATCAAGACTTTCGACGGAATTTAGTGATATCTATTGCATTTATTCATGGACACGAGAACAACACTAAGGTAAGAGGCGGTATTGCTTGTGAATAGTAATATTTTAACATGCATTAAACACCCAAATAAGAATTATTTACACTATTTACACAAAATTCGTGACAGTACTTTTTAAATTCTCAAGGCCTTTTGTTGTTTTTCATATGAATTGAAATATTTCTCTTAGAAAGTGCCTCTTCGGGAATCAACAAGTCTTTTTACTGAGGAACGAAATTTAAATGATGCGTTACAAAACCTTTCTTGGTGATATTCTTTTTAACTATTCTTTGTTTTGTAATTGAAGGAAAATTGAAACTCCATTGTATTTTAACAATTTTAATTTAATTAAATTTTTAAGATTTTTGTGAACCATTTTTCTTTTATTATTTGAAAATAAACTTTGGTGGAAGACTATAAATTGCGCTAATTCCTTTCGACTATGAATGTAGAAGTTTTATATCAGAGCCAAATTGCAGAAGGATTAGAATCAATTTGTGGAAAATAAATGCTTATATTATGCATACTTATGCTCAAATCGAAATAATTGTATCGATTTACTTTCCACTTTGTCCGAGAGACCTAAATACTAAAATATGGAAATTAGTGATAAAAATTAGCAAAGAACAAATACACGCATAGAAATATAACACGATTCAGGAGTTCAACGGTATTTGGCTGGTTATGCAAATTCAAAAGGAATCGGTAGAGAAAGGGTTCCTATTAACCGTGCAACAGTTCCTCTCAACCGAAATAGATAGATTCATAATAAAAGAAAAAATTTCCCATTAAAGCCTACAATCCTTGACAATGGACAATTCACAATCACGAGGAGGGATATTTGATGAAATTGTTTACAAACACAGCAAGGCACATTCACAAACTTTGCTCTACGCAGCCCTATCCAAGGTCACGGCTAAAGAAGGACATATTGTGCCTACTGATGGGCGTTAACGTTTATTCCACCGAACAACGAAGCGATGCTTCCATTACTAAATGAGTTTACAAAGCTTTCTACTGTTAATCTTACCACAATTGATCAATTTATAGTCAATAAATTAAATTGAGGGCATATGGCTCTCTTTTCTCTCAACAGCCAAAGTCTCCGGCCACATGTACGGGATATCCGTGGTAATATGTTGTGCAAAAAGAGCATATTCTTATGTTATAAATATAGCTTCGCAATGGGGAGTTAATTGTGATTCAAAATTTAAAACGTATAACACAGTATACACGAGATTTTGTGATAAGAAATACCCAGTACTTTGATCAAACTAAATCTAATTTGGGAGATATATGTGCCATGAGATGAATTTTACCTAGCGGTAAACCTACTGTTGTCACAGTTTATATTTCTGTCAAATACACAAAACGTTACTGACAGTATAGATTATATCCTGGAGACATTATTAGCATATACAGCAGGTGGTTCTAAGCTACTGGGTAAACAGCATCTTGGACTTTCACTCTTAATTTGTAGCGATTTCAATATTGATCTCGATATTGATGAATTGAGATTAGTACAATTTTTATGAAATCAGACCTTTATTCGGATTTTTTTTCCTGGTAAAGCCCCTGGGACGATTTGGTATGATACAAACATTGACGCGATGTTTTCCCGATTCGTAAATCAAGTATCTACCAACATTTACGTATCATACTTATCACAAGCCTCTTGTCAGTGATTAATAATGGCGAGAAAATGCAATTAATACTCACAGTTATATTAATGGTGAATTATTATATTACTTGTTTTGTTGTCTTTTGTGTTTCTAAGACTAAATTTCAATATCTCGTGCGAGTCCAACTGAGCGTTTTATAACAAGTCGCCGAAACAGCTGACTTATAAAATTGACCTCTTTGAGGCTGATCTGCAGCCTCTCAGTGTTAGAAGAATTTCAAATATTGTGAAATATTATAATTAACGTCTCAGTTTTTGTTCTGGTAATCGAATACCGGTATTCCTCAAGTGCTGGAGCATTAATTAAAGACTGAAAAAAATTACCCTTATAGCCAGATGATCGCTGATAGTTTGATTTTTAGCTCCATTAAGGCGCATCACTTGAAATCTTGCATTGACATATCTGAGAGTCTTCATGAAGAGTGAACGATGTTATGCACTTGATGTAGCTCAGCCAGACAGAGAGATAAACAACACAAAACGATAGCAATATACTGGGTGCTAAAAACCTATTGAGCGTGATTTTAAGCCGAAAATAAGTAACATATCGATATTTAAAAGGTTCTGTATTTTAAAAAAGTATTTTTTGAAAGTTTTCAAACAGTAATATTATGTATATAATATATTTGCGTAATAAAAATGAAAAAAATTTTAACTGGGGCACAATATATTTATTTTAAAAAAAGTTAACTTCTTTAATAATATTGTAGTTAGATATGCATTTGCTTAAAATGTATGCATTTTTATTGTAAAAAAACAAGTAATATAAAAAAATTAAGTCAATTCCTACTTAGATCAACAAAGAAAAATTTTGTTATAGCTACTTTTTATTAAATAGTTACAATTAATATAAATATGTATATACACTGGACAGAATTACAACATTAAGTGGTAAGTAACTTTTTTTAATTATCATTAAAGTATCGTATTGTCATCCAAAACAGTCATGTATATAAAATTTAGGTTCAACTGCATGTTTTTAAACGTAAGAAAAAAATCTTTTAAAGTTTTGACTCAAGTCGCTAAGAATGAAATCAACACGACTGTATCTATAATTCTTTAAATAATTTGTTTCGGTCAGTTAATGTTAATTAATCATAATTAAATTATCGTACCTTTTCCCAAAACAATAGTGTACAGAGCATTTCAGCTGAAATGAGGGCTTTAAAATGTGAGAAAAATCTTTTCAACTTTCGACACAAGTGACTAAAATGGTCGCTAAATCGCCAAAAATGATTCCAACGTGTCCTATATCTAATTCTTTGAATAATTAGTTTTAATCAATTAGTTTTTATTAGTTACAACTAAATTATTGTATTGCCAACCAAAATAAATCCTGTATATAAAATTTCAGCTCAAATCAACGCTTTAAAATGTATTTTATTAAGGATTGAAAATTCCACCAAGATAAATAGATAAAATAAATAAGTATAGAGATTGTGAGCTGTAAAAGTAGGTATTGAATAATACAGTTTATGCGCGCCTATCGGTCATAAGAACCATCGAGCCGAACAAAGTATACCAAATTCCGAGTAATTTTCTGATTAATTCGCATTATTTTCAAATACCCTCAATCTTAAAATAGGGGAAGCCGAAACCTAATTATAATTGATTTTTTTTTCATCACTGTGTCTCTTATGAGATAATTGTGTTAGATAAAATCGTCAATGTTCATGTTGGCGATCGCTCGAAAAAATATTCGCCAACGTATGGTCAATATACTGATGATCAATAATACATATATATAACCTATAAGTATGTATTGAAATCTAATTTAATCGTATTTACAAATTTTACTTATTAGTTGGTTATTTATAAATTTCGGTAAACATTCTACAAATTTTTCATAAGCTTTTTTTATTCGTCAATGGTTTAATACGTAAATGAAGAAAAAGCTTTTTATTTTTTGTTTAAGTAACTTACCAAGTAACTTTGGCTACAAGAAAAGAGCCAAACCAAATGGACAAAAATTATCATCGATGAAATATGCCAAGACAAGATGCGTGAAATAGTATGCTTAAAATGACAAACAAAACAGTAAGTAAAATATTGAGTTCAGGATTGCATATTTCTACCACTTTTACAGTAGCTTCGTAATTTGGGAACTTTGAAAGAGTGAATTAGGACGTAACAGTAGAACTTTTCCGTTTCGCTGGCGTTTTTGCCGATAACACACAAAATACACACAAAAATATTAATAAATATTAATTCTCATTGGTTTACTTATCAATTTTCGATATAATATGAAAAAGACGTTATTGATAAGAAAAGACCACGAGTTGTTTTTAAAATGAGGTGGTAAAAGGTTACCAGCGGGAATATTCAGGAATTGGCATCAGTTGTATCATTTTTGGCGATTTTATCACCGTACGCCGGCGAAAGGGAAGGAGACCTTACAGTTAATCTCCAACATACTATCCACAGTTTCTAAATGCTGTGCAAGTATTGAGTTTTTCCCCGACGAAGACCTAATACTTAGCGTTTGTTTTGGAGCATTTGCTCTATTTTGTATATATATTTATGTATATAGGTGTCAATTCTAGAGATAAATTTGTTTCTTTCTTAGAGATAATTTTGTCTTTTCTCTGAGTAACAGAGATTTATATACAATAGATGTGGAAAGAGAATAGAAATTCATAAAACCTAGTAATAAAAGGAAAGTGTCCCTGAAGAAATTCAACAATTACATCAGTTTGATGTCAGAAATGCTTGGCATATAACTGGAATGGAAATGTATTCAAGACCCGTCGGCTTCATTAGCTTAGAGGTAGCGGGCCCTCTTCGTAATCCCAAGGTTGATGGTTTGACTCTGGCTGAAGTTCATAGATTTTTCTGGATGCAAAAATCGTAGTCATGCATGCAATATGATTATGTAGCATGTAAAACATGCCTTGCGTATCAATTTGGCTCAGGAAAAATTAAATCAAAGCAATATTTAGCATCCGAAGAGAGTTTAAATAAAAAAATATAATTCAAGCGTCCAAATTTGTTAATGAGGTTGCCACTAGATGGTGCCACCAAGAAATAGCTTTCAAATTTAGGGTTGTGTCTGCAAAGGCTCGATCGCTAAAATGAAACCACATAGAGAAAGTAGTATTCAAAATCCTTCCTTGATATTTTTCTAATAAATCATTCAGTAATTAATACATAAAATTAATACATGTCCTTTTTTAAAGAAGTTTTCAATATTTCTATTTTCATGAATATCCAGATATAATATATTCTCAGATATTACAGAGAGAAAAATATATTATTACTTCTTTTTAATACATAAAGAATTCAAATATTTCGATGTGTTTCAAAATTCGCATTTATCCGAACACCAAACAATATCAGAATAGGACTGTTTGGGTTCAGATGAGTCAAGTGAGTTGCTATTTTGAATATGTGCTACAAGTTTTCGCTTCGAGTAAGAAAAGACAACGGCACTTACATATTATCGTAACAATCACAAAGTCTATTAATATCTCGCCAAGTTGGCGACCCCGATTTTACATTTGTCGGACACGCTGAATTATCGACCAGGTACTTCGTTTCACTTAATGTCGCCAATAGGTTACGGTGGTACGTAAGTACCAAGACAACTTATAAGAAGGTATTGTGTCCAAGCAGTGACGGGGAAAATTTACTTCGTTTATGTTAAGGTATTTGGCGACGATTTTTGATTCGTTGAAAATTGTCTACGATAAATACATAAGTACTGAAGATTTCTTGTTTATTAATGATTATGTTACATTTTTTGAGTAACTGATATATTTGGCGTCACTTTTTCTATTCATCAATAAAATTCACTATTGATTTCGTGTTATGATTGTGGCTAAAGGGAAAAAGACAGTTGGCGAATTTACTTAAATTACCTGAAGTAGAATATGTGATTGTATGTAAATAATATATATACATATAAACCCGTTTCTAATTCATTTTATTTCGAAGATCCCTGTTCAGTTTTTAAAAACTATTTCGTAATAAATATACAAACACATGGCTTGAGTTAAAGTGTAATATAAGAGGGGGGAGCATTTGGCACAGTCCTTTTTATGCAGCTAAAAGCGTTCCCAGGGTACTTTTGTTTGATTTATTTGTTATTTTTTAGGATGAATTCGATATCTCCCTATGACATTTAGATAAAAATCGCTAGTCCGAAGAAAAATCGCTAAATCTGATGCAGCCCCCCTATATTACACTTGGGCCGATGGCTCCAGTATGGCTTTGAGTCTTAAATCCCATGGAATCGTGTCCATTTTTACCCAGTGTATGAAGTCATTTAGATGCTATAAAATTTCTACAGTTTAGAAACTGCTCTAATTCTGTTTGTTTCATTCTTCTGTCAAAATTTATTTTCAAAAATTCACAAACATGTTGTTTGAAAATAACCGTAATGATTTAATTAAATTGTAATAATATACATTACAATCCTGAGGCTCTTTCGTATTGGATGGAATTCAATTCTTAAGATTATTGCCACACAACTGCTTTATCACCCACCATTTAAATTTGATTCTGTAGTGAAGATGCTCACTGATTTCTGAAGTGACAATTCATAAGAGAGATATTTTAATGTAATTAAAGAAGGCTTTGGGAATTTAAAAAGTACACTCACACAACTCTGCATATTCTGCATTGAATTCAAATACATCAGTATATTTATAAACAGACCATTCACTACATCACGTGCAACATAATTTATTTACATTTATTTTTATATAAAAAGATTAACCTTTGACTTTGGTAATCTCATATTCCACTATTTAACAGATCTACTCGAAAGACGAACTTGGTCATTTTAGTAACGTGAGGTTACATAGTCAACCTCAAATCAGACCCTCATCCACATCATATACAACATATAAGCTTAAAATAAAAAAAGAAATGTGACTTGCGTCAGCTTCCTTTCAAAATGTTACCAGACTTGTTTTGCACGCCTAAGATTATGGTTAGGATATCTAACTGATGTTTCCACAAAGTGCTGGTTTATTCTAAACTCAATGATATGAAACAATAGATTTATTTGCAAAAGGTTTATACTAATTTTTTGCTTGTAATTGTAGTGAAATCAAAATTTTAGGAGCTACTTTAGTTTTAAGTTCCTTAGAACTTGCTCGTAAAAATTCTAATTGCATCTATAAAATTTCTAGAGAAAGTAATCTACTTTATAGTATTTAAAAATTGCAAGATGATTTGCCTGAAACAACTCAACTCTTTCGTTTTTTAAAAACTTCAACTTTCACTTTCAGTTACTTCCATCTGATTGGTTGAAATTCATGGAACGCGATTGTTTAAGCATATTTCGCCAGTTTGGCTGTGGATTTTGTGAAGTGAACCCGTATCAAGTGATTCTCCAAGAAATCGCCAAAAAAAGCTTGTGTACTTACTGCTGACGGTTTGAAATCAACTTTTTCAATTGATTTATCATTTTCTTTTTCCTTTTAATTTGAAATTGTATCTCTTTAAGCATTATTATTTATATTTATTTGATATCTTTTTACTTCTTGACATTGTAACATGACTACTACACTAACTTTGGGCGAGTGTTTCGTTTCAGATATGGACTGGGAGGCCACCGAGGTCCGCGTGGAGGAGATGGAGTGGGAACCCTCCTACATCCAGGTAAGCGAACCCATGGACTGGGAGGACATTCCCCAGGTAAGAGCCTCTAAGAGGTCTAAGGTGAGTGAACCTGTAATTGTTAACGTTCCTTTGCAGGATGAAGCAGTTCCTCCACAACCTAAAAAGGTTAGTTCACCCTTGGAACCTAAGACTAACCTTTCTTTTCAGGTGAAGCAGACATCGTCTACTCCCAAAAAGGTGAGTTTCTTTTCCTCTGAATTTGTCCGCCATAAAATTCGCTGCAAGCCTAAGGTGAGTATTCCTGAGGTGAGTGCTCCTAATAATAGAGTTATCCTTAAGGCTAAGCGTCCAGCTCCTCCCTAGGATCTAATTTTTCACCCTCAATCGACTCACAATAACTAGACCAACAATAAGACGCATCGGAGATCATTTAATTGCAAATAACAGTCCTCAATACTCTGTGGATTTTGAAGGGGAAAATATAGGAAGAGTTTTGAGATTATATCTAAAATACTGAAGTCAAGGTTTTTGAAAATGCTTTCAGTTTAATATTTGAGAAAAGAATCTATCTTTTGTTACGATGAAATCAAAATGCAGTCGATAAAATAGCATGATAAATCTAATTTTGAACGGTTCACTTTATATATGAAGTATTTAACTCCCACTTTTCATTATTATAAAGTAATAAATCATTTACAATAACGTAGTCATTTTATTTGTGTATAAAATAACATAAATATACGATATTAAGTTAGATATAATACCGTTGACCAATATCGCCCAATCGAAGACCTCGCCAAATGCGGTTATTCTTTTTTTATATTTATTATAGTATGCGAAAAAATGAAACTTATCTATTGGCTACATTTTGGCGACGTAATTTGATTTGATAATAAAATACAGAAGTACAGTTATTAATTTTATATCCATCTGCTGCGGATTTCTCGCCATGATAAGACAATAGGTTGTATGATATGCTGCTAAGTAATTAATGGCATTCAAGAGGATCTATTTTGTATTGGATACTAAAAGGTTATGAAATGTGTTCTAAATGTAGCTAATCAATCATTTTAAAATTCGTTTTAAAAAAACCCGGGTGAAGTTTAAAATCTAAATGCTAACAAATGTAAGGTATCTGTTTAAGAAACACATGAAAGAATTACCCATGTCGTTTTCACATTTTGATGTTGAAGACACACAAACATAAGTTAAAAATTTTAAAAGTATTTAAAATCAGTCATTGTTTTGAAGTTTATTTATTTTCCTCTCGTGCTCCTAAATGAATACCGAAATATTTTGACATCTAAAAATTATTTCAATATGAAAATCGGCAACCCAAATTGTGTAATGTTTGATACATCAATCGTTTTATCAGTATTTATTTGCTAGCATATTTTCCGGTCACCATGAAATTTGGCGGACTTGTGGAGATTCCGCCAACTTGGCACTGATCATTTTAACGACTAAAATTTCCTGATAACTTTTAAGGTAAAATGAATGACTTTGTTGTTTCTTTTATAATGTCTAAACCTAGTAATCACTCCTATGCACAAATATATATGTTTATCAAGGCACACAGTTATCTATCAGTTCATTATTTCGAAGAAATACTTAAGCCTGAATTGTCTTAATGTACTATTTTAGCATCGAAATTGCTCGGATTGGTTATGAAGGAGAAGTACATTGCATAATCTTTTCTAAAGAAAATGGTCATTTATCTATATTTTTTTTCAATTTCTATAGACTTTTAAAGTATTTCTCCGTGTATATTGCTTTGTTTTAAAGTTTTGCCGACGAAGCCATCGGCGCAATTTGAATGAGATTTTAACTCGTAACAATCAATTTTCTGGTTTGGAAGCACTCGTAGATGATGCTAATTAAACCATGATTACATCCCAATTTAAACTGCGGTTCTTCTAAATAATATTTGTATTTTATAAACAGGACTAAGTTTTTAAAAAAGGATAAAATTCAATTTCAATATATTTGTTGATTAAAAAAACTAGTATAGTTTTAATACACAATTATGTGTAATGTTTAAACGACAGTCAGCATTTTGGTAGGATTTTAGGAAAATTTCTGGAAAGCTAAATGTTATTTTAAAAAAGACAATTAATTCTAAATTCAAAGCATACTTAGCTAAAAATATAAGGTAAGAAAAATGTTGAAGGTGATGGTCTATAACAGAAATTTTCCAACTTGTCATTAGAAAAAGTCATCATTCCTTCTATTATGACTGACAATGATTCTTACATTATGTAAAATATTGAATCAGGTTATTTGATAATGAACAATGAAGCTATTATTGCAGAAATTTGTACCTTAGGGTATCATGTATTTAGCATCACATTGTGAAACAATTTTATATATATGCATTTTTAGTCAGTTTTCAATACGTAATGAGAACAATGTTTTCCCCTTTAATATAGTTTGAACTTCAATTAATTTGGGAATTCTCGTAATTTGAAGCACACACATAATAGTGTATTAAAGTTATACTAGTTTTTGAATCAAACAATACTTTGAAATTGATTTTTATTCTTTTTCACAATTTGTTCTTGTTTATAAAAGACAAATATTATTTAGAAAAAACGCAGCTTAAAATAGGATGCAAACATGGTTTATTAGCGTCAACTACAGGTGCATCCAAACCAGAAAATTATATTCGAGACACTAGTTTGATTTTAAAAAATCAGAGTACGAAAACAAATAAATTTCATGGCTGATAGAAAGTTGAAAGAAACATGCATAGTATAAATGCTGATTATAAAGAAAATTCAATAAATGTTCACGAAAAAATTTGAGAATCTGATTTTTCAGAAGTTTGGAAGTACAATATCAGAATTTATGAATGATTTTTTATAAACTTATGAGAAACTGACTTCAAATCCAGCTCAGGGCTATTATTCTTTCAAAGACGCACATAATTTATGTTTACAATATCTGTTTAAGAATAAGAATGTATGTATTTGAAAATATACAGAAGCATTTGAAAAAGTAAGGATAAAGTAAAATTTTGAGATATTAGTTATGTGTTAATATTTTGCTATAGATGTTAAAGGTTTAGTTTTAAGTTCACAAACATCAAGAAATTCATTATGTATTCTAACCAAAGCACACAAAAAAAAAGCCTTATCGGAAAGAGCAAACTTAAGATTTTGGGAGTTAAAATAAACATGCCGGATGATCTTCTAAAGATATGTCTGAAATATTTTAAATTCTTGTTCATTTGAAAAATTAGTTGATAAGCTCCGGTGCATATTAGACATATGATTTACAAAAAATATTTAAAAGAATAATTAATCGCTTAAAAACTTTTAAAAAATTGTCTGTTTTATATTTTAGATCCAAGACAAAACCTGTATTTCATACGTTCCTCATAATACAATACAAGTAGTTTTACCATACCATATGGAGAATTTATGTAAAATTATTTTATTCCTGCCTTTACTTAAATATATAATAAATTAGCTAAGTAAAACACTGGATAAGTTTCTATATTAAAAAAACTATTATGTTTTGTTAGGTTATCTGTGAAATTATTTTTTTAAAGAATACGCTTTGAAAACAAGTTATTTTACTCAAAGTTATTTAAAAATCTTCCTCCGACTATATTTTGCTCTGATTTCTTTCCTGAATTAAATTTGTAAATTAACCCTCTCATCGCAAGTTGTTCTCAAAATGATTGGCTGCAATACTTTATCTGATGACAACATAAACGAGTCCACGTACTTTTCGACCTTTTCAGTTCTTCTCTCTCTCTCTTTCAAGTATATTCCGCAAGTATTTTCTCCTGACAGATATCCATTTTCCTCATCTCCGTATTATTTGATCACCATAGAATTAGTGATGCAAATCACAGAAAAATGTATTTAAATTTTAAAGTAAAAAACTAACAAACACAGAGTTTTTAAAATCTGAAATCCCTCATTGAGAATAAAAATTTATTATAAAACAGGTTTACTCAAAGGTATTAGGCAACATTTTTTTTTCTTTACAAGTTTCTTACATTAACTATTCACTCAAAAAATAACCTGTTTCGAATATTTGGCATTATACAGCAGTTGGAACATCTCTTCCCTTGAAAATTATAATTGCTACACATCCCCAAATAGGTATTGAACTTTCATACGTGAATCTCATGCAATACTATAAAAAATAATTTAACTTGATATATTATTAAGGAAGATAGATTAAGGAGGACAAATTTTGTAAAGAGACCCGAATTGTGACAGAAGAAAAGTGGCAGCGTTGGTCCACTTCCCTTTAACTAACGCACAGTTAGTGCCCCACCAGTGGCCGAGCGCCGAAGCTCTTCGAACTGGAAGATGAAGATCCTATTCGTTGACATGGCGAGATCGTCATCGAGCTGGCCGCGTGGGGTTTTCCTGGTTCCCCCACGTGTCACACGATTGTGGGCCAGCTTCCCCTTAAGACCTCCAGGAAGGCACCTGGCACGCTTCCAACATTTATTTCAAAATTTTCTGAACCCAAAAGCTGGAATAGCGTGTTTACTATTAATAATTAAATTAAATTACTTTACGTTTGGCAGACCCTTCGTCTAAATTATTTGTTTCAATGACGGTGTTTTGAGTTATATTCTCTTTTCCGGAAAGCGTGCCGGGTATTTTGTTGTGGACGCGTTGATCCTCGCCCCCTCCCATCAATGCACGACTTCTTCTCCGTTTTACCCGATTTTTGAGACACTGCAGAAGGACCCATTTTCTATAGGAGTGCTAGTGAAGGGGATGTCGCAAGATTCGACTTCCCCGGGGCTGTCCAGAATGTATATATCAGGAGTGAGAGAAGGAAGGACAGCCTTCGAGGGACAACAGGTAGCCGACCTCCAAGTGGTGTTCCTCGGGCAACGCTGTTCTCCTATAAACGGTGAACAGCGGCTGACTGGCTACTTTCAAATGAGAAATACGTTTCTGACATATTTTCGCAACAGGTCTAATTACGCTTTTCTTTGCGGATTGTGTACCATGTGCCTTAACATAAAAGTGTGCTGCGTATCTTTTCCTTACTTGAAACACATTGGTTTTAATTGCTTTGAAACAGTTTAGCCTATGAAAAGAATTTTACTTGAGACGTTATATGTAAATCATGCATTTTGAGGAAAGAAGCGGCTAATAACCATTTCGCAAAGCGGGATTTCTATCGGCTAGTGTGACTACTAGCATCAAGGAATTCCATGAATACTTCCTGCACAATGTTACGCAAAATCTTCTCGGTATAAAAATATTTTTAAAATCCAGAGAATTTAGCTTCAGACATTCAAAAATTCATTATTATCAAACAGCTCATTTACGCGCTTTTATTAGCTTCAGTTGTATGTAATGGAATGTTTGATCCCAATTTTCACCCACTTTAAAAAGACAGATTTATTCGAAATTTTGCTCACTCAACAAGAACCGATGACAATACAATAATGTAGTGATTGTGTTCCACTGTTCTAAACAGGCTCATCAGGATTAAGGATTTCCCATTTTTTCAGATCCCATCCTGCATCTGACGAATGATTCTAGATCTCATTTCTTCATTTGGTAACTAATTCCAGATCTGGCAACTAAAAGATTAAGTTACAACTTAGTTCGAGTAACAATAAAAGAGTGTTTTTTTTTTAATTTTTACACTATAGTTTATTTTTAGTTTAATGCTTGGCTTATTACCATTGTGATTAAAAATGTCAAATGATTGTTATATTATTTAAAGCGTCGCTTCATTAGTGTAATTTATTGCAGTTATTATATATAAGAACTAAACATTACTTTAAAAAAGTATAGCTTGTAAATTGAGCTGATATTAATATTTTTAAGGTAAATTAAATACATTTTTACCCATCTGAGATAATATTGTACAAATATTTTTAAGGCATTTAACTACTTTAAAGTATTCCCAATCTTCTCTTTATATTCAAATATAAATACCGCATTTATTGGAATCTAAGCCCCACTTCTTTTCTAATGTTAATGCCACTGAAAATCGGGTGTGGCTTAGAATTGAAGACAACTCATTTGTTGGGTGGGAGAAATTGAGTTTCCACCCCTTTCAAAAGGAAAAATATAACGGGTCATTCTGGCTCCTTGCATCGATAACGTATCCCATTCCGCAGTTTTTAAGTCTGTCCTAAACATCGTTGTCTGCTGGTATTTTGGAAATTTTTTTGTATGCGCTTTCTTTTAATCACCTAAACATCAAACATATAGGTAGTTGCATCAAGTTGAGTGCACTCTGAATCAAGTATGAAATGAGACAATTTTTTATGCAGAAAAAAGGGAAACGTCATTACCACTAAAAATTTTTATGGATTAAGCAAATACATATCGATGCGTATGCAAAATGATACAGTTTTTGCTTGTAAGTGTTCAAAAGTCTTTAGTAATTCTTTGACATTATTTTATAAAATATTCTTCAAATGCATTGCATGGCATGGAAGACGGCATCGGATAGGTAAATAGCGACGCAGCACCGACATCCATTCCGAAGTCAGCTGTGACAATGTGAGTGACGAATCATTTTTGCAACATGATACTGACGGTTAGAGTAATTCTAGGGTCCATATATGTTGTTGAAATTTATTAATACCTTAGATAAATAAATGAATAATTAATTTTTTTCATTATTTTTGTTAATTTTTTATAATTAGGGAATACCAATGAAATTTTTGCATAGTTTTTTTTATATTGTTTCTCAAAAACTTGTGGAGAATTGGATGTGCGGCTTAGATTCGAGTAAATATGGTAATAATAAACTTTACTACAGCACATAATATATGCAATTAAAGAGGTTGATGCTAAAGATTTTTGTGTAAATAGTAATATATCATATAAGCAATTTTAGCTTGTAGCATTTAAGAGAAATATTTTTTAGACGATGGCAAAGTCTGGTAATGTTCACCGGTATCGACTCGTCTTGTTTCGTAAGTTCGTTGATTGATTACTGGTTCAAATCCTGATATCAGAAAAGACCCACCGTGCAGAGGAATTTACTGGTTAAACTTTCGAAACCAAAAATCTTAAAACAATATCGTGGAGCAAAGTCCCTTATAACTTATTTGAAAAGTGCACAAAACTTATAATTGTCACGTAAATTCTTAACCCTCGCTGGTTCACTTCAGAGGTAGGAGCAAAACACACACTACTAGACAAAGAATAAGGATAAATGCTATCAGGTTATTTTATAAAATTGTCAACTCTGATAATAAATTGAGCTCTAGCATCGAAAAATATACGCCTGATCTTAATTTCTACAGACACAGATCAATTCTATTTCATCCTGATTTTCTTTAATTTTTAAATATGTCCTGTTCTATCGATATTTTTTATCTTTTAATTTTATTCTTAAACTTTCTCCATCTGCTACCAAGTGACTGGTGTAGCTTCACACTTTAACGTAAAACTGAGAATAGTTTATCTCTCTGATCAAATATTCACTTAAGCTGGACTCAATACCAACTCATTTTAACTCTTTCTATATCTAAATATTTTCTGTCTTTAACTCGGACTCCTTTGATGCAACCGGATTGGTTAGCCCCACTCCCATCAGGAAAAATGTTTCGAAGTTAAAAGTCCTTCATCAATTTTTCAATTCCTACTATTAGCTCACAATCTCTATATATTTATTTATTTATCTTGGTGGAATTTTCAATCATTAATAAAATACATTTTAAAGTGCTCGATTGAGCTGAAATTTTAGATACATCATTATTTTGGATGACAATACAATAATAAAATAATAATTAATAAAAAATAATTTTCTAAAACTAATTATTTAAAGAATTTCAAATACAACCACGTTGGCATATCTTTTGGCGAATTGTGTCAAAGTTTAAAAAGGTTTTTTTCTCATGATTTAAGCATTCAGTTGAACTTAAATTTTATATACACGATTGTTATGGATGACAATACGATACTTTAATGATAATTAATAAAATATATTACCACTTAATGTTGTGATTCTGTCCTATGAATTTTATTAATTGTATTTATTTAATAAAAAGCTGCTAAAATAAAATAAATTTCTTTGTTGATCTAAGTAGGAATTGACTTAACTTTTTTTATATTGCTTGTGTGTTTTATATTTGTAAATTTATTCATCTCAAAGTATTTTTTTCTTTTTGGCTCTCATCAATTGCATTTTTAACTTTAAATATTTATTTAAAAGGGCAATTTTTGAAAGCGTTTTAATGTCATCTAAAATGTCAGGAAAGGAGATGAAGTTTCGCAAGATTTAAGTTCTCCCACCTCACAAACTACAAACTGCAATTTCGTGATGTGGAGACTTGGAGAGTATATTATCATGGCTCAAGTGTCATATATATTTCGATTGACTATGGTTCAAAATTATACGCTCCTTTATCAATAATATTTACGCAGTTTTAAAAAGTGACATAGTAATTGAATACCCACTGAAAAACCTCGTTATGTATACTGATCATCAAAACGGGAATAAAATAAATGCTCAATCCCCATAGGAAGGGAGCAATTTATCAATACAACTGTTTCGTGAACAATACCTTGAGAATGTCTTTCTCCTTTTAAAGGAATAAAGAAAAAGTATTTTACTCACAGTTCTCCGTGGGGGAGAAACTTCTCCTCTCGAAGAAAAGTGCTCGTTATAACCCAATGTAAATACAGAAGAAAAGACCATATAAAAAAGTAAACAGTAAGGATAAAGTAGCATTTTATCGTTTGTGTTCTGAAAAGTATCTTGAAGAGGGCGGAAACGAACAAAAGCAAAAAAAAGGATGAGTTTTCTCATGAATATACTGCCTTTCTACTTTCTTTTTCTTAGCACCTATTTCATGAGGCAATTTTACTGTGGTGTCGCATGAATTGCTTAAGGCTGAAGGTTTTGAACCTTTAGACTTGTGGAAATTCCCTTTGAGCCTTTAGTCAGCTGTATTAAATAAAATACAACAGAATTTTTCTAATAATTAAGAGTCTCTAAAGGTTCTAAACCATTATAATAGGATGCAAAGTATAAAATTTTCTTATGATGTTTTCATTAGCATTTTTAAAAAATAGAACACTTTCTCGAATCATAAGTCAAAGTCGAGTGAATGAAACTCGTGTACAAAACTATGTAGTATGGTTGTAATGAAGTCTTATTTTATCTATCTCTTATGATAAAAATTTGAAACATAAATCTTAGTATATTTAATTATAACCAATAATATAAGAATTGAAAACATTCGTTTCAATTCTGATGGCGTCTGCTGTTATTAACAAGTAATATATAAAAAAAAATATTAAGTTAATTCCTACTTTGAATGTATGAATAGAAAGTATTTTATTAACTGAAAATTTTAATAAAATATATGTATATAAATAAATATTTACATAGGAAGAGAGTGATGTAATAGTAGGAATTGAGACAAGAGCACGATTTGTCTGCATTGTTGCAACAATGCACACCCGGTTTGGCTAATTTGGTTGAAAAACAGGTTTCCCGACACCAGCTTTTTTGTCTTTGTTTTAACAGTTACAATGTTATAACAATAAAGACGAATCTAAGTTGGTGTCAAAAACTGATAATAAATTTAATTAAGCTTAATTAATTAATTAATATTTGAAAAAACTGTATTAACATCAAGTGCCATCCACTACAAGTTTAAAAAAATATTTGAACTTGATTGGATGAATAGAAAGTATATTTTATGAAAATTTGAACAGGATAAATAAATATATAGAGATAGTGAGCTAATAGTAGGAATTGAAAAATAGGCAATAATAAGAAATATATGTCAAGAAGAAAGCCAAATCAGGATGAATTCGAGAAAAATATGATCCATAGAACTGAAGTAATATTCTTTATATTCGATTATATTTCAATTCCTTCTAATATTCTTGTTTACATATAAAATACTGAACTTGTGATAGAAGGTTACTTTAATTTTAAAAGTTTACTTTAACCCGGGATGAATTTATCACTAATTATAGTATATTTCTGAAAATTAAATTCATCTTCAGTGAAAGTTAACTTATTATAATTACAATTCACAAAACAGTTCTTATCTTCCTCTAGAAAAAATTAAATTTATTACCATATACTAGCTGGGATTTATCAGCATCAATATAATTATCTTACTTAGTAAATTTCAAAAGAACATTAATTTCAATGCATATAACTTTGTGATTGTAAGGATGCAATTACAGCTTATTTAAAGGAATCAAAATTCTAATGTTTTATTTACAAACTTGTGCGTCTTGGAATGATAAGAGACTTGCTATGTCAAATACATCCAAATGCACAAGAAAGATTTGATGCGAAGTAAATCATTAAGTATTCCACTTTATTGATGGATTGTTAAACACATGGAATCAACTCTTTAGTTACTAATTTTACTTCCCAGTAACTAACTTAATTAACGATATTTCAGAATGTAATGGATTTTAAAATATAAATCTTCTACAAATTCCAATTAACTCCGTGAAGCTTGTAAAATTCCTAATAAGTCAATAAACAGGCATTCTTACTTGGCTAATGGGAATGAAGGCAGACTTTAAATATATAATCCTCATTTGTGTTCAGTTAACTGGAACTGGATTTCAAGAATGTTAACTGCGTATAATTTTGCTATTCATTGCAAAGTAACTTCGATTAAAGTCTGATTTATTTTGAAAATTCTCACTTAAGTGCATTCAGTACGGTTCACGACAAACTTTCTGGGAGAAATGAGGTTTAATATGCATAAAATGGTGTGCACAGAAAATTATTTTAGAAAATAATGAGAAAGATTTATATTTGTGTGAGTGTAATGAATTTATTTTGAAAAATATAGGCATCACTAAACAAAATAGAGTTGGAATGAAATAATTTATTGAGAAATTTCAGACGTAAGAAAGCGTTGACAAAAAAATTCCGAGTTTATTACCAAGTACAAATCGATCAAAAGGCAGAATCCCTACATACTCTCAGACACAAAAATTAGATGGAATTTCTCTTATATAGAATATTTAGCAGGAGTGAAACTTGTGAAATGTGAAACTTCTGAAATTGTGATTCGGTAATATGTATATACATATTTATTTTAGTCACTTTTTTATTAAATAATTACAATTAATATAAAGTTTTCTTTGTTAACCTAAGTAAGAATTAACTTGAGAATTCATTTTTATATAACTTGCTCTAAATTTATTCCTTTATAAAGAGTAGCTAGCACACACACATATCAGGAAATTAATATTCTGATCTCAAAATGGTCATTTTTAGCTTTGACAAAAAATTACTGTAATATTGTAGAACATAAAAATGGCTTCAAATCCTTACATAAAATAATCTTCGAACTAAATTAATAATCTATTAACATTTATATAACATTTGTACATCATGCAGAAGAAACAAGTTACTAAAATGTCTTTCGACCAATATTTTGATTTGAAAGAAATATTGCATTACCTCTAAAATCGAAATAACTTTAAAAGTATTTTGATTCACGAAGATAAAAAACAATGTCTAATCTTCGAATCAATGTTATCATTTGCTTTCCTAATTTCTAAGTTGTTGTTTTTTTTAATTTTGGGAGGAAATCGGAATGAGTCATATCCTGAAGTCAGTTTAATAGGGAAAAATCTAAGAACGACTAAGAAAGGATGTCGATATATTCCCTGATTTCCGAAACCAAGTTTCTTCCCGTACTGTCCTAGTAATGAAAGTAAATCCCTTTTCTTTTTTCGTTTTTTGGTTTGCAAGATAGGCCATCTCTCTCATAGTTTGGTTAATCCAATTACTGCAGAGGGAATACTGAAGGATATACTTGATATACCTCCGACTTCCCGCCTTCCAAGAGGGATAAAGGGAAAAACATACTTGAGGATAACTGGATGATTAGTTTTATGATACACAGTAAACTATGCGCAGCTGGAATAAACCAAACTGAAAGGAATCCAGTCTTATTAGTATAACGAGATAATTTGTTGTTACTAGCTACAATATCAAAAGAATAAAATAACTAGACTTTCGTCTCACTTGAAGATTACAATTCAATTTCTTTATATAAGTAAAACGTTTTTGTGACGACAGTCGGTTGGCCAGTTGCTTGTAAACGTCGCGATAAATAGATATGCATGATCGAAGCTCTTTTCGGAATTTCAAACTCCTTTCAGAATTGGTATCTATTTTAAGAAAATGCTTTTCGGATTTGCTGGAAAACTGGATCCCTATATATATTTTATCCACTCTCAAAGAATACGGTTCTTCTTGTCCATCTTCATAATTTATCAAATTATTGAAAATATTTGTCATTGACAGTTTCGCCTTCAATCTAGTGTGTGCAGCTAGTAAGTTGATAGAAAGCAATTTGATCGTGCATTGAAGGGAAAGTGTTTATAGCAAATGAACAGAGTCTTAAAGTGTATTTATATACAGTAATAGAAAACATAATGTTAGTGACAAAGCCGTTGAAATTCATATACCGCATACAAAAAGATTGCACAAAAATAAATTTGAATAAAAAAACGCTCGAAAACAAGTTCTACTTTATATAGCGAATAATCAAAGCAAAGAAATCTGTTTCTAGGTATTTTACATGAATAGAAATGCGTGACAAATAAATAAAAATTAAATACTTTGGAGTAGCTTCATTTCTCATGAGCCACACTTAGAATTTTTTTTAAATACTTTAGTGTGTATGTTCAAATATACTTTTAAAAGATGCAAACAATTATAGAAATATACTAACAGAAATCTTGATTTGATGTGTGAAAATACATGAAATTTGTTCAAACATCCTTTACAACTCATTGTATTGCTGCGTGTATGGAAATAAAGGTTAATTTTAAGGATAAATTCCATGCATTTTATATTCTATGAATTTATATCCCATGCATTTTATATTAAAAATGATAATCATGATTCTTTAGAAATAAAATCATTAAAAATCTGTACATTATATATGAATCAAAGAGCACAGATAAAATGTAAAACCTGAATACCAATCTTATTTACAATGTCATCGCCACTACATTTCAAGTAGGCAATCATCAGCAAATTTAATATGCTATGTAATATGCAACCAATGCTGGATTCACATTAGGTACTAAATGCTTAATACCCACGATCGCTTCCCATTTAATTACTGCCTTACAAATCTATCCTTCCTTCTCGTGGTAACAAATTTGAGGAAAGATAATGCTTAATCTAGTGGGATTTTAAAATATAAATCTACAAAGAGAGAGAGAGAGAGTGCTCTACAGTTAACCCTAGAAACACTTCTTATCTAGAAGGCCCTTAAACATGTATTCTTACTCGACTCTGACTTCAATTATAGAAGATTTGATGGAATAATCCTTGTTTGTGTTTGATTGAGTGAAACGAGAGTGCTGGAATATTTAATGCCTGTAATTTTATGATGTAACCTGTAGTGTTTTTGATTAAATTTTGATTTATTTTGGAAGCGAATCTTTTAAATACATTAGCCATGTATATTTCACGAAGTATAGGGAGAGAAGATTAGAGAAACATTTATTTGGAATTTGGTTTAAAAGGCTTCTTTTGAAAGTTCACGTTGAAGATTCGGCCGTTATAAGTAGATGTTAAGGTTGATGATTTCATAATTTATTCTAATGTCATTCGTAACATGAAGCGTGAGATAAGTTTCTAAAATTTCTTACTTTTAAAATTTTGCTGGACGAATTAAAATATGTGTGAACGCGTATAGATTTGGTTAAAGTTATTGTTAATGAGATTTTGTTAAACACCCATTTACACAACATCATTTTCCCTTTAGTAAAGGGCATAGCATGACAGAATAGGAAGGGGATAGGGATAATATTTGTGCCCATTTGAAGCTTGATGAATATTAAATCGGAATAAAATTATTGCTTATTTATTTATCCAACGCCCATGCTTGGCTTCTTGGCTATTTCATACCACGCCTCCAAGTAAGGACTGCTTGTCATGTGTCGGGTGCTCATCGAGTCCAGTGTTTTGGAGCAGGTGGACGCCATCCATCCTGGAATGGATGCTGAGCGGGCCGGCCTTATCAGCAGCCAGGTCAAGCCAGTGGAGGTATACTACCATGAAGTCATGTACGGTGGTTAGGTGAAAGCGAGCAACTGCATCGGCTCTCTCCAAGTGACTCAGAATAGGATCCACAGTGGTCGGTTTTTCCCATATATTTCCAAGACTCTTGAAGTTTTGGGTAGTGGGAGTACATTTGTCAATGTATGGGAATATAATGTTCTTTGCTCTTCTCTGAGGGTGGTCAATGAGATTTCCAGTCTGAAATAAAATTGGATAAATATATTCCAGTGAATTAAAGAGTTATACTGTATCTAAAAATGTGTTGATAATAAGAAATAACAATCTTTAAATTTGCGTGTGTGTTTTTTTAAAAATTTATTCACTGTTACCCTTTACTTTTTCAGTGGCTGCAATAACCGAGCAGTCTTGGTTGTAAACTCAAGTCAAACGTTGATGTTAAAAATAAAAATTCTTCAATGCTGGTTGTGATACTGGTTAGTGACACTGACTGCTGTGCCGTAGAGTTAGAGTTCGAATCCTGGTGAATGCATGAATGCTTGTAAATATATAATGCATGCACAGGAAGCGGACTCTCTAAATCACGGGTGGACAATTTTTCAGGGTACGGTTTACTTTTAACTTTTTTACACGGTGTTGCGATTCACCCAGTGGCGTAGGTGTAATGATCTTAAAAAGATCCCCTAGTCTAGCTGACATTGGCATTCCTTAAGTATGTTTTTTCTAGCATTTAGGTGGTAGAAAAGGCGATCACCTCAAAAGGTTCGATCGAAAGGTTAAAGATTACTCTGACTCTAAATGTTTGGAGAGCCAATATTCCAATCGAGAGTTGGGTGATAGAGGAAGAAGTGTGGGATATCCCATAATCACCCTCAGGGCGTTCTTTCTCAGAATTAGGGAGAAAATGAGCAAAGTCCCCATCACCTACATGATCCATAAGCTACGCCCACACGACAGACGTAATTTTACCCCTTACCGTGATGAATTTCATCAGCCTTGATATCATATTTCTGTTGATCAGGTGGGATAAGAAACGCAACAAAAGTTCTTATAATGATTTTTTAAAAAGAAAATCATTTAAATATTATGTATACAACTAACATTCAAATATAAATCCGTCTATATTGACTTTATATAATATCGCACACTTGTTTAAACTAATATGCCATTAAATTAAAATATTCGAAAGGTGGTTTAGAAACGCAGTAATCTAGTAAATATTGTCCAAAGGATCGAAACTGATGTTCAGATTCAAATCAAGCAGCCCCATTTTAATTTCTCCAAATATATCAAATGTGAAAATATTGAAATTTGTGTACATTAAATTAACATGAATTTCAACATCATTTGGAAATTATGAGTTATATACCGACTTTTTCTTGCTGCCTTCAACCTTTGATAATAACTAAAAATAAATAATTACATCATCAAATGTCCTAAAGCTCCTTCTTGTGAGAATTTTTTTCAAGCTGAAGAAAATATTCGTGTTATACATATCGATATCCTAAACCTTCATATCAATTTAAGTACATCGGGGATAAATTTTTAACCCTATGAATAATGGTTAAGAATTCTATGCCTCCTACAGCTACCTACGAGTCCATATGAATATTGCTATTAAACTATTTAAGCAGCATTCAATTGTATTGGTGGGGATTAACTTTTTTAAGTGTTGTAAACAAAAATTCCAATAAAATCCTATTTTGATGAATCCCTTTGTGACGATTATAAAATGTCGTCAAAAGGTCAAAGCATGATTTTCAAATTTGAATTCGTTGCTAAATGAAATCAGATGGCGTTAAACTGAAAACCAGTGATGGTAACGTTGTCAATGTGAAAATTAAAAAAAGTATAGCATAAGTTAAAAGTTGTACTTCGAAAAAAATGCATTGAAAGGATTTAAAGGAATGGGGGGGGAACCGTGGCTTGATGTTCTCAATTAAGTCAGATTGTGTCTTTTCTAAGACAAACTGAAGTTTATACAGAACAATAAACATGTTTGGATAATTATGTAATAGGTAAGGTAATAAAAAATTATAATTGATGCATCGGTAAACTTATCGTGACTTTTGGCGTCAAAACATTTATTGCCAAGAAGTGCAATAAAGTTGAATTCAATCCAAATTCCATACACTTTAAAGTTAATACATTAAATTCTTACGTTTATTTTTCTTGGATTAGATCAGGTGTCAGAAACCTATGGTACGCGTGCCACATGCGACATGAAGCACAATTCTCAGGGGCACTTTGCACCACATTAGAAATCTGTCAATTTTTGAGTGATGGAAGTTGACAAATTTGTAATGGTCCTTATTTTTCAAACACCTTCGGAATTATGGACATTTACGAAATTTCTAAATATACCTGAAAGATAAATTTATAGCTACTTTTAAAATTATTGAGCATCATTGTAGGAGATATTTAATTACTTGAAGAGAGAAAATTGAGTGTAATCTGCTTTCCTCACATGAATAATGTTTCGATTCCGCTAAGAAATTGTTTAACAGCTAAATGTTGAGAATCGTGCCAAATTGAATGTCACACATTATACCCCTGATTTTTTATGCGGATGTGGATTGGTGGAAGAACTAGGTTTGCATTAAAGTTTTTATTATTTTTTTATTTAAATATAATGAAGGGAAATACTTATATTTTATAATGTCTATTGCTTATTTCAATAAATATGTTTAAAAACATGTAATAAATTAATATAAGATTAACTGTAAATTTACGTTATTGACTCCTATTCTTTAACTCTGCATGCATTATTGTAAGAATCAAATTGTTTCAAAAATGGCCTGCTGTGTGGCACGCTGAATCATATTGGAATGTTGGTTTGGCACGTCATAGGTAAAAGGTTGCTAATCCCTTTATTCGTATTGTTTTTAAACACTCTTCTAATCACACAGGTTACACACTCAATCGCAGTTGGTTGTTTCCTTTCTATTTTGTAAAATTTTACATATAATTTAATTTAATTTAATTTAACGTATTAGCATAATCTTTATCTTGTTTCTATTTTAAGAAATTAAATAAATTCTGCAATAAAAATTCTTATAAGTGAGTCTCTCAATTAAATTCTACGTTGTTTTCTTTTCTTAACGTCCATCACAATTTTTTTTAAAAGAAACATCTAAAAAATTGTGTGTATATATAAAATTTTATATATATATATATATCTTGGGGTTTCTTATAAAAATAAGGAATATATAATCAGTATACAATATGTAACATTGTTTTAAATTTCCTTTAGATCTATGCCAGAGTTTTTATTGCTCTTTTCTTCCTTTATTTTTAAAACAATATTAATGTTTAACCTTGTCTGGTAATGAATAATTCATTTTAATTAAAAAGTTAAAACTAGTTCCATTTTTGTTGGATATTGGAAAAACCTTTTTTTAATTTTGCATTTTTGATTTCTCGATAATTTAATATTGCTTTGACATTTTATTAACGTATTCGTTATAAGATTCCTGTTTCCAAAATACATGACAAAAGGAGTAAGTTCTGTCATGAGCACAAATAATTACTTTCAAAAATACATAAAATAATTATTTAGTATAAGAACTGGTTACAAGTCACTTAGAAATAAGACATGGTATTCATTTTGATTAATGTTTATCTGGAGTATTTATAATAGGATTTATCACACACAAATCATTTACAAATGTTACTAGGTATATTAAAAACAAGTTGTGCTTTTGCGTGAAGAAAACACAATGTAAACTTTTAATGAGATAATTAATTAACTTTTTATAAAGTTCACACTTGAAGCTACTTAGAGGCTATTAGGGATGCATCTAGTAGTTTTGAGCCAAGGTCAAGTGATGAGGAAATCAACTGAGCTTGACATCACTCTGCAAATCTTACACACTACATAAACGTGAGAACAGGAAACCTCGGTAGATTTAACGAGCATTATCATCTAAATAATGAGTCTTAAATTGCACCTGAAATAGAACAACGACTCAACAGATACAATGTCATTCACAAGTTCACGACCACATGGAACTGCGGTAGCCCAGTGGTCAGGGTATCGGATCATGGCTGGCGTGTCATAAGTTCGAGCCCGGTACCACTAAAGATCCGCCGTATAGGGAAGCGATGCACGTTAAATTTGTCGAGAGCTCAAACATCATCCGGTTGGTGTGGTGTTGTAGTTAGGAGACTGGGTGCCAGCTCAGATCTCGTCCTCGTCACTTAACAATGGTTCAAAAGGACGAGGTCCATCTCCAAAAGCCCCTGTGTAGCTGAACAGTGCGACGTTAATATTCACTCACTCACTTGTCGTGACCACATAAAAGAGAAAATACCAGATGTATACATAAGTATTTTCCGGTTTAACTACATTACCATTTAACCATTAAACTACAAACACACACAAGTAGAGACCACCGAAAACTAACGTCTTTGTTTAATCGCTCAGTAATCATTTCGAATTTTGTGCCTGAAAAAGAACATTTATGGCATGCATTGCTTTTCTTATTTAATTAAAAAAGGCAGTAGAAAGTCATCGTTTGTTGGTAGAAACATATGGTGAACACGATCCATCGATTAGAGCATATGAGA
Source organism: Trichonephila clavipes (assembly GCA_019973935.1). Lineage (NCBI taxonomy): Eukaryota > Metazoa > Arthropoda > Arachnida > Araneae > Nephilidae > Trichonephila > Trichonephila clavipes. The sequence goes on from BMAU01002488.1 coordinate 648,985, forward strand.
CATGGTTTCGAAAATTTAAAAGTCGAGATTTTAATGTGAAAGACAGAGATTTCTGATAGGCCACGAAAGTGCGAAAACGAGAAATTACTGCAATTATTGTGTGGATGATAACTCTACTCAAACTGAACAGTAATTGGCAAAAGCATTAAATGTGTTTCACAAGAAACAATCAACAGACGTTTTCGAGCAACGGGGAAGATCAATAAAATGAATAAATGGATCCCACACGATTTGAGTGAACGTCAAATGGAAAATCGCAAAGTCACTAGTAAAATGCTGTTCAACGCCAATATAGAAGATCATTTTGGTATCGAATTGTGACTGGTGACGAAAAATGGATTTATTTTAAAAACAGAAGTGGAAAAAAAACGTTACTTTCACGTGACGAAGACGGTTCTTCAACACCATTGTCAAATCGCTTCGGCAAGATTATGCTTTGTATTTGGCGGTACGAGACCGGTAGTGTGTATTATGAACTTTTGAAACCGGCGAGACCCTGCATTGATCGAAAGATGACCAGAATGTGCCGGAAGAAATGGCAAAGGGATTTTGTTACACGACAATGCACCATCTCACACAGCAAATTAGTGAAAGACACATTGAAACCACTTGCATGGAACATTCAACCACACCTGCCGTACTCCCTAGACCTGGCGCCATCTGACTATCACCTTTTCGCATCAATGGGGCACGCATTCGCAGAACAGCACTTCAGCAGTTTCCAAGAAGTGAGAAAATGGCGTGATGAATGGTTTTCCGCAAAAGACAAACAATTTTTCTGACATGGTATTCATAAATAACGTGAAAGATGTGGGAAAGGTGTAGCAGTAGATGGCCAATATTTTGAGAAAAAATAATTTCCTTTAAAAATTAAGTGTTCTTTTACGAAAAAAAACGGAAAATACTTATGCATACACCTGGTATTCTCAAGAATTGAGTCCGCAAACTGTATTTTTTTATATTATTTCACTAGATTTTAATTGTTTTGAACCTAATATTATACTTCATAATAAAGTTCCAAAAACTTGGGCAATGTTTGATCACGGTGGCCTATTGGTCAAGGTCATTGACTCGCGGTAGGCAGGCCATGAGTTCGAGCCTAGAAATCACCGAAGGCCCACCGTGCAGAGGGGGCCTATGGCGTTAAATATATCGAGGCTTAAATGTCCTCCCATTGGGATGAAAAAGTTATGGGAGGCGGATGCTAGTTCAGGTGTCGTCCATGTCACTTGTCCATGCTTGAAAATTACGAGAGAGCCGTCTTCTTTTGTGGAATAACATGATGTTTACTTTCACTAACTCACTTGGATGACGTTGTCCGGTCCCAGGTTCAAGTCCTGCGCCCCAAAAGAGCATCTGTGTAGATGGGTATTTGCAGGATGAATCTGTTGTTGATCAAAATCTTCACGTTAAAGTGGTGTGGAATTTAGTAGGGTTCCGCCTCTCAGTTGTCGTACTCTCGCTTGACAATGGTTCCAAATTGCAAGGTCAGTCACCGATAGCCTTCGAGTTAATTTAAGTAGGTTGTTAATAAACACTCATTCATACATTTTCTTTTTACTGAAAAACATTCAAACTCAAAATCATTGAAACTATTTAAACACCTTTAAAAAGTTTTTTTATAACATACTATCCATTACTACGATTAATGAAAATCCAAGCCCCAAAACTTGAACAAAATACTTTCAGACAAAATGTGCCCATTCAACCAAGACAAAATACTTTTGTACCTCAAAATCGCTACTCTTTTTAACCCAACTTCCAAAATTTTAATAGAATACGTCCCCAACATCCCCCAAATCAGCATGCTCATTAACTTTAACAATCGAGATTTTAGGCTCAACCACCACGCACATTTTCAACATGGACTGCCACCATATCCATGTAAAATTTGCACACAACAAGGAATTCCCAATGCTAATCAATGATGGAAACTGCAATGTCCTTTTAATCAACATCAATTAAGGCAAACCCCATTTAATTGTGATCCACCTTTGGCTGCTAACGCTGTTTCTCAGAGCTCGGAGAACTCTGTTGGCAGTCAATAAATTCCTAACCAGAGACAAAACCTGAGGCCTCTTGCTCCACATATTGACAATTATAGGTGTCCGGACACATCTCATCATTGCCAAGCCTAGCTAACTTGGACAATTTACCTAAACATAATGTGAATATCGTTATTGATACTGGATCCACTCTATCTTTAATTTCTACACACAGATATTGTAAATAAATTTAGATTACATAAACAAACAACTAGGCCTATACATATTAATAAAAAGCCCATAGCAATTTTCAACTAAACAAACTATGCAAAGCTTACTTAACAATTGGACAGGTAGAAAGAAATATAAATTTGTATATAATTAATAGTAGTCTACCTTACATTATTCTAGGACTACCAGAATGTAGAGAGTCAATATAAATTTGTTATTGATTATGAACATAACCTGTTACTACAAAATGGACAAATTATTATAAATCAAAATCCACTCACTAAACCAATTTCATTACATTTACAGGAAGAGTTAGTAAATACCTCAGAGGAAATTTTCTCACCTCTGACTGTTAAAGAACTATCTCCTAGCCTGATACAACTTCTTTCAGAATACTCTCATGTTTTTTCTAAAAATAAATATGATGTAGGTAAAATAAGAATGGAACCCCCTAGAATTAATTTAACATCAGACCTCCCAATTTCTCAGTGAGCCTATAGAACTTCAACCACTTCAGAAGCTGAGATTAATAATCAAATACAAAATTTATTAGCTGCAGGTTTAATTAAAGAATCCAATATTTGTTATTCTTCCCCGGTTACTTTAGCTTATAAGAGAGATAAAAAGCAGAAAACCAGATTATGTATTGACTATAGAAAACTTAATGCAATTTGTAAAACCGATGCAGAACCATTACCTCGAATAGACTCCCTGCTAGATAAATTAAATAGTGCTAATTTTTTCTACGCTTGACCTCGCAAGTGGTTACTGGTACATTCCGTTGCATGATAAAGATAAAGAAAAATTAGCTTTTATTACAACTGAAAGTTTATATGAATTTCAAGTTCTTCCTTTTGGCTTTCGAAATGCCCCAGCAATTTTTAATCGTACTATTCGTAAAATTTTAACAAAACATAAGTGTTCAAATTTTGCTTGTCACTATTTTGATGATATAGTTATTTTTTCAAATTCTTTGGAGGAACATTATGCTCATTTAAGAAAAATATTCCAAATTTTGAGGAAGAAAACATTAAATTAAATTTTTCAAAATGTGTCTTTGCAAAAATAAGGAACATTTTAGGCTATGAAATTAAAGAAGACTGCATTACCCCTGATAATCAAAATATTGAAACTATTAAAAAATTGCAACCTCCCAAAAATGTTAACAACTTCAAAGTTTCCTTGGTTCTCTCTGTAAATGTTTATAACAAATTCATTGATTCCTATGCCAAAAATTAGGGAACCTTTGAGTCAATTACTAAAGAAAGCTAAACAATTGGATTGGACTGCTGAATGTCAAACAGCATTTGAATTGCTAAAAATAAATTAATAACTAAACCTGTTTTACAATTATATGATCCTAAATTACCTCTTCATGTTTTCCGTGATGCCTCGCTGAGTGCTATCGGAGCTATTTTGAAAAAACCTGATAATTCTGGTACTCTTCACCCAGTATCTTATCATTCTAGAACTTTACGTGATTATGAAAAAAAAATTATTGTATCACAGAATTGGAATTTTTAGCCATAGTAGATGCTCTTGATAAGTTTTATTATTATTTACATGGTAAAAAATTCATAATTCACACTGATCATGCCCATCAAAATTTAGCTGATGTAAATGATCCTAAATATAAGAAAGTTGACGATGTCTTTATTTTTAAAAAAGAAAATCTGTTTAAAATTGTTGTACCTTTTTCATTAAGAAGAAAAAATTTTGCAAAATTCTCATGAACAATTTGGACATCTTCTTACTCAAAAAATGATAAATTTAATTACTCCTCAATATTATTGGCCTCATATTAACTTAGATATTTCAAAATTTGTTAAACATTGTAATGTATGTCAGTTAAACAAAAAGAAAAGGCAAAAAAGATTTGGTCTTTTACAGACTGTACCCCCATAGATCAACCTTTTGAGTATATCTCTGTTGATACTCTCTCTCTCTCTCTCTCTCTGTTGGTGGATTCAATTATTATAATTCTACTAAAAAATTTCTCCACTTAGTAATTGATCATGCAACTCGCTATGTTTGGGCTTTTGCTTCTAAAAGTGAAACAACCGAAACCTATGCAAATTGTTTAAAACAAATTTTCCTAATTCAAATACCTATTAAATTGTTAACTGATAGAATGGTGCGTTTACCTCATCCAGAATCAAACGTTTTTTAAGAAATTATAACATTAAACAGTTATTAACTACTTCTCATCATCCCCAGACAAATGGTAAATGTGAACGTGTAAATCAGTAAGATTGTAACTAAATTAAGGTATAAAGTAAATTCTTCTCCAGCCAAAATTCTTTGGACCAAATTTCTAGAACTCGTAATCAATGAGTATAACTTAACACCTCATTCAGTCACAAAATTCCCTCCGGCATATTTGTTATTTGGCATTCTACCATATACACCTCCATTAGCTCAAAATCAAGTTTACCCTCCAGTTGAAGAAGCCAGAAGATTAGAGCAAAAGAGAACCCCATAAAATACCATGAGAAAAATAAAATTAGATATGATGCACGTTTCATTGATTCTCCTTTAGAACCGGGTGACCTCGTAATTTATGAAGAATTCAATTATCCAAATCGAAAAAAATTATCCCCAATTTTTTCAGGCCCATACGAAATAGTACAAAAGCTATCAGATGTCAATTATGAAATAACCAAGCCTAACGCGTTAACTAAAAAAAACCTATTGAAATTGCCCATGTTTCAAAATTGAGAACTTATTACCCTCCTGAGGATTTGAAATTAAGTCATGAATAATAATAATTACACTAAAAAGAAAAAACACACACGTACAACTACACAAAACCAAATCATTGTCCTTTTGCCCCCTCTTAGGTGGACCCCCTTTCCACTCTTCAGAGATTTTTTTTTTTTTTACTGTTGTTGTGATGTGTCAGAACAAGAAATGATTATAGATTTTTTTAATGTGCGAAAAATGGAAGTGTGCACTCTTGGAGGGAGGCAGGGAAGAGTCTGAATTAAATTCCCCTTCCTTAATAGTCTCGGAGTGTTAAGTTTACTTTTGCACGAGGAAGTCAAATTTTTTTAGACAAACTTGAATGTTTGTCATTGATATTTTAGGCTACAATTATTTTGAATCTTATTTTCATTCCATTTCAAATGTTCCTTATTTTATTTTTGATATTGTGTATTTTTATGATATCATATTTGGTACTGTGAATGTGTTATTACATCAGCTGCTCAAGAAAATGTAAACATTTTGGAGCAATACTTTGTGATTTTTATTGCATTTTGAATTTTATGTTTTGCATGTTATTTATGGGTACCCATGTGTTACAATTCAACAGTATATACTGTTTTATATTTTTCTAGTATATAATTTCTGTATTGGAGATCATGCTATGTATGTCATTACGGCAAGTGCAAGAAGTTTTTCATAATTAATAATAATTTGTTCAAAACTTTAAAATTAATTTCTCTGTAAGGTACGGGTATGTATCAAAAGCCCTGGTGCACACCCGCGTCTTATGCAGGAGGAGAAATGTAATAATTCCTTCTAGCATCATTTTAATTAACTCTTTTAACAATATTGAAACAATCTTTTGATTATTTGGTTCAAAAAACTAACACCCTGATTTTAATCGTAATCGATGAATATTATTACATCAGAAATTCCTGTCCCGCACATTCTATCCAATCAGAGCTATGATTATGTAATAATCATGCATGCACTATTGGTAAGGAACAAAAACACCTTGTGTAATGGCGTTCGTCGCTCTTCCTTTTTTTTCCGTCATAATGTAACATTGAATATAGCTGTTTCTCAGTGTTTTTGTGTTGTGTCCGTCAAGATATCACACTGCTTGTCTCTTGTCCACTGTGCTTTAATATCATCATGAATTTGTTTGTCTCGTCGATGTGAAAATGTACTATAATTTTGTCCTAAGCTTTGATGTGTGTGCCACAATAAAGAAGATATCTGTTCACTGAAGTTGTGTTTAATGAAAACCTGCTCACACTCGACAAAATCTACCACTCGGCTAATACTTAACATATATATATATTAGATTTTAGCCTAAAAGGAGCAAATGCAGATGTCAATAAAAGGCAAATGACTCAGGAAATCAAATTCTTATCTTTATATGTCAGTGTTTCTCAAACTGTGGGGCGCGCCCCCCTGGGGGGCTGTAACCATGATAGGGGGCACGAGCATATTTAACATAAAAGGTTTAAAAAAATAATTTTTTGGAATGAAGTAAAACAAAATGCTTTCTGACATAATAAACAATACACATTTACACTGATATAATTTATTTTTATCATTCGGTGATCATCAAAAATAAAAGATTCCACTTCAAACGCTCATTAGTCATCTTTGATCCTATACCCAAATTTAAAAAATATTTTGTTTGCTTTCCAGGCAATATGAGAACGATGACATATTTTTTTTTGTTACGTTTCTTTTAACGATATCAAACGATGAGATATTTTTTTTACCTTTCTTTTCACCTAAAATATTACTTTAGCTGGCCTTCGAACTTACTGGTATGGTTATCTCCGTCTTTTTTTTAGAGAAGTTGTAAATATATATAATATATTTCTGTTTCATCTTTTTCCATGTGAAAGAGTTTTACGATATATGGATAAGCATGAGTATTCTGACACATATAATGCATAATGAAAAACGTTTTATACAATTATTTTTTAGAACATGCTACACTTTTCCCATGAACAATTTTGTGGTTTTGATTGCTGTGTTGTACGACATATTATGGTCTATAAATGTAAATAAGCAGAATATAAAAAAAATGGGCATCTGTGATCCCTATTGAAGGAAGTTGAAACTGATCAAGCAATTGAAGAACCTACTGAAATAATTCATATTAATCAAGATAGCGAAAGTAAATATCAGAAAAGCATTAGACATTATACTTTTGATTTGATTTGAAATTTTCAAATGCTCCCTAAGAATCTCTATGAAGAAAAAAAATATGAAGCTATATTGTAGCACTTCGCCTTGTCAAAAAGACACAAGGAAGAAAAGAAGAAGTTCAAAATGCTATTTGTAGGTCATCAAACAACAGCAAAACTACAAAACGTGAACAAAATATGACAGTTTAGCTGGAAAATAACGCTCGTGTGTTGTTAGTGAAAAGTGTCTGTGTGATTTATGTCCTTTAGTAAGGACACACACATTTGGAACATTTTCTTTAGTTTTATTGGATTTTTTCTCAAATTCCCTAAGAAAAATTGAAAAGCCATTGAAATTAGGTAAGTATATTTTCTCTTAATTAAACTATTCACTTAAATTGTGATTTTTATTGTGTATAGTAAAAATAACTATAGAATAAATTATAGTTTTAAGATAAACTAAAAAAACACGCCTTTATAGTGAATCGAACTAAAAAGTAAAACAAAAAAAAATAATATATATTACTTAAAAATAACATATACAAAATTTAATACTTATCTTGCTAATTTGTACGGTTTATAATTATGATCATATTGTAGCTTTAGCGCGAAAAAGTGCGTTATTGTTGCATTCAATACATTATTATTTTAGGGGGCGCGATAAAAATTATGATTGAAAATTGGGTCGCCAGTAGTGAAAGTTTGAGAACCACTGTTATATGTACTTAATTTTTCTTGCGTTTTCAAGTAATATTTATGTATTATGTTTACATTAACCAAATAAGTATTATAAAATAAAATTGGAGATTGCATATATTTTTTATTTTCAATGACCCGAGTATCAAAAAGACCACTAAACCACAAGGGGTAGGAACATAAGCAAAAGCAGACAAAACAAGCAAAGTAGCCAATAACAACGTGGCGAGAAAAGTCTATGAACACAATGAGTGCCTAGCTTGTCAATGAAGATCGCACAAATAGGAGTCCTTTAGTGCCGAATGTGTTCAGCATTCATGTCCTCCCAAATATCCAGCATGCAGAAATAGACCTGTAAAACATGAAAAAATTTTATAAAATAAAGCCATCTTTTTAAACCAATATTTTAACAGCCACACTTACTCTATGATTGACGAATAAATTCGTCACCTCTCTATCGCCGTGACACACTCACTCTCAATTGATTGAATATTAACGTCGCACTATTCATCTACACGAGGGCTTTTGGTGACGGACTACGTAATTTTGAACCATGGTCAAGTGACGTGGACGACACCTGAGCCGGCACCCCCTCTCCTAACTACCACACCACACCAAAGGGAGGACGTTACAGCTCTCAACAGATTTAACGTGCATTGCAGCCCATCACGGCGGGTCTGTAGTGGTACTGGGCTCGAACTTGTGACAAGGCAAGCAACGATCCGATACTTATACCACCACTCTCAAACGGGTCTACCACAGTTAAGATGTGTTGGAAATCTCTCTAAAATCTTTTTGTTTGACAATTTGAGATTTTTACATTTTCAGATTGGATTTATTTAATCTTTTTCTAAAATTTCTAGCCTATTTGAATGGCGAAAAATGTAAACAAAAAGTACCTCGTTCTTGCTTAAAAGTTGAGCGTTTAATATAAACCAAAACTTTATCTTTTATTGTAAATTGAGCCTTTAATTTTTTTTTAATTCCGCGCGCGTATAGCCGATTAGTATTCTCACTGTAAACATTAAAATCAATTTATCTCAAAATGTAAATTTTGATGTTCGATATATCTTTTCTGAGAAACTACTGTTCTCAGGTATGTTAATTTATGATGATAACTAATATATACTATAATGAGCTTTTTCTAAAAATCTCAAAAATTTATTGTTTACACATTTTTATATGTGAAAAATGGGTCGAATTTCACTATGTTTGATAAAAAAATTTTATAAATTATGAAACAATTCAAACAGTTAACAGCTTGTTTCAGTATAATGAGAAAGGTGTACTTAATTGTATGAAAAATTTCAATTATGTACAAATAACAGGATTTGAGAAAAGGTACATCGAAAACAGCCAATTTAACACTGTCGGTAAAGAGGTTTCTTACTAATCTTAACTTTTTATGAAAATGAAATTATTACAAACCGAATACAACTTAAAATACTTAAGATTATAAAAAGTATTAAAAGAAATTACTTCCAAATATATTTTGAATCATGGAAATATCGTCTGTAGCTATTGAAATCCATGTCTCTACGAAAGCAGATAATATTTCCAATACCCGGGAAATTTAAAACCAATGAGAGATTAAAGTTTGCAAAAGAATTCCATTGACTGGCTTTGGTTTCGGATAAATTCATTGCAATATCTGTAATGAATGGGTCGTTCCCATTTATTATCTCGCCGATCGATGACAGCTTTGGTAACGATGGGATCTCATTGGCTTCCCGAGAACCCAATGAAGCCAACCCTAATTAAAGTAATTTTCCCTTTAATGATGAACTTCACGCCAAATATCCCTTTCAAGTATTGGAAGTTAGTCCTCGTGCCTCTGAAATTTCACTTTTTGGAAAGCAATTCAATTCGGCTCACAAATGATATGGGTTTGGGATATTTTACTGTGTGGTAAGCTGACTTGTTTTGCAAATACATTGCAACATTTTATTAAAAAATACGTACAAGTTTCTCTAAATTTTCAATGCGATGTCATATTTTTTAAAACAAGGATGAACACTCTATTAAACTAAACAACATTTAGTCTTGTCGCCCTTCCGGTATAGTGGTTAGCGACGTTGACTACTGTGCCGTAGGGCCTGGGTTCTAATCCCGGTGAAGACATGTTTGTAAATATATAATGCCTTCACGAGACTTGGGGTACTCTGAACAGCCATTGAGATGCAAATTGTAATTCCTGTGAATAATTTAATTATGAAAGTATACTTACATTTATATAAAAAAAAATTTCTTTCATAATTTGAGAAAAAAATCCAATTTAACTGAACTAAAAAGTCTCAAATGTGCTTTACTATATTAAAGGACACGCATCACACACACACACTTTTCACTAACAATAAAGGAATAATATTTTCAGGATAAATTCTCATATTTTGTTCAAGTTATTGTATTTTTACTGTCCTTTGATGATCAACAAACAGCATGGTGAACTTTTCCCTGCTTGTTTCTTTTGGTACACTTATGTCTATATCTTTCTTGATGGATATTTTTAGGTGGCTTTTGCAAATCTTCCTTTCCACTCAAACGTTTCACGTCCATCGATTTTCTGAAATTTATTTTTGCTATCGGAATTAATATTCATTATTTAATCAGGTTCTTTGGTTTCTTGATCACTTTCTTTTCCAAATTTTCAACTTCATCCAATAGAAATTGCAGATACCAAATTCTTTATATATATGTGTGTGTGTGTGTGTTCTTTTACATAAATAAACAATAATGGATCGTATAACACAGCTATAAAAACCAGTAAGTCATTCACAGGGGAAAATATGGCATTTTTATAAAAAATAATTTAAAACAAAAGTGATCGAGCGAAGGACTTAGTTACCCCAAGTCCCTTGAGATTTTAAAAAACGTTTTCCATTCCCAAAAAAGGGAGATATGGGACAATTACATGTTAATTCCCCCGAAGACTGCCCTATAGGATGATACTGACAAGTCCATTTGTACCATATAAACAGTTGTCCTAGAATAAAAGATTTCGTGAGACTGGAGTGAATGTGTATCCCGCGTGACCGCTCCAGGGTTAAAGACGTGCCGTGTAGAGTAGCAGATGCGCGTTGATATTTTCGGAAACTGAAAGCCCACTCGTTGAGCGTAGTGTGGAATTTTGAAGAGTAGGTTTCTAGCTGAAGTGTCGTTCTCGTTTTTTTTTACCAAAGTTTATAATGATGAGTTTGTCCCCAATACCTTCAGGTTATTAACAAATGTGATATTAGAAAGCTCAATCAGGAATTGCCTATTCATAAAAATTAAGGGTGGGGATCTTTCAAGTTTTATCTAGTGGAATGTTCGCGTGGTGGTTGTTTTCGCCACCATGCGATTTTAGAAATGCATTTTATTATACTTGTACATTCAAGTGCATTTTACTTTCCTTATTTTTAAGTGTATAGGTTGTTGTTTAAGCACATATATATTTTTTATTTTTGACCCTAATGAATTTAATTTTTTTTTTTGAAAAATTATAATTCAGATGTATTTTAAGTATACGAAATTATCCCTTTCTTCCTAACTTATTCTTATTCTCGTTTTAAAATGACATTCATTTGCATTCTCGGAACATACACAGCTATAGAATTCATTTATTGAATATTACTCATAATTAATGTTTATTATTACTTGCTTAAGACATTAAGAATGCTTTTAAAGCGTTAATGAATTTACTAAAATACCGTAAAAAAGCAATTAAAACATAAATTTGAAATAAATATTTCAGATCTCTAATTCCTAATTGGAAATGGTTAATACAATTAGAGACATGAAACGGTACTTTGAAGAGCCACACCGTCGAATACTATTTTCAATTAATGTTGTCGATGTTTCTCGAGAGCTTATTCTTTTCCCCTCAGGGACGATCTTCATCCCGAAAGAAGTCGAAACGAATCGGATTCAATTTCTATTTAGAGCAACTTATGTGTCAGTTTATGGAAAATCATTCGTTTTATTTTATTAAGTACACTTGACAGCTACAAACTAAATAATCGATTGTGAATTGTGATAAATATCTCCTTTGAGTATTACTTTCAAGATTTAAAGAAAGTAAAAGAATAAGTTTTAATATATAATTTGATGCGGAAGATTATTAGAATCAATTTGGAAATAGAAGTATGTTTCGAAAAGTTTGAAACGTCCATTGACTTTAACGGTGATCGTAACACAAAACTTATCGAATTTAAAACTTCTAAAAAGAATTTTTAGAAGTAAATTGTAGAAGGTGTTTCTTCCTTTTTTCTTGAGTGGGGCAAGTCCTAGAGCTACTGAAGTCCCACCCTGTATATGAGACAAAGCACTCTTTAAATATGCTTTAATTTCAAATCCTCATGTTTATGTGATGGAGAAGTTCGGAGGTGTAGTTTGCTAGCTTATATAATGTGTCGTCTTAATCACTTTGTGACGAGTCTATACGCGTTTCTTCAATTAATTCTCTTGGGAAGTATTTGGCCTATCAATTCGCGTTATTCACAACCAATCCTTTGGATGATGAGAATCGGGATATTTAAATTAACTTACTATATATAGTTGAGGTTTTCTAGCTTGAAAGAGAGTAGGAGAGAAGACATACTCGAGTCGGGTGAGATTGCTACAGAAGGTATAATATTAGAATCATAGTCATTTGATTCTTATTAGGAGGAAACTTTAAAGTGACGATTGTTCACCAAGGTTGAATAGATAATAGATTAAATCGGATAATCCTGATCGTTCGCATTTTACCGTCATTGTTCCACTTTCACGGTTGACATTGATACATTCTCTTTCTATTATTAGTTGAAATTGTGTCTGCTCTTTGTATTGTAAATAAACAGATTAATTGGATCCTATAGAGTGTTTCTTCCCTACCCCCGCCCATCTAGGTGCCCAAGGGAGAGAGAGAGAGGTCTCAGCCTCTCACAATTTGACCGTGGCTTAAAACTATGACGCATGTCACCCGAAGCCCTTCTGTTGCTTCAGAGTGTGATAAATACACAATTAATCGAGATATTATTTGAGTTACGCAGATATAAATATAATTTTCTATTTAAGACACCGTAAACCATATAATCTATAAGCGTTTTCTAATTCCTAAGGCTGTTTTTCTGTTCCTCATAGAGCTTTGAAATTTTTTAGATGTGGCCAAACGTAAGTTCTGGAAAAGTTAATATAGATTTATATATAGGGCTGAGATCTCCAGTTATTTTTTTAAAAATTGCTGAAGTTACTATTTTAAAAAATTTCGCGTCTTTTCTTCAGGTTTTTCCAGAAAAGTAGTTATTAAAAAACAAAAAGTGAAAGATTTTCAAATAAATACTAACTTTTGTTTGCAATAATCTAATAAACATAAATAACTTAAAAAGACTAAAAACTTTTAAAAAGTAAGCCTTTTATAAAAGCTTGAAAAAGCATCGAAAATTCTTAATTTTTTTTAAATTGTAAAGCAATGGCTTCACACAAAGTGACTTTTTACTTTTTGAATCAACTTAAAAATATAATCTGAATATAAAACATAATTTATTTTTATTGTTATACTGTCTCCAGAAAATGTTTTTGAAAAAGGGTGCTGTGTATTCTTAATATAAGAGTCAAATATGCCATGGAAAAAAGCAAAGTTAAAATGGTAAATAGGAGATTATGTTTGAGATATAAGTAAATTATTCTATATAGGAACCCGCACATTTTGGTTTTCTAAAACTGATATCTTTTATTTAATACGAACGGAAGATTCAAAGAAAACGTCGTTTCTTTTTAATCATGAGATGGGCTTCTAATTAAAGAAAGTCAATCGTATAGATTGATGAATGTTGCTTCTAAAATTATGTTACAAAGAAATCCTACAGATCATAACATAAATTTCAAAGAGAAATAACTTGCTTTTATTGATCCTAGCTTGATTCTGTTTGCAGTTGTTTTTCTACTAACAAGAATAATTATTGCATCGAGTTATCGATTACCTAATTAAATGACAATTTATAATGAGTCATTTAAAAAAGTTCGAAAACAACATTCACTGTAGAAAATAATCGATCGTGTAGTGGTAAAAATTTGGGATTTACGGCTCGGTGCAAAAACCTCAAAATAGAAAGTGGAAGTTCGGTTGTAACGCTTGAAGTTTCCGATAAACATTGCTTCCATTGAAACAGGACATTTAACTATAAGCTTTTCAAAGAGCTAAAAATAAAAGAAAAGGGGAAACACTTTTTCTCAATTGATTTCTGCGTTCGAATGAAAGGTTTTCGGTTTTATTTCTTTTCTTTGTTCCTCTTGGTCGAAATCGAAAATTACGAACATCTTTAGAAGAGATAGTTAAAGGAAAGGGGAAGAGGTAATAAATTACAGCTTTTATGGCAGATCTTTCTCGGTTCTAGTGAAGATTCGTCCCATTAGAAGAGCGCCCATCCTAAACTTGGAAATCTCAGGTTTTTATTTTGCCCTTAGTTGTTAAAATATATGGCTCGGCCTGTTACAGGCCATCAACTGACTGGGAATATATAGTTATTGAGTTTTGAATTTTTTTTATTGTTATTTTTCTTTTTTAGAGATATGTCAAAACTAAAATTCATATATTTGGACGATAAGACACGACCTTTGAGGTGACAAGGGAATGTATTCTTACCTGGCCTAAGAAAAATATTAAATGGAAGAAGCTAATACAGCGTTTCTCAAACTGTGGCGCCCCCCAAAAGGCGTGATAAGTCTACGAAGGGGGGCGAGAGCATATTGAAAAGTCGAAAAAAAAAAAGATTATTTTTAAAAACATTAATTTTCTGAAAAATCTGATATAATAAAAAAATGTACTATACATTTACACTGATACAATACACTTAGAAATGTATCAGCGCTGCATGATGTATTTTATAACTATTTTAACAATATTACGGGAAAGATAAATTAAATAAATACCTTTAACCTACCTCATGGGCTTGTCATATATAAAAGTATATACACAAATTAGAACTTTTCTTAGTAATCTGTACTGTTTGTAATTAATCCTTCTACTGCTGGTTAAAAGTTACACAATTCACTCCCCAATGTTACCGTTTTCCACGTAGACGAGCGTATGTGAAGTATGGGGGGGCAGAAAACAATAAGAGCAAATCTTCTAAAATAAGTAAATCCTTCGCAAACACTGTCAAGGTCCTTTTATTTCATTCCAAAGCATTCTGAATAATTTTATGAATAGCAGTGCACGGAAAAGTTTGTACACCAGAAAGACGCATATATACGTCTGGGCAATAAACGCTTTGTCTGAGCAAGACATTTATATACGCCAGTGACACTTAAGAGGTTGTAGTCGTACTGTATCTTTAACGTTAAAGTATAGTACTATTCAATTCAATACATTGTTATTGTATGGAGGGGGAGCGATGAAAATTAAGATTGAATATATTGTGTCGGAAATATTGAAAGTTTGAGAAGCACTGAGCTAATATGTTAAACGGATCATATTGGTAATGAATTTGTGTGAGTACATGATTGTAGATACAAAAAAATATTCAAATGAAAACGAAAAATCAAGAATGATGTGGTATAAAATTTCCATTTTAATTTTTCTTCTTGTCCATTTGCATGAAATATTTCTTTTTTTTTATTCTGGAATTTTTTTAAGGAATACCTGAATATGATTTAAAATTATGTTTAAACCTTCAATATTTTTAATGTTAATTTGAAATCTATTTCAATACAGATTTGAATCCATGATAATCATTAAATAACATTAAATTGATTAAACAAATGCTAGTGAATCATATTTTAATGTAATTTTTCTACGGATGGTCAGAAAATATTAAATTAGGTGTGTTATAAAAATCGTTATCGAAGTGCACCTACAAAACGATTGAAGCTCTATGTCCATTGAGATTTTTCTTCAGATATCAACAGAATTTACGGCACAAATATGGTCCGATGTTTATTTTTTCTTACGGGTTTTGCAGTCTTTTATAAACATGGGTAAGATGTTCAATCTTCAAAATATCCAACATTTTCCAATCCTTGTTTTACAACATTTATAAAATTTTATTAACATTCGAGTGATGCATTTTCCCGTAAATTAAAATGTTTTTGTTACATATTGATCAAATTTAATCCTACAATAATTAGACCAATCAATAAAGAAATTATTAAAGAAATGCATCTTAATTTATGTTGTCAAAATGAAATTTTACTAGATACCTTATTTCTATATTTCGCTATTTAACCTTTTGGTAGTAATTGTGAGAAGAAAAACTGCTGTTCAGGACGATCATTTCAGCTATACAGTCTGCTTCCTCTTAGCCCCTTAA
Source organism: Trichonephila clavipes (assembly GCA_019973935.1). Classification (NCBI taxonomy): domain Eukaryota; kingdom Metazoa; phylum Arthropoda; class Arachnida; order Araneae; family Nephilidae; genus Trichonephila; species Trichonephila clavipes. The sequence continues at coordinate 665,044 of BMAU01002488.1, forward strand.
CCAATGATTGACATAATGTGTCGTCGTACAATGAGAACAAAATAACGGACTGTAAAATTTTATTCCTCTAATACGCTCTACTGATAACCCTGATTTTGCCAAGTCATTAACGTATGAGTTTTGATAGATATCGTAGATTTAGTGGGAAAATTAAGAAGGAAAATATCTTCTTTGTGTGTGCTGATTCTTAAGAAAACCCTGTCATTTAATGGACTATGCATTTACATATAACCCGGAAGAAGGCCGCATTCGATATTAATTTTAATGGTCGCGCGGGGTGACTAAGTCAACCTAACCGTTTTTTTTTTAATTATTTTTATTGTACCCGATAAAAATAGTAATTCCAGTGAACAATTTAATTAATAGAAAGCATACTTACATACTTTTAAGTACTTTTCATTTTTTTTTTCAAAATTTCAGAAAGAAATCTAATTAAAAGTAACTAAAATGTTTCATATATTAATGACTTCAATGAAAGACACAAATCACACAGGTAATTTTTCTCTAACTTAACAGGAATGTTATTTGCAGGTAAAACTGTCATATTTTATTCCAGTTATTATAGTTATATTATTCATTGATGATCAACAAATAGCTCATCGAGCTTTTCTTGCTTGTGCCTTTTTGAAAGGAAAGAGTGTGTCTTGTGGTGCACTTGGACTTCATATATTTCTTGTTGGGATTTAAGGTAGCATTTGCAAACTTTCCTTTCAATTTAAAAGTTTAATATAATTGTCAATTTTCTCAAATTTACCTTCGCTATCATTATTCTATCAGATTCTTCCTTTGATTGATCAGTTTATCCAAAAAGATCGCCTAGATGTCCATTTATTTTTTTAAAAAATTATGTCCATTTACATTTATAAACCATAATGAATAGTACAACACAGAAATCAGAACCACTAAGTCGTTCCCTGGGGGAAAATGTAGCCTGTTCATAGAAAATATTTTAGAACAAAATTGATCGAGTGAGGAACTCGGTCACCCCAAGTACCTAAGGTTCTCAGGGTTGTTAAAAACTTCTCTGGAAGTCTGAAAATATAAACAATTTTCAAACAGGTATAATTCTTTTAAATTTAAATTAAATTATTCGGATTTTTACACATTATTTATAAAAGAATGGGGCTTCAGAAAAGTGTAAAATGTTTAAAATATAATAATAATTTTATAAATCATAAGCATATGAAAATTCTATAAAAAATTTAAGTATTTTTTTCGTTGCGCGCGCTATTTTCTAACAGTAGCCTCTGATGTATAAAACTTTATAGAATTATAAAATGCATCATACTCTTTAAACCTACACCTAATTTTAGTATTATATATCTTTTGAATTTCAAAATAATCGTAAAATCTTGCAATTTTCTTAAATATTTTTTAAAAATATTTTTTATTTATTAAAATAGGTAAGTTATTATTGTATTGATATAAAAATAGCTACAGTGTAATAAAAATGCATTTAACCTTATAAATCCACTTATAACTAGTAATTAAAGCTACTCTTTTAGAATATAGCATGCGTGAAGTAAATTTTAATAGATATTTCCTATAGAAAAGCTTCTTATTTAAATATGCTTATAATTTTTAAAATTATGATTATATTTTATACTTTTCTGAAGCCCCATTCCTTTATAAATAATGGGTAAAAGATTCGAATTATTTAATTTAAATTTAAAAGAATTATACCATACATTTTAGTTTCCATGTAGCATATCATATAGGAGGATACTGACAAGGCTATTGGTATCAAATAAATAGTTTTCCCAGAATTAAAGATCCCGTGAGTCTGAGTGACTTTGTCCTCCACACGACCATTACCGAGTTAAACATCGACCAAATCAACCAAAGTATTCCTTTCTTTCTCGGCTGCGTAAACACTAAAAAAACACTTCCTAAACACTATGTAATCTGTGAAAATCCATAAATAACACTCGTTTTATTAAACACTTCTGTTTTTACCTGTTTCTCACTACTCAGAAGTGTAGCAACACGCTATCGTATTACCATTACCCATAGCGTTAACAATTATTGACAAAGCAGAATTCAGGTTAGCTGAAAGTCTAGTTGTAAAAAAATAATTATTTCCAGAGTTTTCTGTGAATTATTAAATTATATAATCTCTATATTTTATTTCAAACCTCTTAGTTCATATTATAGAACATTGAATACAGATTTTTCTTTTAAATCATCTAATGTGCTATTTGGAATTGGTTTGGGAATTGCTGATTCAGATAAAAATACATTGCTGGATATTCTTGTAAAATGGAATATTTAACCAATAATCATATAATTTTATACAAATACGTTTGTAGATTTATCTAAAATTTGAAATATGGAAAAGAATTTGACTTGTTTATCACAAAGACGAATGAACAACTGAATATTGGTATACGATTTACGAACATAAGTTAAGTTCTTTTGTTTCTTTATAATTCTTCATTCAAAAGATGCATATCCTTTCTAAGCTTTATATTGAAATAAAGATTTAAACTTGTTTTCAATTATTGAAAACATTGAAAAATAAATAACGTTACCAATTTGCCTCAAGTAATTACATACTTTATGTAATGTTGATACATAATCAGTTTCTCATACAGTCCTGCTACGTAAATCATTTCTAGTACATATACCCTGTAGTACGTATTGATTTCTATTCGACAACTACTTGTGTAATGAAGTTTTTTAATGGAGTAAATAAAATTCGCCATTACTCCAAACGAACTGTGTTCTAATGGATTCTAATAATTGTCATTTGAAAATGAATCTAGAATATAACATCGAAAAGTAAATTTAAAGAAACTGTTATATATTTACTATCCTCGTGTTCTCGAAATCCTTTAACTTCAATGCTGCGTAATTAACTCCAGCTGCGCTCAAACATAAAATTAATCCGAAAATTCGCTTTCGGGTCCACAAGAGACGATTAGATTTATTCAGGGAGGCAACGCATTTTCTATTTTTTGAAATTAATTATGGAGAAAAATCAAGAGAGCGTCGTAAGCTATTAACTCCGATCGAAAAGGGGTTTCAAGTTGTTCCATCTACTCAGACCGTTAAATATTAGATCGAGAGAGAAAGTGCTTCGGCCAAAATGCATCCATTATCAGATGTCACAGTGAGGGATAAACACGAAAAATACCGAAGGGAAATTTTGAAACTGTTTGCAGCAGCAAATAATGATTCTTAAATGAAATATTTTGTATGCTACCCTAATCTTAATGTCAGTCCTTCGAAGAATCGTTGTCTTTGTCTGTTTACACAGAATAATCATTTAATTGCCGCCTTAATTAGAGAGTTAATTACCGATTCATTAAATGTTATTACGGAAATGCATAAATGTCGACGCTTGCAGGGTTCGAGATCAGCATTTAACAGCGATTGTTAAGCATATTTCACTCATTACATTTGGAATCCTTTGCTGTCAAAATATTTAAGGCAATTCTGTTTTGTACAAGCTTTAGTTTAAGTATTATTTAGAGAATTATAGCTGATTTGTTTTTAGAAGAAACACCTCCTATTGAAATTTGAGTACATTTTTGTCTAATTAACTCAAATATCTACGCAGTTTCTGTCAATTTCCTTAGGTAAATTTTTTAAATCTTAAAATTCTCAAAAGAATTCACCGTATTATTATAATCCGTGGATGTAAGTATGCAATATTATTTGTGTTCTGTAATAAAAAATTTTAATGCGTCTTAACTTAACTCGATCCAATAGAGTTTTTGCATCATTTTTTTATTCTGTGTTGACTTAATTACTATCTTATGACTTATTTTAAATCAATCAGAATATATAAGACAAACTACTTCAAGTTGTGACCGTAGCGGTGAAGAATTTAAACAAAATTATGAAACTTTATTGCAGTATATTATATCAGTGAAAATGTGTGTTTTTTATTATTATTTTTCCTTACTATGTTCGAATGCATATATTTTTTTTGTTTTCTTTTAATAATAATTTTTTAATAATTTTAATGATTTTTCGAAAATATTTTATTTTTCGACTTTTCGATTTGCATGCGCTCTCCTCGTAGGATTCTCACCCCTCCTTACAGGGGCGCGCCTACAGTTTGAGATACGCTGGTCTATGCAAATATTTAATGCGATGCTAATTACTTTGAAATCATTAGATAGAGATTTTTTTTTCTTTATAAAAATATTTTATTTCTTGATGTAAACTTGATTCGTTGAAAAGGAAACTTAAAAGCTTTTGAAGTTTTAGAGAGCATAGTCTAAAACATTTTATTATTTAATAGTTTATAATCAGATTCATTAAAATATAAGAATGATTGTCCTTCGCATATGTAATTCTACAAATACTGCAAATGATTAAGCATCTATAATAAAAGCTTGAATGAAAAAAACGTTAAATAAGCATCATTTATCGTCGCATTGTCATTAAGAACTTCTATTATTTCAGAACAGTTTCTGTTCGATGAAAAACTTCATCACATACACAGATCGCCATACAGTTAATAAAAGCAATACTGGGAGCTGGTGGAAAAGGACACAATTTATCAGCTGAACTATTTTCCGAACAATGCTTTTGAAAGGCTCTCTCTTTTAAAATTCTTCTTTCTTTATTCGATAGTTCACGGTTCTCTGGAGGAGGGAGAAGTTTTTTCCACTTTTTTTCTTTCTCGAAAGAGCTCGTTACACCCAAATGCAAATAGTAGAAGAAAAATCCAGATAAAGGAGAATAGGAGAATAAGGTAACATTTTATCGCTTGTGTCCCAGAAAGTATTAAGTGAGGGAAAAACAGAAGGAAAAAAGGGAAGTGCATAAAAAACAAGCATGACGGTTTTTTTGATGAATACATCTTCATGCGTTCTTTTGAGCAACATTTATTCATAGAATGATTTAGGCAAGACATCGCATGAGTTGCTAAAGTTAACGTTTTTTAACCATTTGACTGGGATATTTTACTTTTTAATCCTTGAGAAAACTTTCTGTGCAGTAGCATTTGAAAGTGTAGAAATATTTGTTAATTGCTATCTAGTGGACAGGGAATGTTTTGAATATCGTTCTTATACTTACGAATTTAAAATTTACTTTTTAGCATATTATGTTGTATTTTTACTCAAAATTATATGATATTGTTATATTAACTATAAAAAAATACATTGTGCACTACTGATACATTTATAACTGTGTTGTATCAGTGTAAATATGTATATTATGTTTTATTGTCAGAATGTTTTTGAATGTTTACTCTCAGTAAATTAATAGTTTTGCAAAATTTTCTGTTTTCGACTTTTAAAAATGCTCGCGCTCCCTCCGTGAAGTTACCACACCCCTCAGAGTGGCTCGTGACACAGTTTGAAAAACGCTGCTTTGAAAGATGACATTTATTGAGAATTATGTTAACCTCCAGCTAATAATCTTTGCTGTATCTCTTCCCCAAATTACCAATGTTTCATTATCATGCGTCATCAGGAAATGGAGGAAAGGTAAATTACTGCTCAATTTGCTAGGAAGTGAAGATCTTTTTGGTTCAGTAAGAAAATAAAAGGTGTACTTCACCCTCGTTGGGAAACAAGATACTTCGATCAAGTGATTGATTTTATTGGGTTCTCTGACAGACCAAATGGTCTGTACACATTAATTAAAAGTAAGGTGACCACTTTTTAAACAATGAAAAGGAAGACGAAAAATTTTAGAAAAAATTACAGCTTAAATATATGAAACGTTTTATTAATTCGAACAAAAATAAGGTAATTACGCTTACATTCATTTTAATGAATTTCTTAAACGAGTATTTTTCTATTGAATAAATTTTTTTATATATCAACGTATAATTTTCTAATAAATCGGAAATTTCGGGGTAAAAAATATCTTTCATACTGAATTTTACGGTAAGCATTGTAGCTAAAATATTAACATTCAATCTTGATTTCTCACTAGCAAAAAAATCATTATCAGTAGAAGAAACTCTTTCAACTGCTGCATTAGTTCCTGTGTGGTACAATGTAAATTGAATAAGAATAACTGAATTTTCATTCGGAGAATGAGTTTATTTTTGAAATGGTTAAATATTTCCGCCCATCTTTTTATCAATTTCTCTCGCTGATTTTTTCATTGTTCTAATTTAACAAAATTTAAATATCCATTCAGTCTTCTAATTTCTTCAAGCAGACAATTGCCATTTATATTAATATCAGGCCTTTCTCTTTCAATAAAAACTCAACACATTTTTCTATACCTACCTAATTTAATACATATGAAGTCAGAAACCACCGTTGAAAACTTATTTCGTGTGATATTTGTTTCAGACTACATTTTCGACATTTTGGAAACATGTTTACTTCATCTCTGAATATAGAGATTAACATATCAGTTTTAATATATTGAAAAGGATGACATGTAGGAGGGTACTTTTCAAAGAAAAACAGAACTTATAAAAACAGCAGGGTCCTCCTTAAAGGAGGATGGTTGGTCACCTTATTAAAAAGGGAAAAACTACTTTAATGGATTTTTGAACTGATTTCCAATTTTTACAACCTTAATCTTTCTAGAATTTTTATATTTACGGTTTTAATATTAGTGTTAAATACACTCTATAACAAACAAAAACGATGCACCAAGAACGAGTTGTCCGAGAAAGATAGAAATTGGTGGGTAGAAAGATTATGTACGGAATAGAAAATGATTAAAATTTCAGAAAAATTTAATAATTTATTTCAGAGTTACATAGCTACAAATTAAAGAGCTCAATAAGGTATTGTCCCATCTCTAGCGTGGTTGCAAGCTGCTACACGTCATGGCATAGAGTGATAAATCACCCTGATGGTCTCCTGTGGTATTTCTTGTCAAATTTGCTCCAATCATTGGGCAAGGTCATCAACATTCCCTATCAGATGCAGTCGCCTTCCCAACATATCCCAGACATGCACTATTGAAGAAAGATCTGGTGATCTAGCTGGCCAGGGAAATATTTTACAAGCTGTAAGGCAGTTCATAGAAACACCTGCCGTATAAGGTCTGAATTTTTCTTCTGGAAAATAAGTACAAAGTACTGCAAAAGAAATGGTAGCAAAACAGATCTCAGAATGTCGTCGACGCACCGTTGGTTTGTAAGTGGGCCTCTAATGATCACCAAACGGGTCCGGCTGTCAAGAGGAATTGCACCCCTGACCATAACTCCCAGTTGAGAGCATGTGTGGTATGCAATATTGAAAGCAGGATCGGCATGATGCCCTGGGTGTCTCCAGACACGTCTCCAATGATCGCCAGGGTACAGTTGGAAGTTGGATTCATCGCTTAAATACTATACGCCCCAAGTCAGCATGATTTCAACCTGGTAGAACCAAGCACCACAATAATCTTGTTTGACAGTGTGCAGGCGTAATTAGAAGGTGGCGTAAAGGTTGGTACGAACGTAAATTTTGCTCTGTCAGAGGTATGTGAATGGCCATGGTGGACACTCACGTGTGGATCGCATGTCTGATGGTTGATATCAATAAATCAGGAGCTGCGACAGTTGATCTGACAAACAATCTGTCCTCCAGATCTGCTGTAGCTCTAGGTCAACCGTTACCATCATGACGCTGAAATCTGCTACTGTCCAACCATTCTTGTCAGCATCTTCTAATAGCTGCATCTGCGACCTGTATGACGAGCGATTCTTATTTAACCTGCATATTTCAATCCAATGATACGACCACTTTCAAACTCAGACGGTTGCTCGTAATGAGCTCGAATCTTGCACCAATCATTTTTTTCAGTCGTTGGAAGGTATCCTGAATTGCAATGCAACAGAAATTTCGACATTCATATTGAAAATCGCTTCTTATAGGCACCTACTGAGTGCTCAGTTCCGATGCGCTGTAGCTCCCACTGTTCATTCTTTTGACACCAAATTTTAATCATTTGCATGTTCGGTACAAATGTCTTCTCATACGAAATTTCATTATAATCGGACAATTCCTTCATGGTGCGTCATTTTTTTTGTTATTGAATATATATATAGTTTTTTTAAATCTAACGCAAGAAATATTTTTTCATAAAAACACAGGTTTATAAATAAAAGTTGTACTTTTTTCTTACTGATTCATAAGTATACAATATAGGGTTATATATGGAATAGTATATGGGGTGTAGCAATAATTTTGCTGGTACATATGCATTCTTTAGTAGAAAATTTTCGTGACCATTTAGCATAAAAGTGGCTGAATTTTATTGATATTTGGCTGAATTTTCTTCTTTAGATGTGAAGTGTCACGCACTGGTTGACAAGAACGGAACTCTTTAAAAATGTCTGAAGGAAAAAATTAATGACGTTGAATTACACAAAAAATAAATGGTCAATTCTGATCACCAAAACGAGAAAGTACCCGATTAATGCGTTTCGAAGTCTTCCTCAACTTTGAAACTCATTGCAATCCATTTTAATAAAACTAAATGGTCCGCTGTCACGTGATCTTTTTTTCCATTGGCATCCATTTACCGCTCAAATGGAACAAAATTTAAATCATGCGTGAATTTTGGGACACCCTTTACAATGAAAGTGTTACTACGTACAAAACAATTATTTTACCTAAAATTACACATAAAGGGCATGGAAATATTTTTCTTACGCAATACATAGCAAACAAATCCGAAACTTCTTTCTAGGAGAATTATTAAGAGATAATTTATATCCTGAATAATTTAAATATTGAGAAAAATTACATAAAGATAATTTTTCACGTCCTCTTTCCTAAAAATGTTGAAGTATATGGTAGAAAATTTGTGATTTTAGTTAGAATCATTCTCTAGAACAAGGGTGGTGAACCTTTGTAGATTAACGTGCCATTTTTTCTCAAAAATTTTTTAAATAAGCTCTAGACGTGTTGACAAATAGTTTTAATTTGAGATTACTGTATAAATAATAAAAAAAAACATTAACAACTCAAAACTAATTATTTACTACGAAAAAATACATTTTACAATGTATACCTTTTAGTTCTACGTGTAATTAAAATTAAAATAACATTAGTGTGACTTCTGTTGTTGCAGATTGGATGACAAATAACTTATATTATGATTGTAAGATGTGAGTTTTAGGAGAATGTATGCTGATTTGGAATAATCTACCAGACGGTTTCAAAGCGATACTTTAATGTTCATTTCTGAAAATAAAGCCTAGCAGACGTACCTGCATGGAAATATGGTTTAAATAGCACGCGCAAGCTTCTTCAAACAGTTAAATGTACCTGGAATCCGTTTTATAGACGATGTTCTTTGTGCAACTCTTCCTGAATTTAAGGGTTCACAGGACTCTTAAATTGCAATTTTTCAATTTTTTGAAGAAAAAATTCTGAGCAGTTTGGAACTAAAATTGTGTTGATACTCTGAAACCTCCTTTAGTATAGAGAAATAAGTAATGAAACTTAAACGAAATCCCTATCTTCCTTATTTATAACCTCATTTTCCGTAGAACAGAAAATTTCATCTAACGCGCAGGACTTCTCAGAAACTATTTATGATATATATCTATTTGAAATTTTATATAGTTGTTCAAAATAAGGCTCTTCATAACTTTAATTTTCAGAAATACAATTTAATAGAATTTTTTACTTGAATTTTATTTTTTTCCTAAAATTTTAAAATTTTCGTTATAATCGTATTTAAAAATAGTTTTCCTTTAAATTTCTTAAAAGTTAGTATAATTACAAAAGTTAACATTTTTATACCAAGTAAAATTAATTTTGTAAATTTTGCTCAATTTTGTTCAAAATCCTACGCGGTTTTAAATACTAATTTTCATATTTTTGAAAAGTTGTTCAATTTTTTATTTCTTTATAACTTTTCTAAGTTTTTCTCAAATTAATTGAAAATTTGCGAAATAATGTAAATCTATATGATTATCATGTGGTAAAAATTTCAAATTATTGTTTCGTTTTATTGCTAAGTTACATTGGTTTGAAAAGGGATGTTTTTGAAGTAAAAATTCTTTGCGCTCGAGAGTGGTTGAGAAATTGTCCAGTTTTGCGTTAGGGTGAAAAGTCGAACGGAAATTGTCTTCTCCATTCCCCCGAATCGTCGTCATTGTAAGGAGATATCGAGTAAGAAGGAAAGGGGGAGCGGGGACACCGCTCCCCCCTTATATCCGTCATATCGGTGAAAAAGTTGTAGAATTGCCCACCTACCCAACTGGTCAACTTACCCACCTTCCGATTGGGGGTCTTTTTCCCCCAGACCCGGGAACTTCTATCAACGGTTGCATGAGTTGTAATGTGAGCATTACGGTGTAGACAAAATAGCTCTCGCAGCAAAAGCTTTAAACAATTAAAACATTTTAAACAACAATTTAAATATTTCTTTAAATTGTTGGCTACATGGCGATGTGTTCTTTGGCTAATTTGTTTTTTTTTTTAATTTTCATTTGCGTTGAATTATTATTAATTCTAGCCAGAGTGCCTAAATCAAATGCACAAAGAGGAAAAGAGTTTCATGAAAGTAGAAAAAAACAAAATTAGCAGCAAGTCCACACACACACAGTCGAAAGAGTGATAAACAAACAGAAAATTAGTGTAAATTCATCAAGTGCTACTGCCAAATTTCCATCAGAGTACATGAGAAAATATCAGGCATGGGAAAAAAAAACATTGCGAAATACTCTTTTAATGCCGAGTTCAATGACCAATGATGGGAATGCTATTGAGACTCTTCTAATGACACACAGATTAATACGGACTTTGTGAATCCCTATTCCCTCAACTACAGAGCCCTCAACAAGTCTAGTGCGTGTTGGAACTGATTCATGTGAATCTATAATAAATTCTATCTTACGTTACAAAGACTGTGATTCCCATACAAATGTTCACAAAGATTATCAAAAACAATTCGTTGATAATCCTTTCGGTCACGGGTGTTCGATTTGTGATACATTATGGTTTAGGAATGATTTTAGAAAGTATCGGTGATATGGATTCTCAAAATATAACGAGCTAAAGATGCCCCACCATGTGTAAGCAAAACAATCCTAAAATTTTAAGGAGTCACTGAAAGGGTCTTCAAGGAATTTTGATACAGAGCCCTTTCAGGACTAGCTACACCAGTGTATGATGGATTTGGTTACTAAAAGAACCATCAAAGCTTGGTTGCAATATTTAGTAGTTACTCCATTGTGCAGAATGTATGATAATACAATCGATGATAGTTTCTTCAATTTGAACCAGAGTGCGATAAGTTCCCCCACTAGTTTAATATAATTAGATGTATTCCTCCATTTGCGGCCAACCTCGCCAAAGAAGTTTCCCTTCCATTGCGTGGCGTTGCACTCTCAATTTTTTTTCGAGTGCACGGATATCTGTTAAGGTTCCTGAGAGCCCATAAAATACACACCACTTTGTTGTTTTTACTAATCATGCGATATTTCTCGAACCACCAAGTTTAAAATTCTCCGTTATATTAATTATATTGCACATTTTTGCTGAACTTGACATGTAAAATAAGGGTTAGAAATCGTAAATATATTTCACATATAAACTTTAAAATACAGTAGTGTCAACGAAATTCACTTTGCTATGCTTAGACAAACTTCACTTCATTAGCAATTGCAGTGCCCGACGTAACTAAGGCATGACAACAAACGAGAGTGCACACCGCGACCAATCACTCGCGTTGATCGTAATACTTCATTGTGAACTTTGTTTTTTTAAACTAAAATGCAAACTGTTTCTATTGGTTTCGTGCCCAAAATATTGTGTCACCTGCCATCAGTGGCACGCGTGCCATTGTTTCGCCATCCTTGATGTAGGGGAGCTAAACAGCGTATCACAACCGCAAAAGATAGGCTTAATTCAGATACCTTAACAGGCGTTTGGGTGGAAATGGATTATTGACTCAATGTGTGTCATACAGAAAGCATATGGGACTGTCTCCAACAAAATTTGAAATAATCCCATACAATACTTTTACACAAGTAGCATATAATATCTTAAAATATATCTTACTCATACGTTTCGGTTTACAGAGCATTGCAACTCCCATACTTTAGGAATCACCCTGTATAAGGACAGATATCAGGCCCATGCCTCTTCAAGAAACTACGCGAACAACTAGGTATTGGAAGATCAATAGAATGTTTTTGTATTTTTTGGCAGTTTACTATTTAGACAATTATTAAGATAGTTAAGGTATTCGACAACGTTCGGAACTGAGATTTTGCAAAAAAAGCGTATAATATTTTCGTGATATTTAGTGACAATTAGATTAGAGTTTATTTAAAAAATTGTTTAAAGAATGTTATTACAATAAATTATTTAAATGCAATATTTTGGCAAAAAATGAATTATGAATTACCTATTTTCAAAACATGCTCCTTTTAAAGAAGATGCTTATATAACACTAGCATTTTGTCTATGTATAGCTCATACATCTTTACAGAGTCTGAACTAGGGTTTTCAAAATACATAGCTTAGAAGCGGATTTATCCATATTTTAATACATAAAAATGGAGAAATTTTAACAAAAAAAAAAACTCCGATAATTATTTCAATCGGTAGTAACTCTAAAAATAATATGAATTTTTCAAAAATCCTAGTTCAGGCTCTCTGGGAAGTTTTATCTATATACGCAAAATATTATTTATATAAAATAATTTTTCACAAAAGGAGAATGATTTGAAATTAGGTAATTCTTTCTAATAATTCGCCAGAATATTGCATTTAAATAATGTTTTATTGTAATTAACAATTTTATAAATGTGTTTGAATCTAAGTGGCATTAAATATAATAAGCATTATCCGTTTTTGCTTTTTCAAATTCATGGTTCAGAACGTGAAAGATACCTTAATGTAACACTGTAAGATGCCTTAATGTAACTAATGTAAAATATTAGTTACTTGTTTAGCAGAAACCATTCAGACTAAAAACTATTTTGATTAAAAAATGTTTTTATTGCCAAAATGAAGTTCAGTGACTCTCCTCTTGTCAATATTTTCTATAAGGTTATATTAAGTAGTGGTTTTCAGGTATATTAAGAGCAGTCATTAGGGTAAAAACTTTTGAAAATCAATTTTGAGTTTTTGATATCTTTAAAATCTCCAAATCATTACCTTTCCAATGATATAACATACAAGCCATTATATGAATTAGAAGTATTTTAAAAAATGACTTTAAATAAATAATCAGCTGCCCCGGTCACGTCCACTTTGACAGATTAAGTGTAAATATTGACTTTTTAAATCTGAGAACTTGTAAAGCCTCCACAAAATTTCATTTAATCATACACAATTAACAGTAGATTAAATGAAACTTAGCTGCAATTTTAAATGTCAGTTTGTTTACGTCCTTTTGGAGCCAAGTTTGTAAAAATGATGAAAATATTTACTTTTAATTTGAAATTTAGTTCCTGTACAAAATGTTTTTGTAGTGTAAATATAAACAAATAGTGAAATTTCTCCTTTCGAAATTTTTATACTTCTAAAAAATTAATAACTTGTTTATGATAATTCCATTATAAACGTGCTTTTTGAAAAAATGATAATAATCAAATTTATTTCAATAGCTTAAAAATGAGATTAAGGCAGAAATGAGTGCCTTTAGTGCAAGCAATATAGATCCTGAACAGGCAATAGTTGTTAAAATATTGCATATGTAAAACACCTGCTTTTCATCTAAACAACAGTAAAAGACATTTCAAAACCATTCATTAAATCAATAGAAACTGAAGGGAAACCAAGATTCTTTTCCTTCATTACCTTGCATAACAAAATTATAGGATACAATATTTAGGATAAGATTTTTTTATAAAATTTCTGTTCTCTAAAATTTATATTTTTAAAAATGTTAAATGTACTGTATGCATATACCCTATGTTTTTAAATGCAATTGTGTATACTAAAATGACATTTTTGAAATATTCTTAAAACATCTAAATAAAAGCAGATATAACAAAAATAACAATTTTCAATAAATTCATAATATTAATGCTCGGTGAACTAACAGTTTGTGTTTGAAAAAACTAATTAATATACACTCTGTCGCAAAAAAATATATGCACCCAGAAGAAATCAAGCTACAATCACGAAACTCGGCAAGAATGTAGTCTGGTAAGAGATATGCAAATGATTAAATTTCGAAGCCAATGAGACAAGGCTAAGTGTGTTACGCGCATATTAGTTGCGCAACTGGGAGAGTTTAAAAGCATGAGTACGAGCGCCGTACGGCTATCAAACGAATCTGATGACTTTGATAGACGATATTGAGACTTAGGATGCCTCTAAGACGTAACCGGCGGCAGTACGAGCAGCTGACTTTCAGACTTTGATAGGGGCCGTATAATAGCCTCAGAGAAGCAGGTTGGTCGAATAGACGTATCGACCGCCACCTCGGTCGGAGCGATATGGTAGTTGCTCGGTGTTGGCAACAGTGGATCACAGAAGGTAGAGTGTACCGTCGCGGAGGGTCAGGACGTCCCAGGAACACAAATGATCGCGAGGATCGTGCAATCAGAAGAGTGGCCACTTCGGCACCAACAACGTCGCTAGCATCGATTCAACGCCACTTACCTCCTTCCAGACATCCAGTGCCATCAAGAGAAACCATAAGGAGACGACTGACCGAAGTTGGCTTGAGGAGCCGACGTCCGCTAAGGCGCTTATCACTGACCCACATCATAGGCAGTGTCGACTGGATTTTGCCGACCTCGGGCAGCTTGGAGTGTGACAGACTGGAGACGTGTCATCTTCAGTGATGAATCGATTCAGTCTCAGTGCTGATGACCACCGCACACGTGTCTGGAGGCGCACCAACCAGCGGTCCGATCCGGCATTTATTGTCGAGCGGCATACAGCAATTTCACAAGGTGTGACAGTGTGGGGAGCAATTTCTTGGGACACACGATCATCTTTAGTGGTCCTTCAAGGCACTTTGACAGCTCGCAGATACGTGGACGATATTTTAACGCCGATTGTGCCACCCATGCTATCAAGTCGCCCAGGTGCCATTTATCAACAGGATAATGCTCGTCCACATACTGCGCGACTCTCCCAACAATGTCTTCAAGGATATGACGTCCTACCATGGCCTGCCAGGTCACCAGATCTTTCGCCAATAGAGAGGCATGTCTGGACGCGCTGGAAGGCAACTGCAGCCGTCCCGAGATACAGGAGAATTAACTGCGCAGATGCAAAGACTATGGCAGGATCTTCCACAGGGGGTCATAAGTGATCTAATTGAATCGATGCCACGCCGAATTTCGGCATATAGCTGCCAGAGGTGGCTTTACTACTTACTGATTTTTAACCTTTTGCAAGCTGTAACCGCTTAATAAAATGATATTTTGTTCTGAATTTTTAATCATTTGTTTTTATTTTCATATACACTACATGCATACCAAATTTCGTGAATGTAGCTCAATTTCTTCTGGGTGCATATATTTTTGCGACAGAGTGTATTTAAAAATATTTCACTTCAGTATAAATATAAATGTCTAATTGATATACAATTAAACTTTGAATATTTAGGCTTAATAGTTTGAAAAGGTATGAGATGACACATCAAATGTGATGTTTGTTGTCTTTGCGAGAAGCTTCATGTTTAAAAACATAAAAATAGTTTTATTTTTGGCTGTTTTAGAAATCATTTGTCCAGTTTAGGTAATTTTTGAAGTTTAAAACTTAGAAACTGTCTGCATTAACAAAACCTAATGATAACTTTACAAAATCCCAGTGAAAACTTTCAAAGTGTCGTATAATCAAGGTACTTTTATATATATATATATATATATAAATACCATCTCAAATTCATACAAAAACCATATTGATACATTTTCACATTATATTTATGTTGCTTTATGTTTAAATTTTATATCTGCATATTAATTCTTAAAAATGGATACAGAATTGAAAAAATTGATGTAATACTAGAAATTATCTCGTTAAAAAAAAACTGAAAAAAATACTATTCTGGGCAATTTAAGACTTTTTGCTTACTACTTTAGAAAGACATCAAATTTCAAAGATGCTAATGTTCAATAAAATCTGGGAAAATACATGTTGTAATTTATTATTTTTGTGATTAAGTGGCACTTTTTATAGTGAAAATTCAATTTTTCTCAAAAATGTTTTAAAACTGTATTCACGTTTTCTCAGGAAAAAATATAATGTATGAATGTAATGAATTTTTCCCTCATTTACTGTTATGTAACTATATATATCATGTGAGTGTTTTGGGGATTTTCCCAAAATACTTGACTGAAGTCCATATATCGTGAAAAAAAAAATGATTAATTTTTAAAAAAATTCATAGTGATATTTTTATGTTACATGTTTTTGAGAAACTAAACAATATATTTTAAATATTTCACTTAATTGCAAATATTAATGTTTATTTATTGTTCAGACAAGTTTTTAAGCTTTAATATTCAAAAGTTTTTCAATAATAATAGGTAACTAACAACAACTCAGATGTGTAATGCTTTGTCGTTGCGAGGCTTGTTACATGCATAATACATTTCATACTTAAAAAAACATAAAAAACAGATTTATTTTTTGACTTTTAGAAATCTTTTGTACAGTTTAGAGAAAATTTTTTTGAATTTTGAAACTTTTAGAAATTGTGTTTTGCATCCGGAACATACAAATCCATAATTAAATTTTTCTAACGTCGTAAAATCCACATATTTCCAAATCCCAGGACTTTTACATATTGATGCATGTTTATATTATATATATGATGTTATAAGGTCAAATTTGATATTTATAATGCATCGAAAATAAAAATTCTTCCCACATTGTTACATAATTTGTGAAAATTGAGTGCAAAATGCTAAAAAATCTCGTTGAACAAAACTGAAAATTACTATATATGTATTTTTCTAAACATTTTTAAAACTTTTTTTTTTTTTTTTGTTTCCTATTTTATGTAAAAAAATTAAGAAAAGATACTAATCTATATTAAATAAGAGGTCCTTAGCGGTGTGTTTTTCACCTCAACAGCCCAAACTAAGCAACCCAGAAGTATGAAACTAGGCACATAATTATTCTAGGTACTGATGATGTGCACTACGAAGCGATTGTTTCAGAATTCGCTTTAGATTTTTAAAATTAAATTTTTAAGCGATTTTCCATTTTCCCCCTTCAACAACTGGATTTTAAGTTTTTTTTGTTCGTTTGGCAACACAGTATATTTGCTTTAGAAATTTGCGCTCAAAAGTTTGAAACTGAAATTGAAAATTTTACGTTTTTTTTCAGCAGTAATCTGCTTTATCATTTCTTTTTAAGTTAAAATTTTTTGATTTTTCTTCTTGAAATATTTATAGATTTTTATTTTAAAACTGTATTCAAGAGAAAAATGCATCGCTCTTCAAACTAAGCCTACTTTTTATTTTTTCAGTAACTAAATTAAATTGCTTTGATGTACAGCGTTTTGTATATTTTTATTCGATTATTCAGAACCATTAATGGCTTAGAGTTAATTTTGTCAGTTTTTCAGCTTATAAATTTCTCATTTTTTGTGTAGTCACAATTATGTTCATTTGTAAATTCTATTTTTGTTAAAAGGCAGCGTAACGTTTATATAATCTTTTTGTCATGTTGATATTTATACATTTACATTTATTCTTCTGTAGTGTTTCTGTTTTTTTGATTGAATTATGTCTCATTTTTAAAATTAAGAATGTGAATTTAAGTTATCAGAAATTCTTCAACTGAAAAAGAAATGAGACAAAAAATTAAATCTAATGTATACATATTACGGTCAAAATGAAAAAAGGGAATAATAAACGTGACACAGCCCCAACAAACCTAAATCTAAATCACAAATGAAAAGTAATACAATTAAATCTAATCAAGGAATGATTCGGAATAATCAAATAAAATATAAGCTAAAACTAAAATGTATATTAAAACTAATTTAATTCAGTTATTGAAAAATGTAAAATATTCTTAGGTGGAAGGCCGAAAAATTGAATTACTTTTACTCCTTTAGCATTATTTTATAAGTAAGTTTATAATATAAATTATTTGCAATTAATTTAAATGTTGTTTTGTATCTTTTCTTAAGATATAATGAAATATAAAATAAATTTTGAAACTCATTGAAAAATTTATCTATTAAAAAATACTATTCTTCGCAAAACTTTTAGTTTACTTAAAAATATCTCGATGTACACATATATTCATGAAGCGTCATAGCTTTGCTATTTGCATCAAAAGGCCTAAGTGCACTCTTTTTAACCTTTAGGCTGCATCTGAAAATTTTTGCTTTTTCCATGTTGGTTACCAACTATGTTGAATTTTTATAGTGTCGACTTAGCAAAATTTTTACATATTTTGGTGCTTATCAGTTCTAAGGAACTCTGGTTTTTTGGTTATTAGAAAACTGAATAGCAGTGGTATACTATCAATCTACAGTTGTACTTTAGACCGCTTAATCCACCTGAAGTTGATATCACACAAAACCCAGCCCATTAATAGTATAGCATAAAATGAAATCATGTTTGACAACTTGACGAGTTATTAATACAGTTTGGCAGTTGTTGCAATAATACATAAGTGCAAATAATCTTTCTATGACATTGCGCTTCTTGCATATTATCGCAACCAATTTGAGACATTATATGAAACAAAGCATATGGTTGCAAAAATTTAGAACTTTCACACATGCGATATCAGAGTTTGCGAGTTATTTTAAATTTTGGCATTGGTGCGATAAAATGTAAGTAACAAACATTTCCCTTTCATTAGAAAAAAGGTAAATGCTTTTCCTAATACTTAGTAATAAGGTAACCGCAGCCAACTTGGCACTTATTTCACAAAATGCAACTTTTTTTTCTCATATAAAACACATAAGAATCTGTTTTGATATAAAGGTGCAAATTTTGCTGCCGGTGATGCCAATACGCAATTTTACCCTTTTCCTTTATTGGCA
Source organism: Trichonephila clavipes (assembly GCA_019973935.1). Lineage (NCBI taxonomy): Eukaryota > Metazoa > Arthropoda > Arachnida > Araneae > Nephilidae > Trichonephila > Trichonephila clavipes. Next base: position 683,902 of record BMAU01002488.1, read on the forward strand.
AATTCCATGTTTCCATTGTAACAAAAAGAGTAGAAAAATGTATAAAGAAAATGACACTCTCAATTCAAGCTAATTGGGATAGCCAGACTATCAATGGTGTGATTTAAGTTAGAATTTCTATTTACATATAAGATTTCTGGGCTTTTTTCTTCTGAGCTGCTTATGGTAGTTTCATTAAATTTATCTATTTAATGTAGCTGTTTAGTTTGAATTCATGTTATAATTTCTACTATGTATAATGTTACTTTTATATTTATTTTATTTCTTTGCAAATATTATTTTGGTTCTCATATGTACTCATTCGTTTGCTCTTTGCAATAAAATTATAATATTTAATAGAAATATTGCAAAAAGTATTGTCTCATTAATTAATTTTTTGTGCAAACACAGTTTATTATTTGTTTCATTCAGTACTGTTATTAGTTCTGGACTTTTCAACGGGACGTTTTATCCGTTTTTAGGTAGATTTTGGTTTTTAGTTCATACATTTTTTTAGTATTGAATTACATCTAATTTTCTTTTGCTATTCAGAGTTAATGCAATTTTGTGGCATTATGGTTTTAACTTTTCCTTCTTGCAATCTGTTCTTCGGTTCACTCCCTAGGAGAGCCCACACCCTTGGCGCAAATTACTTTGGTTGGCGATAATTGCACCATCTGGTAACCCTACTTTTAAACACCATATAGAAACCCCTAACTATTTCTAGCATTTTCGTATTTTGTGGGCGTGCATTTTGAATTTCATTTTGTTGTTGGGCTCTGGGCTGGCTGCGTGTGTGAGGGAATATATACTTTTTAGAATTTTTTACTTTGTTGAATGCGAAGAAAGGTAAAGAATTGACTGAATGGCGTATGAAGGAAAAGATTGATTACTTCGAGTTATAAATGTCCTAAATGTAATGATGGGCATGATGTAACATAGTCGACAATAAAACGCTTTCTTCGAAACCGTACCAGCCACGCCGAATGTATGTTTGACCATTACCTCGCAGAATAAATATGGCGGTGCTCACACAATCATTCGCTTAGAGATGAGACCTTTAAGGCTTTTTTAAAATCTGTTGTTACGCTGTACGCTCCACTCGGAAAAGATCAGCAATAAGAAAGTAAATGCTGTTTTTATATTTTTTTATCTTAAATGTTTAATTTCTGTATTGTTTACATATATTTTCATTACGCATCCACCTTATCCCGCTATATTCCCTTGCCGCCATTGTCGGGTTCGCTTGGCACCATTTTGTTCTGGCTTGGCGCCTTTTTTTCGGTTTTTGTTGCCAAGGGTGTGGGCTCTCTAGTATTTTACCGTTGCTTTTCTTCCTTCATCAGCAGATGCTGTTCAATGTTGAGTATTATAAAAAATATGCGCAATTATTTAGACTCGCATTTCAATACTGAAATGAATTAAAAAATGGACGATATCGAACAATTTGATACTAAAAAAACATTGCAAAGAAAATATCATATTACCATAAAATCCAGCATATAATGCTCACCTATACTTTGAGCTGCATTTTTTAATGTTTGTTATGTTCGCTGTATAATGCACACCCTATTTTTACGAAGAAACCTGAAATGTACATATGCAATGCTCTCATGTTTTGAAGTCATTTATTCAAGGTGTTATTCAAGATATAGAAAAAATATATATACTACTATATAAATTACAACCCTTTAAGTTCATAAGGAGTGTCATTTCTTTTAAATAAACAGTATTTGATATATTTGTAGGAGTTTTTAATTTTTTTCTATACTCATTTTTTTATTTTTAAAAAGTTTTGAAGCCGCAAATTTCGATTTAATTTTTGTGCTCAAAGTGGGCGTTGTACGCTGGATTTTACGGTATGTAAAAATTTTCTGTTATTTTTGTTGTTGTTCAATACTGTTTTGGCATCATTGTTTAACGTTCCTTCTGACAAAAATTCATGTAGTTTTTTAGCTAATACTACATAAACATATGCATTGTACCTTCCATTGTACATAGATGTTATATTTTAGTTCATACTAATTTAATTTTTTTACTATTGAATTACATCTACAATTACATCTATTGAATTACAATCACAGTATTACACTGTTCTTCTTGCGTATACGGTGTTACTGTTCACCTCATGTAATACTAATTTAATTTTTTCTGTTGATGGCCTCTAATATTTCTTATTTATGATATTATTTTGTTAATCGGTTTATTATCTTTAATTTTTTTCTTTCATTTTTATCTATTTCAGATTTATTTCACCACTTATGGGTCAACTTAAAAAGCTTACAGCTTCACTATTCTATTTTCTGGTACACTCTAATTTTTTATTTCTGTTACCCATTCATTCATTTCTGTTTTACTTTTATAGCATCATTTCGCATTTCTGTTTACTTTATAACCAAGCTAATTTTCTCTTGTTAATATTTGTTTTTGTTGGTATTATTTAATTTTGGGCCAAGCTGTGTGGTTAAAATATTTATAATTTAAGCAGTAAATTACAAAGAAATATTTTAAATTTTGATTATACTACTTTACACAGGATTTTACCCACTCTAAAAAATATTGAGTGAGTGAATGAATGTGGAGTTTAATGGCACCAAGGGCCAACTTTTGGCCAAGCTGCGCCAAACACTTGTTGAAAAGAAAAAGTCATATTTTTAAAAATATATATGTATGAAAGTATATGTACACATGTATATGCATGCATGCATGTATGCATACATACATATAATATAGTAAAAAAATCCAAAGAAACGCACAATTTAAATCAAATATAAAAATCCAATTTTTAAAAAGGAAGGCAAATAGATTTTGGTGGGAGATTCCCCCACCAAGTCTGATAAGGTTAAAACAGATGTATGAAAGAAGGTGATGCGATGATGGTTAAAAACGGGACAATCTATTAAAATGTGATAAACAGAATATGGGGGGACTTTACAGGAAGGACATTCTGGGTATTTTCACCCAACAAAGGTGCCTGTGCGTAAAACAGTATGACCAATGCGAGGTCGAGTCAAGCGGACATCATGTCTTCACTGGTAGTGCTGCCCAATGAGAAGTGGAAGGATGAATGTTATGTAGTTTGTTGAGGATCTGTTGATCCCAAGTCTCTTGCCATACACGATGGATATAGTTCTGTGTAGAAGTCTTTAAATCCCGGCAACAGACAGGCCGCTGCATGTGATCAGACATGGATCGTGCAGCGTTATCAGCCTGTTCATTACCAGTATACCCACGTGTCCAGGTACCCAGGAAAAATTATATCAAAACCCTTCCTTTCTAATTTTTCGCAGAAGAAAGTATTTCTCTCACAGTGGGTGTCTATGTTCTGTTAAAAAGTGTAAAGACTCTAGAGCACTCATGCTGTCAGTGTACACACAAAAATGACGGTGGTTCGAAATTAATATATGTTGAAGTGTGACAAGAATGGCAGTCAATTCAGCACTAAAGACAGACATGGATATATGTAAGCTATAACTTAGAATGGTATTATTAAAAACACCACCACACCCAACATGTCCTGCAGTCTTCGATCCGTCCGTGTAGACTGGTATGTACTTAGAATACTTACTTCGATGGTAAGAAAAAGAGCTGCTGATAAATAACAGCAGCAGTGTCTGCTTTGTCATAGCCAGAAAAGGGGTTGTGATAGTTAAAAATTTGGATGTCCCAGTGTGGAAAAGCAAAGGATATCATTTTCCTGGATATTTTATGTTATTTAAGTGCGCATCATTTAGAACAGCCTTTGCTCTTTCTGAAAAAGGTTTGATGTTAAATGAACGGTCTTCATAGAGTCGAGTGAAACCAATGGCAAGAGAAAAGGGTTTATTGGATGAGAAGGAACAGACATGGCACGAATAAAACAATTTGCACTTAATTGCCTCCGCCTTAGTTCTAAAAGGTAGTTGATGGCATACCACATACAAGCTGGTAACAGGCGAAGTTCTGAGAGGCACCACAGCAGATTCTCAGAGCAGAATGATGTATTGTGTCAGTCGTTTTAACACAGATGCACGAGCAGAACCGTACACTACACAACCATAGTCCAAACGTGAAAGGATTAGTGCTTGGTACACTCGGAGTAACGAGACTCTATCGGCTTCCCATAAGGTGTTTGATAGTACATTTAAGATGTTGAGGGGATCGTTCACACTTCTTCCGCAAGTAAGGACATGCGGAAGGAAAGTCAGTTTACAGTCAAGATTACTCCGAGGAAGCGCATCTCACTGACCACAGGTATTTGAATATTTCCTATATGTATAGAAGGATTTGGGTGTAGGTTACGTTTTCTGCAAAAATGGACACAGCTGCTCTTGGAAGGAGATATCGTGTGTCCATTCTGATCCACCACTTAACTATTTGATTGACAGTTGTTTACAGCTGTCGCTCAATTAGTCGCATATCTGAACCTTGACAAGAGACGTGCAGATCGTCAACATAAAGCATTCTAGCACCGATGGTGGAAGGTGATGAAGTATGCTACTCATATGAATATTAAAAGAGTAACGCTCAAAACGCTACCCTGAGGAACACCTTGATCTTTTGTATGAATTTATGAGAAGATGAGTGACTAATGCGTACATATGAAAATAACGAACAGCTAAAAAGTTAAAAATAAAAATGGGAAGATTTCCCTTAAGCCAAAATCATGCATATTACGGAGAATCCCATAACGCCATGTTGTTCGGTCTGCTTTTCTATGTCGAAGAAAAGAGAAACCAAATGGTTTCTCCTAACAAAGGCATCCCTGATTTGGGATTCTAAGAATACAAGGTTATCAAGAGTGGATCGGCTCTTGCGGAATCACTCTGAAAAAATACACTTTCCTTTCTCCCAAAACATATACCAAACTGGTATTTATGCGTTCAAAGGTCTTGCAGAAGCAGCTCGTCAGAGCAATGGGACGGTAACTCAGGAAGGATCTGTTGCCAACTTGTCGGCTTAAGGATTGGAATCACAATGGCTTCTCTCCAGCTGGAGGGAAAGCAATGCTCCTTCAAACTCTGTTGAATTAAAAATGTTGCTTAGAGTTAAGATTTAGATGACGTAGCATCGTGTAAGGGATTCCATCTGGCCCAGGGCTTGTATTGTGTGCTTGTAAGAGTGCCTTTTTAACTCAGTCATCGTAAAATCACAATTATATGGAAAAAGAACGAGTGGAAAAGTTAATTGGGGTACGTTCTGCTCGCCTCTTAATCTCGAGAAAACAAAATTATAAGAGGCTGTACTCGATACACTCTGAAAAAGTTTCACCCAGAATAATATTAGCTATTTCGTCTGGAGAAGAAAATACAGTCTGAGGTATGTAAAATAGGGAAGGAAAATTCCCGATATTAACCTTTTCCATAAGTGATACTGGTTGATAGAAAGGTAAAGTGAGGACACATATCGAATCCAAGAATTGCCCCTCTGAATCTGACGCCTTACTCTGTGAGGCATTTGCTTTTTGCCTTTTTGAACAGAGATTCTCCGTAGTGGGATATCTACGAAAGTTCCCCATAATTTCCGCTGGTTCTTATACGCTGTATAACAATCAGTATTCCACCAAAGGTTTGTAACGTTGGAATGAATGACTTGAAACTTTTGGTATGGATAAATCAGCAGCAACAATCAAAACATTGGTGACTTCTTGTACACAGTATCAACACTTTCTGTCTTGACCGTTGCATCAGGTATCACAGCCAACTGTGTGAAAAGGGCCCAGTCTGCACGACTATAAGAATACGTAGGTGGGGAGGGTTTTTCCACCCGTATCAGAATCGTGGAGAAAGGATAACAGGAAGTGGTCACTATTATACAGGTCCTTCTCAACAGACAAATTTAAATTAGGGAAGAGTGACGGTGAGCAGATGGCCAAATCTAATGTGTAGAAAGGATCGTGGGGGTTCGTGAAAGTACGTTGGTTCCTCGTGATTAAGTAGGCAGAGACAGTGATCAGAAAGTACCTGTTCAATCTGTCTGCTACGAGGGTTCATCTTCACACTACCCCACAGAGTGCTATGTCCATTGAAGTCACCAAGTATGACAAAGGGTGCTGGCAACTGATCAACCAGGTTGTTCAAGTCTTGTTGGTAGATAACAGCATTTGGTGGCAAATAAATGCAGCACACTGTGATTAGGCTCGTGGAGTGGATTCTCAAGGCTACAGCCTACAACGAGGTATGGGAGTGAGAGAGCACTAGAAGGAACATCGAGGGATGTAAAAATACATGCGCCTCCAGACACAGAGGATCGCTCCGTGTCTTTTCCGCACACAATCATACCGACGTATCTTTGTTGTGTGACAAGACTTCAAGAAAGTCTCTTGAAGTGCAACGCATACTGGAGGTACTGAAGTATGATGTCTTTTACGTCATCTATATGCGATTTATATAGCCACGACAGTTCCAAAACCAGGAAGTTATTTTTGGGCGAACTTGGCGAAAGGGGCCCTTTCAAGGGATTATCTGCCACTTGTTTAAAATCAGCCTCTAAAAGGCTCTCATCTTCGAAGTCAGACCTGTGACATAATCCGTGTCAGAAGGATCAGCATCTGTGTCCATGGCATCAGAAGTGTTAGAAGTTTTCCGTCTCCGAGACCTTTTGGAGACGGGAGTTGATTCATAGAGGGAATCTTCTTCCTCGCAATCTTCATAGATATGTTTTTTCGGTATTTTTCTTTAAACTGGTAGTAGGTTTTACATTCTTTAAATCTGTTTTTTTAGGATTTTTTCGGGGGCCATGTGCCTGACATGGTTGTTCTTTAATGTTCTCTTTTGCCTCAGACATGGGGAGTTGGTGGCTGAGGATCCGATGTTGTAGATGTTTTGAAGAGATGGAAGGCAAGAGTTTCGTTTGGGCTGAAGATGATGTGGTATTAGCAGTAGATATATTTGGTCTTTGTTTGATGATAGTGGTGCAAGTAATTTTTAAAGGTGAACATTTTATTTTAGTTATATTTTCATCTGTTTGGGCAGAATTATTTAAAGTAGAGGATTTGGCAGCTTGAGCGTATGTTTGATAATAACTGTGGTACTATTAATTTACGTGCTTCTGGGTAAGAAATATTTTAGTTGTTTTTATTTCCTGTATTTGTTTCTCTATTTTCCATTTAGGGCATATTTTGGAATCTGATGGATGAGGTTGTCAGCAATTAATACATTTTGCTCTAGACTGCAATCTGTGGAAGCATGTCCAACAGATGCACATCTAGAGCAAATGAAGTTGACCGTGGCAAGAAGTTTGTGAGTGTCGAACCTCTGGCACTTAAAACAGCGCAGAGGATTCCGGAATGTACAGGCGAATTCTGCAGTTACGGTAACCGGCTCTTATAGTTGACGGTAGTTTGGGGCTATTAAAAGTTAATATTATATGTTTGGTAGGAATATTTAATGCATCTCTTCTTATTGTTATTCTTCTGACCTGGATTACACCTTGATCCGAGAATCCATCAGAATTTCCGCATCAGGAGTGGTCAACCGGTCAGGTTCAGAAATGACACCTTTGCATGAGTTTAGAGTTTTATATGAGGACTTACAGTCACCGGTGAATTTAAAAGGTTTTGGCAAGAAAAACGACTTCGTTTGCAAATCGAGATATGGTTTCAATAAGTAGATCCCCGGAAACGCAATCGTTTTACGGATTTCGGTTCACCACCTATTCCGATGAGCGTTTTATGAATAGCAAAAGGCGATAATTTTGACATGTCATTGTTAGGAAGGGAAAAAAGTAAAAATCTCGCGATTATGTGTGTAGAAACAGTATCAATGTTGAGAGTGGGTAATACATGAGCATAATGAGTTGGGTAGGGTGGGTTGGGGGTTTTAATAAATGCGTTTGAGTTTTTTATTATTTGATTTATTTTGAATTTTTTTTTTTTTTTTGAGAAGGAGGAGGAGAATCCCTTTTGATTTTCAGAGAACCAGTTTGGCAGGGCTAGCCCTAGATTCAGCAACCAGTGGCCCCGGAGAGCCCCCGCTCTGCAATGCGGGGACCCCCCATCCAGCCACCTGGAACTACAAGACAGGCGGGATTATGCACCAGCTGATAGAGCAGCCAGGACATGCTGGTTGGCTGTCCCGGTTCCTGTACTATTTGGCGGCCTGAGACGCAAAACTCAGCTTTTCTCCTGTGCCCTCTACATGGCCGCTTCCTCCAAGACCCCACCTTACTAGTCCAAAGGTCCTCAGAAGTTCAAAACCCCGCTCCAAGTGCCAGTTTTCCCAGGAAGCAGTTTGTTGTGTCATCATATCAAAAGTGAAAAACCATCCAGACACAGCTTCATTCCACTCTGTCCTGGTCTGCCACAGGACTTCGTGGCAGAAAAAAAAAAAAATAAGTAAAGAAAAGCATTGTCAATTGAACACAAATAAAGCAACAAAATCAAAATATTGAAAGAAATTTAAGAGAAAATCAAATTAAAGAACGTAATATAAATGTAAACCATAATACAGTAAAAAATATCAATTTTTTACTAGAAAAAAAAAAAAGTTGGAACAAAGTTCATTGTTTAATATAGGTTTGTGGTCTGGACGGGAAAAAAGAAAAGAGGGAATTTGAATGGCAAGAAAGAGGGTCGAAAATAGAGAAAAATCACTAGGGTTCCCCCGGGTTCGTGGCCACGAACCCAGGGAACCCTATTGATCTTTTCTAAAAAAAATATTACAATTGCTATAATAGGGGAATTTTATGTTTTTAAACTTAACCCGTACGTAATGGGCATTTCAGCTTGTATATAATACATAAAAAATATTATTATAATTATTTATAGAAAAAATATTTTTATAATTAATGTAATAAGAAAAATATTTTATAATTAATATAATAAGAATAATATATATATATCTATATATTGATTTAATTATTTTATAATTTTAAATATTTAATAGTTTTTACTAATAAATGATTTTTTTTTTACAGCCATTTTTTATGTAAATGGTATGTCATAACTAATTGCCCAATGAACCTTTTAATTGATTTTTATTTCAAACCTAAGAAGAAATTGTTATGTAACGGAGTATATGAAAATACCAAACACCTTATTATTTTAAGCCTCTAAAGAAAATAATTATTGTTAAAAATGACCTTGTTATTTTTGTATAATATACTCTTTTTTTTTCGTCAGATATATGGTTAAATGGATTTACAACAAGCAGAGGAATGAAAAACTATAAAATTATAATAAAGTACTCAAAATATTTACCATACAGCATTCTTTTGTTTTTTAATGTTTTTTAGTGAATGTAAACATATATATAGGCATTTCCCCATATACATATATATATATATATATATATATATGTATATATAGTGTTTTTTACACGTACATATGTTTAATCAAACAATCTGGGGGAATTAATATAGAAATCACACACAACAGGAAGCGCTAACTAGAGGGAGAAGGGAAATTTCTATGACAATATGTTATGCATTCAAATTTATTCGTGCAACGCAGGGGGTAAATGAAGGGAAAAGAAACCTGTCACACTGTGAAAAGTGAAAAAATTTCGAAAAGGTAATTTTAATGACATCATTTTAGCAATCACACATCGTACGCGTACACGCCCGTACAAGGGTGCTGGTGTCATGAAGAAAAGAGGAAATTATCGTGGAAATTAAGTTATACACTCGGTAAAAGCCCGTGCAATGCCGGGCTAAGCAGAGGAAGAAACAAAAAAGTCAAAGGAATTTCGAAAAAGAAAAAGGGAAGTGCTCTGATTTTTGTGAAAGGAAAATTTTTAAAAGTAGAGGAAACCCGTGCAACGCTTTTGTCAGACTGTCAATGGTGTGATTTAAGTTAAAATTTCTATTTACATATAAGATTTCTTGGCTCTTTTTCTTTTAAACTGCTCACAGTAGTTTCATTAAAATCAGACCTTAATTGATGTATTTAATATAGCTGTTTGGTTTGAATTAATGTTATAATTTCTACTATGTGTATAAGGTTACTTTTATATTTGTTTTATTTCTTTTTCAATTTTAAATATTATAGATTTTTTGATTATGTGTTGTTTTTGTTGTTCAAAACTGTTTATGGCAATTTTATCGAAAATAGGGCTTACTTTTTCTGTTTCAGATAACCTTTTAATTTAAATTAATATTATAACTAGCTGTATGACCCAGCATTGTATTGTGATAAAAAAATGTTTGTACAGAAAAGAGACGCACCTTGAAAAGATTTTCTCATATTTCCCTCTGGATTTCTTTAAGATTCAGCGTTGAAGTGATTTTACGTGTCTCATGCCATCATGGTTTAATGTTGCTTCTGGTAATCTGTTCCTCACATAGTTTCTTGGAAATCATATGCATATTTTATGTTATACTGTCCATATATGATTTATATATTTTCACTTATCATTATGGTTATTTATCATTGTATGTACTCATTCGTTTGCTCTTTACAATAAAATTATAATATTTAATAGAAATATTGCAAAAAAGTATTGTCGCAATTAATTTTTGACATACACGGTTTATTATTTGTTTCATTCAGTCCTGTTGTTGGTTCTGGACTATTTCAACGGGGACCTTTTTTATCCGTTTTAGGTGAATTTTAATTTTAGTTCCTAATAATTAATTTTTTTAGTATTGAATTCATCTAATTCTCTTTTGCACTTTAAAAGTCAGAGTTAATGCAATTTTTGTCGTATGGCATCATGGTTCTCTCTCTCTCTCAACCTTCCTTCTTACAATCTGTTCTTCATATAGATTTTTAAGGATTTTATGCATGTACATTTCCATGACATTTTCTTTGGTTGAAAAAAAAAGATGATTGCTTTTCTTCCTCAGCAGATGCTGATCACTGTTGAACATCATTAAAGATATGCACAGTTATTTAGACTTGCATTCCAATGGTGAAATGAATTAAAAAAATGGACGATATTGAACAATTTGTTGATACTAAAAAAACAATGCAAAGAAAAATATCAGATTACCGTAAAATCCAGCATATGATGCTCACCTATACTTTTGAGCTGCATTTTTAATGTTTGTTATGTTCGCCGTGTAATGCACATGCACACCCTCTTTTTACGAAGAAACCTGAAAAATGTACGTATGCATTGCTCTCATGTTTTGAAGTCATTGTTCCAAGGTGTAGAAAAAAATAGTATACTTCTACATAGAATTACAACACTTTAAGTCATTTCCCATAGCAGAAACTTATTACTACTATTACTTTTCTGTTATAATTTTTATTTATATTTTCATTCTTTCATTTCTATTTACCTTTTATCATGTCAATTTTCTCTCTTATACATTCAAATATATATTTTGTATGAAAACATTATTTTCTGTGAAGCGAAGTTTCGATGTGAACATTCATTAAAAAATTATTTTTTAATTTTGGGTACACTGTTCTGGAATGTTTCTACCCTCTTTAAATTATATTATGCTTGCAAAAAAGAAAACTGAATTTTATTTATTTTAATATTTAAACCTCGATACCCCAAAACCACAAAAAATCTAACATATTATGTGTAAAAAAAACAAATCGGTCAGATTTTGGTGGAAAATGCCTTCAATTTGGCTGCGGGGACGCTAATATGCAAGTACTGAAAATAATTACTTATTCTTCAATGAAAATATCAGTGGATTTTTAGACAATCTTCACTTCTTCCCTGCTTTTATTCTTATGTTCAATAATAATAATTACTGTTACACAAAGTTCCTTTGTGTTAGAAAAAACTTTATTCCTTCTTCTTTGTTCAACGACAAATTCTAAATCCCACTTATTGTAACAATAAAGTAGAAAATCCTAGCTAACAGTATAACAAGAAGAAAATAGTACTAAATTAAACTAATTGCTATTAACAGATTGGCAATATTTGTAAAAAACTACCTTCAATTTATGTCAACAATTGTTATTAACCAGATTTCTACATGTTGCTTTTCGGTTTGAATTAATGTTATAATTTCTACTATATGCTAGGTTACTTCGTATTTATTCATGTTTAAATTTTTCATATTTAAGAATTTCCATGAGTGTCTGTTTGTTCAGCACTGGTTGTTCAATTATCACTATAATTAATTATCATTGTATTTCCTCATTTGTTTGTTCTTTGCAACAGAATAACAAATATTTTTTTAACTAAAATTTTGCAAAAAGTATTGTTTAAAAAATTAATTTTTTTATCAACAGGGTTTATTATTTCTCTCATTAGGTTCATTATGGTTTTTTTCAACGTAGGTCTGTTTTAGGTAGTTGATTTTAGTCCTTACTAATTTAATTTTTTCACTATTGTATTACATCTGAATTTTATATTAAATGTAATATAGATGTTAAATAGTATTATTCCGTTCCTCATGTGATATTAATTTAATACTACAGAAAATTTAATTTAATGCTTTATTACAATGTAGGCTTATTTTATCTATTTTTTACAATTTTAGTTTGTACTAATTTTATTTTTTTCCAGTTGAAGGCTTCCTAATGTATGTTATTTATATTAATATTTTAAGGAAATAGTTTATTACATATTTGTTTCTTTTGGCTTATCTATTTCAGATTATTTCACTCATAGTTCCCATAGCAGAAACATACTACTGTTATTACTTTTCTGTTATAATTTTTATTTATATTTTCATCCTTTCATTTCCATTTACCGTTTTAGTAAGTTAATTTTCTCTCTTATATTCAAATATGCGTTTTTTTTTTTAAATCCTTCTTTTCTGTGAAGAGAAATTGCAATGAGAACACTCATTAAAAATTATTTTTTACTTTTGGATACAGTGCTCTGCAATGGCTCTACCCTCTTTAAAATATATTATGTTTGCAGAAAAAGCTAAACTTTATTCATTGCGCTGCAGGGACACAACGAACGATTTTCCTTACTGTATATGCTGCTGGACTACTAGTTTTGTTTGTTGCCATTTTTTAATTTAATAAATGAATTTATATTTGAAAAAACTGTATATTACCCATTGTCATCCACTACAAGTAAAAAAATAAATAAAATCAATGTCCACATATATTATGGTTCATTATTAATTGCCATCCTTATTTTCTATGCCTTTTATGATACTTCAAGTATTCTCTATTCTAACAATTTCTGAGAAACAGGTTCCTAAAATGGCTCAATTTAACATTATTGGTATAAAGGGTACCTACTGCCTTGACATATCTAAAATATCGGTGAAATTTAATAACACTCTTTCTAAAAGAAACTCTTAAATAATATTCCAATTTTTTTTATGAAAGACTTCTTTTATATTCTTTTTTCAAAATCCTTTTTTGTCATATCCTTCTATAGCATATTACAAATATACATGTTAATTCACATCAGTTTCATCTTTCTCAATAAAAAGTGAAACTTTTAAAAAGTCATTATTCGAAAGGTCAATTACTTCTCGTAAAAGAGTGCAAATGAAAGGGTCTTTTTAGCAATTCCAAGAACAGTTGATTAAACTAATATTCGCAAGAAGAAACAGCCGATGTGATTAAGCAGTTTAAATCCAAACAGCCACTGAAGAAAAGCATTGTAAAGTACCTCTTGATGTTGTCCAGGCAGTGTCTGATAAGACTAAAGTTATAGTCCAAACAGCAAAAGAGCAGCGACTGATATGACCCAAATCTTAGCTCAAGCAGCCACTGAAGAGCAGCGCTGTGAAGTACACTTGCTGGTGTCCAGGCAGTGACTGATGCGACTAAATTTGTGCTCTAAACTGCCACTGAAGAGCAGCGACTGATGTTAAAAACTTTAATCCACGCAGCCACTGAAGTGCAGCGGTGTAAGTAAACTTGATGGCGTCCAGGCAAATAACTGATGTGACTAAATTTGTAGTCCAAGCAGCCAATGAAAAGCAGTGCTGTAAGTACTCTTGATGGTGTCCAGGCAGTGACTGATGTGACTCAAACTTATATTCTAAACAGTCACTGAAGTGTGAAGCTGAAATACACTTGCTGGTGTCCATGCAGTGGCTGATGTGACTAAACTTGTAGTCCAAAGCAGCCACTAATGAGACAGGTAATGCAATTAGATGCTGATATGACTTGTGCTTGGCTACACACATGAGTTGGTTAGTTAAATTCTGAATCCAAGCAGCATCAGTGAGAATTGGGATTAAAAGAAATCCTCCACCTGACTTCTTAAAGGAAAACATTTTTAATAAATGAAATATTTTTTTTTATTCGTACGTATGCAAAAATGCTGAATTAAATCACTGTATCGTGATATAAATTAACGTTGTATAGCATTCAAATGTAACTCTTGAAATTTAATTTAGCTTGAAGAATTTAAAAGGAAAACGCCATGAAATTAATGTGCAATTTTGATATTTTTGAGAAATTTAATCTATGCTTTTACTTTATACGTGTATTCTAATCTAAGTGACTCTAAAAAATAAAAACATATTCTCTTCTCTACGCTTTTGCAAAATCTCGGCATACTTAGTCGGATACCTTAATTCAAAACATTTTGGGTAATTTCTTAGCCAGTTAACTGTAGTGTCTCTGTTTGAAACTGCACAACTATGTACGTCACGGAAATTGAATGATGACGAGTATGCTCGTCAATCACAGATTAGGTTGCGATGTTAAAATACTGAATCAAAAAAGATGGCTTTATTTTATAAAATTGCCAATTTTACTACTAATACTTATTTATTTTGATATCATAAACCATATATTACACATGTGAAGGTTTCCCACCTCTTTCTGGGGCACCTAGATAAATAGGAGGTAGAGAAGAAACATTCTTTATGATCCAATCAATATATTTATGGATCTCACAATATAACGACACAAATTCAATTAATAACAATAAGAGAATATTTCGGTGCTAACCGCGAAAGGGAGGCGACCGGAAAGGAGCAATGACAAAAATACACGTAAGATTAGGCGGCGATCCTTACTTTATATAGGATCTAATCTATTATCCGATTTATAATCTAATAATTATTTAATCTCAGTGATAAATCGTCACTTTAAATCTCTCTCGTAATAAATATTTATTCACAACAATTCAATAATCATACCTATCAGTTACAATCTCACCTGATTTCTGGTTTATCTCCTCACATACTCTCTCATTCTAACTAGAAAACTTCGACTATATGTAGTAAATTTAATTTGCATGCACATGATTTTTCTACCGGAAGGGTTGGTTGGGAATAACGCGAATTCATAGCCCAAAGATTTTCCAAGAGGATTAGTGGAAGGATCGCGAATAGATCCGTCACACACACATATTGTAGTTTTTAATGGATATCTATGAATTTCAGTGAACGTCGAAATTTCCAGACAGAGACACCTAAACACACTAATTTAATTCCATCTTTACTGAAAAAATAGTTTCTACCCCTCTAGACACGAATGAAGCTCTAGAGCAGATGCTGTAGGGTTGATCACAGTCCTCTTACCAGAAAGCATCCTTGCCCTTCCCATCCCGAAAAAATAACTCATCTTTAGAAAGCGCTGCATTGGGTCATTACTCTAACGCCAGCACATGGTTGTAACATCAAACAATTGACATTTACACCCGACGAGAGCTAGGTTTGAAATCACCAAAGGCTCAGCGTCACTCATTTGTCCCATGGCTGACCATACCGGAAGGAATCCTTTTATGAACCAAATTTTCGATTTTTACATTTGCCCTTTTTAGGCTTACATCTAAAAACACTATCATCACTCACAATCAAATCGTTATATGAACACACAAATAAATGAATAACTTTTCAAAGCAGATAAACAATATTAAGTGTCAGAAATTAGTATTTTGTGTAGCCACCACTCGCTGCAATGAGTGCGGCCACACACATACGACGTGACATGGAGTCGAGCAAATGTTCAATGTCTACTTGTGGAAGAGAATTCCATATTATTTGTATGCGCCCCCAAAGTTCGTCTTTTGAAGCTGTAGTGCGAAATGCTGACCAACCAAATCCCACATGTGCTCAACAGGCGACATATTCGGCGAACTGAAAAGATAGCTGCTATTTTAAGCTGTGTGATCTCTGACAATACCATTTTACTAAGTAACGGGGTCATGGCGTTGCAGGGTAAATACTTCAAAGAAGCAACATAAGATGCGGCTTACAATGAATATCTTAAGCTTGTTAAGGAACAAATCATAATACGATTCGTATAACAAAATAAAAATTCTTAAGGGGAAAAACCAACAAATGTTTTCAAAAGAAATGAACATTCATCATCCAATTAAAATAGGAGAAAAGGATTTATTTCTCCAAAATGCCAAAAAAAAAACAGAAATTGGCCTCCAATCAGCGGTAAAAATAAGTTGTTCATCTCACAACCCCTTTAAAACACATTCCAAGTGATATTCAGTCTTTTCAGTTTAATCGGAATCAAAGTGCTCAGTCATTACCGAACTATGAGTTTCAAGAGCTTTCAAGTGAATTGAAACGCATACCTAAGATTATGACTAATTTGTTTCATCACAAGAACTATTGTAAATATGCTGTTTACGCCGGGCTCTGTGTAAAGATTTTACTTGGTATATTGATTCATTACAGATCAGATTAAACTTGGTGTTTAACCCATTCAGGACCATGAACACACACAAGTGATCACGCGTTTCTCCCTCCAGGACCTACAATTCCCTGTATATAATTGTGCTTTCCCTGCTCTCTAAGACCAGTCATCACACCGATGTGATATGAGTTTGGAACGTTTTTATATTAATTTTTACATGGCACTGGATGGCGGTTACACGGCGTTTTGAACACGCTTTTTTAAGTTTCATTTGTATGTAACGGAGTTTTTGAACTCAATTTTTACACATTTTAAAAGGTTAGTATAATTCTAAATTTCGCACACTTGTCATGGACCGATGACAACTACAATTATTTCATAATTTTCTTTCATTGTTCTGATCAGGATCTTCAGGAATATGGATTCTAGAGATTTGGCGACTGATTTCATATTCCATTTCCAGATTTGGAAACCAAAAGATTAATTAAAAGCGAAAACGTTTGAATTAGCAATTTCTTACCGTAATATAAACAACATTGGCTTGTACTTCTGAAATGGAAATAAAAAAAGGACTCGTACATGAGAAAAAAAATTATGATCTAACCCAACGTTTCTCTAACTGTGGGGGGGATGTTGAAAAGTCCAAAATAAAAGATTTAAAATTATTATTAATTTACCGAAAGGAAGCAAAACAAAATACATTCTGACATGATAAAAAATAAAATACATATTTACACTGATATAATATACATATAAATGTGTTAGTGCGGCAAAAAGTGTTTAATTATTGAATTATCAATACTAAATTAAAAGCAAGTTATAGTAATTACTAGTGACTTCCATGGACTTGTTATATACAAAGCATAATACATATATTGGGAATAGGTGGTGTTTATAGTATTAAAGTCGTATTGTAGCTTTTGTGTCGAAGAACATTATTTATGCATTCAATACATTGTTGTTTGAGGGGGCACGTGGAAAATTATGACTCCAAATTGGGTCGCAAATATGGAAAGTTGGAGAAGCACCGTTCTATAACCACTAAACTCATTCAGCATAATTAAAGTCTGTTTCTAAATTCTCTTGATCGGATCTGTGGAATGAAACATCATTCATTGCTTCGTTTTACTGAAACAAACAGCTGAGAACTGATTCAGAGGTTTCACCGGATTAAATAATTTCTCACCAAACTCTTCCATTCAAAAGGTTTTCTTTTGTGTCTAATACCGATGCAAGTTTCAAAGAGAATATTGAGCTCGTTTTGCTGAAAAATGTCATTGATTTTACATCTTCTTTTGCATGAAATATTTTAAAACTTAGCTCTTCCAGATTTCTTTCAGTTTGCTGATCCTACATTTTGCAAACCAGGCCGTATCGACGCTCTGATAGGATGTCGATGGGTATTCTAAATTCTAAAAAATGATGGCTTTAAGAATAATTCATCAATGATTAACTGTAAGATAAAGAAATTAAAAATGCATGCTTTTATTGTAGATCGAACTAAAAAAATAAATTATAGTTTTAAAAAAACTAAAAAATACGCTTTTTTGTGCTAAATACAACTAAAAAGTAAAAAATTCTTTGTATAAGAATAAAATGATTAGCGATAAAATTAATGCCATTATGATAAAAGCTTGTGGGGTGCTTTGTAGAGGAGAACGGGACAAGATGAAAAGCGGAGTAAGATGGCGAATATCTTAATTTTTCCGCTTTCAGCTAAGAGAGAGGATCAGCATTAACTAGACACTACTAGCTCTCCTATCGACCGTTTCGTAAACAATGAGATGCTGAAGTTGCCTTTTTTATGTTAGTTGTGAAGCTGTGATTGTTTACCGCTGGTATGTTATAACTTTTATGCATATGTAAATAAGCTTCGCTACAGACACAGGTACGATTCGTCGTTTCTCTTTAGTATTTATGAGTAACTTAGTTTAAATACTACCTAATGCCACGAATAAATGTCAATTAGTCAACTTCCTTTATGACAATGGAAACGAATATTTTTAAGCAAACAGTCCGGAGCAAGGTAATGAGCTCGTAATCTTGCCCTTGCTTTGGAATTTATTAAACTAACTATGCTGCCTATTCAATTAAATCAGGTAAACGCTTGTTTGTCTTTTTGTTTGCCTTCGCGACCTTGCACTTCTATTTCCTCTGGGGTTGAGTTACTCATCGGATCGGTGAAGAGTCACTCGAAAGGATGCGACCAGAGGAAGACATTTTCCGCCAACAACTTTATGGTCATTCATTCAGGACAAACTATCACAGACAAAAGTATTTTTGAGCACCGTTTACTTCAAAGCGGCTACGCTTGGAAATTCCGTTAAAGGTCTTAAAGAATGTGGGATCGGGTCTCATATGTTTATATCATTATGTTTAGCGAACATGACTTTGCTGCTTTTAAAACTACTGACCATGTTGTTGTTGGCGATGAAACAAATAATAATAGTGCTAATCTTCAGAGTCTTGTAGTAGAAAACAAACATATGAGCCCTCCAGAAGAACCAGAACTTCATGGAAAATGCTGATTTTCGATACACCAAAGAAATCTGTTAGTTTTTTGATCCCAAACCATTGCCTAACATTAACCCAATGTGAGAAAAAAAGAAAAAGCACAGGAACTGAGCTCAAGCATTCTTAGTTGAGTTGAGTTGAGTTAATATTAACGTCGCACTGTTCAGCTACACGAGGGCTTTTTGGCGACGGACCACGTAATTTTGAACCATGGTCAAGTGACGCGGACGACACCTGAGCTGGCACCCCCCTCTCCTAACTACCACACCACACCAACGGGAGGACGTTTCAGCTCTCGACAGATTTAACGTGCATCGCTGCCCTACACGGCGGGTCTTTAGTGGTACTTGGATTGAACTCATGACATGCCTGCCATGGTTGGATACCTTAACCACTGGGCTACCGCAGCCCTCAAGCATTCTTAGAAAGACACCTCAAAGAATTGTTAGAACAAAGGGGAAAGCAGAAGGATGAAAAGGAAGTTTTAAAAAGCAGAGAAAAGAAGCTCGTGAAGTTAAAAGAGAGTGAAAAAAATCAAACTAAGTTCATGTAGGACTTAAGTCCAAGCCAAACAGTCAAAGCATCAACTTCAAAGAATGGACTTATAAGATGTTCTGCTTGTGAAGAGGAACATTGTGACCCTCCAACAGAGAATGGATCCAGTGCTGTAAATGCCAAGAGTGGTGGCATGAGGAATGTTCCATTTATGAAAGTGGCATTTTTATTTGTGACTACTGTTAGCTGCGCAACTAAACACTTCAACATTATGTTACGATGCATTACGTTTAGTTAGTACAGATGTAAAAGCATTATATTATCATTTGTTAAACCATGTAACATATCCAAAAGATAAAAAAGTTTAAACTTTTTTCAGTGTTGTCATATTGCACCAGGCCAAGTCATCTTGCCCCAGTAATAGATCAAAATAACGATTTGTTTAAATTATGAAAAAATAAAATTATCCTTCATTTTTTTATTTGAAAAATTAAATGATAATACATTTAATACTATATAAGGACTACCACTAACAGTTCATATCAATTTAATTTAACTATCCTTAAAAATAAATTAATAAACAAAAAAAAACTGTAAACATAGTCATCTTGCCCCGGTCTCCTCTACTACAATTTTAACACTAACTGAGAATTTCTTAATAGAGCTATTAAGAAATTATAACAATTAATATAGAGCACTCCTCGCTTTTACCCAAATGACCTTAATTCTTCTCGTTAATCATTTTATTCTTACATTCAGACAATTTTTTTTTAACTTTTTAGTTCTATTAAACATAAAAGAGTGTATTTTGGTTTTTTTATAAACCTATAATTCATTTTTAATAATGTTTAAAAACCTTAAACTTCAATATGTGCTTTGGGCTCCGAGATTTTTTTAATTAGATTTGGGATACTTATGAATGTAAACAACTACACTTGCTTAGCATTTTTCAGAAAATAGGGCCTTTAAAGGTTCGTGATTTATTGCGCTCTGGATTCCAGCACACATTTCAACTAAATTGGAAAAAAGATTGATAGATTATTAGTTTATTGGACTTTAGACAATTCATATAATAATAATTTCAAGATTTATTTTATTTTTCGTAGATGATTTTTGTAACGTATATTTTGTGATGGTAGATTCATAATTAAAGTAGGTTTTAGCTCAATAGCGAAATGTAATCATATTATCATTGCAACATGTGTCAGAAACGTACTTCTAATTAGAAGGTAGCCAGTCAGCCGCTGTTCACCGTTTATAGGAGAACAGCGTTGTCCGAGGAACACCACTTGGAGGTCGGCTACCTGTTGTCCCTCGAGGGCTGTCCTTCCTTCTCTCACTACTGATATATACATTCTGGACAGCCCCGGGGAAATCGAGTCTTGCGACTTCCCCTTCACTAGCACTCCTATAGAAAATGGGTTCATCTGCCTTGTCTCTAAATCGGGTAAAACGGAAAAGGAGTCGTGCGTTGATGGGAGGGGGCGAGGATCAACGCGTCCACAACAAAACTACCCGGCACGCTTTCCGGAAAAGAGAATATAACTCAAAACACCGTCATTAAAACAAATAATTTAGACAAAGGGACTGCCAAACGTAAAAGAATTGAATTTAATTATCAATAATAAATACGCTATTCCAGCTTTTGTGTTCAGGAAATTTTGAACTAAATGTTGGAAGCGTGCCAGAGGTGCCTTCCTGGACGTCTTGAGGGGAAGCTGGCCCACAATCGTGTGACACGTGGGGGAACCAGGAAAACCCCACACGGCCAGCTCGATGAAGATCTCATCTTGTTAACGAATAGGATCTTCATCTTCCAGTTCGAATAGCTTCGGCGCTCGGCCACTGGTGGGGCACTAACTATGCGTTGGTTAAAGGGAAGTGGCCCAACGCTGCCACTTTTCTTCTGTCACAGTTCGGGTCTCTTTACGAAATTTGTCCTCCTTAATCTATCCTCCTTAATAATATGTCAAGTTTAATTATTATTTTTCTTAGTATTGCATTGGTTTGCACGTAAGAAAGTTTAATACCTATTTAGGGATGTGTAGAAATTATAATTTTCAAGGGTAAATATGTTCCAACTGCTGTATAATACCAAATATTCGAAAACTGGTTATTCTTTTTAAGTCAATAGTTAATGTGAATATTTGCTAAAGAAAAAGCTGCCTAATATCTATAAGTACACCTGTTTTCTAATCTATTTTTGTCCTCAACGAGTGATATCAGAGCTTAATAACCCTGTGTTTGTTATTGTTTTCTTTAAATTTTATATCCCATTTTCTGGGACTCTCAAAACTCATTTTTAGTTGATTAAATAACTTGGAGACGATTAGAATGGATTTTTCTCACGAGAAAACACCCGCGTAAATTCTCATAGACTGAAGAAGAACTGAAAAGGCCATTAAGAAATCCATATGAACTTCTAACGGTCATAAGATGAAATATTGCAACCAAACACTTCAGGAACAACTTACTATGTGAGGTTTAAATTGCAAATGTGATTATAGAAAATAAATCAGCAAAAAATATTGTCAGTGGAAGATTTTTAAATAAATTCGACTTTAAGCATAAAAGTAACGTGTTTTAGAAAAGTATTCTATTAAAATAAATAATACCACATATAACCTAACAATATAGAACACTTTTTTCAAAGTTAGAAATTTATTCAGTATTATTTGGGAGCAAATTTATTAAATATTTAATTAATTTTGAAAAAAAGAATTTAACATTATTTCTCTGTATGAAATGGAAATTTTCTTGAATAGTATTATGATAGAATAGGAAACATGTTTCGTCTTGGATCTAAAACATAAAACAGGCACTTTAAAAAATTAAGTCTTTCAATTTCTTCTTTAACATTTTTTAAATCGTATGTCTGACATGCACCGGTACTTATCAAATAATTTTTCAAACAAACTTATCCGACTTTTTTTAAAGAATTGAATGTGTTTGACACTCATCATCAGAACTAATCTGGCGTGTTTATTTTAACTCCTAGAATTAATTGTAACGCCTAATTTTATTTAACTCCTAACGGAAGATAAGGCTTTAAGAATTTGTTTAGAATCTATTAGCCTCTTGACCTCAACCAGAGTGATCAAGTGATCAATTCCATTATTGTTTATGAACCTTAAAGGTAAACTCTTAAGATATGTATTAAAATATTGATATAACAGGGTGTCCACTAAAACTTAACGATAATCGGGCATAACGCATGAAAAGGTGAGCTTATATCTGTCATGGGAAATATATAAAAAGCATTACTTTACAGTTGGTTAAGTGAAGACGAGAGAGACTACATTTTCAGAAAAGTTGAAAATTGACACACCTGCACATCATATCAATAACTAATTGTGGCCACCAATTTCAAAATTTTGCAATGAATGTTTTCATTGACATCACTATTGCATAGCCGTTCTATTAATCGCAATCACATACAGTCAGACTAAACACTCAGCTGGTTTAATTAAAATTACCGTAATTTCGTATGCAGTCGAGGTTTTAGAAGATGTTGTCACTTAAATTTGACTGTTCATAAAACAGTAAAACTATAACACACTACTCCTAGCAAGTTTCTCAAATTTGGCTCATTTAATTAAGATTCCAAAATCTTAAAACACTTATTTTCTTTCTGTGCAATAACAATCATGGAGAATATTTTTCATTTGCTGAACTTTCTTTGAACAAACCCCTGTGTTGATACTTTTCCCACGATCGTTAGGTATTTTGAGCACAAATTCCTCAATTGCATAGTGTTTTTTCACTAGCATGTGTGAACTTTTACAGCTGGGATATTAATCACACTTACAAGCTGAGCAAAACCCTTTACTGGTTTAGTTAAAATTAACGTAGTTTAAGACTTTTGAGAAAATGATATCACCTAACTTTTGACGCTTCATGAAAAGAAAAATATTTCATACTATTCTAGGCAAGTTATTTCAAAAGATGACCCGTTTAGTTATAAATCCAAAATGGTATAACACTTTTGATACATTTCTATTCATAACAACCACTACCAGTTTGTCTTCTTTTGCAAAATGATTTCATTTTAAAAAACTGAATCTTACGTATGAAATGTAATTTATCTTCTACACGAATGCAAAGTTTTCACCTTTTAAAAGTGACCACTTGACGAGTCTAGGTGTAATTAGCTAAGTTTATTTCCTCCACTGCTTCAACAACACATTTTCCGCAATTCGGTCGCCTTTCTGGATTGGTTTTAAAATAAACTTTTTCTTTCATGCAGCCTCAGTAAAAGAAATAGATGAGGTCTAGACTATAGTGAACAAGTTAGGTCATGAAATTGAACCATGGAGTCAAATCTACCTTCCGGGATTTTCCATGTCGAAATGTTCCAGTAGAGGACGCGGATAATGCCTTGGCGCATCTTTTTGGAACCACAATCATGTCAGTGTTAATGTTGAATTGCACATCTTCCAGCAGGTCTGGCAAATTATTTCGAAGAAAATTCAAACTAAATTTGAACTTTGGGGTTAACTCAATCAGTCCAAATATTTTTTTCCGTTTAGTACTTCCTATCCACATGTTTATTTTAAGTTAAAATTGGGTTTGGTCTTCACGCATCAAATGAGAGTTTTACGTAAGCCATTCATGTAAGTCAAGTTAAAATATCCGTTCCTAAGATTCAGTTTTTTAAAATGATGTCATTCTGTGAAATTAAAATAAAACGGTGGGGTATATTGTTATTAATAGAAATGAAGCAAAAAGTGTTTATACCATATTTGGAATTGCTACTAAACGGGTCATCTTTTAAAATAACTTGCTTAGAGTAGCAATGAATATTTTTTCTTTTATGGAGCGTCAAAGTTAGGTGACAATCATTTTCTCAGCAGGCTTAAACTACGTTAGATTTTAGCTAAATCAGTAAAGGATTTTGCTCCGTTTGTAACTGGGATTAATATCCCTAGCTTTAAAAACTCACACACGTTAGTGAAAATATCACTGTGAATTTGAGGAATTTGTGGTCAAAATACCTAACGATGTGGAGAAAAGTACAAATAGAGGTTTTTTCAAAGGAGCTCAGCAAATAAAAAAATTATCCATCGACTGGGTTGACACAGAAATAAGCAATTGTTATACGATCTTCGAAATCTCGAACTGAAGGTAGGCCAAATTTGAGAAACTTGCTAGGAGTTGGTGTGTAATAGTTTTATTTTTATAGGAGATTCAAACTTTTTAAGTGACATATTTTTTACGAACCCAGACTCACATAAATTACGCTGAATAATAACTAAACCAGTGTAAGTGTTTTGCCCGACTTGTGTGACTGCGATTAATAGCTCGGTTATGCAAAGTGATGTTGGGGAAAAATGTCATCGTAAAATTGAAATTGGGGTTACAGTAGCGAATGATATGATAATGGGGTGTCAATTTTTTACATTTTCGAAAACGTACTGGCTCGCTCTCTCTTAACAAACTACAAGGTAAATTTATATATTTTTGCAGAAATGATATGACCTCCACCTTTCTCTTCTCGTCCCCGAATATCATTAAGTTTCTAGACATCCTGTATAAATGCACTAGAAAAATATTTTGAATACTGAACTTAAGATAAAACATTTTCCCAAACGGAAAACAAAACTTTATACATTAATTTTTTAACCTTTACTTTTTCTAATAAAATATAGATTTGTGCATAGTCATAATTACTACGTTTAGACACTATAAAGAAGAAACAATAATCATTCATCTTATCATAAAAGTTATGGGGAAATTTTAGTCGTTGAAAATGATCCATCGCCAGGTTGGCGAGACTTCCGCAAGTCCGTCAATTTTCCATGGTCACCACAAAAATATGTAAGTTAACATATGTCTGATAAACCAACCGATGTATCCAAACATTACACAATTTTGGGTGCCGATTTTCGTATTGAAATAAAATAGTGGTCAAAATATTTTGGGACACATTTATGAGCACGAGAGGAAAATAAATTAATCTTCAAAACATTGACTGATTTTAAATAATTTTTGATATTTTTAATTTCTGTTTGTGTGTCTTTCGCTTTGACTCTCATTCTGTGAAAACAACATCGGAAATTCCTTCAAGTATTTCTTAAACACGATAGCTTATATATATTAGCATTTAGATTTTAAACTTCAACAGGGTATCTTAAAATGAATTTTAAAATGATTGATTGGGATCTTTTAGAGACAGATTTCATATCCATTTTACTATCCGATACCCAAATAGATTATCTAGATAGCCATTAATTACTTATTGAAAATGGCGGATTATCGTGAAACCTATTGTCCGGAACTTGGCAAGAAATTCGCAGCAGATGCATATCAAATTAATTCCTGCACTTGTGCATTATAT
The DNA here is from genome assembly GCA_019973935.1 of Trichonephila clavipes. Classification (NCBI taxonomy): domain Eukaryota; kingdom Metazoa; phylum Arthropoda; class Arachnida; order Araneae; family Nephilidae; genus Trichonephila; species Trichonephila clavipes. The sequence goes on from BMAU01002488.1 coordinate 709,632, forward strand.
TTTCAAATCAAATTACGTCGCCAAAATGTAGTCAATGGAGAGAGTTTCATCCCTACATTTACTATAGTAGCATTTGGCGACGTCTTTGATTGAAACAAATTGGTCAACGGAATCATATATAC